>OY770263.1:178782370-179982370 GCA_963669355.1 Chorisops tibialis
ATCGCTAAACAAATCCCTTATCATCGGACGTTCCACACCTAACCTATCAGATCAGATCCCACCGATCAAAATATCGCTAAACAAATCCCTTATCAAATCGCAATCGTTTCATCTACATAGCTCCAATTCATTCATTCATTAGTCTAAAGCAACATCACTGAGAGCAGACACTGCTCGTGCTCTCAGTGTCAATATCAATCACCAAATATAGGTTTGGGATAGCTTATATGATTGATAGTCTTTAATATCACAGAGCTGATATATCGCTAATCGCAAGCGATATAACAGCAACGAAAGAGCAGTCGAGAGCAATCGAGAGCAATCGGAATAACAACGTTCAAGCGATATAGCAGCAACGAAAGAGCAATCGGAATAACAACGTTCAAGCGATATAACAGCAACGAAAGAGCAATCGAGAGCAGTCGAGAGCAATCGGAATAACAACGTTCAAGCGATATAACAGCAACGAAAGAGCAATCGAGAGCAATCGGAATAACAACGTTCAAGCGATATAACAGCAACGAAAGAGCAATCGAGAGCAATCGGAATAATGACGTTCAAACTCTTTCTTCGCGCGATTGATATTTAGCGGTGGGACTTGGGTAAAATTCGACTTCCATGGGTTTCGGGATCTGATAAGAGCTTTACGTTGTTCATTGTGTGTGAGGTAGTGTCGTGTAAAAAAACAAAAGACCCTTTTGTTTTGGTTTTCTATGACCGGTTGTTTTTTTTTTGTTATTTGGCTTTTATTTGTATATATGCGATGCAGTTGTATATATGCCATGCGATCGATGACTGGGTGGTGTTTTTTTTGTTTGGCTTGTGTATATGAAATGCGATTGACTTTTTTGCCATCCTGACTCGATTGCGCTCGATCGTTTTTTCGTACATTGGATAGTAAAAGAAAACCTTTTCATTCCCAGGGGGAAATGGGGGAAGTGTTCACTATGCTGAGCTATGAGATTGAGTCTTGCCTGATTGATAGATGTAGGAAAATTACGATTTGCTTAGCGATCGATGTGGAATGCGTGGGGGGACTAATATGCGAGTGCGAACAAAAACTCTGGAATTTGTAGCGATGATCATTGCGGCAATTTTATTGGTGATAGAACGTAAGCAGTGTGCATTTGCTCTGCTCTTCTAATCGCAGCTCTTTTAAATTTTGAATCGCAATATGCGATTGCTCTTTTCAAATAGCAGTGAAAAAATCGCAGGTATGTGAAATAGCATACCATCTCTACAACCAAGTAAGCTAGAAAATAATTTTAAAAATTTCGATACGTTTAGTTGGACATTTTTTGTGTATAAGTCAGCCAGCACTGACTGCCGTAGACTTTCGTCCATTCAACTTTACTTTATTATTCTAATAATAAAGTATTGTGATCGACACAAGAAAAAAAAAATTTGCTACCCTGAATTTTTTTATTTTCGCGTTTCATGACTAAATTAGCCTAAAAATGCAAAAAAAAACATAATAGAATTACGATTGGGCGTAATAGGTACTAAGAAAATTAGTGTGTTGGATGTAGTGAAATAGTGCAGTTTGTATGGGAGGTGGTAGAAGAAGGGGCGAGTTTTTAATGACTTTCCAAAAATAAACACATCATGCTTTTGACATGTTTTAAATTGCAAATCAGTAGCATTCATACTTTTCAGGAAAATCGACATTTTATAAAGTTGTGAAATTGTGTCAGGTTGTATGGGAGGGGGTAGAAGGAGTGAATGTAATCATCTAATTTTTTTCGGTCTTACTAACAATTTTAAAAAAATATTTCGTGCACAATTTCAGCTCGATCAATTTTATACGCACTGAGTAAATTGGTTTAGAGCATTTCATGAAAAAGTGCAGTTTGTATGGGAGGTGGTGGAAGGAAGGGGAGGACTTCAATAACTTTTATACAGTAGATTTATATCATCATAAAAGTATTATATTCCAAATTTCAGATCAATAGCATTTATATTTTTTGCAAATCCGTTTATAGTGAAATTGCGAAATTGTGTCATTTTGTATGGGAGGGGGTAGAAGGGGTTGAGCGATTTGGCCCGTTCATGAGCTTGACCTTACTTTTTTGTTGAAAACGACGTATACAAAATTTGAACTTTCTAGCTCAACGCGTTCTCAAGCTAGAGAGGACACGGACGGACGGACAGACGGACATCCGGTTTTGAGATTTTTGAGTGATTTTATGAACTTCTGTATCATTCATTTTTTTCTCCGAGTTTTATTTCTTGGCGTTACAAACTTTGTGGCAAACTTATAATACTCTCAGATTTCATCTAGAGTATAAAAATCCGTCCCGCCGTACGCCGTACCTATGGACTCATATCTCCGAGACCGTTAAAGGTAGAATGTTTGTTTTTGGGTGGATTGTTTTTGGGTAAGTGAGCTCTATTTTCTAAATAATTTGGGGGGTGTTAGGTGGAAGGGGGAGGCGGGGGGAGGGAAAAAATTGAAAAATACACTTGCTAATATCTCCACCACGAATGCAGATAGAAAATTGAAAATCGGTAGAGTTATAGAAAAGGTTGTGAGACAAACTTTAAAAATAATTTAATTTTTTTCTCCATTGGCGTCCGAAAAGGGGGGGCTAAAAACAAATTGTCGGCCGAATTGTTTTTTTCAAATGATTATATCTTCCAAATTAGTTATTGTAAAAAATTCACATTTTGGGACCATCAAGGTGGCATATAGTTCCATCGGAATCAGCTTAGAGAGTGGCTAATTATTGTAAGGGGAGGTTTAGGGGGGGGGGGTGGAAAGAAAAACACTTAACAATTAATATCTCAACTATCTCTTAGGCTATGTAGTAGAAACTTAAAACATATATTAAGCTATTCTAGGAAAATGCAAAAAAAATATAACATGTAGTGGGGAAATGGGGAGCATTTCAAAAATGGCGCACTTTTCAAAATTACAAATCTTTATATCTCAAAAAAGAGTACAGATATCAAATCGAAAATTTGTCAGATTGTAGAACTACATAGTGGTTAATTTTGGTAAAAATTTTAAGTTGGGAGGTTCAAGGGGAGGAAGGTGATAAGCAAAAATGTCGAAAATTTTGAGTGATTTTTTTAGGGCTCTGGTGAAAGGTACAGAGTTTAAATTTTGCACGTGGATACGTCTATTTGATGTACATAGAAAAATAATAATAACTTGGTCCATCATTTTTATAAACTGACCCCCCGGTCTAACGTGCACAAGGTGTTTCATGTGCATTGAAAAAAACACAAACTAAAAATTTTTGAGTGAAATTTTAAGGTAGAAACTTGAAAATTTGCGAAATGCATTTAAAAAAAATCCCTAAATTACGAAATATTAACTGGTCGAAAACCTTTAAAACTTCTACCCCCTCCCATACAAAATTATTTTTTCGACCATTTTCAAGAAATCAATTATCACCTAACTATTAAAAGCTATCAATTTGAAATTTTGCACAAAACTTTTAAAAATAGTTGAAACGAAATTGCGTCAAAAGTTTTGAGATCGCGCCTGTCCTTCTACCCCCTCCCATACAATAGTATGATTTCGACCATTATTAAGAAATCAATTATCACCTAACTGTTTAAAGTTATCAATTTGAAATTTTGCACAAAAACTTACAAAAATAGTTGAAATGAAATTACTTTAAAAGTTTTTAAATCGCGCTTGCCCTTCTACCCCCTCCCATACAAAACTATGATTTCGACCAATTTCATTAAATCCACTAATAACCAACAAACTAAAAGTTACGAACTTGAAATTTTGTACAAGCACCTTACAAGAAAAACAAAATAAAACTGCAAATCAAATTTTACGATTCCCCTACCCTCTCTACCCCCTCCCATACAAATGTTTGGTTTCATTAATGTAAAATACACCGAATTTTATGAAAATTCTATGCAACTTCGGCTATGAAACACATTCTATACAGAGAATATTGGTCGTGATTCAAGAAATTAATTAAAAACCTATTAACATCCACCCACCCTTACTATTACCCCTCCTCCGCCCCTCATAAAAACCCAAACTTGCAGAAACGATTGAAATATTGTTAAATTGACAACAGCCCTGCTCAAGAACTCCCTTTCACTTAGCCTTCCCTAACCACTCTAACCTGCGTATTGACTTTTCACTCATCCGCAACTTGTCCCAAGAATAATAAAGTTTCGCCCGACTTGTTGGCAGTTTATTTTATGTTTTTATGAATTTCTCTTTAAATTTGTTATGAAAAGTTTTTGTTTTTTTTATAAATTTATTTACGTTACTGAAAAAATGTGCATCAATGGCTTTTTGATTAAAGCTTCCAATTAACCAGAACCTCAATATAAGGTGCTGCCGTAGACTTTTGTCCGCCACTGCATCTTATAAGATAATCGATTTACCTCCCTATAAGGTAATTATGGCTGATCCGTATGCCACCTAACCTTATTGGTTCTAAAGGTGTTTGTGTTAAGTAATTTCAAAGATCTAACCATATGAAAAAAAAAAAAATTCTGACATTTTGATTTTAGCCCCCCTTTTTGTATCCCACTGGATAAAAAAATTAATTTATTTTAACTTTTCTTCCCATAAATCTTCTTCTACAATGGCGCTACAGCCCAAATCGAACTTAGGGCTCCTGACATGCAGGTTCCTTAACATTAATGAAAATGTTAAGGAACCTGCATTATTGTGGAAAGGTTGTTAGCCCTTCGCACAACCATCTTTCTACGAATTTTTCATTTTCGTAGATTGAGGTAACCAAGGTATATCCAAGCAGGCAATGTGTTGGACCGGGATTTGAACTCACGACCTTCGCATTACAAGACCAACACGCTACCCACTAGGCTACACCCTAGCTTCCCATAAATCAGTATACTCGAATTTCCAGTTTCAGCTTCCTTTTTGTAGTGGAGATATTATCAAGCGCATTTTCGACCTTATCTGTATGGGTTTCGGAGACATAAGTCGTTGAATGTTGTTGGGGTATACACGTACGGCGGACGGCGTACATACAGACGATTTTTTATAGCATTTTTAAACTAATTTAGTCTTGAGGGTTGCAATTTTTTTTGTTTCGATCACAATACTTTATTATTAGAATAATAAAGTAAAATCAAACTCCAAACAAACTTTTTCTACCAGAAATAAACAAATCCGTAGTTAAGTCTTAATGCTATATGATTTGATCAGATGTAGCACGTGTCGCAAGAAGCCTTGTCGAAGCGTTGCAACGCTCTCGGAAATGCGCACAAAATTTCAATTTATAAAATCGATTTCCTGTTATTTTTGAAGATATAAAGGATCTTGCTTGTTTCGTTCAATTCTAGATATATACATACCTAGTCAAGTCATAAATATTGGTACACAACTAAACGCATTCATTACGAATGCAATATTGGGCGCATCCATTTCGTCTTGACTGCAATTTGAGAGTTGACATTTCTGCTTCATTGCCACGTAAAAAATTGTTGGCATCAATTGTTTACAATCATGGAATGGGACGACATCGAAAATCGTATTGTTGTAATTGGCCTACTAAAATGCAACATGGAAAAAGGCGACACCTTTCGGACGTTGCGACCGAATCACTCGCAATTTTGTGTATCGTGCTGTGAAGTTGTTTGAGGATACTGGTGGAGTACGAGACCGTCAAAGATCCAGCCGTCCGCGCACTGTGAGGACTCCGAAAGCGATCAAAACCGTGAAGAAACGAATCGACCGAAAACCGCTGCGAAAACAGAAAATCTTGTCGCGGGAAATGCAAATTTCGCAAAAATCCATGTCTCGCATTATCAAATAAGATTTGGGACTCAGCGCGTACAAGCGACACACTGGACACCTGCTCACGGCCGTACTGAAGGAAAAACGCAAGCGGAATTCGAAAGCGTGACGCAGCCGGTACGGAACGCTCACAGACAAATTCTGTTTACTGACGAGAAAATCTTCACCGTAAAAGAATCGTTCAATAAATAGAACGACCGCGTGTATGCTCGGTCATCCAGAAAAGCATCCCAACTCATCCCGAGGGTCCAAAGAGGCCACCATCCCGCGTCTGTAGTGGTATAGTGAGGAGTGAGCTACGATGGCGTTACCAAGCTCCATTTTTGCGAGAAAGAAGTGAAAACATCGGCCAAAGTATATCAATCGACCGTCTTGGAACCCATTGTGAAGCCTCTCAACCAATCAATATTCGCCAACAAGCCGTGGACCTTCCAGCAAGACTCTGCTCCAGCTCACAAGGCAAAAACGACTCCACTGTGGCTCAAAAACAACGTTCCGGACTTCATATCAACGGATGATTGGCCAGCTGGTAGTCCAGACCTCAACCCGTTGGATTACAAGTTGTGGTCCGTATTAGAGGGCATGGCTTGCTCTACTTGATACCCAAATATTGAGTCGTTGAAGCGAGCCCTTGTCCGTGCAGTGAACAATTTCCCCATGCATGAAGTGCGTCTCGCGATTGTTGAGTGGCCAGATCGTCTCAAGTCGTGCTGGAAGGCAAATGGAAGTCATTTCGAATAAGTTGTTCTAAGATTTGTAGCCATTGAATGACCCAATACAAAGAAAAAAAAAGTTTTGAAAAATATTAATTCGTTTTCATTTGGCGTCGATTTTTCTATGTACCAATATTTATGACTTGACTAGGTATATTCCTTGACAATATCAAATCGTTGGGTGTTTGATTCCCATTTTTTCTTAACTTACATATTGTCGGTGTAATTCTAAAAACTCGTAGGCCACTTTTGCAATGCAGAAGACACCTTCAAAGCCGCAGGGTTGAAAAAGTAGGTTACTAGGTGTTGGAATTATATCGACGATTCTATCTTCTCTGTTCAACGTATTGAGCTAGAAAGCTCAAATTTTATGCCTGTTAATTTTCTCGAAAAAAATAATTTGAAATTCGTGGAAGTTCCAAATACATCGACACCTTCTACCCACTTCCACTTATGCAAACCCTTGATTTAAGATCTCAACAAGATGCTTTAAAATCAAATAAGACCTCAGCGCTAATTATCGTACTTTTGAACTGCGGGTGGTATAGCAAGGTCACAAGAACTTCCCGATCTCGATACAAAAACAAATAAAAATCAAGAGCACTTATCCATAAGGTGAGACTGATAATAATTAACAATTCAACTTGCTGGCAATCGTTTTCTTCACTTCGATTTTATGCCCGGCTGCTACAGCTTCTTGGATTCATCGTAGAGATATCTCGACTACAGCGCGAATTTGTAATTAAATCCTCGATTCCATTCACCTATGATTATCGCCTTCATTAGTTCGGGACCCGGAATACTCGGTGTAGTCTGTCTGTACCAACGATGCACACACCACATCAACCTCTTCGAAAGGTAATAAATGCGACCATAATGCCGGTGTTACCGATATTGAGATATCATAAATGTATTGGTAAATAGAATTAAATCGCACGATGATAAAATCTAATTGCTCCTAAATGAAACTGCACAGAAGCCAACTGTTCGGATCTCACCATCGCTCGTCTCGAGAAGCCTGGTGGTGATCATTTTTAATAGAATTCACCAGGGCAATGCCGGCTCCACTGGCTCCTCTACACCCATGATGGTCTTCTGCCTGCCAAGGAAAAGATCTTCAATCCGTTCGGATTCTCCTTAAGAGTATTTTTGCGCTACTATAGATAATGGGAATGGGTTCGCCTATAGATACCTACGAGTACATCCAAGTGTGATTTGATGGGTTTGTGTTGTGCTGGGTCTTTTATACGCGATTATGTTGGCTGGTATTCTTAAATGCAATTCTCGCTATATATAAAGTACTTCTTCGTTACCGTTCATCGTGTCTTGCACATTACTTGAACGTCGAACTATCGCGATATGGTTCAGATATGGAAGATTCTGGGGGCTATTAGTGAAGCACTTGGCTCTCTAATATCCAATGCCCGAGACACAACTGTGCAGGAACTATTTCGATACGTTTACAACGTTATTAAATGATTTTTAATGAAAGTACCTTCGTTTTTAATTGTTTCGAATGGATTTATCGGTGAGAAAATCAAATAATTGACGAAGAGAAAACCAATATTGGAACTTAAAAGGTTGTGATTAAGTGCTGTCTGATATTTTATGTAGATCTTATGGAGTTTTATGGAGTATGCGGTATTCCCGAACGGATGTTGTAATTGTTAGTTTGCTTAAAATATTGACCTAAAATTTAGTTAATACGCAATTAAGACATTAAGTTATAAAGTCCAAATCAGCAAATGTAAGTTAAAAACTTAACAAAATTATGATTGGGCTTAAAGCCCAATCATATGAAACTCTAGATGAAATGGAAATGACTTTAATATACCGGAAAATATGTCATCTCAAATTCTTTCGAATAGTGAATAGAGACTTTTGCATGGGAGGTGGTAGAAGTAGAGGAGGAGGTTTGTATTTTTCGTATATGACACCGGACATGGCATGCAAAATGTTTTTTGCTGAATTTAAAGTTTTTAGTTTTCATTATTTTTAAAGAAAGTGGTTATAGTTTTCCTGAAATTGAGGCATTTGTATGGGAGGTGGCAGAGGAAGTGGAGCGTTTAAGATGATTTTGAAACACCTTATCATCATCCTTATCACCGTGCTTTGATTCAATTTCAAAGTCGATAGCTCTCAGATACTTGAAGGAGAAATGCTTTTCTTGAATTTATAATACAGATATTAGTATGGGAGGTGGTAGAAGGAGTGAAGCGGAGCTGATAATTTTTTCACTTATTTCAATTATTAAGAAACAAGTTCCGGCTAAATTTGAAGTTTGTACCTTTTCTAGTTTGAATGGAAATCGATAAAATGCATTTAACAAAAATTATGCATTTGTTTGGGAGGGGGTAGAAGGAGTGTAGAGATCAAAACAGATTTTTTTTCGCGTTAATGATATTTCTATTGTTATCTTTTATACAAAATATCAAATCGATACCTTTAACAGTTTCGAATAAAAATAAACACACAAAGATGTTTAGCACTATAGCTCAAAAAGCTAGGATGTAGCCTAGTGGGTAGCGTGTTGGTCTTGTAATGCGTAGGTCGTGAGCTCAAATCCCGGTCGACGCAATATATAATTCCAGCACATTGCCTGCTTGGATATACCCTGGTCACCTCAATCTACGAAAATAAAAAAAAAATTCGTAGATAGAGGGTTGGCGAAGGGCTAACAACCCTTCCACAATAAGTAATGAAAAATGTTAAGGAACCTGAATATCATGAGGCCACGGTCCGATTTGGGCTGTAGCGCCATCGTAGAAGAAGAAGACTATAGCTCAAAGCTTTCGAGAGTTATGTTGTAGACAGACGCACAGACGGATAGACAGACGGTCACTCGGAATCGAAGTTTTTGAGCGACTACAATTATTTTTGTACCCTTGGCGGCTTTGTGCGAGCGTTATTTCCTAGCATTACAAACGGTAGGGCAAACAAAATATATTCTCAGATTTCATCTAGAGTAAAAATATAACAGAAAAATATAATATAACAGCGTAAGGCCCAATCGTATAATACTCTAGGTGAAAGAGGAATATTTTGATTTTAAGAAATTTTGTAGGGGAAGTGATGGAGGGGGTAACGACATTGAACTAATTTTTTCACATCACGCTAGGGTTGTTATCAAAATGTTTTATGCAAAATTTAGGATTCAACAATTCATACTTTTCAAGAAAATCGACTTTTTGTAAATTTGTGAAATTGTGTCAGATTGAATGGAAGGGGGTAGAAGGAGTGAAACTATCCGTCTAATTTTCTTTGTCTTATTAATAATTCTAGATAAATATTTAGTGCACAATTTCAGCTCGTACTATCAATATGCGGTCACCCAAATCAGTGGCTGTCACTCGGCTCTTTAGCATGGCGTTTATCCATTTGATCGTTGCCGTTTCTAAATCATTTTTCTTAGGTTCCACTATTATGGCTTCATACGGAGTTTTGTCGAATGCTCCTTCTATATCTAGGAATGCGCAAAGGGCAATTCTTTACAGTCTTTTGCTTATTCGATTTGTTTTACCAGACCATGAAGGGCTGACTCTGTTGATTTGTCTTTTCTGGTAGGCATGTTGATTTTTGTTAAGACAGACCTTGTTAGGTCCTGTTCTTATGTGAATCTCCTAAATTCTACATCATCTTGACGAAGAAGGAAGGAAGACTTATAAGGCGATATGATTTGCCCTGCCTTTTTTACAAATATCACCCTCGCTTTCCTCCAAATTTTTGGAATATAACCCCATACAAAACTGGTTTGAAAGATCCTTATCATTATTGGCATTAGGATCTCTTATCCCTTTTGCAATAGTAGGGGGAATATTTTATTAACTCCGGCTAATTTGTCGCGCTTAAAGGTGTTAATCGCCCATCTTATCTTTTCCGGAGTGAAGATTTGACCTCCACTACTATTGTTCAATGAAGTTTGATGATACATCCTTTCCTCTCCTTCTAAATCTTCATAATTGTTAACTATCTTGCAGCCTGGGAAATGTGTTGCCAATAACACTTCAAGTGTTTTTATACTGCTTTTAGTTATGTATCCATCTGGTCTCTCTAAGAGTCCGATATAAATCGGGGTGTTTTTTGCTAACACCTTTTGAAGTCTCGAGGCCGTTGGAAGATCATCTATCTCTTGACAAAATCTTCTTCATGATTATTTTTTGATCTTCTTTAAAAGTTTATTGTCTTCAGTAAGGGAGTTTCTGTATTCGTCTTAGTTACCAAATGTCTTTGCTCTATTAAACAATTTTTTAGTTTCTTTGCCGCTAGTTCATCGTTCCATCAAGGTGCTTGTTTTGCCCTTTTCGTCTGTTTAACGGGGGAACTTCGTTTGCAGGCTTTTATTACATTGTCAATGAGGTTTTAGCTATTTCTGGGCTGCTTATTGATTCCTCTTCAATACCTACTTCGTACTCAAGGATTGCCTGGTAAAGATTCCAGTTGGAACGTTTTGGATTTCTATACAGGCTTATATAGCTTAGTGAATATTTGCCTATATTCTGAAAGTGATTCTTCTTTGAACACTTGCCAATTATTGCACTAGTTAGCTAGGCAAAGACTTGTTAAGGTAAGATCAAGTACTTGCTGCCTGGCACAATTATGAAGTTTGATGTGCTGCCTTTATTTATAATGTCTAGATTGTTAGTAGTAAGATATTTTAAGATTGACTCACTTCTTTTATTTATATTACTGCTTCTCCATATAGTGTGATGTGCATCGCAGCCCAGGATGACTGGTATATTGTAAATCTTGCTGTATTTCACTAGCTCCTTGGCGCCTTAAGATGGAGCATGTGACACCTCATCAGGAAAGTAGACCGAGGCCAGTATCGCCTCTTGAACCCGCCCTGCTTTTCATCATGATCATTTCCGAATTTCACGTTATCGAAGTCCCTTTTTAGGCGTTCGACTTCTTCTACAATCCCGGATGTCTTTTCCGTAATTTGTTCTTCGAAAATTCGAAGTTTCTTCTCTACGTTTTCTTCTATTGCCTTACCCATGGTGTCTATTTTATTATTTTGCAGCTCCAATTTTCGGTTGAGGTCCTTTGAGGTCTGATCTAATTTTTCATTAAGATCCGCTGACAGCAGACTTTGTTGGTCTAATTTCTGATTGATGTCCGCTGATTGTTGATCTAATTTGTTCATAATTTGTTGCATTAACTGTGTCAGAGCATCCGATGTATCAGAACACTCCTCTTCACGAGCTTATTCGATTTGGAACTCAAAACTATCTGTATCCTTACCCCAGCCTCAAGTATCTCGATCATACGGCTGACAAGTTCAGACTTGTTCCCTGTCGTAGATAACTCGCGTCTACCGAGCTCTTCCTTCAGCTCCGTTAATTTTAAATTCTTCAGATAACGCAGATTTTTCACTACAGATTCCGCGATTCGAATTCACTTAAATTTACTTCACTAATTAAAGTCACTGCTCACTAGAGCACTCGAGAATATTCGATTTCGCAAAATTCTCACTGTCCGTTCGAGAATTTTAGTTTCACTTTTTCGCTCTCACAAAATTATCCGTTCGAGAATTTTAATTTTACTCGCGATTTTTAACCCGAATTTATCCTTGAAATTCCACTTCTGACAGCAATTGTTGCGAGCTAGGGGTTCGCCGGGATTTCAAGTAAAACACAATTCGATTGAAAATAATTGATAATTTATTTATTCGCGCTTTAATTTAATTTCGCGCTTAGTTCGCACTAGATGACCATACCGCCGCGTGCTTTTCTATCGCTTTCCCTAACGTTCACGTCTCCGTAATAAAAATTAATGACTGACTCTCTCGCTGAAAGCTTTCGTACTTTTATACATCTCTTCCCATTATCATGACTGTTCTCGAAGCCTTCCTTCGGTGTGTATGCGTGAACTATACTGGAAAGCTTTAGATCTTTAATTGTGGCTTTCTACATAGTTGAGTATACTGTCCTACATAATTCTTGTCTATTCGAGAGAGATCGAGTTGCGGGGCTGCCAGGTCTGCATGTAACAATATTCTAGATGAGATCTGAGAGTATTATAAGCTTGCTCTAAAGTTTGTAACGCTAAGAAATAAGGCTCGGAGAAAAAAATGAATGAAGTAGAAGTTAATAATATCACTCAAAAATCTCAAAACCCGGTTGTCCGTCCGTCCGTCTGTTCGCTCGCTAGCTTGAGAACACGCTGATCTAGAATGTTAAAATTGTTTACACGTTGTTTTTAACAAAAAATTAAAGTCAAGTTCGTGAACGGTCCAAATCGCTCCACCCCTTCTACCCCCTCCTATACAAAATGACTCATTTTTAATCATTTACATAAGAACTAATGATTTGAAATTTTGAAAATATCATTTTTATTATAAATGTGATTTATGGTACAAAAATTATTTCAATCCCCCCCCCCCAGGCCTCCCCTACAAACTGAACTTTCTTATGAAATACTATAAACCAATTTACTATAAACCAATTTTCTTAGTACGTATAATATTTGTCGAGCTCAAATTTTGCACTAAATTCTTAATTAGCATTATAATTAAGGCTGAAAAAAAAATCATTTTTAAATCTACTTTGAGGCTTCCGTGGCGTAGTGGGCAGCGTGCTTGCTTCTCAGTCAATAGGTCGTGGGCTCGATTCCCACTCCAGACGGGATTTTTTTAAGCGCAAATTTTTCAGTTGCTACTGCTGATAAAAAATTATTCGCAATAAAATGGGGAAACGGTGTAAAAGTGAAACAGTTCCACTTCAAGAAGGCCTAGATACTCAGTAGATGGTTTCTGTTCGCTTTCTATCATTCAGTCCCCCATAACATCTGCAAATATTTGTCAGTAAGCAGCCAGTACAACTGAGCAATATACCAGCTTCTCCACTCGCTACGGTCGTTCTCACTCCCCTTCCCCAACCATCCCAATCCCATTCCTTCCCTTTATGACTGTGTTTGTGCATTGCACATAAAGGCCGAAATTGCCTATAACATAGGTCATTCTGTAAAAAAGAACTTGAATTAGATTGAAATGGATGCAGTTTTATACATCAAGTCGTTAGTTTCGAACTAAAAACATTGATTTTATTTTGATCTCAAATTAATCAAAGTTGTGATATTTTTACAATAGTCAAATCGTAAAAAAATATTCATAAAAGAGTATACCGGCCAGGAATCGAACCCGAAACATCCGTGTGGCAAGCGAGTTTTTCCACTGAGCCACCGATACCGACGAAATTATCTCGGCAAAACTTAGTTACCTACTTCACGTAACTTCAAATGTATTCACAGTTTTTCATAATTAAATAGACTCTACGGATGCTAGATTTAGTATTAGAATTTGATATTTATTGCGTTGATACTTAATAATTTGTTTGTGAGCAAATTTATGTACTAGCAATACTTTCAATATATGAAACCGCTAGCTTGATAAATTAAAAAACTAAATCGAAAAATAAATTAAAATATAATCTTCTCGTCACTTTATTGCTCAGTTTAGCAAGCTCTCAAAATTAAGAACCGCCATTGTTCAGTCTCGTCCCATCGAGGCCCACACTACTCTACAACGAAAATGACAAACAACAACAGGATACGAAATTTGCGACATCGTCGGATCAAGCCGCAGCAATGTGTGTGTGTGTGCAGGCAGCAATGTTTGAACGAGCTGGGTGAGCAAGCTTTTCAGTCGCCTCAGTTGGGGAAATCGATTGTTTGCAGGCTTGCACATTTTTGTCCACGAGTATTTAAGTCTTTTTTTTTCAAGCCCATTCTCCTGCTGTCATATGGAAGGCAAAAAGTAAAAAGACAGAGGCAGATCGCTGATATGAGAATGATCTAAAACGACTGAATATGCAAAATTTAATCATATTAGGAATGTGAAAGTGTTGATCGAAAATGCTCTGGCAGGTGAGGCGCCGCCTCATGTTACATGCCACCTGGCGAGCCGCTACTAAATTATTCAGAGATAAATTCATGCAAAATTTTAAGTTTGTACCTTTTCTAGTTTTAATGAAAATCAATATAATGTATTTACCAAAATAATGCATTTTTATGTGAGGCGGTAAAAGGATTATAGGGATCAAAACAACATTTTTCGTCCTCAATGATATTTCTATTATTATACTTCCAACAAAACTTCAAGTCTATAGCTTTAACAGTTTCAGAGGAAAACAATTAAAATGAAATTTAAAAATTTCGTTAAATTCGTATGGGAGGTGGTAAAAGGAGTGATGTAAAGTTGATAATTTTTTCAAAACTGATTGAAATTATACTAAAAGTAATTGTGGCAAAAATCCGTCTTTTCAGCTTTGCTAGTTTCAATGAAAATGGAGAAAATGAATTTTTCAAAATTATGCATTTGTATGGGAGGGGGTAAAAGGAATAGAGGGATCGGATCAATATTTTGTGATGTTAATGATTATACTTTGACTTAAATAGTTTCGAAGAAAAATCAAATTCTTGAAATTTCGCAATTTCATGAAATTTGTATGGAAAAGGGCAGAAGGAGCGGGCCATGTAGCCCGTTCAGGAACTTAAAGTTATTTTTTTGCTAAAAGTGAAACACAACAAATTGCAGTACGATAACTCAAGGAGTTGTTTTAGACAGACGGTCACTCGGAATCGAGGTTTTTGAGCGATAACAATCAATTCTGTACCGTTGGCGGCTCTGTGCGAGCATTATTTCTTAGCGTTAACATTAAGGCAAACACAATATACTCTCAGATTTCATATAAAGTGTAATTAAGACTTCGGCATTGAAATGAAAGAAGTATTTTTTTTTAAAGTCATTAACATGAACAACAAAATTTTCAATAGAAACCATATTTTCACATTACAGTCCATAGCTCCATAAACGTGTTATTTATTTAATTTTCTCGATTTCTTGCCCTATCCTTTTGCGATTCAATAAAAATAAACATTTCACACCATTTCATTTACTATTTTTCCTTATTATTTTCTTCACACGTTTTATTTCGCAATCTTCACTTTTATTAGCATGCGAATCGAATAAAACCTATACCTGGATATATCGCAAGGTATATTATCTTAAAAATCTCTTAACTATAGATTGTCTAGATTTCTAGACACAAAAAGACACTTCTGTACTTCAATATCGAAAAAAAAAGAAAGATTCAATGCAGAACGCAATCTTCCAACAAGTACCTAAATACGTACGTACAGGTATAAGATGCGTGCACTTTATTATCGAACATGTAAATCAAAGAATCGCGTGTCATTAACACATCTAGTAATTAAGTTAATTAACATCCTGGCTGGAAAAAGGTGTGCCGCGTACTCATGAGTACGTACCTCAACGATTATGCACTAGAAAAAAAAGAAGATTTTATATGTATTTATGCATTTAATTAGCATTCTTGACTAGTTAGGCACTTTTCTGGTGGTGAGGATATACGTGCGCAATTATTTAGACCTTATTCCAGAAGCAATGATTTTTTTGAAGGGTATATTTTGTAATGTAGGTAGGTAATATCGGGTATTATTAGGTTAATAATTTATTCAAATAGTCCTTGCTTTAATAATAAAAGCGTAGTTCTCTTTCGATACTAATTTAATCAGAGGTGAAAAATTGAATATTCCTTCCTTGGACTTTTATTTCGGCAAACTAAATTGAGTACGGAAAATCTTTAAGTACAATTTTTCATATTATATTTTTTTAACAAATAAACTTTCTTATTATAATAATTTCTAAAAAATCTGCGGAACCAATATGTTCAGGACTATTGCAAAAAGAAATCTTTAATAAAAAAAACGCAAGATATGTACATAAAGGAAAGTTTATTGGCATAGCGGAAAGTTGATTATGATGATATTAACTCATTTCACTTTCAAGTTTTTTTTTTCGATTATTTCAATTTTAAAGAAAAATTAAGAAGATTTGATTATTTCAAAATCACAACTAAAAAACTCAAACTTTCATTTAAATCAAATAAATAAATAAAATATCATCAAACAAATATTTATATGGCAATAATGAGCTTGCACTATCCGACTAACTTACTAAAAAGAATCGCGAATTATTTGCTCATTTTTAAAGTTGTTTAGTTTAGTAAAAGTGCAATTTTTTTTTTTTTTGCAATAATGAAATGTTCCTATAAAATTACAAGTGGGCTGACCCAAAGTGCTCCTATAAAAAGAAGTTTTATTTGTACATACAATAAGAAAAAAAATTTTCGATACAAATATAGAGAAAAACAAAGTCGGATCCAACAGTGAGCCTTGAGAAACCACTAAGTAAAATTTTCAAGTGTTTTAATCAAAAGAGAAAAACGAAAATTTTATCGATTTCATGGGAATAACTCATTGATTTACATCTCATCACTTTACAACGTTTAGATTTAGTGTTCGATGTACTTCATCATAAACCAATAATCCAATCAAAAGCTAAAAAAAAAATCTACAAAACTTTCATATCTAATCTCAATGTCTATCAATTTGACACTTCAGTATAAAATACCACTTGCTACTGTTTACCATCTTTTACCTCCTTTAAATTGTTAAGTTTTACCATCTTGGAAATGGATTTTTATTTTTTATAATTTTTTTTTGTCCTATAGAAATGTCGAAGAAAAGTCATCATCAATTGAGTCTTGTGGTCTGTCAATGATGAATTCTTCTATTCAACCATCAACAATTTGTACATCTCATGTGATGACATCGTAAGTAATTTTCAAGTACGTCTCCCCGGTTTCGATTGTGTGTGATGTCCGCTTCTGATGTTACCACGCTGCTACTTTTATGCTACTACGAAGTATCTGAAAGCCTTTAAGAAACGTTATTGTATACGTACATAAAGGTGGACGTAGTAGGTTAGGACGATGAATAAAAAAAGTCCAAATGAAATTTAAATCTGAACAACCTCATTCTCATAGGAAGATGTGATGCTTTAATGGTAAGAAATTTACGTGAAGACTATGAAGAAGCTGATACCCGTATGTGTTAAGTGATTGCGTGCAGACTTAACATGATTTACTTTCAATTTAAGCGAACGGAATTGATTTATCGAGTAAAAGCCGTAATTCGTTGTAATTAATGTTAAAAAAAAATTCGACGCTGATTAATTGATGTCGTAACGAAATCAACTACTTACGTTTCAGGTGATTTCTTCAAATCTGTGAAGTTACTCTCATTAGTTCTCTGTTGGTCGAAACTTCGCTGAAGCTACAAAGATTTGAAACTAATCTACTAAATTCAAATTTGGCGAGCTAATATCTCTTCTAAAATGGCACTACAGCCGAAATCGAACCTTGGCCTCCTGATCTTCAGGTTCCCTAACATTTTTTTTTTAGAATTTGTTGTGGAAGGGTTGTCAGCACTTCGTACAACCCTCTATATAAGAATAGATCGAGGTGACCGAGGTAAACCCAAACTTGCAGTGTGCTGGAAGTACACATCGATCGGGATTTGAGCTCACCATCTTATCGTTGTAAACCAACTCGCTACCCACTTGGCTACACCCTAGTACACAACCCATTAAGTCAAGGACATCATACTCCTGTGTTATGCCTAACTAGAAAACGCCCGCGACTTCGTCCGCGTAAAAATAGCAATAATAAGCAATTTTTGAGAGTGTAGTTAGTAATACATTATGTGGGATATATAATCTGCTTACCTTAATGGCTCTTTGAAGAAAATGGTTTGTATATTGTTGGAATCAGAACCATGAATTATTAAGAATGAAAGCATGATACTTTAATTTTTATGGGACAGGCTCGTGATCAAATCAAACCCGTGATTCGAGATCATATATGTGTTGAAGAGCGTTAAGGATATGTGAATAATTGTAGCTGGTGTTATCAAAACAAAAAAAAAACAAATAAAATAACATTAAGCTTAAAAACATAACAGGACTACGATTGTGCGTAAAGCCCAATCATATGATACTATGTATAGATGAAATCGAAATTTTTGCTGTGTTAAGAAATTTTGTATGGGGAGTGGTAGAAGGGGTGACAGCAGTGAACTAATTTGTTTCACATCATGCTAGAATAGCTATAAAAATGTTTTGTACCAAATTTAAGCTTCAAAAATTGAGTGGGCACTGAGAAACTTAGTGCATTGAATTTAATCAAATTGTGCATTTTGTATGGGGGGTGGTAGAAGGAGTGGGGGGTTTTTGGTGGTTTTTCGAGAAACAACTATAACTACCATGCAATTGATATACTTTAAATTTCAGATCTGTAACATTCACACTTTTCAAAAAAATCGAATTGTTATATAGTCGTGGAATGTGTCTCATTGTATGGGAGGGGCTAGAAGGAGTAAATCTACTCGGTTAATTTTTGTCCCAATATTAATAATAATGCTAATTAAGGATTAAGTTCAAATTTTTACCTCGATGAAATTTAAATGTACTGAAAAAATTCGCTTAGAGTATTTCATGAAAAAGTGCGGTTTAAATGGGAGGTGGTGGAAGGAGAAGGAGGTTTTTGGTGGTTTTTGTAAAACAACTATAATAATCATGCCATTGCTATATTTTAAATTTCAGATCAGTAACATTCAGATTTTTCAAGAAAATCAAATTCTTGTGAAGCCGTGAAACTGTGTCACATTGTATGGGAGGGGGTAGAAGGAGTGAAGCTAATCGGTTAATTTTTTCCCGATATTAATAATAATTTTAATTAAGAATTGAATACAACAGTTTGGCTCTATGGAAGTTACACGTACTGAGAAATTTGGTGTAAAGTAATTCATGAAAAAGTGTAGTTTGTATGGGAGGTGGTGAAAGGAGTGAGGAAACTCAGACAATTTGTATACCAAAAAACTGCATTTATAATAGAAATAATATATTCCAAATTTCAAAATCATAGCTTTTATAGTTTCCAAGAAAATTTGATTAATATATATTTTGAAAAGTAGTCACTTTGTATGGGAGGGGGTAGAAGGAGTGAGGGGAGTGAAATGAAACCAAAAGCAGATTTCATTCCGATGGACACCTAATAAACTGTGCAAGTTTCATTACAATCGGTTCAGCCGTTTGTGCGTGAAAAGCGGTCGTACAGACAGACAGACAGACAAAAATTTCAAAAATGTGTTTTTATGCTTAGTTAGTGCTAAAGTAGCTCAAAAAACTAGCTTATAGCCATTTATAAGCAAATAACAGACAGACACTACAATTATATTTATATGTATAGATTATGCTTCTTTGTATTTTACTTTATTATTCTAACTAGCAAACCCCCGCGACTTCGTCCGCGTACAAATAGCAATAATAAGCAATTTTTGAGAGTGTAGTTAGTAATGCATTATGTGGGATATAAAATCTGCTTACTTTAATGGCTCTTTGAAGAGAATGGTTTGTATATTGTTCGAATCAGAACCATAAATTATTAAGAATGAAAGCATGATACTCCCATTTTTATGGGACAGGCTCGTGATCAAATCAAACCCGTGATTCGAGATCATATACGTGTTGAAGAGCGTTAAGAACATGTGAATAATTGTAGCTGGTGTTAATTAAAAAAAAAGCAAATAAAATAACATTAAGCATAAAAACATAACAGGACTACGATTGTGTGTAAAGCCAAATCATACGATATTATTAGTAGATGAAATCGAAATTTTTACGGTGTTAAGAAATTTTGTATGGGGAGTGGTAGAAGGGGCGACAGCACTGAACTAATTTGTTTCACATCATGCTAGAGTAGCTATAAAAATGTTTTGTACCAAATTTAAGCTTCAAAAATTGAGTAGGTACTGAGAAACTTAGTGCACTGAATTTAATGAAATTGTGCAATTTGTATGGGAGGTGGTAGAAGGAGTGGGGGGTTTTTGGTGATTTTTCGAAAAACAACTATAACTATCATGCAATTGATACACTTTAAATTTCAGATCTGTATCATTCACACTTTTCAAGAAAATCGAATTGTTACATAGTCGTGTAATGTGCCTCATTGTATGGGAGGGGGTAGAAGGAGTGAAGCTACTCGGTTAATTTTCTTCCCGCTGTTAATAATAATGCTAATTAAGGATTAAGTTTAAATTTTTAAATGTACTGAGAAAATTCGTTTAGAGTATTTTATGAAAAAGTGCGGTTTATATGGGAGGTGGTGGAAGGAGAAGGGGGTTTTTGGTGATTTTTTGAGAAACAACTATAATCATCATGCAATTAATATATTTTAAATTTCAGATTAGTAACATTCAGACTTTTCAAGAAAATCGAATTCTTGTGAAGGCGTGGAACTGTGTCACATTGTATGGGAGGGGGTAGAAGGAGTGAAGCTAATCGGCCAATCTTATCTCGATATTAATAATAATGTTAATTAAGGATTTCATAAAACATTTTAGCTCGATGAAAGTTACACGTACTGAGAAAATTGGTGTAAAGTGGTTCATGAAAAAGTGTAGTTTGTATGGGAGGTGGTAGAAGGAGTGATAGACCGTTAATAATTTGTATACCAAAAGACTGCATTTATAATAGAAATAATATAGTCCAAATTTGAAATTAATAGCTTTTATAGTTTTCAAGAAAATTTGATTAATATATATTTTGAAAATGAGTCACTTTGTATGGGAGGGGGTAGAAGGCGTGAGGAGAGTGAAATAAAACCAAAAGCAGATTTCATTCCGATGGACACCTAACAAACTGTGCAAGTTTCATTACAATCGGTTCAGCCGTTTGTGCGTGAAAAGCGGTCGTACAGACAGACAGACAGACAGACAAAAATTTCAAAAATGTGTTTTTATGCTTAGTTAGTGCTAAATTAACTCAAAAAACTAACTTATAGCCATTTATAAGCAAATAACAGACAAGCACTACAATTATATTTATATGTATAGATATACAGGGTGTTTGGTACTCCGTGCATAACCTTGTAAGGGGTTATTCCTGGATATATTTTGAGCAAAAAATTGTTCTACGGAGATGGTCCATTTTCAATATCCGCGGAGATACAGGGTGACCAAGAAAAGTGTTTCGGACCTGTACCCTCACTCACTCAAAACAATATATCTTGAAAACTAGTAATCGCATTTCAAAGTGTTATAGCTTGTTTTTTAGGGAATCAAATTACCTTTCATTTGGTGTAATAGTCCGTATTGTACCTGTACCCAATCCTGAGGTATTTGCTTCAGCCCACAAATTTTTGATACTTTGACCCTCAAAATTCTGTGATTAATGTATTTTTTCTCAAAAAAACGCATTATAAAAATGTCATTTTAATGTTGTTGTTTTATGTGCCATATTATTGTCTACAAAAGATGCATACATACTTATGACTTAGGTTTTCCCGTTTTCCAGGTAATAAGCAAAAATACATATGGCTTAAAAATAAAATATGCCATAAACCAACCCTCGTTCTAAAAAAACTACCTGAAATGTTGTTAAACTGAAATATTCTTTGTGTCCTTTAATTACTATTTAAATTATCGATGAATGTCCTTTAAGTAGTATTTAAATTATCGAGGAAATGAATTAAATTAAAATGAGTTTCAACACAACGACGCTGTCCGACGCTTGGCATTGCAGTTAAACGTCTCTACGTGGAAAGTTTGGAGTGTCCTCAAAGCAGAGCGGTTGCATTCCTACCACCACACACCAGTGCAGGAGCTGGTACCCATTGATTTGCCCAAAAGGATGGAGTTTTGCAATTGGCTCCTTGAACGACAACTAAATGACGAGAATTTTATGAACAACATTCTTTGGACTGATGAGTCCCAATTCACCAGGGACGGTATCACAAACTTCCACAACTTACACACATGGGCTGAGAGCAATCCACACACAAGAAGAGAGGCATCATTTCAGCACAGATTCAGTGTCAATTTATGGGCAGGTGTGATTGGCAACGATTTTATTGGTCCTATTAGGCTTCCGCCTACCCTAAATAGTTCCAATTACTTGCAGTTTTTGACAAATGATCTACAAGAGTTATTGGACGATGTGCCACTGCAACGATTGGCTTCCATGTTTTACCAACACGATGGTGCTCCAGCTCATTACGGCCGACAAATCAGAGATTGGTTAAATTCCAATTATAGCAATCGCTGGATCGGTAGAAATGGACCGATACACTGGCCTGCAAGATCTCCTGATTTAACTATTATGGATTTCTTTGTATGGGGACGGATGAAGGACCTTGTCTACGCAACGGAAAAAGTAAAGGATCTAAACACCAGAATCGATGCGGCAGCAACAGAAGTAAGGCAGCAGTTGAGGAGTATGAACACAAAGAGAACACTGGCAAAACGAGCTTTAGCGTGCATTCAAAATGAAGGGAGCCATTTTGAACATTTATTGTAATTAAGGAAAATTGAAATAAACCATAAAAACCATTCTTAAGTTCTTTTAGTTCAAGCGGAGAGTGTTGATCAACCCATTCTTGCTTTTTTGACAAAAGTGCTACATTATTGGAATGATAATTTCTTCTAAACTATAAAACTTATGAAATGCAAGTGTATGCATCTTTTGTAGGCAATAATATGGCACTTAAGAAAACAACATTAAAATTACATTTTTATAATGGGTTTTTTAGAGAAAAACTACATTGATCCTAGAATTCTGAGGGTCAAAGTGTCAAAAATTTGTGTTCTAAAGCAAATATCTCAGAATTGGATACAGTAACAATGCAGACTATTACAGCAAATGAAAGGTAATTTGATTCCCTAAAAAACAAGCTATAACACTTTGAATTGTGATTATTAGTTTTCAAGATATAACGTTTTGAGTGAGTGAGGGTACAGGTCCGAAGGACTTTTCTTGATCACCCTGTATCTCCGTGGATATTGCAAATTGACCATCTCCGTAGAACAATTTTTTGCTCAAAATATATCCAGGAATAACCCCTTACAAGGTTATGCACGGAGTACCAAACACCCTGTAGATTATTTAGTACTAGAAAACGCCCGCGACTTCGTCCGCGTAAAAATAGCAATAATAAGCAATTTTTGAGAATGTCGTTAGTAATACATTATGTGGGATATATAATCTGCTTACCTTAATGGCTCTTTGAAGAAAATGGTTTGTATATTGTTGGAATCAGAACCATAAATTATTAAGAATGAAACCACGATACTCGCATTCGAATGAGAGAGGCTCGTGATCAAATCAAACCCGTGATTCGAGATCATATACGTGTTGAAGAGCGTTAAGGACATGTGAATAATTGTAGCTAGTGTTATTTAAAAAAAAACAAACAAATAAAATAACATTAGGCTTAAAAACATAACAGGACTACGATTGTGCGTAAAGCCCATTCATACGATACTATGTATAGATGAGATCGAAATTTTTGCGGTGTTAAGAAATTTTGTATGGGGAGTGGTAGAAGGGGTGAGAGCAGTGAAATAATTTGTTTCCCATCATGCTAGAATAGCTATAAAAATGTTTTGTACCAAATTTAAGCTTCAAAAATTGAGTAGGTACTGAGAAACTTAGTGCATTGAATTTAATGAAATTGTGCAATTTGTATGGGAGGTGGTAGAAGGAGTGGGGGGTTTTTGGTGATTATTCGAGAAACAACTATAACTACCATGCAATTGATATACTTCAGATCTGTATCAGTCACACTTTTCAAGAAAATCGAATTGTTATATAGTCGTGGAATGTGTCTCATTGTATGGGAGGGGCTAGAAGGAGTAAAGCTACTCGGTTAATTTTTATCCCAAAATTAATAATAATGCTAATTAAGGATTAAGATCAAATTTTTACCTCGATGAAATTTAAATGTACTGAGAAAATTCGCTTAGAGTATTTCATGAAAAAGTGCGGTTTATATGGGAGGTGGTGGAAGGAGAAGGAGGTTTTTGGTGATTTTTTGTAAAACAACTATAATAATCATGCAGTTGCTATATTTTAAATTTCAGATCAGTAACATTCAGAAAATCAAATTCTTGTGAAGTCGTGAAACTGTGTCACATTGTATGGGAGGGGGTAGAAGGAGTAAAGCTAATCGGTTAATTTTTTCTCGATATTAATAATAATTTTAATTAAGAATTGAATACAACAGTTTGGCTCTATGGAAGTTACACGTACTGAGAAATTTGGTGTAAAGTAATTCATGAAAAAGTGTAGTTTGTATGGGAGGTGGTGAAAGGAGTGAGGAAACTCAGACAATTTGTATACCAAAAGACTGCATTTATAATGGAAATAATATGTTTCAAATTTCAAACTCATAGCTTTTATAGTTTCCAAGAAAATTTGATTAATATATATTTTGAAAATTAGTCACTTTGTATGGGAGGGGGCAGAAGGAGTGAGGGGAGTGAAATGAAACCAAAAGCAGATTTCATTCCGATAGACACCTAACAAACTGTGCAAGTTTCATTACAATCGGTTCAGCCGTTTGTGCGTGAAAAGCGGTTGTACAGACAGACAGACAGACAGACAGACAGACAAAAATTTCAAAAATGTGTTTTTATGCTTAGTTAGTGCTAAAATAACTCAAAAAACTAACTTATAGCCATTTATAAGCAAATAACAGACAGACACTACAATTATATTTATATGTATAGATATAGATTATTTAGTATTGAATAGGTATAGAGACGTGGGATAGAGGGGAGGCGGGGGTTCGATATAAGGGATGGTTGCATGTCAACAATTGTTTAATTGATTGCTCGGATCGCGCTCAAAATTCGCTGTATAGAATGTTAGTTTCATAGACGAAGTAAATTGTATGAAATTCTCTATGGGAGGGGATAGAGGAGGTGAGGGAATAGCAAAATTTGTGATTAAGGTTTGTTAAGTTTCTTTTGAAAGTTGTTCGTACAAAATTGCTAGTTCGTAGCTTTTAATTTGTTTTTATTAGTTGATTTATTAAAATTGGTCGAAATCATACTTTAGCATGGGAGGGGGAGGAAGAGCAGTAGGGGATTCCAAAACTTACAATGCAATTTCATTTGAAATAATTTTAGAAGTGTTTATACGAAATTTTAAGTTGATAGCTTTTAATGGTTTGGTGATAATTGATTTCTTAAAACTGGTCGAAAAATACTTTTGTATGGGAGGGGGTAGAAATTTTGAAGGTATTTGACTGGTTAATATCTTTAACTTTTAAGCATTTTTTTTTAAATAAATTTTCCAAATTTTCAAGTATGTTGCTTCAAATTTCACTCACAAATGTTGAGTTTGTGTGTTTTTTTTCAATACACGTGAAGCACCTATTGCAGTTTAGAGTGAATAACAGTTTTGGTTCAAATTAATATTTTTTTCTTTATGTATATCAACTGGTATGCACGTGCAAAACTTCAACTTTGTGTCTTTGACCAGAGCCCTAAGAAAATAGTGAAAATCTTCCATATTTTATCCTTGCACCCCCATCTTAAAATTTTTATAAAAATTTTGCATCACATAGCTCTACAATTTGACAAATTTTCAATTTAATTCTTGTTCTGCATTTTTAGGTATAACGGTTTGAAATTTTGAAAAGCGCACCATTTTACTTTATTATTTTAATAACAAAGTACTGTGATCGACACAGAAAAAAAAAAAAATTCGCTACCCTGAAATTTTGTTTTTTTCGCGTTTCATGACAAAATTAGCCTAAAAATGCAAAAAAAAAATCCGCCCCGCCATCCACCGTATGCCGTATGCTTATATCTTCGAGACCGTTAAAGGTAGACTGTTCGTTTTTGAGTGCTTTGTTAATTTGGTTAGTGAGCTCCCTTATCTAATTTTGGGGAGTGTCAGGTTGAGGCAGGGGTTGCGAAAAAGTTAAAAATTGCACTTGCTAATATCTCCACTACGAATAAAGATAGGAAGCGGAAAATCACCAGAAGTATTGAAAAGGTTGTGAGACAAACTTTGAAAATAATTTAATTTTTTTTCCATTGGCGTCCGAAAAAGGAGGCTAAAAACAAATTGTTGGCCGAACTTTTTTTCAAATAATTATTTTTCGAAATTACTTACCACAAACAATATTTTGGGACCATGAAGGCGGCCTACAGATTCACAAAAATCAGCTTAGAAAAAGGGCAATTTGTTATAAGGGAGAGGGTCAAGGGGAGTGCAAAGAAAAGCACTTAAAAATGAATACATCAACTATCTCTTAAGCTATGTTATTGAAACTTAAAACATATATTATACATATATATATATTTTTTTTATTTATTAAGCTATACCAGCGAAATACAAGAAAAATATAACATTTGGCCCCCCCCCCTCTAACGTGCACAAGGTGTTTCATGTGCATTGAATAAAAAAAAACACTTAAGCTGAAAATTGTTGAATGAAATTTTAAGTTAGAAACGTGAAAATTTGCAAAATGCATTTACAAAAATCCCTTAATATATGAAATATTAACTGGTCGAATATCTTTAAAAGTTCTGATCCCTCCCATACAAAAGTATTTGTTCGAACATTTTGAGGAAATGAATTATCACCTAACTATTTAAAGCTACCGATTTAAAATTTTGCTTCAGAACTTTTAAAAATACTTGAAATAAAACTGCGTTAAAAGTCTTGAGATCGCGCTTGCCTATACAAAACTATTATTTCGACCAATCACATTAAATCAACTAATAACCAACAAATTAAAAGCTACGAACTTTAAATTTTGTACGAGCACCTTACAAGAGAAACGAAATAAAATTGCATTACAAATTTTACGATTCCCTTTCCTCCTCTACTCCTTCCCTATGAAAATTCTTCGCGACTTCGTCTATGAAAAAGACATTCTATACAGAGAATATTGATTTAAGTAATCAATTAAAAAACTATTTACTTCCACCCACTCTTCCTATCCCTCTATCCCCCTCAGCTCTACCCTCATAAAACTCAAACTTGCATAAATAAACGAATGAAATATTGATAACATGTACTGGAGCTAATGATTGTATTCGGAATTAAGTGTTAAATTGACAACAGCCCTTCCCAAGAACCCTCCTTTCATTTAGTCTGACCTAACCACTCTAACCTGCATATTGATTTTCCACGCATCCGCAACTTGTCCCAAGAATAATAAAGTTTCGCTCGGCTTACTTAATTACGATGGCTCTATAGCCCAAATCGGACTTTTGCCTCCTGAATACTTTGCCTCCATCTATCTCGGTTCAGTGACCGCGTCCTCCAGTTAGAAAATCTTATCAGTGATTTGCTGTCTGCGTCAAATCGAATCCTCCCAGCGCTTCCGTGGTTTTCCGACTGGTCTTTGTCCGTTCACTTTCCCTTTTAGTGTGCGTTTGGGAATCCTTCCGTCATCCATACGCTCCACATGACCAGCCCATTATAACTTCTTAAATTTTATAAGGGTTGACACTTCAAGATTCAAGATTTAAACTTTTATTGAGACTTACTTACTAACAATTCATGTGACTTAATCTTACGATATGAAAGAAATATTTGTTGATTATTTTTACTTATATCTAACAAACTGTAAATTTATTTATAACAATATTTCAAAATCAAACATTTTTTTTTATTTATAATCCAATTTTGGGTATATATAAATTAATATAAAAAGTGTACTTGCTCAAGGTACTTAGAAAGAATTTAGTCTATAATGACAAAAATAATTTAACTTAAAACTAAACTAAACATAGAAAAGATAAACGGAATAGAATAAAAAAGAACCGTAGTTGTGAGAAAAAATAATAGGGAAGGAAGAAGGATGAAAACCTGATCAGTTGATACCTTTCAATGAATGGGGCTTTATCCGCGGTAGATATTACTGTCCACTTTGGTAAAGAAATTTAATCGCTCTGAATTGGACTAACAGGCTGAAAGAGGATATCCGAGTTTCGATGGATTATTTTCCAATAGGAGATGGATAATAGTGACTGGACAGAGAATCATTACAGTTTTGCCAGTAAATTTCTTTAACGAGAGGATTTGGGTGCATAGCCACCCTGTTGACTGCAGATTTAGCAAGTTCAACCATGTACTTCATTAAAGGAGTGATGTTCTTATGTTTATAATAGTAGAAGTTACGGTAATATTTTTTATTAGGCCTACGATACTTAGACACACAATGACGTAGGATTTTCCTTTCGAAAATTTGGAGTTCCGCGAAGACAATCGGTGAAATGAACATCCACGTGACAAAAGCATATGTTAAAACAGGTCTTATTAGGGTCTTATACATTAAAATTTTCGTTGCGCATTCCAACTCCTTTGATTTTAGAAGTGGGCTCAAGAGAGCAGCAGCAATTTTAGCTTTGTGTAGTCCATACCTTGCATATTGATTATATTTTAACCTGTGATGTAGTTTTATGCCTAGATATTTTATTTCGTTCTTAAGCAGAATATTATTTCCCTCAAGGGATAAGGTAATCTGCTTGCTCTCTTGGACGATGCGGCGAGGACCCTTACCGCTGGCATTTCTAAAGCATATAAGCTCATATTTACCAGTGTTAATTTTTATTCCTCACGTTTTGTTGAAATTATTTGCAAGATCAATGTGGTTTTTAATTGCGTCAATTGCGGTCTGAGGATGTTTTGCGTTCGCGGCTAGTATTGTGTCATCCGCGTACATGATGGCCGAACTCATTACATTGGACCCTTCTTGAAAACTGTTTGAGGTTTGAGATAAAAGCATCGGAAAATCGTTTAAATAGAAATTGAACAGTTTAGGACCGATTCAGCATTCACTGCGACCATTCTAGATTTCTTTGAATTAATTTCAATGAACATCTTACGGTTGCTTAAGAAACTTAGTATTATTCTCAGCAGGACATTTGGACATTTGGCTTCAATCAATTTATAGATAAGTCCCTTTGTCCATACAGAATCAAAAGCCTTTTCTACATTGCCTGGATCTCAGGTTTTGTATAATAGTGTTCTGGAGGTGGAGGACTGCGTGCTCTGTTGAATGTGATTTTTCAAATCCAAATTGTGTATTGGGAATAAGGTTAGAGCAGAAGACTTCTAGTTTGGTAAGTCGATGTCTTTCAAAGATTTTACCCATGTTGGATAAAAGGGAAATCGGTCTAAGATTTGATATTTCATTAGATGAGTTATCCTTAAGAATGAGCACGAGTCTTGCAGTTTTCCATAATTTTGGATAGTAACCATTATTGAGACAGTTGTTTATGATAACGTTTAGCTTATGTGCCAGTTGTGATGAGCATTTGCGCAAAACGAAATTTGCGATGCCATCTGGACCCGACGATTTTTTCCTGTTAGCCGTTTTAATGAGCTCTTCGATAAGTTCTTCCGTTGCAAAGAACTCTCGCAGCTCAGGATTTGAAACTGACTTAGCACTACATCCAACGGAAAATTGTAAAATTTCCCCGTTGGCATATGAAGTATTAAATGCATTTATTCGTTCGTTAACTTGGGCATTAAGGTGGTGGTTGAAGGTGGGGTTTTATGGCATTAAGTCTTTTTTTGAAAGGCTCATTTAAGTCGGAATTAACTACGCCCCTAATGATTGTATTAGACACTAGCAAACCCCCGCGACTTCGTCCGCGTACAAATAGCAATAATAAGCAATTTTTGAGAGTGTAGTTAGTAATGCATTATGTGGGATATAAAATCTGCTTACTTTAATGGCTCTTTGAAGAGAATGGTTTGTATATTGTTCGAATCAGAACCATAAATTATTAAGAATGAAAGCATGATACTCCCATTTTTATGGGACAGGCTCGTGATCAAATCAAACCCGTGATTCGAGATCATATACGTGTTGAAGAGCGTTAAGAACATGTGAATAATTGTAGCTGGTGTTAATTAAAAAAAAAGCAAATAAAATAACATTAAGCATAAAAACATAACAGGACTACGATTGTGTGTAAAGCCAAATCATACGATATTATTAGTAGATGAAATCGAAATTTTTACGGTGTTAAGAAATTTTGTATGGGGAGTGGTAGAAGGGGCGACAGCACTGAACTAATTTGTTTCACATCATGCTAGAGTAGCTATAAAAATGTTTTGTACCAAATTTAAGCTTAAAAAATTGAGTAGGTACTGAAAAACTTAGTGCACTGAATTTAATGAAATTGTGCAATTTGTATGGGAGGTGGTAGAAGGAGTGGGGGGTTTTTGGTGATTTTTCGAAAAACAACTATAACTATCATGCAATTGATACACTTTAAATTTCAGATCTGTATCATTCACACTTTTCAAGAAAATCGAATTGTTACATAGTCGTGTAATGTGCCTCATTGTATGGGAGGGGGTAGAAGGAGTGAAGCTACTCGGTTAATTTTCTTCCCGCTGTTAATAATAATGCTAATTAAGGATTAAGTTTAAATTTTTACCTCGATGAAATTTAAATGTACTGAGAAAATTCGTTTAGAGTATTTTATGAAAAAGTGCGGTTTATATGGGAGGTGGTGGAAGGAGAAAGGGGTTTTTGGTGATTTTTTGAGAAACAACTATAATCATCATGCAATTGATATATTTTAAATTTCAGATCAGTAACATTCAGACTTTTCAAGAAAATCGAATTTTTGTGAAGGCGTGGAACTGTGTCACATTGTATGGGAGGGGGTAGAAGGAGTGAAGCTAATCGGTTAATTTTATCTCGATATTAATAATAATGTTAATTAAGGATTTAATAAAACATTTTAGCCCGATGAAAGTTACACGTACTGAGAAAATTGGTGTAAAGTGGTTCATGAAAAAGTGTAGTTTGTATGGGAGGTGGTAGAAGGAGTGACAGACCTTAAATAATTTGTATACCAAAAGACTCCATTTATAATAGAAATTATATAGTCCAAATTTCAAATTAATAGCTTTTATAGTTTTCAAGAAAATTTGATTAATATATATATATACCCCCGCAAGGGGGTAGTTGTAGTATGAGGTTTTACCAATTCCTGCAACTATCTTTGGAGTTAGCGACTCCACGGACCTGAGCTAACTATCCCCCTCTGGGATGGGGGCTGTAGAATTCACCCACAGCCAGTCCTGCTTGCCCTAAAAATGGCAAATGGACACTCACTGGATCATGGGCTTATCACCCGTGATCTTAAGACCTAAATGATACGAGAAACGGATACATCGCCTCGGATAAGGACTGATTCTACGGTAACGACTTTTGGCATTCGAAAACGGACTATGATTGGCTTCTGGAACGTTCGAACATTGAATGACGGGGGAAGAGCTGGGGTTACTCTGTCCTTGCACCGCCAATCAGTGATCGACCGTGAAATGGAGCACTATAACATCCAAATCGTGGGCTTGAGCGAGGTCAGGTGGACAGGATCAGGAGAAGAACGAACCCCTAGCGGAAACACTATTCTGTACATTGGCCCTGAAAATGAAGCCAGAAATGGCGTGGCGTTCGTCCTTACGCCGAGAGCGAGAAACAGTCTCATTAGCTGGGAACCAATCTCGGATAGGATTATCGTCGTCAGGCTCAGGACCAGTGTCAGAAACGTCACAATTCTACAGTGCTACGCACCAACTAATACCGCAACATCTGGTGACAAAGAGGAGTTTTATAGCCAACTGAGTGCCGCCTTCGAACGTGTTCCAAGAGGTGATATTATTATCATCTCGGGAGATATGAACGCCCAGGTTGGATCAGACAACACTGGACTAGAACACGTCATGGGGAGGCATGGTGACCCTTGGGTCGACCCTTCACGACCTTGGATTAAGAGACCCGAAAACGGCGAATTATTTGTGGAGTTCTGTAGTACTCGGCAAATGGTCATCGGAGGGACCCTTTTTCCACACAAGAGTCATCATAAAACATCTTGGGTTTCCCCTGACGGTGTTACTCAGAACCAGATCGACCATTTGGCAATAAGTCGCCGATGGAGAAGATGTCTCCTCGATGTGCGAGCGAAACGTGGAGCTGACGTGGGGAGCGATCACCACTTGATGGTTGCCTGCTTGAGATTGTGTACAGCAGCTATCCGACGACCACAAATTCTTCAAATGAAGCGCAAGCTTAATGTGGATAAACTCAGAGATCCCAACAAAAAACTCGAATACACCACCATTCTACGCGAAAAGTCATCCACATTGGGTGAACATGAAATGCGCACACTGGACGCCAATTGGGAGGCAACCAGAAACACTTTTCTAACTAGTGCTGAAGAATCTGTGGGATATGTGCAAAGCGGTGAGAAACCCTGGATGTCGCAAGACACATGGGACAAGGTTGACAATCGGAAAAAAGCCAAATTGGCAATCATCTCTCAACCCGATGTCAACCAACGAACGCCCGACTTGAGGCAGAACTACCGCGATGCTCATATACAGCTTAAAAAGGCTGTTAGACGCGACAAGAGAAAGGCCATTGAAGATCTGGCAAACAAGGCAGAATCTGCGGCTTACCTTGGGGATATGGGTTCACTATTTAAAATCATGAAACAGTTGACGAACAGGAATTTCACCGCCAACCACCTGGTGAGAGATGTCAACGGAACTCTCCTTAATATGAGTGAACACCAGTTGCGACGATGGAAGGAATACTTCTCTGATATTTTAAACATCTTGTCAGATGAAGATATTCCGGAAACAGAACAACTTCCAAACATCCAACCGCAACAATCCTCTATTATGGACGATCGCCCAGATAAGGAAGAGATAGTTTCCGCCATTCGGTCAATGGCGGGAAGGAAAGCTCCAGGTATAGACGGACTACCAACCGAACTCCTCAAAGCGGACCCGGAAATAACAGCCGATATACTCCTCCCACTCTTCACTAAGGTGTGGAATGATGGAAGATATCCGACTGAATGGAAGGAGGGCGTCATTGTGAAAATTCCGAAGAAGGGCGACCTTCGGGATTGTGGCAATTGGCGTGGTATATGTCTACTTACTGCCGTATCAAAAATTATGGCTAAGGTAATTCTCAATAGGATTAGTGATGTCGTCGAGAGCACTCTCGAAGTTTATCAGGCAGGATTCCGTAAAGGGTCGTCTTGTACCGACCACACAAATACCCTACGGATAATATTAGAGCAGTCAGCCGAAATAGGTTCGCCACTACATCTCATGTTTGTGGACTTCGAGAAGGCTTTCGACAGCGTTAAGCGAGATTACATATGGAATGCTTTGCGTAGGAGAGGTATTCCAAATAAGGTCATAGCTATGACTAAAGAATCCTACGAAGATGCAAGGTGTCGCGTCTTGCATAGAGGAGAGCTGTCCGAGAGCTTTCCTGTGCGAACGGGTGTCAGACAAGGCTGCATATTATCACCAGCCCTGTTTCTGGTGGTAATAAATGACATCTTGAAAGCTGCACTGGAAGGTGGGGAAGGTAAAGGTCTTCAATGGACACTATTTAACATCTTAAGTCACCTTGATTATGCTGATGACGTGTGTTTGCTTGCACATACCCGTTCGGACTTAGAGTCAAATGTTCGCTCGTTGCATTCTAAATGCAAAGAGGCGGGACTGAAAATAAATGTGCGTAAAACCAAGTACATGCACATGGGTTCGAACGCAAACACACCGATTGTTCTTGATGGACAGGATGTGGAAGAGGTGCAAGATTTTTGCTATCTCGGAAGCATTGTCAGCATGGACGGCGGAGCCGAAAAGGATGTTGAGGCTCGGCTAAATAAAGCTCGTCAGGCCTTCGGTATCCTTTCCCCTTTCTGGAGGTTAAGAGAGATCTCCCTTCGCACGAAGCTGCGAGTTTTTGACGCATGCGTCAAATTCGTGTTGATATATGGTTGTACTACGTGGAAAGTGACCGTTCGACTTACCAAGAAACTACAGACTTTCGTAAACCAATGCCTCCGACGCATTTTAGGAATATTCTGGCCAGAAGTGATCTCCAACGACGAACTTTGGAGTACAACTCGCCAGACTAAAATAGGTATTGAGATTCAACGGCGAAAGTGGCAGTGGATCGGTCATACTTTGAGGAAACCAGAGCAAAACATCGCAAAACAGGCTCTGGATTATAACCCTCAAGGAAGACGTCGGGTTGGTCGACCATGTAACACATGGAAGCGAGCAGTTGAGCAGGAGGCCAGAGGAATAAACAAGTCCTGGCAACAGCTTAAAGCCGATGCGCAGGATCGCGCCTTGTGGAAGAGAGTTGTTTCTGTCCTATGCCCCTATAGGGGGTCTTAACAGGAATTTGATTGATATTTTTGAAAATGAGTCACTTTGTATGGGAGGGGGTAGAAGGCGTGAGGAGAGTGAAATAAAACCAAAAGCAGATTTTATTCCGATGGACACCTAACAAACTGTGCAAGTTTCATTACAATCGGTTCAGCCGTTTGTGCGTGAAACGCGGTCGTACAGACAGACAGACAGACAGACAGACAGACAGACAGACAGACAGACAAAAATTTCAAAAATGTGTTTTTATGCTTAGTTAGTGCTAAAATAACTCAAAAAAACTAACTTATAGCCATTTATAAGCAAATAACAGACAGACACTACAATTATATTTATATGTATAGATTGAAGATTTGCGTTAAGGCTGTGGTATTCTATATTCACTCTATTGAAATGAAAAGGATTTTAAGTTTTCTTAGCCATATTCTACGAATCCGAAAGAGTTTCAGGGTAAGACTTGACAGATTTTTGTATCTCATATTTTTTGCATACTAAAACTTTGGAATGCACTGACGTTGTGGAATTAATACCGTCCGTGATTTTGGCGATAAACTCTTCTATTTCTAAATTGGATAAGTTTCTCTCATCTGGAATTTCGAAATTTAATGCTGATATGAGATCGTTCTGGAAATCCTCCCAAGGTGACTCTCTATATGTGGTATAAGTGCGAGGAGTTTCAACAAATGGATCAAAGTGTAAAAGCTTTATTGTCAGCCACATTGCAAAATGATCTGATGCCGCTGGCAGAGTAAAGCAAGAGTAGTTGACATAATGGAGCGTATCCAACATGTGATTTGATTTGAAATTAAAAAGAGATCTAAGAAGGATGAGGAACGTGGAAATGTTGGGCCAACGGGATTGATAATGTCCATTTCAAGGAAGGCTCTATTTCTCATCCAAGCGTTTAAATGTTTACCGTTAACGTTTCTTTCCGAGTCACCCCAATTTTCATGTCTGGCGTTAAAATCCCCTCCTAATATGCAGCCATCGAATTGTCTAGAAAGTCTTAAAAGTTTGTCCAAGGCGTTAATGATCCTACCCCCTAATCCACGAGGTATATAAATGGTCCCAACGATCAATTTTTTGGTAATTCCATTTCTAACTATATACGGGACACAAGCTAACGATGCTATAATATTGGTAGAATTAAACGAGACTGGTGAGGACTTGATCGACTCTCGAATTAGGATGGCAGTTCCTTGACCTTGATCATTTCTATAAATATTATAATTTTTTATACTAAGCCTATGCCTCGCGTTTAAATGGGTCTCCGATAAAAGAGCAGCCATAGGGTTGTTTTGTTCAAGTGCATTTTCAAGAGTTGCCCTTCTATCATGAGCAACTAACGAGCTAACATTTAGAGAATATATTTTTAATAAATTCATGGTCTTGACGTTAATTACACAACAAAGTTCAAGTACGCCATAGTTTTTTCCTCACTGGAGTTCAATTTAATGTAATTCGGCCAGAAGAGTTTAATCTCCTCTAAAAGTTTTGCTGAGGAGATCCCGAAAAGCATCTGGGATTCATTCAAAAATGCATTCAGAAAACCGTTGTTAGATGTTTCGTAAGTATTTGGTTGTCCGTGTCTTATCCCATTTACAACCCCAGCATTAGACCTTTCCGGAGAGACAAAATTGTTTATTGCATGTGCAACAAAATTTTTATTGTTAGTCGCTTTTTGGGCTGTAGTCAATTTCGCAAGTTCAAGTTTTTCCTTATGTTTAAGATATACTTCACACTTTGAGTAATTGGATGGATGGCCTTCCTTACCGCAGTTGATGCAAAGTGGTAGCGAAGGAGAGTACCCTTCCTTAGCTCTAAGCCATTGATCTTTTCTTTCATGTCCCTCTCCGCATTTTACACAGCGTTTGAGATTAGCACAATTAACTGACAAGTGACCGAAACGCTGGCAGCGAAAACATTGAATCAATCCTTTTCTTTTCGGTTTCTCCCAAGTCGCTTTTTGACAAAGCACATATCTCACGCGGAGAATTTTTCGTATGTCTTCATCACCTCTCAAAAAAATGTGGAAAATATTCAAGTTCACGTTCTCTTTTCGGGACCAAGGCGTACTAAATTTTTCTACCATCAGCACCTGAATCGAAGCATCTATCGCTTTCAAATCTTGCTCTACTTCTTGTGTGCTGTAGTCAGTACAAATGCCTTTCAAGAGTACTGAAAATCTTCTGAATTCACGAGGAGTGAAGGAAAACGCGTCAGCACTGGTTGGTCTCAAGAGGTCAATAATTTCCCTATGCACGTTGGAATCGGCTACGTAAAGCTTTTGCTTATCTACACCTTGACTTACAACTTTAAACTTAACTTCACTAGAAATTTTTTTTATCATCTCGATAACAGTTTTCCCTTTTAAGAATTTAATGAAAATTGGAGGACACCAGATGGTTTTCTGTCGTAGGGGCAAAGAATTAGCGGGTTGTTGGGAGCTGTTTTCCATATCACTTAGATTCCTAAGAGCACTAAAGCTATTATAAAAATTACCGTCCGATTTTCTGGATTTCCCTGTAGTTCTATGCGAGGTGCTCTCGATGCCTTTCTATGTTGAATCGTTTTTAATCCGTTGGCTTCACTGTTAACTTCTTCGATACATTCCTTTAGATTTTCTCGAAATGCTGCTGACATAGATTCGTCGGTTTCTGCTTTTTTCTCTTCTTTCCATTGTGCGTCGAAGCCGGTTTGTGAGTACCGTAATCCGTATTTTGTACTTGTTCCCAGGTTGAGCCGGTGTTGTTTCGATCCCGCAATTCAGCTGTATCGGCAGGAATCCTCCGCAAAATCACCTGAGGCACTTTAAGACTGTGCTTATCTCCCGTTTCGTCCATCTGCTCGGCTAGAGTCCCCTTTGAGGCCGGGGGAGGCCCTGGATCAAACATAGCTCAAATGCTATTATATTTTTGAGTGTTTGAAATTAAAAATGCGAATTCTTGCGCTGCGCGATGTGTTCTCGCTGAGAGCTGAACTCAGACTCCCATTAAAAGAAATGATTTCCGGATTCTTCACTGTCACGCTTTATTATTCGTGACGTTTCGGTCTCTCAAGAAACGTCATGAATAATAAAACGTAACAGTGTAGAATCCGGAAATATTTTCTTTTAACTCGAAATGCACTGTGAAAACATTCACCAAACCATGCTCTAAACCAGCTACAGAGATGCAGTAAAGGGGATCAGGATTGGTATAATACATACCGAATATCCCCAAAAAATCCTTAAAGCGGAGCAGCTAGTTGCAATACAAGATAGCATTCTAAAAGAGATTCCCAACGCGGCAAAAGAAGATATAATTCCACAATTTGGTACACTCAGCCTTAAGCCAGGTTGGATGAATATGCGTTTTTGGGTGGATTGTTGATTGGGTAAGTGAGCTCTATTTTCTAAATTTTGGGAGGTGTTAGGTGGAAGGGGGCGGCGGGGGGAGGGAAACAGTCAACAACTTCACTTCCTAATATCTCCACTACGAATGCAGATAAGAAGTTGAAAATCAGCAGAGGTATGAAGAGGATTATTGTAACAAACTTTAAAAATAATTTATTTTTTTATCCATTGGCGACCGAAAAAGGGGGTTAAAAACAAATTGTCGGCCGAATTTTTTTTCAAATGATTATATCTACGAAATTACTAATCACAAAAAATTAATTAAATAGATTCACCAGAATCAGTTTGGAAAGGGTCTAATTATTGAAAGGTTTAGGGCCAGGGGGGGTGGTGCAAATGAAAATATTTAAAAATGAATATCTCGACTGTCTCTTAAGCTATGTAATTGAAACTTGAAACGTATACTAAGCCTTACTAACAAAATGTGAAAAAATGTAACATGTGGACATAACAGTAGTGGGGGAAATGGGGAGCATTTCAAAAAATGGCGCACATTCCAAAATTACAAATCGTTATATCTCAAAATTGAGTACAGATATCAAATCAAAAAATTGTCAGATTGTAGAACTATATAGTCTTTAATTTTGGTAAAAAATTTAAGTTGAGGGTGCAAGGGAAGGAAGGTGGAAAGCAAAATTGTTGAAAATTTTGAGTGATTTTTTTAGGGCTATGGTGAAAGATACAAAGTTTAAATTTTGCACGTCTATACATCTATTTGATATATATAGAAGAAAAATAATAATTTGTCGAATACCTTCACAAAATTATTTTTTCGACCATTTTTAAGAAATCAATTATCACCTAACTATTAAAAGCTATCAATTTGAAATTTCGCATAAGAACTTACAAAAATAGTTGAAATGAAATTACGTTAAAAGTTTTGAAATCTACCCTCTCCCATACAAAAGTATGATTTCGACCAATTTCATTAAATCAACTAATAACCAAAAAACAAATTAAAAGCTACGAACTTGAAATTTTGTACGAACACCTTATAGAAAGGAAATAAAATTGCATCACAAATTTTATGATTCCCCTACCTCCTCTACCCCCTCCCATACAAATTTTTGGTTTCGTGAATATAAAATACACCGAGTTTTATGGAAATTCTATTCAACTTCATCTTTAAAACTGACATTTTATTCAGAGAAGATTGGACGTGATTCAAGCAATCATTTAAAAAATTAGTGGCATCCAGCCACCCTTACTATCACCCCTCACCCCTCCCTACTTGAAAACTCAAACTTGCATAAATAAACGAACGAAATATTGATTATATGTATTCACTAGAGCTTTTGAACGTTTCCGCAAAGTGTTAAATTGACAACTGCCCTGCCCAAGAACCCCCTTTCACTGAGTCTTCCCTAACCACTCTAACCTGCATATTGACTTTCTACGCATCCGCAACTTGTCCCAAGAATAATAAAGTTTCGCCCGACTTGTTGGCAGTTTATTTCAATATGTAGTGTCACAATAAAACGATTACCTTCCTATATATTATAAAAAAAAACAATTCCATTTTAATTACTAAAATCTTTCTGCAATTACTTTCACGAAAGGATATTCACAATGAAATTCCGATTGCATTCATATTTTCCGAACTAACTTATCGGTAATATCAAATTTCCCATAAAAGCATCATTTCGAGCACACTCTTCTCTCCAAGGCTAGAAATTAATTGCCGTGGTCCATACGTGTGCGGCGCGGCTTGACCATATACCTCGAAACTAATCTGCAACTGAATAATGAGTTTTTGCGCCTCCTCTATAGGACATGGTGCTAAGATCCGCGATCCGCGCGCGCACAATAAATGTCACCAGAGATAATCTTGGCTTAGAGTGCCTTGTAAAAACGCCGAACGCGAAACACCAGCACTACCACCACCATCTCCGCCATCATCATCATCACTACTACGCGAACTCTATGGAAATCTTATCCGATGATAAGAAACCGGTCAAGAATTCAATACGATCTGCACTGTTCGCGCAAGATGCAACGAAAGTATCTACAGGCGGAAGGAGTACATAAATAATAACTGCGTTCAACAATTCCCACATGGCACATCACCCATGGTCTTAGCAGCGCGGATCTTACGGAGTGAGCACACCTTTCTCAGATCTCGTCGAAGCAGAAGAAAACGAAGATAAAGACCGCGGTCCAATGCAATGCACACGCATTTTATCAAAATAAAAAACCAGATAAGAAGTTATAACGTAAAAACAGCCACGACACCACCGACCGCACTGGTCATAGAAAGACGACACCGCAAAAACTACCGGTCGCCATTCAAAAGAAAATAGGAAGCTCCTCTTATGAAATATGCCACCACTCGGACCAGAGGGCCTCGGACTAGGAGCCGGCCAGCACCATGTTCTGCATACAATGAAGAAATAATTTCTCGTCTTGTTCATATTGTGTAGCGAGCGGAATCCCTGAATCGTTTATATTCCATGTCGTCCAGAATCTCCGCTTCCCCCGAGGAAGATGATTCGATCGTCTTGAACTGGGACCCTAGGAGCTAAGACGCTGCTGGTACGCGCCGTGCCGGCCAGCTAAACCATCCTGGTGGCAAGCAAATATGATCCGAGCACAGTTAGACTATGCTGGCCGGCCAGCCGAGCACCTTGGACATAAATTTCTGAATTACCTGGCGACAAATTCCTTCTTTATTGCATCGCGGACAATACGGCAACAAGTCATTTATATTTGTGCGCATTATGCACTCCCATTTGAGGAAGCGCGGCGGAGCCTTCGGTACGTTCAAAAAATACGTAGAGCTGGGTTGCTTAGCTGCCCGGTTGCACAGGCAGAAACTGCTTAAAACGCGTTAGATTATAATTGGAAGTCGTCGAATGGGAAGATGAGGTCGTCGCCGTGGGTCTTACTATGATCTTTCTATATATTTTTTTTTTTGAGCAGGGAGCTTCCTTACTTGATACGTACTGGATTTGTGGCCGAGCTGGTATTTGGTCGATGTCAAAACATAAATTAAAAATAAATAAAAAATAAAAAGTTGAAACATTGAACGGTAGCTGGGATTAGCTGTGTTAGGACCGCCACGGCCGCATCTTAGAATGTTGTCGAACCGTTGTTGTGCAACATATATGATGACATGACGACCTTTTCGGCTCAGGGTGTTGGCTATGTGTTGCTCAATATTAGTTACCAACTGCCAATTTCAATGGGATTTAATGACAGCTTTGAAAACGAAGTTATTTATGATCGTATTAATTGAATTTTTAAAATTAAATCCTTGAAAGTTTACCGCTACTTTAATTGTGCTGTTATTTGGAATGAAATATTAACTAGCTATACCATATTTATTGTTGCATGTCAGTCCTAGTCGTTCATCGAATATTCGCGATCTTAAGATATCTACAATTTTGCACACTCACGCACACTTTTTTTTCATCGACTCGGAGAAAGTCGACAGTGGCCGAAACAGCAAAGAATGCCGACAATGACCGATAGTGTCCGACAGTGGCCGTCAGCGGCCGATAGTCAGAAATACGTGGTCGTATGGGCGACAGTCCGAAATACATCGCCGTATGGGCGACGCCCGGCGACAGTTAGCGAACACGTCGTAGTGCTATGCTTAAAAAGGGCGACCATTCGTGAAAGCAGTTCAGTTGTGTCATGATATTTGGAAAAGAAACTGGGAAGCGAGTAGGGTAGGCGGCAGGCGAGAGTGATGGACAGGCAGGAGTAAATACTGTGATCGATAGGCGGAATTCAGTAAGCGAGTTTCATCGACAGGCGGAGTTCAGCAGTATGCAACAATAAGCGAGTAAGTCCTGTGATCGACAGGCGGGAGTATGAATTGTGATCGACAGGCGGGAGTATGAATTGTGATCGACAGGCGGAGTTCAATAAGCGAGTACGTTGTGTGATCGACGGTGGAGGTTAGCAGTAAGTTCAAAAGCGAAAAAGTTGGTTACGGTTCAACCCTAACAGAATTATATTCGGCTGGAAGATAATGGAGGTTCTAACAACTTACCTTAACCACGGTTAGGCCGTTATTTCGCGTAGCTTTTGCATTGCTGGACCGATGTTTGTTCAGCATTCACGAATCCATATGAATACAATAGCTCGAGAGAACAAGCGACTCAGTCATTCGGCACCAAAATAGGGAACCGACCGACGTCTTACAACGGAAGCAGCCTTATGGGAAAGCAGTACCTACCGTAATGTAGACGCAAATAAATACTGCGCACAAAAAAAAAATAATCGCAAAACTTTGAGAGAATCAAGGCAAATATGTCATCTAAAATTCTTTCGAATAGTGAATAGTAACTTTTGTATGGGAGGTGGTAAAAGCAGGGGTGTTTGTAATTTTTGTATATAACACCGAACGTAGTATACAAAATGTTTTGTGCTGAATTTAAAGTTTGCACCTTTCATAATTTTCGAGGAAATTGAACAATTTTTGTCTGAATTTATGGCATTTGTATGGGAGGTGGCAGAGAAAGTGGAAGGTTTGGGATGATTTTAAATCTGCTTATCAACATCCTAATCACATTTCTTCGTTACAATTTTAAAATCGATGTTCGAAGGAAAACTACTTTTCCGAAATTTCTAATACAAAAATTTGTATGGGAGGTGGTAGAAGGAGTAAAGCGAAGTTCATATTTTTCTTAACATCTATTGAAATTATTAAGGGACAAATACTGGCAAAATTTTAAGTTTGTACGTTTTCTAGTTTCAATGAAAATCGATCAAATGAATTTACCAAAACTGAGCATTTGTATGGGAGGTGGTGGAAGAAGTATTCGAATCAAAACCAAATTTTTCGACATCAATGATATTTATAATAGTAAACTTTTTTCAAAATTTAAAGTTAATAACTTTGACGGTTTGACAGGAAAATAGTTTAATTCAAATTTCGAAATTTCGTAAAATTTGAATGGGTGGGGGTAGAAAGAGTGAGATGCAGATTATAATTTTTTCAAAATTGGCTGTAGCTATAAAAAAAATAATTATAACAAAAATTGGTTCTCTTAGCTTTACTAGTTGCAATGAAACCGGAATAAATGCATTTTTGAAAATTGTGCATTTGTATGGGAGAGGGTAGAAGGAGTAAGGACATCAGATCAATACTTTTGGAAGTTAATGATATTCAAATCATTATACCATGACCTAATTTTCAAGTCAATATTAATATTAATAATTGTTTCGGAGAAAAATCAATTTATTCATATATCGAAATTTCATGAAATTTGTATGGGATGAGGTAGAAAGAGTGGGGGATGTGGCCTGTTCACGAACTTAAAGTTACTTTTTTGCTAAACATAACATATGACGAATTTCAGCATAATAGGTCAAAGCTTTCGAGAGTTATGTTGTAGAAAGGCGAACAGACGGTCACTCGGAATCATTGTTTTTGAGCGACAACAGATATTTCTGCACCCTTGGCGACTCTGTGCATTATTTTTAAGCGTTACAAACGGTAAGGGAAACACAATCTTCTCTCAGATTTCATCTAGAGTATAAAAATTCCGTCTGTCTGCACGACGTACGCCGTCCATTCACGCTCAATCAATCAATCAAATTCCTGTTAAGACCCCCTATGGGGGCATAGGACAGAAACAACTCTCTTCCACAAGACGATCCTGAGCGTCGGCCCTAAGCTGTTGCCAGGACTTGTTTATTCCTCTGGCCTCTTGCTCAACTGCTCGCTTCCATGTGTTACATGGTCGACCAACCCGACGTCTTCCTTGAGGGTTATAATCCAGAGCCTGTTTTGCGATGTTTCACTCTGGTTTCCTCAAAGTATGACCGATCCACTGCCACTACCGCCGTTGGATCTCAATACCTTTTTTAGTCTGGCCAGTCGTACTCCTAAGTTCGTCGTTGGAGATTACTTCTGGCCAGAATATTCCCAAAATGCGTCGGAGGCATTGGTTCGCGAAAGTCTGTAGTTTCTTGGTAAGTCGAACGGTCACTTTCCACGTGGTACAACCATAACACACACATAACACAACAACACGGATTTGACGCATGCGACAACAACTCGCAGCTTCGTGCGAAGGGAGATCTCTCTTAACCTCCAGAAAGGGGAGAGGATACCGAAGGCCTGACGAGCGTTATTTAGCCGAGCCTCAACATCTTTCTCGGCTTCGCCGTCCATGCTGACAATGCTTCCAAGATAGCAAAAATCTTGCACTCCTCCACATCCTGTCCATTAAGAACAATCGGTGCGCTTGTGCTCGAACCCATGTGCTTGTACCTGGTTTTCTTCTTCAATGGCGCTACAGCCCAAATCGGGCCTTGGCCTCCTGACCTTCAGGCTCCTTAACATATTCATTATTTATTGCAGAAGGTTTGTTAGACCTTCGCACAACCCTCTATCTACGAATTTTCTTTTTCGTAGATTGAGGTGGCCAAGATATACCCAAGCAAGTAGTGTGCTGGAATTATGCGTCGGCCGGGATTTGAACTCACGACCTTCGCATTATAGACCAACACGCTACCCACTAGGCTACACCCCAGCTTTTTGTACCTGGTTTTACGCACATTTATTTTCAGTCCCGCCTCTTTGCATTTTGAATGCAACGAGCGAACATTTGACTCTAACGAGCGAACATTTGACTCTGCAACGAGCGAACATTTGACTCTGCAACGAGCGAACTCTATGTGCAAGCAAACACACGTCATCAGCATAATCAAGGTGACTTAAGATGTTAAATAGTCTCCATTGAAGACCTTTACCCTCCCCACCCTCCAGTGCAGCTTTCAAGATGTCATTTATTACCACCAGAAACAGGGCTGGTGATAATATGCAGCCTTGTCTGAGACCCGTTCGCACAAGAAAGCTCTCCTCTATGCAAGACGCGACACCTTACATCTTCGTAGGATTCTTTAATCATAGCTATGACCTTATCTGGAATACCTCACCTACGCAAAGCATTCCATATGTAATCTCGCTTAACGCTGTCAAAAGCCTTCTCGAAGTCCACAAACATGAGATGTAGTGGCGAACCCATTTCGGCTGACTGCTCTAATATTATCCGCAGGGTATTTGTGTGGTCGGTACAAGACGACCCTTTACGGAATCCAGCCTGATAAACTTCGAGAGTGCTCTCGACGACATCACTAATCCTATTGAGAATTACCTTAGCCATAATTTTTTACACGGCAGTAAGTAGACATATACCACGCCAATTGCCAATATCCCGAAGGTCGCTCTTCTTTCACAATGACGCCCTCCTTCCATTCAGTCGGATATCTTCCTTCATTCCACACCTTAGTGAAGAGTGGGAGGAGTATATCGGCTGTTATTTCAGGGTCCGCTTTGAGGAGTTCAGTTGGTAGTCCGTCTATACCCGGAGCTTTCCTTCCCGCCATTGACCGAATGGCGGAAACTATCTCTTCCGTATCTGGGGAATCGTCCCTAATAGAGGATTGTTGCGGTTGGATGTTTGGTAGGTGTTCTGTTTCTGGAATATCTTCATCTGACAGGATGTTTGAAATATCAGAGAAGTATTCCTTCCATCGCCGCAACTGGTGTTCACTCATATTAAGGAGAGTTCCGTTGACATCTCTCACCAAGTGGTTGGCGGTGAAATTCCTGTTCGTCAACTGTTTCATGATTTTGAATAGTGAACCCATATCCCCATGGTAAGCCGCAGAGTCTGCCTTGTTTGCCAGATCTTCAATGACCTTTCTCTTGTCGCGTCTAACAGCCTTTTTAAGCTGTATATGAGAATTGCTGTAGTTCTGCCTCAAGTCGGGCGTTCGTTGGTTGACATCGGGTTGAGAGATGATTGCCAATTTGGCTTTTTTCCGATTGCCAACCTTGTCCCATGTGTCTTGCGACATCCAGGGTTTCTCACTGCTCCGCACATATCCCACAGATTCTTCAGCACTAGTTAGAAAAGTGTTTCTGGTTGCCTCCCAATTGGCGTCCAGTCTGCGCATTTCATATTCACCCAATGTGGATGACTGTTCGCGTTGAATAGTGGTGTATTCGCGTTTTTTGTTGTGATCTCTGAGTTTATCCACATTAATCTTGCGCTTCATTTGAAGAATTTGCGGTCGTCGGATAGCTGCTGTACACAATCTCAAGCAGGCAACCATCAAGTGGTGATCGCTCCCCACATGCTCGCTCAGCGCACATTAACTGCGAAACCCTTCAAGATACTAAGTCCGTTTTTTAGTGGATTGTAGATGGTTGCAAATCTCAGGCGCGCACCAATTTGTGGGGGTGTAGGGGTTAAGGGGAAGGCGGAGGAGCGCTAAAACCGAAAACTACGAATTCGAATATCCCAACCATGGTTCTAGCTAGAAAGCTGAAAATCAACATAGGTGTAGTGGGGTTTATAGGCCAAACACTAAAAATAATTGAATTTTTTTGTTCATTGGAGTTCGAAAAGAGGGGACTAAAGACAAATCGTCGACCGATTTTTTTTTTTTTTCAAATTATTATATCTTTGAAATTACTTACCATAAAAAAAAATTCTTATTTTGGGACCATTAAGGTGGCATACAGATCTACCAGAATCAGCTTAGAGTGAGGCTAATTATTGTTGTGTCAGGGTGGTGCGAAGAATACACTTAAAAATTATTGTCATATCTCGACTATCTCTTAAGCTATTTAATTGAAACTTCAAACATATATTATGTAAGCTCTTCTAGCAAAATGCGAAAAAAAAAACATTTGACTATAATAGTATCGGTGGAAAATAGGGAGCATTTGAATTGAAATTTTGTCAGACTGTAAAACTACATAATCTTTAATTTTGGTAAAAATTGTAATTGGAGGTAGGTGGTTAACAAAACTGTCTAAAATTTTGAGTGATTCTTTTTAGGGTTCTGGTGAAAGATACAAAGTTTAATTTTTCCATGTGGAAACTTCCAATTTATATACATAGACAAAAATAGTAATTTGCTGCACAATTATTATACAACGAAGGAAGTGGTGGGAGGGGAGGGGGTGGGGAGAGAGTCTAACGCGCACAAGGTGTTTCATATGCAATGAAAAAAAATACAAATACTGAAAATTTTTGAATTAAATTTTAAGGTTCAAACTTGAAATTTTCCGAAATGCATTTGAAAATAAGACATGAATTATAAACTAATTATTAAAATCTATTAATTTCAAATTTTGCACAAAAACTTTTAAAAATATTTAAATCGAAATTTCGTCAAAAGTCGCGCTTGCCCTTCTACCCCCTCCCATACAGAAGTATAATTTCGACCAATTTCAATAAATTCACTAATAACCAAGTAATTAAAAGCTAGAAACTTGAAATTTTTTACTAGCACCTTACAAGAGAATCGAAATAAGATTGAATCATAAATTTTACGATTTCTTTTCTTCCTGTACACCCTTCCATACAAATGTTTGGTTTCGGAATGTAAAATACACCGAATTTTATGAAAATTCTATGCAACTTCGTCTATGAGACTGACATTATATGTATACAGAGAATATTCGGACGTGATTCAAGCAATCAATTAAAAAATAAACTGCCAAAAAGTCGGGCGCAACTTTATTATTCTTAGGACAAGTTGAAGATGCATGGAAAGTCAATATGCAGGTTAGAGTGGTTAGGGAAGACTAAGTGAAAGGGGGTTCTTGGGCAGGGCTCTTGTCAATTTAACACTTAATTGCGGATACGATCAATAGCGCCAGCACATATAATCAATATTTCATTCGTTTTTTTTTTTGGATTCTTATGAATGGATGTGGAGGGGTGATAGTAAGGGTGGGTGGATGTTAATAATTTTTTAATTGATTGCTTCAATTACGTCCAATGTTCTCTATATAGAATGTCGATCTCATAGAAGAAGTTGTATATAATTTTCATAAAATTCGATGTCTTTTTCATTCACTAAACTAAACATATGTATGGGAGGGGGTAGATTAGGTAAGGGAATCGTCAAATTTGTGATGCAGTTGTATTTTTTTTTTTCTCTTCTTAGACGCTCTTACAAAATTTCAAGTTCGTAGTGTTAAATTTGTTGGTTGTTAGTTGATTTATTGAAATTGGTCGAAATCATACTTTTGTATGGGAGCGGGTAGAAAGAAAAAAAATGAAGATCGAGAGGTTTCTTTGAAAGTTTATAAAGGAGAGCAGATGCGTTTTTCAGTGAAAAAAATTAAAATCTCCCAATAAATCGTGCGCAACTTTATTATTCTTGGGACAAGTTGAGGATACGTGGGAAGACAATATACAAATTAGGGTGGGGAGGGAATACTGTGAATGGCGGTTCTAGGGCAGCGCTGTTGTCAATTATATAACACATAACTGCAATTACGAATAATAGCTTCAGTTTGTAGAATCAATATTTCATTCGTTTGTTTATGCAATTGCAAGTTTGGGTTTGTCTAAGAGGAGGGGGAAGAGAGGGGAGATGCGTTGGAAGTAATGGTTACATGTCAATAATTTTTGAGCTGATTCCTCGAATCACATTCAAAATTCGCTTTATAGACGTAGATGAAGTAAATTCTTGGTTTATTATATATATTCTTAAAACCATACATTTGTATGGGAGGGAATAGAGGAGGTGAGGAAATAGCAAAATTTGTGATGCAGTTTTGTTAAGTTTCTGTTCGTAGGTTTTAGTTTGTTGTTTATTAGTTGATTTATTGAAATTCATCAAGGAAAATTCAAAACTTTTGATGTATTTTTACCTGAAATATTTTTAAAAGTGTTTGTACAAAATTTCAAGTTGATAGCTTTTAATGGTTTGGTGATAACTCATTTCTGAAAAATGGTCGAAAAATATAATTCTTTTGTATTGGACGGGTAGAAATTTTGCACCGTGGTTTTTTTGGCCTATTAAGCGTTTATTCTCTATTTACTTTACCATAGCGCAATAGCTTTGGCTAATCTTAGTATGTCTGAGGGAGCCATGTTGGCTAGTACATCAGTTGTAAGGAAACCTTTTCCTAGAAGATTTTATCTTTTCTTTCCTACTGCCTCGCAGCGACATAGGACATGCTCTGTCGTTTTTGAGTCTTTGAGACAGAGGCGGCAGATGTCGGTTTCAGCTAAGCCCATATTTTTAGGTGGTGGCTACCTGTACCCCGTGATTATGCCGATTAGAGTACTAATATCACTCTTGCTGAATCTTAGAACATCCTCAACTTTGTGGAGGAAGACCTGCATTCTTTTTCTGGCTTAAGCTTACTTACAATAACGCTTAAAATTTCTATAGATTCAATTTATCATTCTTTAATTTAAGTTAAAATTTAAAAAATTTCAGTAACACGATTCATGACACTGAGTTATATTTTTTTCTGAGAGAGCACATTTCATTTCCTCGAACTTTTGCAATGCAAAGCTCGTACAGAATCGCTAAAAATACATAAATGCTAGTGGTCCCTCAAATAGTTCAAAATCGAAATCCTGGTAATTTTTACCAAAAAATTGAATGTAGATTCAAGATCGAGTCATATTCGCATTCTCTTTCCAATACCGCCCGTACAAAATTGTGAATTTGGATGAAATTTATTTTTCCTCTTTACTATGAAAACGACATGAACATTTTGAAAAAATACGGCGATCGGCCTCTTCTATCCCCTCCCAAACAATTGCACAATTTTTGAAAATACTTTATATGGATTTTCATTTAAACTAAAGAATGTAACACTATGAAATTTCCCCTTTTATAATAATTACATTTTTTTTGAGAAAAATCATTTCTAATTCCAGCCCTCCCATACAAATTCTTCATACTTTAGCAATTTAAAGAAACCCTTTTCTCTTCCTAAATTTGAAAGCTTGGTGATAACAATACTTATTAGTGGTTTTCAAATCAAAAAAATCCTCATACGTACTTTACCACCTCATATAATTCTCACTATTTTACTTTATTATTTTAATAATAAAGTATTGTGATCGACAAAGAAAAAAAAAAAATTTGCTACCCTGAAATTTTTTTTTTTCGCGTTTCATGACTAAATTAGCCTAAAAAAGCAAAAAAAAAAATCCGTCCCGCCGTACGCCGTACGCCGTACATATGGACTCGTACCTCCAAGACCGTTAAAGGTAGAATGTTGATTTTTGGGTGGGTTATTAACTTGGTAAGTGAGCTCCATTATCCAAATTTTGGGGAGTGTGGGGTGGAAGGGGGGAGGGGGGATGGAAAAAGTCGAAATATACACTTGCTAATATCTTCACCACGAATGCAGATAGAAAGATGAAAATCAGCACACGTATAGAGAGAGCTGTGGGACATATTCCAAAAATAATTTAATTTTTTTATCCATTGGCGTCCGTAAAGGGGGGGCTAAAAACAAATTGTCGGCCGAATCTTTTTTTGAAATGGTTATATCTTCGAAACTACTTACCATAAAAAATTCATATTTTGGGACAATTAAGATGGCGTATAGATCCACCAGAATCAGCTTCGAAATAGGCTTATTATTGTAAGGGGAAGGGTCGGGGGGGGGGGGGGGGGTGCAAGGAAAAACCCTTAAGATTTAATATCTCAACTATCTCTTAAGCTATGTAATTGAAATTTAAAACATATACTAAGCTATACTAGCGAAATACAAAAAAAATATAAAATTTGGTCATAATAGTAGTGGGGTGAAATGGGGAGCATTTGAAAAATGGTGCACTTTTCAAAATTAGAAATCATTATATCTCAAAATTGAGTACAGGTATCGAATTGAAAATTCGTCAGATTATAGAACTACATAATTTATAATTTTGATAAAAATGTTAAGTTAGGAGGTGTAAAGGGAGGGAGGTGGTAAGCAAAAATGTCGAAAATTTTGAGTGAATTTTTTAGGACTCTGCTCAAAGATAGAAACTTTAAATTTTGCATGTGAATACATCTATTTGATATACATAGAAAAAAAATAATAATTTGATCCACAATTGTTATGAACCGACCACCCCGGTCTAATGGGCACAAGCTGTTTCATGTGCAACGAAAAAAACACGAAAACTGAAAATTTTTGAATGTAATTTTAGGGTAGAAACTTGAAAATTTGGGAAATACATTTAAAAAAAATCCCTAAAAGTATGAAATATTAAATGGTCGAATACCTTCAAAACTTCTACCCCCTCCCATACAAAATTATTTTTTCGACCATTTTTAAGAAATTAATTATCACCTAACTATTAAAAGCTATCCATTTGAAATTTTGCATAAGAACTTATAAAAATATTTGCAAAGAAATTATTTTAAAAGTTTCAAAATCACACTTGCCCTTCTCCCCCCTCCCATACAAAAGTATGATTTCGACCAATTTCATTAAATCAACTAATAACCAACAAATTAAAAGCTACGAACTTGAAATTTTGTACGAGCAGCTTACAAGAGAAAGGAAATAAAATTGCGTCACAAATTTTGCAATTCCCCTACCTCTTCTACCCCCTCCCGTACAAAATTATTTTTTCGAGCATTTTTAAGAAATCAGTTATCAGCTAACTCTTAAAAGCTATCCATTTCAAATTTTGCCTAAAAACTTATAAAAATAATTGAAATGAAATTCCTTTAAAAGTTTTGAAATCGCGCTTGCCCTTCTACCCCTCCCATACAAAAGTATCATTTCTACCTATTTCATTGAACCAACTAATAACCAACAAGTTAAAAGCTGCGAACTTGAAATTTTGTACAAGCACACTACAAGAGAAAGGGAATAAAATTGCGTCACAAATTTTACGATTCCCCTACCTCCTTTACTCCTTCCCATACAAATGTTTGGTTTCGTGAATGTAAAATGCACCGAATCCTATAAAAATTCTATGCAACTTCGTCTATGAAATACATTATATACAGAGAATATTGGATGTGATTCAAGCAATTAATTAAAAAGCTATTAACACGCACCCACCCTTACTATTACCCCTCCTCTCCCCCTCATAAAAACCCAAACTTGCAGAAACGAATGAAATATTGTTAAATTGACAACAGCCCTGCCCAAGAACTCCCTTTCACTTAGCCTTCCCTAACCACTCTAACCTGCATATTGACTTTCCACACATCCGCAACTTGTCCCAAGAATAATAAAGTTTCGCCCGACTTGTTGGCAGTTTATTTTTTCTCATCATGCTAAAGTTACCATCAAAATGTTTTATACAAAATTTAGGATTTAAAAATTTAATAGGTAGTGACAAAATTAGTGTATTGGACTTAGTGAAATTGTGCAGTTTGTATGGGAGGTGGTAGAAGGAGGGGCGAGTTCTTAAAGACTTTTTCAAAAATAACTGCAAACATCATGCTTTTGACATGTTAGATCAGTAGCATTCAAACTTTTCAGGACCACTTTTTTTAAAGCTATGAAATCGCGTTAAATTGTATGGGAGGAGGTGGAAGGGGTAAAGATTGCCTTACTAATAATTCTAAATAAATATTAAGAGCATAATTTCAGCTCAATAAATTTTATACATATTGAGTAAATTTGTTTAGAGTGTTTAATGAAAAAGTATAGTTTGTATGGGAGGTGGTGCAAAGAAGCGGAGGGAAAAGTCAAGATCGAAGTCATCATAAAAGTAATATATTCCAAATTTCAAATCAATAGCATCTATGTTTTTCGAGCAAATCCGTTTATTATGGAATTGCGTAATTGCGTCATTTTGTATGGGAGGGGGTAGAAGGGGTAAAGGTAATAGTCTAAGTTTTTTTGGTCTTACTAATATTCCTAAATAAGTTTTTGGTGCACAATTTGAGCTCGATAAATTTAATACGTACTGAGTAAATTGGTTCAGAGCATTTCAAGAAAAAGTGCAGTTCGTATGGGAGGGGGTGGAAGGAGAAGAAGGACGCGAGTATTTTTTATGCGGTAGATTGAAATCATGACAAAAGTAATGTATGTATTTCGAATTTCAGAGTAATAGCTTTTATACTTTTTGAGGAAATCCGTTTATTATCAAATTGCGAAATTGTGTCATTTTGTATGAGAGGGGGTAGAAGGGGTGGAGCGATTTTTCCCGTTCATGAACTTGACCTTACTTTTTTGCCAAAAGTGACGTGTAAAAAATTTGAACTATCTAGCTCAACGCGTTCTCAAGCTACAGAGCGCACAGACAGACGGACATCCGGTCTTGAGATTTTTGAGTGATAATATTAACTTCTGTATCATTTATTTTTTTCTTCGAGCCTTATTTCTTAGCGTTATAAACTTTATAGCAAAGTTATAATAATCTCAGATTTCATCTAGAGTATAAAAAGTGTTTGGTTATTTTAAATCAAAAATGACCTATTTTTATTTTTGCTTGAAATCTAGCGAACACATTTGAATATGTTGTGAAATTTTTTATCATTCCATAGTATCATGCAAAAATCTTACTGTTTGCCTAACTGCTTATTTGAATAGTATCCTTTATGTTTGGCTTTTCTAATGGTTCTTAAGCTGAAAGTCAATTACTCATTAAAAAAATTATGTCTTATTCCATATAACTCTGAACCTTCCTTTCAGTTGCGGATCAGTTTTGAGTGCATTCTGTCGCTCTCGTTTCAAGTTTTTCATTTAAATAGCAATACGCAAGGTTTATCAACGTTTTTTTCACCCTTTGAATGCTCATAACTGCCGAAAAAAAAGATACCACTGTGTCCAAAAACTAGTCGGAATTTTTTTTTTAAATCAAAAAATCTTTATTTATTCTTTCAAATCAATTTCGTCCCCTACAAAATAGTCCCCTCTCGATATAATACAATTATTCCACCGCTTTTTCCAGTCCTCGAAACATGCCAAAAAGTCTTCTTCCGGTATAGCCTCCAGAGCGCGCGCCGATTCTCATTGAATATCTTCAATCGACTCAAAACGGTTTCCTCGGAGTGGTCTTTTGAGTTTTGGAAATATCCAGAAGTCACATGGAGCCAAATCAGGTGAATAAGGTGGTTGCGGAACGATATTGGTTGCATTTTTGGCGAAAAAGTCACGAAGAATCAGTGCAGTGTGAGATGGCGCATTATCGTGGTGTAAAAACCAAGAGTTGTCTTTCCATAAATCCGGCCTCTTTTTACGAATAGCTTCACGCAAACGACGCATAACACTCAAATGGTATTCCTTGTTGACAGTTTGACCGGGCGGAAGGAATTCATAATGCACTACACCACGAAAATCGAAGAAAACAGTCAACATCACCTTGATTTTTGAGCAACTTCGACGCGGTCTTGTTGTTGTGTGTTATGTTGTTGATGTTGATGTTGTTGATGTTGATGTTGTTGATTTTGGTAGAGCTCGGTCCCCGTAAGCCTTCTCCAACATTTTCAATGTTTCTGCAGCATTTATTCCATTCAGAAAACAAAATTTGATCGCACTTCTTTGTTGAATAATTTCAGACATTGTAAAAAATCGCCAAATTCACTTTTTGTGTCGCACAAAAAGAAGCGTAACTCAAACACTAATGAATATTTTCACATGTAATTTGGCATGGAAGTCAGTAACAGTTGTACTAACTTAAAAAAAAATATATTGAGCGAAAATATTTACCCCCGTAATTTAAATCGAAAAATTCCGAATACTTTTTGGACACAGTAGTACTTAGCACTTAGATTTTCGAGCTCTACAACATATATCAAAATTGTCAAAATCGGACTCGTTGTTTACAAAAAAAAAATAAATAAATAAAAATTAAAAAATTAAGAGTAGCATATCACTTTATTGGGGTGCGCTCTTATCAGGCTATATTGCTTTTGGATCGTGATCACACGATATTTATTCGTACCAAGTATCATTGAAATTTATCGAATGCTTCTACCGAAATCGAAAGTTCAGTCGATTATCCGCCGAACTTTGAGGGGGTGTTTCATCCGTTATATGCTCATCACTGCCGATAAAAAAAATACGGATTCCTTAGATTTTCGATCTTTTCAAAATATATGACAATTGTCAAAATCGGCGTGGGACACTCGGGAATGTTTCCTTGTAAGAAACAAGAAAAAAAAAATTAAGTAAAAAAGGTCAAATTCATAAGGTACTACTATTGAAACGGAAGATTTCTAGATTTTACATTGTTTGATTTATTGTGTGTGATCTTACAGTCTCTGCTGGGACCTTTATCAACCTTTATCACAGCAGAGACCGAAATGTCACACATAATAAATCAAACAGTGTAAAATCTGGAAATCCAGGGAATTTGGACTAATTAATTAATAAAAACACAATAAAAGTTGTGACTCAAATTATGAAAAAGACGCTAATCAGACAAAATTTTATAATAGGAGACCATTACCTGGAAAATGCAGACAACTTTGGCTTAATTTTCAAATAGTAGAAAATATCTTCCTTGCACCGGTTTGAAACCAATTAACTTTTCATCGAACGTAAGCCATAGGAAAAACAGTTCTGAGAATATACTATGCGTAAGGAGATGTAAGGAACAAACTCGAAAAGTCGAAAAAATTTTACAACCATAATAAACGCTATGAAAAAACATGACAGGACTCCTAATGAAAGAGAAATTGGTTGATTTTAAGCAACTTTGTGTGGGGTAGAAAGGGTGACGGCATTGAACTAATTTTTTCACAACATGATAAAGTTGCTAGCAAAATCTTTTATGCAAAACATAAGCTTCAAAAACTTGATATGTGTTGGGAATATTAGTGTATTAAATTTAGTGAAATTGTGCAGTTTGTATGGGAGGTCGTAGAAGGAGCAGGGAGTTTTAAGTGTTTTTTTTTCAGTAATAACTGTGAAGATTATGCAATTGACATCTATCAAATTTCAGGCCAATAACATTTGTTATGGATGGAAACAACAAAGTTGCATATTTTATCTAAAAGTATTGTGTATGGAGGCAACAAAGTTGCATAGAAGCAACAAAGTTGCATATTGTATAAGAAAATAATAAAGTCGCTTGCAGAGGACGGATTGTTATTCTTTCAATGCGATAAGAATTCGTCTTTCGTGCAGAATATTGTGCGGCCGCTTGATTTAAGCGAGTCGAATGATATTTGTTATTGTAATTAGATATCTAAGAATAACAAAAGACCTTCTAGCTTAGGAATAAAAGTTAAGATAGTTTTTTGCTTACGTTGGTACTTGTAAATTATAAAAGACCAACTTTTATAATTACGGACGCCTTTTTTCGATATAGACGACAGCGGTTCGCATCTTAAATATTCAGTTTAGATTAACATTTATAAAATATATATTAAAAATATTCAATCTAAAATCTTGTTTAATTTCGGGCATAACACAAAAAGTGGTGGCAGCGGTGGGATTTTCAAAATTTTTTGAATATCCAGTGATCGATCCTACACGCTACAGGATCAAATATAATTGTGTTAGAAGTCCTATGTTAGACAACGTTCGAGGGAAATAGTCCCCAAGACGACGTTGCAGAAGGCAAGTGATTAACTGAAAATATTCGCTCTGAAGGAAGGACGAAAACCCTAGAAGGACGAAAACGAAGATACGGTACGTGAATTTTCAAGGAATTTATCTCATCTTGGACTGGAGACAGACTCGTAGCTGAACATGCGGATAATTTTAATTGTATTGTAAGTACATATTTAGTTATTTATATTGTGCGGTTGACAATTTTTTGTGAATTTTGTGGTGTCGGCTATGATAACAATCAAGGATTTGTCCAACAAAAATTATAGTGTAACGGAAAAGTGGATAAGGGAGAACAACCAAGAATATAAAGTTTTGTGGTTGGAAGACGCGTGGATTAATAGAAGTGACTATTTGGCCATTGTTGACGGTTTACGCGTTAGTGATAGTTCTTCTGGTTCTGTTTCGGGTTCAATAGTTAGTACCAAGGATAGTGAAATGTCAGAAATTCCGTATAATACGTTGTTCGCGTTTGTACCTGTCTTTGAGTCGAAAAGTGAGGATGTCTTCTCATTTATCGAGGCTTGTAACCATGCCGATGCGTTGGCATCCGATGCACAGAAAGTGGTATTATTCCGGTTTATTCAAACCAAAATTAAAGGTAACGCAGTTACTATTTTAATGAATAGAGAATTGAAGGGCTGGAGTGAATTAAGGGCGGAATTATTAAAAATGTTTCGTGAACCACATAGTGCTTTGCAATTACATCGCGAGTTGATAAGTATTCGTCAGGGAAGAGGTGAATCTGTTGTTCAATATACGCAAAAGGTCGAAACTTTACATAGACGGTTACTTCAAAGTAAATCCGGTACTGTAAAAAAGGAGCATGAAGCTGGACAGAGAGCTTATCTCGAAGAAGAGGCTCTTACAGTTTTTATTAATGGCTTGCAAGAAAAGTTGAGCCAGTATGTGGTGACACAAAAGCCAACGACTTTGGCTGAAGCAAGTAAATTTGCCTGTGAAGAGGAGCAAAGGATGAGTCTGTTTAAAACAGAGATTCAGAGAGATTACTCAAATAGGAATCTTCCGAAGGTCAACAAGGTTGACATTAAGTGCTACAATTGTGGGAAGATGGGCCATATTCAACGATTTTGCAGACTACCATCTAAAAAGAAGGAAGTGAAAAAGGAATCTGGCAAAGAAGAGTTTAAACAGCCTGCTCAACAACGCATGTGTAATGCAACTGATAGCCCATACATTTTAATGGAAATTAATGGTGAGGTGTGCGCTATGCTGATTGACACGGGTGCCGAAGTGAATATGATAAGGGCATCAGCCGTGTATGCGGATCAAACTCATCGGGAAAGCAAATTGAAATTTGCGGGTATTTCGGGAAGAATAGAAGCTTCCATGGGTGAAACGGACTTAGAAGCCAAAGTAACCTATATTAAAAAAAATGCGAAGTATCCAATAAAAGTTAAGTTTCAAGTTGTTCATAATTTTCTGTTGAAAAAATTGGACGGTATTTTGGGAAACGAGTTTTTGCGTGAACATAATTTGGATGTTATCTACTCGGAAGGAGTGTTAAGAGGCAAAAACATAGAAATTGAACTGAAATATCGTAGTGACACAAGTTTTGTCAAGGGTCGAACTGAAGTTTTTAGAGTACTTCACTTAAACAATTATAAAGGCGATCATGGGGATATAGTAGTGCCATCACAAATTGTGAATGGACTTTATATACCTAATTGTTTATCAAAAAATATTAATGGTAGAGCAATGGTTTCTGTTGTCAATACAAAAAATTGGACAACCCCAATTGCTGATATTAGGATAAACGCCGAGAGCTTCGAAGATTACGAAGTTGTTAAAAGTGATATTAAAAATAAAGGAAATGTTGAAACGTCACATTTATCCGAAGACGAGCGGCATAAGTTGGGGGAAATTATTGAAAGATATAAAGATCTATTTTGCAGCGAAAACGAAAAATTAAGTGCTACAAATGTAGTACCTACTTTGCCGGGAACCACACCTGTTTATTCCAAAGGATATAGATACCCGAAGGTTCATGAGGCGGAGGTTGAAGCTCAAGTTGAAAGGCTTAAACAAGATGGCATTATTAGAGATAGTGTCTCACCTTGGAATAGCCCACTTTGGATTGTACCAAAGAAGGCCGATAAAAATGGAAAAAGGAAATGGCGAATGGTTATTGATTTCAGAAGGCTGAATGAGGTAACTATTTCTGATAACTACCCACTGCCTAATATTTCCGAAATATTAGACCAGTTGGGAAAAGCCAAATATTTCTCAACTTTGGACCTCGCATCAGGATTTCACCAAATTCCGGTTGACGAGCAAGATGTTTCAAAGACAGCATTCAGCACTCCTTATGGCCATTTCGAATACACCAGAATGCCATTCGGACTTAAAAATGCTCCGGCATGCTTTCAACGCCTAATGAATACAGTTTTAGTTGGACTACAGGGAATCAAATGTTTCGTGTATCTTGACGATATTGTGGTTTATGGTACCACATTGGAAGATCATAACGAAAAGCTATGTGAAGTATTAGACCAGTTGCGTAAAGCTAATCTCAAGCTACAGTCCGATAAGTGTCAGTTTCTCAGAAAAGAGGTCTGTTATTTAGGTCATATAGGGGAGTGAAACCAGATCCGAAAAAAGTCGAATGTGTGGTGGAGATGGCACCGCCAACAGATCAAAAGAGTGTCAAATCGTTTTTAGGTTTAACAGGTTACTATCGTAAATTCATCAGAAATTATGGAACGATTACAGAACCGTTGAATAAGCTATTGCGAAAAGATACACCTTTTGTGTGGACAGATGAACAAGAAAAAAGCTTTTTGGAACTTAAAAATCTTTTAGGGTGTGAGCCAATTTTGCAGTACCCTGACTTCACAAAAAAGTTCATTATAACTACTGATGCTTCCAATTATGGAATAGGTGCAGTGTTAAGTCAGCAAAGCGATGTTTTTAATCAAGACCTACCAGTTCAGTATGTCAGCAGAATACTGCATAAAGCCGAAAGGAATTATAGCACAACAGAAAAAGAGTGTTTGGCTATAGTTTGGGCCGTAAAGCAATTCCGACCGTATGTATACGGAACTAAATTTATTATCAGAACGGATCATAGGCCGTTGTTGTGGTTATTTAAAGTAAAAGATCCTGGCAGTAGATTGGTAAGGTGGAGATTGAAGTTGGAAGAATATGAATATGAAACTCAATATGTAAAGGGTAAAGTAAACGCTGTGGCGGATGAGTTATCAAGAAACGTAAGAATAGTCGAGTTGGACAAAAAGCTTGATAGCCAGTTAGAAGAAATTTTGACAGATTATGAGAAAAGAGTAAAAGAGTTACGTCTTGAAAGAAATACGGATGAGGAAGAGAGTAATGAAGAGTCAGCCGAAGTAATAATAGATGAAGTAGAATCTACGGATGAAGCAATCGAGGTAGAAGAAGTGAGTCCCCAACGGGAAAATGAAGATGTTGAAACTGTAGGGGATGTCGAAAAACAAAATCAGATTCTTAAAGAATATCATAATGGAATAATCGGAGGGCATTTAGGTGAAAAAGCTACTTACGCAAAAATACGAGCGAAGTATGTTTGGAAAAATATGAAACAAGATATACATAATTTCATAAAACAATGCTTGAAATGTCAATCAAGCAAGGTCAATAGGCAACCGCATAAGAATCCTATGAAAATAACAACTTCAAGTGATGAACCAATGGAGAAGATATCTTTGGATGTAGTTGGGCCAATGGATATTACTATAAATGGAAATAGGTTTGGGCTGACAATACAGGACGAGCTAACAAGATACATTAGGTTTACACCTATCCCTGACAAAACGGCGGAGACAATAGCAAAAGCGCTGATGGAATATTGGATCACGTATTTTGGTTCTCCGAAAGCAATATTGACGGATAATGGAACGGAATTTTGCAATAAACTGATGGCAACTTTATGCAAAATGTTGAAAATTAAACATATTACGACAACTATCGCGTATCCACAAGCAAATGGTATGATAGAAAGGTCGCATTGCAAATTATGGGAATTTTTAAGAACAACTAAATACGATTGCGTACACGAAATGGAAAGTTGGGATAAACGAATGATGTATGCAAGCATGAGTCATAATCATTCAGTACACAATACAACTGGATTTAGTCCACACGAAATGTTGTTCGGGACATCTCCAAGAAATTTGAACGGCGTAGATAAAATCAAGGATAAAACCTTCTTCGAATATGTCGATGGGTTAAAGGCATTGCTAATCGAAATTAGAACTGCAGCTAAAGAACGAGAACTTCGCAGTAAGAACAAGTCTAAGGCTAGATATGATAAAAGGATAGGAAAAGTACCATCTATTATAATAGGTGATCAAGTACTTATCAAGAATTCGTTAAGGCTTAATAAAGAGGCACCTTTATATAAAGGACCATTCGAAGTAGTAGGGGTAACAGAAGACCATGTTGTTGTGCTAATAAAACGAAAGAAGAAAAAGTACAATAAAGCTAACGTTAAGCTTTATCTTGCAGGGCAGCGTTCGCAATCGCCGACGCCAGGAACTTCCAGATCGAACAACTAAAGGATGAAACTGGAATTTACTACAAACATTATGGGAAAGTAAGAGAAATTAGTAATAAATTAACTTTAGTGAACACTATTGATATTGAAGAAATATATACTATTATAGATCATATTAATAATTTAGTGTTAGGGATTAGCGATATTTGCGTTACAAATTTGCCTAAATGTGCAAATTATAGACAAAAGACAAAAACTGAAATTTTGAAATTACAACATAAAGCCGATTTAATTTATCAAATGTTGAGAGAAAAGAAATCTAATCGAGTACGTAAGGCTGTGCTAGATTTCGTTGGGTCAGGTTTAAAGTTTCTTTTTGGGACAATGGATCAGGATGATGCTGATTACTACAATAGCGTAATACACACAATCGAGGGTAATGAAAATAGAATAAAACAAGGAGTTACGGAAAGTTTAAGTTTAATGAACACTATGAACAAACAGGTATTGAATGTTATGAAAAATACAAATATAACTCAGGAAAAGGTAAATACACTTATCGATCAAATTAATAAAATGAAAAGTAGTAATAGAGATATGGATATAACAAACAAACTTGAAATATACTTTGATGAATCTATGTCCAAAATAAATCATAGAATCGAAACAGTTAATTTGGAAATAGAACAGCTTTTAAATGCAATAATATTTTTGCAGTTAGGGTACGTTCATCCCAATTTGATAGAACCTGAAGAACTTATTGCAAAATTGAAAGATTTACACAAAAATGATGAAAACGTTAGAATTAAAAGTATTTTCGAAGGGTGGTAAATTGGTTATTCTTCTCTCACTTTATCTGACTAGAAAAGAAATTTTTGATATTTATGAAATGTTCGCAATTCCTAAAGTAATATACAATGGCATAAGTTTAATAAATCTAGAAACTAAATACCTAATTATAAGAGAAGATAAAGAAAGATATGCCTTAATTAGCAATTTGAAGGAATGCCAAGAAATAAATAATATATATGTTTGTCAACCTTTAATTCTAAGAGAAACTGTATCTGATGCGGACTGTGAATTAAATATCTTTTTGAGAAATAGTTATAAGAATTGCAATGTAAAAGGTCTTAATTTGAATGTAGAAGTATACCATAAAATTGAAAGTAGAAAGTATCTATTTGTTGTTGAACCGGAAATCGCCGGAAAATGTAAATGCAACGAGACTTCGGAAATAATTCTGCGGGGTGTTGGAATCTTGACGTTGGGTCCTGATTGCGTAATGGAAACATACGATGTAACGATTCATAGTTTAGGACTTAAAGAAGAAAGTAAATTCATCACAAAAGATAAGATCAGAGTTGTAGACGACTGTTGTGAGAAGATAAAACTAAGCAGCTTCTCCTACGACAACGAACCGATAACCAAGCTTAAAAATTCGAATCTTCATGACTTGAACGACCTAGCAACGGAGATACAAAAGGTTAAACATTTTTGGGAAAGCGCCATCGAACCTATACCGAAACCAGCGCGGACGATTGTTGGTGGACTTTTCAGTACCGTCAGTCTTTTGGTCATTGGAACAGTAGTTTGGAAATGTTGTTGCTGTTGCAGCCCCGGAACTTCAAAATTAAGTATTTTTTATAAATGCTGGAATAGAAAGAATTCAGCCACAACAGGTGTGACGAGACCAAGGCAGAACATCGCAAGAGGTGATCTTCAGGAAGAACTCGGCCTTGAACCTATACCTGGAAGTTTACGGTCAAGATATCCGTAAACATTCTTAAGGAAGGACGTGTTATGGATGGAAACAACAAAGTTGCATATTTTATCTAAAAGTATTGTGTATGGAGGCAACAAAGTTGCACAGAAGCAACAAAGTTGCATATTGTATAAGAAAATAATAAAGTCGCTTGCAGAGGACGGATTGTTATTCTTTCAATGCGATAAGAATTCGTCTTTCGTGCAGAATATTGTGCGGCCGCTTGATTTAAGCGAGTCGAATGATATTTGTTATTGTAATTAGATATCTAAGAATAACAAAAGACCTTCTAGCTTAGGAATAAAAGTTAAGATAGTTTTTTGCTTACGTTGGTACTTGTAAATTATAAAAGACCAACTTTTATAATTACGGACGCCTTTTTTCGATATAGACGACAGCGGTTCGCATCTTAAATATTCAGTTTAGATTAACATTTATAAAATATATATTAAAAATATTCAATCTAAAATCTTGTTTAATTTCGGGCATAACACATTCTTTATTGACTCGATGTTATGTAAAGTTCTGAAAATGCGTCACTTTGTATGGAAGAAGGTAACACATCGGTCAATAAGCCCGTAGGATAACAAAGAAAATACAGTATTTTCGGTCTAATTTTGCTTCATTCTTCGACATAGTTTCCTTCAAGAGTGATACAATCCGTCCAACGCCTCTCTAGCTTTTCGATACCAGTTTTGTGGAACAACTTGTCTTTCGACTCAAAATGTGCCTCAGTTGCGGAAATTACCTCTTCATTTGAGCCATATCTTTTGCAAGCGAGCATTTTTTTCAGGTCTGCGAAGAGCCAGTAGTCGCTGGGGGCTAGATCTGGATAATACGGTGGGTGCAGAAGCAATTCGAAGCCCAATTCATGCAATTTTGCCATTCTTTTGATCGACTTGTGACACGGAGCATTGTCTTGATAAAACAGTATTTTTTTCCTCTGCATGTGTGGCCGTTTCGCAGCAATTTCTCGCTTCAAAGGTTCGAGTAATGGTATATAATAATCGGTATTGATGCTCTTTCCCTTCTCAAGGTAGTCTATGAATAATATACCATGTGCATCCCAAAAAACTGAAACCATTACCTTGCCAGCCGATGTTTGAGTTTTTGGTCGCGGTTCTCCCGCTGCTGTCCACTCGGATGACTGCCGATTTGACTCTGGTGACTTTTAATGTTTTCTGGAGTAACAGCTTCATTTGGCCTTCCACTGCGGGGCAAGTCCTCAGTCAAGCTACGACCATATTTAAACTCGACAAACCACTTCTCAACCATTTGTCTCGACGGAACAGATTCCGAATAACACGTTTCACGCCATGCTCTTGTTTCAACGGTGTTTTTCCCATCAAGAAGCAATGTTTTATCAACACACGAAATTCGGATTTTACCATGTTTTTAAAAATAACAAAAGTAGCGTCACTTCTAGCACTGCAGCTTGTAAACAATGAATCAGAATGTTATGAAATTGTGACGCGTCGCTTCTGAAAGTTGGTACTCCCTGCCAATACAATTGGTTCGGCCACAGAGGCGCCATCTGTGGGTCATCCTACGGACTTATTGACCGATTAGAAGGAGTGAAGCTAATCAGTTAATTTTTTCCAATCGTGCTAATAATTCTAAATAAATGTTCAGTGCTCAAGTTTAGCTCGATACATCTTATACGTACTGAGTAAATTGGTTTATTTCAACAAAAAGTGCAGTTTATATGGGAGGTGGTGGAGGGAGTAAGGCGATTCAAATAGTGTTTATTTAAAATAATATATTCTAAATTTTAGATCTAGTCATAAACGACTTCCATCAAATTTGAACTTTTTAGCTCTACGCGTTCTCGAGCTAGAGTGGACACGGACGGACATCCGGGTTTGAGATTTTTGAGTGATAATATGAACTTCGGTATCATTAATTTTTTTCTCCGAACCTTATTTCTTAGCGTTACAAACTTTTTTTCGGAAAGTACAAGTGATATTGATCTGATATTTGGAACAGGGCATTTAGATAGTAGTCGGCGATATAAAAGTGATTAGAATTTTCCTTTCCTTCCGAAAATCTCTACTATTTCACAAAATACCATAAACAAATTTTCCTTGGGAAGTATAAAATCTGCGAATCTAAATTTTGAAACTCATCGTTTTTATAATTATTATTGTTATTTTTGTAAAAATCCTGCTGTAGGTATCTAGGGATTTCGCGGAATAAAGGGAATGGGCAAGGGAGGTGGGAAATATCTTTACCTAACACTCAATACAGGTTTATATATAAAGTTTCTGTAGTTATCGCCCAATCAACAAGTCAATCGGAGAGAAAACGCTAATTATGGACAACATACAATTGTAAGCTATCATAAAGATCCTCACCAAGGAAGGAAAAAAGCCGGGTACTCTTCCCCCGAAAAAACGATGATTTATAAGTGGCATAGTTTATTGAGGCAAGGCTGAGAGTCAATTCAAGAGGGTTTACACTCGGGCCATCCGATTGAGGGAACTTCCTCAAAAATCGTCTAAAAAGTGGAGAAACTTGTTCCTGAAGATGGTCGTTTAAAGAAAAAACAAATCACAAAAATAGTTGGAGTATCAGATACAACCATTTTGAATATCCTCCACGATCATCTTGGCATGTCTAAAGTCAGCGCAAAATGGGAACCGAGAATGCTCTCAGCGATTCAGAAAAGGCAGCACGTCAAGTGTTTACGCGAGATTTTGGATCACTGTAGCGATATCAGGAAACTAATTTTGACCCGTCTTGTTACTGGAGACGAAACTTGGGTTCATCATTATGAGGCTCTCTAAAGGTGGTTCAACCCCTTCCCCTCTCCCCACACTCCCCCTACTCGTCCAAGAAGTTCAAGGTTTCACAATCTGCCGGAAAAATAATGGGATTGAGAGGGGTTTTGATGATCGACTATAAAAAAAGGACAAAGTATCATACTATGCCAACCTGCTACAAGAATTAAAATATGCCATTAAAGAAAACATAACAGGACAGCGATACTCTCTATGAATGAGATTTTTTTTGATATTAAGAAATTTTATGTGGAAAGTGGTAGAGGAGGTGATGACATTGAACAAATTTTTTCCCATCACGCTAGAGTTTTGTATAAAATTTAGGATTCAAAAAATTTTTAGGTACTGTGAAATCGTGCAGTTTGTAAGGGAGGTGGTAGAAGGAGGGGTGAATTTTTAATTGGTTTTTCAGAAATAACTATCAACATCATGCATGGATCAGTAGCATTCGTACTTTTGAAGAAAATCGACTTTTTGTAAAGTTGTCAAATTGTGTCAGATTGTATGGGAGGGGGTAGAAGGAGTAAAGCTAATCGTCTAATTTTTTTTGGTCGTGCTAGTAATTCTAAATAAGTATTTAGTGCACAATTTCAGCTCCATTAATCTTATACGTACAGAGTAAATTTGTTTCGAGTATTTCATGAAGAAGTGCAGTTTGTATGAAGGGTGGTGGAAGGAAGGGGATGACTCAAATAATTTTTATACAGTAGATTGAAAATATTAGAAAAGTGATATTTTCAAAATTTCAGATCAATAGCTTTAATGCTCTTCGAACAAATCCGTTTGATGTCGAATTGCGATATTGTGGTATTTTGTATGGGAGGGGGTAGAACGGGTAAAGCTAATCGTCTAAATTGTTTACTCTTATTAATAACTAGCAAACGCCCGCGACTTCGTCCGCGTAAAAATTGCATTAATCGCAATTTTTGAGAATGTAGTTAGTAATACATTATATGGGATATATAATCCGCTTACTTTAATGGCTCTTTGAAGAAAATGGTTTGTATTTTGTTGTAATCAGAACCATAAACTATTAAGAATGAAAGTATGATACTCGCATTTGTAAGGGACAGGCTCGTGATCAAATCAAACCCGTGATTCCAGATCTTATATGGGTTGAAGAGCGTTACGGACATGTGAATAGTTGTAGCTTGTGTTAATTGAAAAAAGCCAAAATAAAATGACATTAAGCTTAAAAACATAACAGGACTTCGATTGTGCATAAAGCCCCATTATATGATACTACCGATGAAATCGAAATTTTTGTAATCTTAAGAATTTTTGTGTGGGGAGTGATAGAAGGGATGACAGTACTAAACTATTTTTTTTCACACTATGCTAGAGTAGCTATAAAAATATTTTGCACCAAATTGAAGCTTGAAAAACTGAATAGGTAACTTGAGAAACTTAGTGCATTGGATTTAGTGAAATTGTGCAATTTGTATGGGAGGTGGTAGAAGGAGTGGGGGGTTTTGGTAATTTTTCTAGATACAACTATCATCGCTATGCAATTGATATCTTTTAAATTTCAGATCAGTTAGATTCACACTTTTGAAGAAAATCGAGTTTTTGTAAAGTCGTCAAATTGTGTCATATTGTAAGGGAGGGGGTAGAAGGAGTGGAGCTAATCGGTTAATTTTTCCCGATAATAATAATAATACTAATTAGGGATTCATCAGAAAATTTTAGCTCGATCAAAGTTATACGTACTGAGAAAATTGGTTTAGAGTATTTCATGAAAAAGTGCAGTTTGTATGGGAGGTGGTAGAAGGAGTGGAGGGTTTTTGGTAATTTCTCTAGAAACAACTATAACCACTATGCAATTGATGTGTTTTAAATTTTAGATCAGTTAGATTCACACTTTTCAAGAAAATCGAGTTTTTGCAATTGTGCCACATTGTATGGGAGGGGGTAGAATGAGTAAAGCTAATCGGTTAATTTTTCCCTATAATAATAATTATGCTTATTAAAGATTTAGTACAAAATTTTAGCTCGATTAAAGCTATACGTACTGAGAAAATTGGTTTAGAATATTTCATGAAAAAGTGCAGTTTGTATAGGAGGTGGTGCAAGGAGTGGAGGGTTCTTAGTTATTTTTTGAGAAGCAACTAAAATTATCATTGAATTGATATATTTGAAATTTCAGAACAGTAACATTCACACTTTTCAAGAAAATCGAATTTTCGCAAAGTCGTGGATTTGTGTCTGATTGTATGGGAGGGGGTAGAAGGAGTAAACCTAATTGGTTAGTTTTTCCCTGACATTAATAACAATGCTAATTAAGGATTTAATACAAAATCTTAGCTCGATCAAAGTTATTCGTACTGAAAAAATTGGAGTATAGTATTTCATGAAAAAGTTTAGTTTGTATGGGAAGTGGTGGAAGGAGTTGGGGAATTCAACCTATTTTATACTTGAAGATTGCATTTATAATAGAAATAATATATTTTAAATTTCAAATTAATAGCTTTAATAGTTTCCATGAAAATTTGATTATTATAAGTTTTTGAAAATAAGTCACTTTGTATGGGAGGGGGTAGAAGGCGTGAGGGGAGAAAAATAACACCTAAAGTAGATTACTCCCAGAAGAGGCAAACCTAATAATCTGTGAAAGTTTCATTGCAATCGGTGCAGCCGTTTTTGCATGAAGCCGGAAAGACAGACTGACAAACAGACAGAGAAATTTTTTAAAAACGTTTGATTTTGCTTAGTTATTGCTAAAATGAAGCAAAAAACTTATTTATAGCCATTTATAAACAAATAACAGACAGGCACTACAATTATATTTATATAGATTCTAAATAAACTTTTAGTGCACAATTTCAGCTCGATAAATTTTGTGCGCATGGCTTAGAGCATTTCACAGAAAAATCTGTTTGTATGGGAGGTGGTGAAAGGAGGGGGAGGATACGAACATTTTGCATACGATAGATTGAAGTCATCATTAAAGTAATATATTCTAAATTTCAGATCAATAGACTCTATACTTTTCGAGCAAATTCTTTTATTGATAAATTGCGGAATTGTGTCATTTTGTGTGGTGGGGGTAGAAGGGGTAGAGCGATTTGGGCCGTTCATGTACTTAACCTTAGTTTTTTGTCAAAAACGACGTGTACGAAATTTGAAATTTCTATCTAAACGTGTTCTCAAGCTAGAGAGCGCATAGACGGATGAACGGACATCCGGTTTTGAGATTTTTGATCGACAAAAAATATTTATGGACCCTTGGCGCTTCTGTGCGAGCATTATTTCTTGGCGTAACAAACTTTAGACCAAACTTATAATACTCTCAGATTTCATCTAGAAGAAGAGAGAAAAAGAAGAGGAAAGTGGACTCGAGGTGACCTACATTTGCACGACAACGCACCTGTTCACAAGAGCCACATTACAGCCTACAGAAATGCGGCAACGGAATATTGAAACATCAACCTTATAGTCCAGATCTGACCCCTTCCGATTACTATTTGTTCCCAATACTGAAGAAAGAACTTCAGGGAAGAAAATGTACCACCGATGAAGAGGTGAAGTCGGCAATTTCAGCCAATTTCGAAGGTGTTGATAAAATATTTTTTTTTAGATGGATTGAATAAACTTTGCGAGATATATGATAAATATATTAGGTTTAAGGGAGAATATATTGAAAAGGAAAATTAATATCGTTTATCTTAACCCCCTTTCCTGTCATTCCGCGAAATCTTCGACCTCCCCTCGTATGTCTATTGTGTCAACCTTCATTGGTAAAAACCTACAAAAGGTATAATTTGTTCGAAACAGAGATTGACTTCACTTTATTGTTGAAAAGATGACTCCCAGTTAATTTTCCAAGGAGGGGTGAGGGGGGGAAGCACTTCATGATGTGCTAAGTAAAGGCAATGCCCGCTCCCTCTTGGTGCTACCTGAAACCATCACTGGCTGTGTGTGTTCTTCGAATATGGAGATCAGATTGCAACAGCGAATTAATTTTAATTATTTTTGTATATAACTATGTTCCTACACATTTTCACTTTTCTGTGAAGAACTGGAAGCGGAAGAATTTCAGCAGAACTTGGGTATTTTTCTTATATTTATTTGAAAATGAAATTTCTTAAAAACTTTGCACAATTGTGATTTCCTGCGACCTACAAAAAAGAATTATTTATAAAGCTCTTTTGTGACACTTTATATTATTTACGTGTTCCAATTCGTAAAAAAACATCATTAATAACGACAACAAAAATTACCCTAAATGAATAAAATAATTTTCGAAATTAAATAAAAATTCAGTGTAAATTACAAGACTGAAAATAATCTCACGTCTTGAGGTCCGAATGCAAAATCCATTAGTCTATCCCAGATCACGTTCGAATTATCCATCTTTGGTAGCGTTCATTAGCGCGTCCGTATGGCTATAACGAGATTTTTCGTAAATCGGGACCATCACACTCATCGCTCTTATATAAATGACATAATCAAGCGAACAAATATTTTCAATTATCCGAAACATTGAAATGGAATTACGATGGAGAAAAAAAAATTGGAAAAATAACAAGACACACGTGCATCTTCTTCAAAACTATTTAGATACAGTCAGATCTACCTACTTATTTTTATTATTCATCACCTGTAGAACTAATTATCTCTAAATAAATCCAAATTTGGTCGGATAGGAAATGAATTTTCTAACTAAAAGATTGCAGTTGGGATTATGTGCGGCTGTATCTTAGATCTTCTTCGGAATTTTCTCGATCGATCTTCACGAAATAAAAGCAATACGTATTGTGGAAATTTTCACCTGAAATATGTGGTGATTGCGGCGGTGGTGGTGTGACATAGTCGAGAATATTATCCGAAAATTTAACACCATAGCTGTGCCTTTTAAAGTTAACTAACGTGACTCGAAGAGCAGTATTGAGTTGCCAAGATCAGCGATCCGGATAAAAGGAACAATGTAGGCGCGCTCGAACTTATGTAGCGGTCGTTTAAGAAGTATTGCGCATACCTTTGCGGGCCGACTTCATTCTATCCACCCCGCCGCCGACGGTACTTGCCCAAGAGGCTGCTGCTGCTGTTGCTGCGGCCCGAAGTGTTTCTCACCGATAGCCTTAATTGTTTCATTGGTCTTCTTCGATGGTAATTTACTTTAAGACATTTTATTCCGGCATGTATAGATATTCCGCGGCAGTAGCGCAGTAGAATTGCAACAGCAGGGACCCATAATAAGAACGCGAAAGAATCGCCGCACAACAGAAGCTGCGCAGCTCCTCCGCGACACACGGTGAAAAAGCAAAATCTCAGGTGTTAGAAGTACCTTGTTACCTTGGCTGGTCTTGATATTATCGGGGAATTGGTGCGCAGATATTTTTGCATCTTATTTAAGTTTTGCCACCACTAAACCGTACGGTTGCATAGTTTTATCGTAAAATGCGATAGTGCTGAGAGGTCACACCAGCGAATGCTTAGTCTTTTTGGTGTTTCGAATAAATTTTTGCGAGTTTGATATCTTATCCGCGAGATATACGATCGTTCCAGCTGCATTTGGCCGGATTGGAATTTCGGTTAGGTGTTATCTTTTTTAAGAAAAACATTTACCAAAGTAGCTATATCTGAGTGTATTTGCTCTAATGGCGCGAAAGAGATTTGAAAAATTTAAATACATAAAATAAGTCAATCTACTGAAGTACAGGTTTCTTTCATTCCCGATTCTTTAAGTAGCACATTGCCACAATTTTTCGGAAATAGCTGGTAGCATTGAATCCTTCTTTTTGAAATTAAGATATTTCACATCGACATTTTGCTATCACAATGAATCCCAAAACAGGTTTGTCATATCTTAGGTTGGGAAGGATCGAAATCTTAAACCATATTGATGCAACTTGGATGGTATTAGACAATCAATGTTTTGCTCATGTACGCTGATAGAGTTAGTAATTCTGCTACTTACTATGGGATACATTCGAAATTCGGACGATGAAAAATTAAGTGTGCTACACCAGCAAGACTAATTCTGGCAGAGATTAAATTATCTATGATTTTGGATATCTCTTCCGATTACTTACTTATTTACGATGGCGCTAAAGACCAAACCGTACCTTGGTATTTTGTGTACTACGCTTCAATTCTTTTCGGTTCCGTGATTGCGTCTTCCAGTATGAAGATCTTAGCAGTGATTTTTTACCATAATATTTTGTCTTATTAGCGTCTTTTTCGGTCATTGTCATTTGCGAAAGACCAAACAGTTTCGAGTCTATTTGATGTCAGCAAATATCTGGTAGAAGAAAAGATTTCCGGATTCTTCACTGTTACGCTTTTTTATCCTTCGTGACGTTTCGGTCTTTGCTGAGACCTTTATCAAATTGATCGACAATTACAAAAGTCAATTATTATATAGAAAAGGTTAATTGAGTATGGGAAGGTTAAATTAATTAATTAAGGCTAATTAATTAGTATCAGGTAGTTAAATTAGTTAAGGATTTCTGAGCACGGATTTTATTCTTACCAAATTTTAAGCCAGGTAGCCAAACTGCTGATAACTTGTATCCGGTGTCTCGGTTGAAGTTCTGTGGATGTTTAGAAATTTCGTACTATTCGTTGATAATATTGATTTGTCCTGGCCAGAATTTGCACATTGTCGAAATCGATTGTATGGTTCTCTGTCGTTGCATGTTCCGCGATCAATGATGAATGTATCTGGTTTTTTCGTTGATCCTTGTTTGGACTGTGCGTCCCGCTTTTCCTATGTATACTTTATCGCATGAGCCGCACGGTATTTTGTATACTCCTTCAGTCTCCAATGGTTTTTGTCCTTCTGGTTTCCTAAAATTCCTCGGATAGTTTTCGGGGTAGTGGATGTTGTCTTGATGTTGGATTTTTCCTATCTTATCCGTCGTGCCCTGAATATAAGGTAGTTTAATCCATCGTTTGTCTGTATTTCCTTCTTCAGTGTCTTCCCGTTCTTTTTTCCTTGGATGCTTCGGTTTCCACGCCTTGTTAATTTCGCTCGGTTTGTTTTCATTTGCTGTGAATGCCCGATTCAACTGTTCCTTTTCCTTTCGTAGACTGCCCGGATTTCCTTCAGTTATACGTCAAGCTCTGTGTATTAGGGCCTTCAGTACGCCTGTTTTCTGGCTTGATGTCAATGACCATTGAGATATGTGTTGGTGTGAATTGTTTCCTATATACCCCGAAGCTTAGCGACGTATCATTCCTTTCTACGAGTACATCCAAGAATGACAGTTTCCCGTTGCTTTCTGTTTCCATTATTATTATTATTATTACTATTAGAGGAACGCGTGGGAGCACTGCGACCTTCTTGGCCTATTGTGCGTTTATAGCCCCTTCACCCTATTATAACTCAATAGCTTTAGCTAATTTGAGAATCTTTAAGGGAGCCGTATTGGCTAGTTCCTCCGTAGAAAGGAAACCCTTTCCAAGAAGACTGTGTCTTTTTCTAGCTACCGCTTCACAGTGACATAAGATGTGTACTGTCGTTTCTGAGTCCTCTAGACAAAGGCGACAAATGTCGGTTTCAGCTAAGCCCATATTTTTGAAGTGGTGGTTTACTCCACTGTGCCCCGTCATTAGGCCGATCAGAGCATTAATATCCTTCTTGCTGAATTTTAGAATATCCTCCACTTTGTTTTTTTGTGGTAGGATCAGTTTTTTTGACATTGACACCACTACCCACTTTTTGAGTATGGGGTTGAAGTACCCTTTTGGTTTTCCGCAGAATGGCTCTGGACCAATAAAATCTGTTTCCATGGTGAACTTAATTTTCTCGTGGTGTGAGTTCAGGGGTGCTAAAAATTTGTCGAGCTCTTCTTTCCCATGTTGCCAAATGATGAATGTGTCATCCACATACCGTAGATACAATTTCGGTGTTAATGGAGCTGAGTCCAGTGCGTTCTTTTCGAATTCCTCCATGAAAATTTCCGCTACCACCGGTGAAGTTGGAGATCCCATTGCCGCTCCTTCCGTTTGCATGTAGAGTTTTCCTAGAACTGAAAAGAAAGTATTATTTAAACAAAATTCTATTAAGTCATACCTGTTGTCAGGAATGAGTTTCCTGATGATATTTAAGGTGTCCTTAATCGGGATGTTTGTGAACAGTGATTCCACGTCCAGGCAGACTAAAATATCGGTTAGTTCCAAGTTGATTTTCTGAAGAATCTCTACAAGATGAGCCGAATTTTTAACAGAGCGTAAGGTGTTACCTACTAGTGGGCGTAACTCAGTCGCGGGAGCCTTAGCCAGTTTCTGGGCAAGTGATTGTACTGAACTGACGATGGGTCGAAGTAGTGTATTTTCCTTGTGAATTTTCGGAAGTCCGTAGGTTTTTGGTGTATGAGGGTCTGAAGGGATGAATTTGGCATATTTTTCCGCTGAAAACGTCACGAATAATAAAGCGTAACAGTGTAGAATCCGGAAATCTTTTCTTTCAATTCGAAATGCGGTACGAAAACATTCACCAAACCAACTCATATATCTCAACCATGGTTCCAGCAAGGAAGCTGAAAATCAACAGACATATAGAGGAGTTTCTGAGAAAACTCTAAAAATAATTTAATTATTTTATCCATTATGATTCAAAAAGCGGGGACTAAAACAAATTGTCCGCCGAATTTTTTTTTTAAATGATTATATCTTCGAAAGTACTTACCATAAAAAATGCATATTTTGGGACCATTAAGTTGATATACAGATCCACTAGAATCAGTTTAGAGAGCGTCTAATTATTGTAAGGGAGAGGGTCAGGGGGGGTCGTGCAAAGAAAAACACTTAAAAATCAATATCTCGGCTATTTCTTAAGCTATATAATTGGAACTTGAAACGTATATTAAGCTATACTAGCGAAATACGAGAAAAATAGAACATTTGGTCATAATAGTAGTGGGGGAAAATGGAGAGCATTTCCAAAATGATGTACTTTCTAAAATTTCAAACCGTTATATCTCAAAACTGAATAGTAAATTGAAATTTTGTCAAATTGTAGAACTCGTTAGTCTTTAATTTTGGTAATTTTACATCGAGAGGTGGTATGCAAAAATATCGAAAATTTTGAGTGATTTTTTGAGGGCTCTGGTGAAAGATACAAAGTTTAAATTTTCCATGGGAATACATCTATTTGTTGTTCATACAGAAAAAATACTAAAAATTCCGCAACTGTTATGCTCTCTCCGGGCTTAACGTGCTCAAGGTGTTTCATGTGCAATGAAAAAAACACATAAACTGAAAATTTTTGATTGAAATTTTAAGGTAGAAACTTGAAAATTTGCAAAATTGCATTTAAAAAAAAAATGAAATATTAATTGGTCGAACACCTTGAAAACTTCTACTCCCAAGAGAAACGAAATAAAACTGCATCAAACATTTTACATTTCCCTTACCTCCTCCACCCCCTTCCATACAAATGATTGGTTTCTTGAATGTACAATACACCGAATTTTATGAAAATTCTATGCAACTTTGTCTATGAAACAGACATTCTATACAGAGAATATTGGACGTAAAGCAATCAATTAAAAATAAACTGCCAACAAGTCGGGCGAAACTTTATTATTTTGGGACAAAATGCGCATGCATAGAAAGTCAATATGCAGGTCAGAGTGGTTTGGGAAGACTAAGTGAAAGGAGCTTCTTGGGCAGGGTAGTTCTCAATTTAACACTTTCCGGAAACGTTCAAAAGCTCCATATTTCATTGGTTTATTTATGCAAGTTTGAGTTTTCATGAAGGGAGGGTGATAGTAAGGGTGGGTTGATGTTAATAGTTTCTTAATTGATTGCTTGAACCAAATCCAAGAATATTGGATTTGGTTCAAGTATAGAATGTCAGTTTCATAGACGAAATTGCATAGAATTTTCATTGGATTCGGTGTATTTTAAATTCACGATACCAAACATTTGTATGGGAGAGGGTACAGGAGGTAGGGGAATCGTAAAATTTGTGATGCAGTTTTATTTCTTTTCTCTTGAAAGGTGCTTGTACAAAATTTCAAGTTTGTAGCTTTTAATTTGTTAGTTATTAGTTGATTTAATGAAATTGGTCGAAATCATACTTTTGTGTGGGAGGGGGTAAAAGGGCAGGTGCTATCTCAAAACTTTTAACGTAATTTTATTTCAACTATTTTTGTAAGTTCTTGTGCAAAATTTCAAATTGATAGCATTTAATAGTTAATTGATAATTGATTTTTTAAAAATGGTCGAAAAAATAATTTTGTATGGGAGGGGATAGAAGTTTTGAAGATATTCGAACAGTATTTTAAACTCTTAGAGATTTTTTTTAAATGCATTTCGCAAATTTTCAAGTTTCTACCTAAAAATTTCATTCAAAAATTTTCAGTTTATGTGTTTTTTTCATTGCAAATGAAACACTTTGTGCACGTTAGACCCCCACTTCGGTGCATAACAATTTTGGAACAAAATATTATTTTTTTTCTGTGTACATTAAATAGATGTGTCGACGTGCAAAATTTAAACTTTGCATCTTTTACCAGAGCCATAAAATAATCACTCAAAATTATCAATATTTTCGCTTTCCACCTCCCTCCCCTTACACCCCCCAACTTAAATTTTTTACCAAAATTAAAGACTATATAGCTCTACAATCTGACAAATTTTCGATTTGATATCTGTACTCAATTTTGAGATTTGGTGATTTAGAGTTTTGGAAAGTGTGCCATTTTTGAAAAGCTCCCCATTTCCCCCACTACTATTATGTCCATATATTATATTTTTTTCATATGCCGCTAGTAAAGCTTAGTATTCTTTTCAAGTTTCAATTACATAGCTTAAGAGACAGTCGAGATATTAATTTTTAAGTGTTTTTCTTTGCACCCCCTCTGACCCTCTCCCTTACAATAATTAGCTTCTGTCTAAACTGATTCTAGTAGATCTTGATGCCATCTTAATGGTCTCAAAATATCAATTTTTTATGGGAAGTAATTTCGAAGATATAATCATTTGAAAAAAAAATTCGACCGCCAATTGGTTCTTAGCCCCCCCTTTTTGCACCCCAATGGATAAAAAAATTAACTTATATTTAAAAGTTGTCTCACAAACTTCTCTATATGTGTGTTGATTTTTAGCTTTCTAGCTGTAACCATGGTTAAGATATTTGAATTCGTATTTTTCGGTTTAAGCGCTCCCCCTGCCTCCCCCTGAACCCGTACACCCCCCAAAATGGGTATTCGCCTGAGATCCGCAACTACCTACAATCCCTCCAAAAATTAACTTTCTATCTTGAAGGGTTTGGGAGTTAATGTGCGCTGAGCGTACACGTCGGCGTACAGACAGACGGATTTTTTTGCATTTTTAAGCTATTTTAGTCATGAAACGCGAAAAAAAAAATTTCAGGGTAGCAAATTTTTTTTTTCCCATATCGATCACAATACTTTATTATTAAAATAATAAAGTAAATTATTGACATCCACCCACCTTTAATATCACCCCTCCTCTCTCACCTTATAAAAACCCAAACATGCATAAACGAATGAAATATTGATTACTTGTACTGGAGCTATTGATCGTTTTCGAAATTAACTGTTAAATTGACAGCAGCCCTGCCCTAAAGGGGATATTTGTGAAAGGGGGTTCCAGTTGTGAAAGGGGGTTCCACTTGTGAAAGGGGGTTCCACTTGTGAAAGGGGGTTCCACTTGTGAAAGGGAGTTCCACTTGTGAAAGGTAGTTCCACTTGTGAAAGGGAGTTCCACTTGTGAAAGGGAGTTACACTTGTGAAAGGGGGTTCCACTTAGTCTTTCTTAACCACTCTAAACTGCATATTGACTTTCCATACATCCTCGACTTGTCCCAAAAAAAAAAAGTTGCGCCTGACTTGTTAGCAGATTATGTATATATATTTCTTCTAAAAGTACCAAAGAACTTACGCCTAAATAACTAATGTTTGCTCCACTATCTAGAAGGCCACCCCAATTTTTCCCACCAATATTACTTTGAACATAGGGTCTATTGTCTTCAATTTTAGTAAATATTGAAAATACTATTAGACGTCTGCGAGATATTCGGTTTTTGGTTCAAGCACGAAGTCGAGTTAAGGATTTTCTTATTTTTTTGGCAGGAACTAACACTTTTGATATGCTAGAGAAGATTCTCTTTCTAACCTTTTGATAATTGTCTAAACGATCTTTAAATGTTTCTTTCTTTTAAATTTGACTGATCAGTATTAAAATGGTTTAGGTCGATTAAACTTTTAGTTTGTGTTTCAACTAAAATGTCACCAGTATAAAAAATATAAACTGCCAACAAGTCGGGCGAAACTTTATTATTCTTGGGACAAGTTGCGGATGAGAGAAAAGTCAATATGCAGGTTAGAGTGGTTAGGGAAGGCTAAATGAAAGGGAGTTCTTGGGCAGGGCTGTTGTTAATTTAACAATAATTCATTCGTTGCTGCAAGTTTCGGTTTTTATGAGGGGAGGAGGAGGAGTAATAGTAAGAATGGGTGGATGTTAATAGCTTTTTAATTAATTGCTTGAATCACGTCCAATATTCTCTGTATAGAATGTGTTTCATAGACGAAGTTGCATAGAATTTTCATAAAATTCGGTGTATTCTACATTCACGAAACCGAACATTTGTATGGAAGGGGGTAGAGAAGGTAGGGGAATCGTAAAAATTGATATATAGTTTTACTTCCGTTCTCTTGTAAGGTGATTGTATAAAATTTCAAGTTCGTAGCTTTTAGTTTGTTGGTTATTAGTTGATTTAATGAAATTGGCCGAAATAATAGTTTTGTATGGGAGGGGGTAGAAGGGCAAGCGCGATTTCAAAACTTTTAAAGCAACTTCATTTGAATTATTTTTATAAGTTCTTATGCAAAATTTGAAATTGATAGCTTTTAAGAGTTAGCTGATAACTGATTTCTTAAAAATGCTCGAAAAAATAATTTTGTATGGGTGGGGGTAGAGGAGGTAGGGGAATCGTAAAACTTGTCATGCAATTTTCTTTCCTTTCTGTTGTAAGGTGCTCATACAAAATTTCAAGTTCGTGGCTTTTAATTTGTTGGTTATTAGTTGATTTAATGAAATTGGTCAAAAACATATTTTTGTATGGGAGGGCGTAGAAGGGCAAGCGCGATTTCAAAAATTTTAACATGATTTCATGTCAATTATTTTTGTAAGTTTTTATGCAAAATTTCAAATTGATAGCTTCTAATAGTTAGGTGATAATTGATTTCTTAAAAATAGTAGAAAAAATAATTTTGTATGGGAGGGGGTAGAAGTCTTAAAGGCTTTCGACCAGTTAATATTTCGTATATTTAGGGATTTTTTTTAAATACATTTCGCAAATTTTCAAGTTTCTACCTTAAAATTTCACTCAAAAATTTTTAGCTTATGTGTTTTTTTCAATGCACATGAAAGACCTTGTGCACGTTAGACCGGGGGGATCGGTTGATAATAATTATGGATCAAGTTATTATTATTTTTGTATGTACATCAAATAGACGTATTCACATGTAAAATTTCAACTTTGTATCTTTCACCAGAGCCCTAAAAAAATCACTCAAAGTTTTCGATATTTTTTCTTATCACCTCCCTACCCTTACACCTCCCAACTTAAAATTTTTACCAAAATTAACCATTATGTAGTTCTACAATCTGACAAATTTTTGATTTGATATGTGTACTATTTTCTGAGATAGAAGGATTTGTAATTTTGAAAAGCGCGCCATTTTTGAAATGCTTCCCATCTCTCCCCACTACTATTATTTCAACATGTTATATTTTTTTTGTATTTTCTTATTATAGCTTAATATACGTTTCAAGTTTCAATTATATAGCTTAAGAAATAGTTGAGATATTAATTTTTAAGTGTTTTTCCTTGCACCCTTCCTGACCCTCCCCCTTACAATAATTAGCCACTTTTTAAGCTGATACCGTTGGAACTATATGCCACCTTGACGGTTTCAAAATATGAGATTTTTACGATAAGCAATTTCGAAGATATAATCATTTGAAAAAACAATTCGGCCGACAATTTGTTTTTAGCCCCCCCATTTTCGGACGCCAATGGATTTTCAACTTTCTATCTACATTCGTGGTGGAGATATTAGCAAGTGCAGTTTTCGACTTTTTCCCTCCCCCCGCCTCCGCCTTCCACCTAACACCCCACAAAATTTAGAAAATTGAGCTCACTTACCCAATCAATAATTCACCAAAAAACAAATATTCTACCTTTGACGGTCTCGGAGATATGAGTCCATATGTACGGCGGCATGGATTTTTTTTTTGCTTTTTTAGGCTAATTTAGTCATGAAACGCGAAAAAAAAAATTTCAGGGTAGCAAATTTTTTTTTCTTGTGTCGATCACAATACTTTATTATTAGACTGATAAAGTAATTTATCGGTGTTTTTGATGATGTTTGTAGTTGTTGCCAAGATGAATCGTTTGGGTATCTCTTTTTTTAGACTGAGACGTCGTTGGCTTTAGGCCGATTTGTGTCTTCTGAGATCGGCCTCTTTCCCCGTTTCTTTGACAAAGAACACTTAGAACAATAAACACAAATAACGTCCTTCTCCCCACAATAGTAACATAACAATCGTCTACGCGACGAGGGGTAATCTCTGAGTCCATGACCGCGCGCATTGCAATTCCAACAATCTCCATTCGAATTTTGTTCGTACTTTTCAGAAGTTGAACTAATCTCTTGCACTTAATTAACATTTACCTAGTCGTGCCATAAGTTCTGTCACACGTATATGGGCAATTTTTGTATAAATGAAAAAGAGTTTTTGACAAAGGAAAATATATTTTATTTTGGCATACTAATGGAAGTAAAATAAGCAACAAATTATTCAAAGTGGCCGCCTTTAGCCTTAACACAGCTCTTTAATCTGTTGGGCCAGTCATCGATAGCAGTACGCACTGTTTCTAGCGGAAAATTAGCTACTGCTTCTGTCAAAGATCGCTTAAGGCTCTCGATATTTGGGTGTCGTCTCGTGCACACCATGGACTCTAACTCCGCCCACAGTTTGTAGTCCAGGGGATTCAAATCTGGGCTCCCAGAAGGCCATTCCGTCGCCCTTATAAACTGTGGAATACTGGTTTCCAACCACGCTTGTGTGGTTCGAGCTTTGTGGGCTGGCGCAGAATCTTGCTGGAAAACCCAATGTCGATTGTTGAATAGCGTAGAGTTCAGCGGCTTCACACATCCCTCCAGGATGTCCGTTTGATAATTTTTCGCTGCAGTTTTTACGCCTTTTTCGCAAAAATGAAGCTCGGTGACCCCTTCGTAGCTGACACCCCACCATACCATGACTGATGCTGGATGATGTCCTCGCTGTACCCTAGTGGCAACTTCTCGGGCTTCTATGGAGCTGTGGGCATACACCTTATCATTTTGGCGGTTGAAATGTTCCTCCACCGTAAAAATTTTTTCATCGGTAAATAAAATTTCTCGATGTTTGTTGTTGCCGTACCGCCGAAGGAGCTCTTTCGATCTGGTGCTCCTAATTTGCTTCAACTGCTCAGTCAGCAAATGTCCCGTTGATCGTCGAAAGGCACTCATCCCGAGGTCAGATTTTATGATGCGAGACATACTTCGGGTGGAGATGTTCATCTCTCGAGCCATGATTCGTTGTTTACGAAGCGGATTTCGACGAATTCGACTCTCGACCGCTTTGATGGCAGCAGAAGAACGTACATCACGCGGACGTCCAGAACGAGGTCGATCTTCAATAGTCTGGATCGCGTTATATCTCTGGATCGCACGATACACAAATCTTTGCGTTATTTTTAACGGGCACAACAACTTGAAAATTTCACTCGCGGATTTTCCACACTTATGTAGTGCAATCACTGCAGTTCGGTTTTCTATTACACCCCATTCCATCTTCACACGTTAACGAACACACTTTAAATGACCATCAACTGTCAACAACATTATGACGTTTATAAAACTGGCCGATATTGAAATGTCACTCATAAAATAAAGTTGTTGCCAATGTGAGAAATTATGTGACAGAACTTATGGCAGGACTAGGTATATCAAATTCGTTATCTACCTGTACTTCGGACACTTGACGACTACTAGCATATACATTTTGTGACTTTAAATAGTTTTCAACTTTACATGACTCGAAATTTATCTAACGTATTAAGATTCATTGCGAATATGAGTTGAGCAATACCGTGATTAACATTTGAAAGTAGAATTGAACTTACTTCTTCATCCGTCATAGGTCGTATTCTCTGATTATTCAATGAAACTATAATCGATATGAATTCTGTTACTAATTCCTTAGAATCTTGTCGTTGCCTTTCCATAGCATGAAGTATTTCTGCGTCGGACTTCCATAACTTAAATCGTTGAGTTACGAACTATTTCAGATCATCCCACGTTGAAAAGGGTTTAGCTTTCAAATATTGCCAAAAAATTACTACCCCGAAATTTTGATTTTTAGCTTTTCATGACTAAATTAGCCTAAAAATGCAAAAAAAAATCCTTCCCGTCGTACGCCTTACATATGGACTCATATCACAGAGACCGTTAGAGGTACCATAGAATGTTCGTTTTTGGGTGGATTGTTTATTGGGTAAAAGAGCTCCATTATCTACATTTTGGAGAATGTCAGATGGTATGGGGAGGTGGAGGGAGGGAAATAGTCAAAAACTGCACTCGCTGATATCTCCACTACAGCATAGAGAGGTATAGAGAGGGTTGTAGGACAAACTCTGCAAACAATTTAATTTTTTTTATCCATTGGCGTCCGAAAAGGGGGGGGGGGGGCTAAAAACAAATTGTCGGTCGTATTTTTTTCTTTTCAATGATTATTTATTTGAATTGTCTTACTATAAGCTATGTAACTGGAACTTACATTAAGCTATACTAGCGGAATACATGAAAAATATAAAATTTGGTCATAATAGTAGTGGGGAAATGGGGAGCATTTCAAAATTGAAGCAATTTTCAAAATTTCAAACCGTTATATTTCAAAACTGAGTACAGATATCAAATTGAAATATTATGAGGTAGTAGAACTGCATAGTTTTTAATTTTAGTAAATTTTAAGATGGGGGTTTAAGGGAAGGGAGGTGGTAAGCGAAAATGTCGAAAATTTTGAGTGATTTTTAAGGTCTCTGGCGAAAGATACAAAGTTTAAATTTTCCATGTGGATACATCTATTTGATACACATGGAGAAAAAATAATAATTTGTTCAAAAATTATTTTGTACTGAACCTCCTGGTCTAACGTGCACAAGGTTTTTCATGTAAAAAAAAATAAATAAAAACATAATAGGACTACGATTGGGCGCAAAGTACAATCGTGTACTACTTTAAATAGGTGAGGGGGTGACTACATTGAACTATTTTTTTCACATCACGATAGACATGCCATCAAAATGTTTTATACAAAATCTAGGATTCGAAAATTTAATAGGTACTGAGAAAATTAGTGTATTGGGTTAACTGAATTTCTACTGTTTGTATAGGAAGTGGTAGAATTTGGGGCGAGTTATTAATGACTTTTTCAGAAATAGCTGAAAATATCATGTTTTTGACACGTTTTAAATTGCAGAACAGTACCATTCATACTTTTCAGGTAAATCGACATTTTGTAAAGTTGTGAAATTGTGCCAGACTCTATGGAAGGGGGTAGAAAGAGTGAAACTAATCGTCTAATTGGTCTTACTAATAATTCTAAATAAACATTTAGTGCACAATTTCAGCTCGATAAATTTTATACGTACTGAGTAAATTGGCTTAGAGCATTTCATGAAAAAGTGCAGGTTGTATGGGAGGTGGTGGAAGGAAGGAAGGACTCACATAGTTTGAATACAGTAGATTAAAATTATCATAAAAGTAATACATTGTAACCATAAAATATTAATAAATTGCAATATACATTGTGACCATAAAGTACCGGGAATTTGTAAATGAAATTACTCTGGGGAATGATATATCATTTTTTTTTGTAAGTAGGTAGGACTGCTATTAATTATTATCCCAAAAATTAGGGCGGTCTTTTAATCAGTTTGTTTACAGTAGCTGGTTGAATGGGTACTTACAAAAAGAGAAAAAAATTCAAATATTACTCCCCACAGTAATTTTATTTAAAAATTCACGGTACTTTATGGTCAGAATGTATATTACAAATTTCAGATCAATAGCATTTATGCTTTTCAAACAAATCCGTTTACTGTCAGATTGCGATATTACTCGTATGATGTTAGCCGGCAAGTAACCACTTTTCAAACTTTTTTTTTCGTTTGGAGTTCGTTTGAAGTGGTTTGGAGTTTCATCACAATCGTTTCACGGTTAACGGTTTTTTTGTAAAAAATTCAAAATTCGACCATGATGTTGACCGGCGAGTAACGTTTTTTCAAAAAAATTTTTTTTTTAATCGATTGGAAATTATTCCCAAAAGTTTGGAGTTTTATCAGAATCGTTTGACGGTCCACGGTTTTTTTTTAAATAAATCAATTAAAATGGAAATTTTTTCAATTTCGTCACCTATGAAAGCGTTTTCTTGACGGCTACCTCCAAAAATAACTTTTTTTCAAAACCTGACTTTTGTTTTCGTTTAAGAACCAGTTCAAGAGGTTTGGAGTTTTATCAGAATCGTTTGACGGTCCACGGTTTTTTTTAAATAAATCAATTAAAATAGAAAAATTTTCAATTTCTGTCAGTCATGAAACCCTTTTCTTGACGACTACCGCCAAAAATAACTTTTTTTTCAAAACCTGACTTTTGTATTCGTTTAAGAACCAGTTCAAGAGGTTTGGAGTTTTATCAGAATCCACGGTTTTTTTTAAATAAATCACTTTGTTTATTCTTTAAGGAACAGACAGCATAATGGCATAATGAATTTCGGCTGTGAGGGATTGTCTTGTCGATTTCGATCACCGGTCGCTGCCAAAAAGTGATTCAATTTGAAAAAAAAAACAGTTTTGAGAAAGTGTAATCCTTTGCGTTTGCTTGCTAATTTTTGCGACTTTGTTCTCAGTCTTGGTGCTTGCTAGACTTGTTTTAGAAGTTTTTAAATAAATTTTTTTCTTCGATTCTTGCGATCGTGTTAACATTTTTTCATAAACTTAGTGTGCTCCTGAAAAGATAAGCAATACAGGTAATGAGTTTATTTGTGGTCACTTACTTTATGATAATTTTTTGCAGATTTGTCGATCAATTCAATTAAATAGTGTTATATACGATTAAATTTGAATAGCAGTTAGCAAAATATGCAATTGAATGGAAAAGCTATAATTCATTTCGACCACACCTAAAACTTTGAAATGCCGAAAAAAAATAAAATCGAAGTCGATGAGGCCGTTAGAATCTTTATTGAGTTTTCGCAATATTTTTGTAATGATGAGTTGCCGAGTTATTTTGAACCCATTTGGAAACAACTAAGCAAAAGATCCAACAGTCTCTGGAGTGCTAATAACTGGTGGCTGAATACCTCATATAATCGGCGTAATATATTAACTTTAGCAAGGCAGAAAATGGGCTATAGCCCCCTTAACGAACCTCTTAATATAACTCTATCATCAAATGAATAGGCAAATTCAACGTACCATTCAACATCGAACTCAAGTTGTCCAGAAAGCATGAAATCGAACCTGAACTGTGTAAGGATAAGAGGACAAACAAAACATTGCGTCCATGTATATGGTCAAATATTATTGACGACGCTTTTTTTAACCAACACATCTTGCCCTGTGCCTTTACCTTTCGCAGAAGTAAGTTAACGTGTCATCAGATCGGAAATATTTCTTCAAGATCATGGGTAAATGTAAAAGCAAGCTTTGTGGAAATTTCTTTCTAGCATACGCTAATGAAGAACCATTACCTGATGCAGAGAACTTTTGTATCCGTGTGAAAACACGGAACACAAAGTATCAAAGCCATGAGATAGTACGTCGTCCTTTAAATGGGCAGACGCGACGTCGGCTCGGAAAGGAATCAATAGGTGGGGGTTGTTCTAACATGCGCAAGAAACTGGCAAGGGAAAATTGAATATTCGGTGATTCTGCTGCCCCAACTATACCATCTCTCGACGTCCTGCGTCATGCCAAAAAGAAAGCTATTGAGGAAGAGCTTGGACCTAAACCCTTTAATGAAGACGATTTAAGCTGATGTTCGAAAATCCCTACAAAGGTTCCATTGCACGGATATCGTATTGGCCCTTTGAAGTCTGTTATGGAACTGCTGAACAGATAAGTGTTTATAAACAATATTGCCACTTAAGCAAAAATATGTCGCCCATTAGCATAGATGCCACTGGAAGTATTGTACGGAAATTGAAAAGCCCTCTAGGAATGGAATCTGCACATAATCAATCTGGTTTGTCGATGGCCGGTTTTAAAAACGCATCCATTACGCCCAGTACGTGATTTTTACATTATATATATACATATAGCGCTGCTGGTAGATTGCCAAAATTTTCAAGATACTCTTGAAATTTTTTCGTTACTGTGTGTTGTCGCTTCCCAAAAGCATGAAGATTCAATTGTGGCTATTAGCTCAGCACACCGAGCAAACACCGCAAAAGAAGCAAGGGAGAAATTGGAATGCTTTATAACACTACGCCTAACTAATATTTGAGTATCCAGGACCCTGACTCTAATGGAATGCATAGTGCTGTATATGATGATCAATGTGATAAAAAAAAAATCGATGTGTTCCTTAAGAACATAAAAATAGAAACAGAACAAGTGGTTCAAGAAGGTATTGAAATAAATTTTTTCCAATTGCCGTCCTTAATCAATCAATTAATGAGGATCGGAAAAGAATTTCCACTGTGGACTTCAGTTAGTATACCTTTTTATACTCGACACGCAACTACCAGTTATTGTGAGAGAATATTTGGCGAAATTAAAAATGAAGTGTTCAAAGACTATCCACTTCCATAGCGTGCAGACAACTTCATTAAATTTCATTTACGTGACTTAATAGGTGGCACAAGAATTTTTTCAACAAATTTATTAAATATTAAAAATTGTGGAAAAATACGGCCAGTTTTAAAGCCAAAAGAGCCAACAAGAGCAAGAGACTCTTATTATCAGTTTATAAGAGACGAAATCGATTTCACATCAGAGATTAATACGAATAAGAGATTAAAGGATTTTTCGATTTCATTAGATTCCGACTTATATTCTTGGGAAAATTGTCGGGGTAAAAGAGAGTCTTTTTTTTTCATTTAATGATATTGAAGTAGGGTCGGACTACAACAAAGAGGCTCCCAGGAAGTCAGTTCTAATAGACGAGATACAAAACTCCGTACCCAATGAAAATCCAGATCAAGGCGAAATAAAGGAACAACAAAAGACTGTTATTTCTTTAACAACTAACTACATGCAAAGTAAGTCATCAGCTTCTAAATTTTTTCGTTCATATTCTGAGGTAACATTGAATAAAAAACTTGATACCAAAAAAATAAAACGCTACTTGTTGAAAAATGGCAATTATTGCAACAGTTATATAGGGTGGTCCAACCATAATGCACGATGTTAATTGTGAGTCACAGCTTAGCGTCAAGTTTTTCGCCCAACTTTCACATTTCTTTGTTTCAGTGTTTGACAAATTCAACCATGGAGAGATACACAATTGAGCAACGCGTTAAGGTTGTTGAAACCTTTTACGAAAATGGGCGTTCAAATCAAAATGCATTTCGTGCACTTCGTAAGGCACACTTTAACCTCAGTGGATTCGTTAACAAGCAGAATTGCCGCATTTGCGCAACTGTGAATCCACGAGTGATTGTTGAAAAGCCGATGCATCCACAAAGAGTGACTGTTTGGTGCGGTTTATGTGCTGGCGGCGTCATCGTGCCGTACTTCTTCGAAAATGAGGACGACCAAGCAGTTACCGTGAATGGTGTTCGCTATCGCGAGATGATAACGGACTTCTTGTGGCCAGAAATTGAGGATATGGACCTGGACGATATGTGGTTCCAACAGGATGGTGCCACTTGCCACACAGCCAACGAAACAATGGCTCTTTTGCACGAGAAATTAACATCGTGCGTTTTGGTTGGACAATCGGCATTACATATATGCTAAGAAATACGTGCCCGTTCGAATCTATTATCCAAATTTTGTTTTCTGCTGCAATAGATGATTCCTTCTTTTTTCAATTATTGAAGATTCGGAAATGCCAATATGCAAATTTATTTTCAAATTTATCAATAATGGTCCAACTTCTGACGTTTATAAAGAGCGTTTGATTTTATTGAAGAACTTTTATGAGTCAACGGAGAAAACCATAACGACTGAACATTATAGTATCATTCATTCTTACGACGCAACGGATAATTCAGCTGAAGTTTGGATAAAATATTTTGAGTCTATGCCAAGTGCATATCATATAAAATAAACTGCCAACAAGTCGGGCGAAACTTTATTATTCTTGGGACAAGTTGCGGATGAGTGGAAAGTCTATATGCAGGTTAGAGTGGTTAGGGAAGGCTAAGTGAAAGGGAGTTCTTGGGCAGGGCTGTTGTCAATTTAACAATATTTCATTCATTGCTGCAAGTTGGAGTTTTAATGAGGGGAGGAGGAGGGGGTAAGAGTGGGTGGATGTTAATAGCTTTTTAATTAATTGCTTGAATCACGTCCAATATTCTCTGTATAGAATGTGCTTCATAGACGAAGTTGCATAGAATTTTCATAAAATTCGGTGTATTTTACATTCACGAAACCGAACATTTGTATGGGAGGGGGTAGGGGAATCGTATAATTTGATATGTAGTTTTATTTTGCTTCTCTTGTAAGGTGCGTGTATAAAATTTCAAGTTCGTAGCTTTTAGTTTGTTGGTTATTAGTTGATTTAATGAAATTGGTCGAAATCATAGTTTTGTATCGGAGGGGGTAGAAGGGCAAGCGCGATTTCAAAACTTTTAAAGCAACTTCATTTGAATTATTTTTATAAGTTTTTATGCAAAATTTTAAATTGATAGCTTTTAAGAGTTAGCTGATAACTGATTTCTTAAAAATGCTCGAAAAATAATTTTGTATGGGAGGGGGTAGAGGAGGTAGGGAAATCGTAAAACTTGTGATGCAATTTTTTTTTTTTCTATTGTAAGGTGCTCGTACAAAATTTCAAGTTCGTAGCTTTTAATTTGTTAGTTATTAGTTGATTTAATGAAATTGGTCGAAATCATACATTTGTATGGGAGGGGGTAGAAGGGCAAGCGCGATTTCAAAACTTTTAACGTAATTTAATTTCAACTATTTGTTATAAGTTTTTCTGCAAAATTTCAAATTGATATCTTTTAATAGTTAGGTGATAATTGATTTCTTAAAAATGGTCGAAAAAATAATTTTGTATGGGAGGGGGTAGAAGTTTTAAAGGTTTTCGACCAGTTTATATTTCATATATCTACGGATTTTTTTTAAATGCATTTCGCAAATTTTCAAGTTTCGACCTTAAAATTTCACTCAAAAATTTTCAGTTTATGTGTTTTTTTCAATGCACATGAAACACCTTGTGCACGTTAGACCGGGGGGGGTCAGTTTATAACAATTATGAATCAAGTTATTATTATTTTTCTATGTACATCAAATAGACGTATCTACATGCAAAATTTAAACTTTGTATCTTTCACCAGACCCCTAAAAAAATCACTCAACATTTTCGACATTTTTGCTTATCACCTCCCTCCCCTTACATCCCCAACTTAAAATTTTTACCAAAATTAATTATTATATAGTTCTACAATCTGACAAATTTTCGATTTGATATCTGTACTTTTTTTTGAGATATAAGGATTTGGAATTTTGAAAAGTGCGCCATTTTTGAAATGCTCCCCATTTCCCCCACTACTATTATTTCAATATGTTATATTTTTTTTGTATTTTCCTAGTATAGCTCAATATACGTTTCAAGTTTGAATTACATAGCTTAAGAGGTAGTTGAGATATTCATTTTTAAGTGTTTTTCTTTGCACCCCCCCTGACCCTCCCCCTTACAATAATTAGCGACTCTCTAAGCTGATTCCAATGGAACTATATGCCACCTTAATGGTCCCAAAATCTGAATTTTTTGCAATAAGTAATTTCGAGAATATAGTCATTTGAAAAAACAATTCGGCCGACAATTTGTTTTTAGCCCCCCCTTTTCGGACGCCAATGGATAAAAAAATTAAATTATTTTTAAAGTTTGTCCCACAACCTTCTGTATATCTGCACTGATTTTCAACTTTCTATCTGCATTCGTGGTGGAGACATTAGCAAGTGTAGTTTTCGACTTTTTCCCTCCCCCCGCCTCCCTCTTCCACCTAACACCCCCCAAAATTTTTAAAATAGAGCTCACTTACCCAATCAACAATCTACCCAAAAACGAACATTCTACCTTTAGTGGTTTTGGAGATATGAGTCCATATGTACGTCGTACGGCGGGACGGATTTATTTTTTGCATTTTTAGGCTGACTAAATTCATGAAACGCGAAAAAAAAATTTTCGGGGTAGCAAAGTTTTTTTTTTCTTGTGTCGATCACAATACTTTATTATTAGAATAATAAAGTAAAACTGCAGAAATTGTGGTAGCGTTCCAATAATGAGCTCAACTTTAATGCCTAATCACCAAATAATTACTAAAGAAGGTTTCGGCGCTTTGGAGAATGCATTAGCCTTTCGCCATCAAACCGTACACTGTCAATGTGGTGAAGCAGGCTCCCAAACAATAAAATACAATACTCATCTTTTCATAGAATTAAGTATCCGCCCGAATCTTCAATCACTTCAAATGTCCTGCAAGTTGCGACAACTTCCAACGATATTAACATTGGAGAACAAATACAGGTTAGTGTTCTGAATTTAGAATACATTACATTATATATTACTTTACTCTTAATTTTAAAAGAATCACAAAATAACATAATTAATACTTCAGATTGGTTGGGGCTATTACGTGTATTGAAGGGCATTTCACTGCATATTGTCGTCGAACGTCTGGACGATGAGAAGAGTATAATGACTTGTGCGCGAGGGTAAAAGTTCGCAATGAATGGAACCTTATAACTCCAGCTGCCGCAATATACATTCAGAATGGAAACAACAATGAATGATGTTTTATATCAGTAAAAATATGTAACAATACTATAAATAAATGTAAATAATGTATACAACTATTAGTAGTCGTCAAGAAAAGGGTTTCATTGGTGACCGAAATTGAAAAAATTTCCATTTTAATTGATTTATTAAAAAAAAAACCGTGAACCGTCAAACGATTCTGATAAAACTCCAAACCTTTGGGAATAATTTCCAATCGATTACAAAAAAATTTTTTGAAAAAACGTTACTCACCGGTCAACATCATGGTCGAATTTTGAATGATTTTAAAAAAAAAACCGTCAAACGATTCTGAAACTCCAAACCACTTCAAACGAACTCCAAACGATTGGAATAAAAAAAAAAGTTTGAAAAGTGGTTACTTGCCGACTAACATCATACGAGTTGCGATATTGTGTCATATTGTATGGGAGGGGGCAGAAAGGGTAAAGCTAATCGTTACTTTCGGGTCAACATTTCATCTCTGTTCTCACTACAGAAATCCAAAAACTCGCAAAAAACTCTACGCGCTGCTTTTTCTGAACCGCTGAGAGCTTTCTCGGTTCCCATCTTGCGCTGACTCTAGACATACCGAGATGATCGTAGAGGATATTCAAAATGGTTGTTTCTGATCTACTACATCTACAATGGCGCTACGCTAAAGCCCAAATCGGACCTTGGCCTCCTGATATTCAGGTTCCTTAACATTTTTCATTACTTATTGTGGAAGGGTTGTTAACCCTTCGCACAACCCTCTTTCTACGAATTTTTCATTTTTTTAGATTGAGGTGACCAAGGCATATCCAAGCAGGCAATGTGCCGGAATTATATATTGCGCCGACCGGGATTTGAACTCACGACCATCGCATTAAAAGACCAACACACTACCTACTAGGCTATACCCTAGCTTGTTTCTGATACTCAAACCATTTTTGCGATTTGGTTATTCTTTAAACGAGCATCTTCGAGAACTAGTATCTCCATTTTTTTGACGATTTTTGAGGAAGTAGCCTTGCCTGCATAAGCTATGCCACTTATAAATCATTGTTTTTCCAGTGCAAGAGTCCTCGTAAACACGTGAAATTTCCTCTAAAATGATTTGTGGCGTTTTTCCTTGCTTGATAAGGAACGTAATGACAGCACGAAACTCAATTTTGTCCATAGTTACCATTTTCTTTCCGATTGACTTGTTGATTTGGCGATAATCAAAATGTTAATAATTCGATTTGACAGAAATTTTTTATTTCTACCTGTATTGAGTGTTAGAATACCTCTAGCTAAAAATATTATCCCCTTCATTTGACAAAATTTTTGACCTTTGATATAAATTTCTTACAGTTTAGAATTCGCTGGCAGAGCTGTTGATGTTAAATATCAGTGAGAGCTATCTAGTTTTTACAGATTTCACGTAAGATTCGAGTCATCTGGAACTCGTCACCACCATTTAGTATTCTTTTGGCACTCTTTAATTAGTTTAATTCGTTGGGGTTGTCCTTGCTTTCTATGAAAAACTAATTGAACTGACAATAAGTTAACCCTAGAGATTGAACTGGTTATCAAATTGAAAAAGATCATGGATAGAAATGGACGGTAGATCATATCAAGTATCGAATTAATGGTGCAAGCAAGATCGACCTTACACTTCGGTGTTCTAAAGCTACCTAGTAAATAGGAAGATCATCAGGCGTAGACAGAAGGTGACTAATACCTAGCATGGAAGATATTGCTATGGTAATAGAAGATTTTTCGGTTCGAGGAGATGCAAAACCGAAGAATACAAACTATGAACTGGAAAGCGAAGTGGTTGCAACTCCACCACTTCCTGAATTTTTATCTAAGTTTGAAAATTACGAACAGTACCTTTTGAACTTCGTTATTAGAAATCATCGATACCATAGACCTCGATAATTTTTCGCCTATGGCGAAATCGACCACTGTGTGCGATCGTCGGCATCGTGTCGATATTATTTTGCGATTAATACAATCTTCTGATCTTTCAAAAAAAAAAAAGAAAAAAAATGTACAAAATTTCCATCGACTATTACAACTAAATTTCATTCATTAAATCCTCTAATTCAATCATTAAGGCATTAAACTCCTTTCACCACTATCATCGATCACATCCTAAATTCCATACAATTCAGTGCCGTGACTAAAATTATGACAACACGATTCCGTCTTATTCCCACGATTTATCTCGACGATCGATACAAGGTACAATTTTAGAATACCTTAAAGGCAAAATCCGGCCAACTTGCTGGTGTTTCTTACGAAAAAACCATAACCTAGGATCTAAAATCTAGAATTTTTTTCTGTCATTTTTTTTTTTTTTGGAATTGAACTTGACTCTGATAGTCTTCCCGGAGTCGGAAACGGTAGATGAAATTCGAATCAACACCTCCAACACCATCGAGCCTGGGCAAAGATAGATATGCATCTTATTCCGCAATGCGAGAAGGCAAAGCACGGCCTTCGACGATAGGCTCTCGTTGAAAGTTTTTAATAAAGCAATGAATTCAGCACGTAATTACATTCCAAACTATTTCACTTATAAAGTTCGCACGAACGAATGGGACCAAGAGGCAGAAGATTATTACAAAAATCACGACACGATCACTTTTCTACCACCCGAATCATGAGCAATAAGCTAAAGCTATATGGACAGGTTAGAAGATGCTTCTCTAACGCTTTGGCCACCTTCATCTTGCCAGGCGAGTGTGTAGGTGCACAGAACGTAAGACGACGGTATGCAACTCTACGGCGAATGATGAAGAAAAAATCGTGCAAACGATTTCAATAAAACCGTTTTGATATCGAGGGAAGAAACACCGTGTGGATCCGTGGCCAGCGCGGAGAGACCGAGGACCCCTTACTCCCTCGAATATCCAGCATACCCCCATCCGCGAGCTGTACCCTGTCCGACTTGCTTTGAAAAACGTGAAAGATCACTGATCTACTTCTTTCCATATTGCCCCGGAATGGAATATAAAATACCTGTCGTGATCTATGAATTTTCAACACTTTTTAATGTGTTGTTGGGACCAGGAATACCACTCTGCCTCAAGTGATATTTGTCCATAATTCAAGCCAGTGAGCTGTGTCGTTTTTTTTTCTTATTTTTTTTTTTTTTTCGATTCGAAAACCGATCAGTGCCATGTCAGAGACTCAATACTAGACGCCTTATAAGATCGATACTCGAAAAATCGTGGACAAGTAGCGATCTTTATTTTTCGTTTATTTCATCCTTGATCAGTGCGATCGGTGGTGCACTATCACTGATCGATACGATCATTTCTTGATGACGATCATGATGCGGACGGTGGTGGTGGTGGCGATGATGATGATGATCAATTTGATAACGAAAAAGACAATAAACGTTAGGAAATTAAAACATCTTGGAGGATCACTGAAGTATCTTCGGTTTTCTTGTTTTCGGGTAAATAATGGTGACTCTTGGTAAAGCGCGCTTCTGTGACCCTGATCTGAATCGTGATCTGTTGAACATGATAGAGCGAGAGATCCTCGTTTTTTTTATTTTCTGTGCTAACTAGATTTGCCATTATTTTTCTTAGACACGATCGGTAGTGAAGTTTTGCATTTTTCTTTTATCTTAAAGTGAATACAAAAATTGCTTAAATTTTATTTTCATTTTTTTTTACTTATGCTAGTGATGATGGTTTTGTGATGATCGGACAGATATTGCTCAAGTTCGGAAATTATGCTAAGCGTATGCCTGACACTTGCTTGTAAATGTCGGTATAAGGAAAAAAAAAATAAAATAAATGAACAACAATAACATTATATTCGTGTAAACTGACTTGAATAGTTCGCATTAAGTTATGAGCTTAACTTTTTTTTGCAAGTGGTCTTGAACTTTACGGAGGATAGTGTTTGCATCGACTAAGATTAATTGTGTTAGTAGTAAAAGTATTTTTCTGAATGGTTTTTAATTGCAAATAGTCATCATTAACCGTTTCTATGAGATTTTAGATGGAACATAGATACATAATAGGTAATCGATTGGTGGTGACGAAATCGCCAATTGTAATATCTGAATAGAAAGCTTCAAATACAAAATTATCAAAATTAAATTATGAAATTAGTAAGGGGTGTCCCATTAAGATCGCCTATTTTGAATTAAGCCTCATTTTTTTTTGTGTCGGTCGAGCAGCGTTTATCGGATATTCTGTTCCATACATAATCTCCATGTCTACACCAGAGCTTTTCAAATAAGCACTTTTTTTTAAATTTCAAAATAGGCGGTCTTAAATACTTTATCGCTCGAATCAGGCTATGGTATCTTGTGAAATTGGAAAATATTCTAGAAAACAAATTAGCTAAAATAACAGGTTTCCACATTCCAACAGTGGTTAAGCATATAACTAGGTTAGTTATGAACGAAATAGTGTTCAATTCGATGCTCAGATGAAAATCTTTTTCTTCAATGACACTACAGCCCTAATTGGACCTTGGCCTCTTGACCTTCATGTTCATTTGCATTTGTTGTTGTGGAGTACTTCACAAAACCCCTATCTCTTAGTAGTCCTTTTTTTATTATTATTATTTGGGGAACACGTGAGAGCACTGCGACTTCCCCGGCCTATTGTGCGTTTATTGCTCCTTTACCCTACCATAACTCGAAAGCATAGCCTAATCTAAGTATCTTTAAGGGAGACATGTTGGCTAGTTCCTCGGTAGGAAACCTTTTCCTAGAAGATTGTGTCTTTTCCTTGCTACTGCTTCACAGTGACATAGGATATGTTCTGTCGTTTCTGAGTCTTCGAGACACAGGCGGCAGATGTCGGTTTCAGCTAAACACATATTTTTGAGGTTTTTTTTTTAGGAAGTGGAGGTTTAAGGTGGAATGAAACGAAAATGATGGTGGACATTGTTTTTGAAGCAACGCAGGCTGTACTTGTTGGGAAACAGACTAGCTGGCAAATTGTTCCAAAGTCTTGACGTTCGGGAAATGAATGACTGCCTATATTTCACTGTACGAGAAGGCAAAGGTGTACTCGTGTGCGTATTCAGATTGGGGAGTATTCCGGAGATGGGTGTGAAATATTTTTCTGCGTTTTCCGAGAACACATAGACATTTAGAGGCGTCAAGGGCATCAAAGATATGCTGGGCCCAATTCAGGTGGTCATTAATTTTGACATGCAATAGTGCAAAATTCTCCGAAGTGGTAAGCTGTGCGCCATTCACGGTTACATTGTGAGACAAAACTGAAATATCACGTTTAAAGGATAGATGACATTCCTGTGTTTTAGATGCGTTGAACTGTACTCTATTTTTCCTGCTCCATTGCAAGATATAGTTGACATCCGAGTTCAGCGATCTGAATAACTCCCTGCGATTGGAAGCAATGGAATGATTGTCAGATTTAAATTCATAGATGCTGTCTAGAGTACTGTCATCTGCACAACTATGGATCGGATTGAGAGTGGACGACAAAAGGTCATTGATAAAAACTAATAAAAGAGCTGGAGATAAAACAGAGCCTTGAGGGATGCCGGAATCAATTGGAGAGGAGGAAGAAGTAACGCCATCTAATATTACTCGTATAGTGCGTTCATAGAGATAAATATTAATCCATTGAACAAGGGTATCATTAAGGCCGTTGGCCCTAAGCTTAACTAAGAGACATTCATGCCAAACTCTTTTAAAAGCTTTTGCAATGTCAAGTGCGAGAACTTGACTTTCGCCATATTTATGTAAGCATGAGTTCCAACACTCTGTCACGTAGACTAAAAGATCCCCCATCGATCGTCCAGAACGGAACCCACACTGACGATCATGGATGAGCTGTTTATCCCCCAGATATTTGACGACAGGCAATTGGGAAAAATTTAACAATCTGTGCTCGGTAGAAAAAGCCTGCCGAGTGTAGGTCAGGGTAAATTTCGTTATTGATTCCTTCTAATGCCTTTTGATATTGAACTAACTCTATTTTGTAATAAATTCTTTTATAATTTTTAATTACTCTAACCGAATCATTCTTAATTAATATTATTCCAGTTTTGATTTGCAGTTTGGCAATTGTAATTTCTACTTGGGTAGTTTGTAAAATTGTGAATATAAAAATTAGTAAGATCGATATGAATTTAGATGTCCTTTGATTAATGGGTGTAGATTTCTATAAAGGTAAACGGCTTAATGTAATAATTTTCCTTGTACTGTCTCCAAAATCATTTTTTGTCTAAAATATAGGATCTGACGTTTGAAATAATCTAGTTCATTGTTTCTTGCAATAAATTCTGCTGTTATGCAAAAAAATATACCACAAACACTTTCATTGTCTTGTTTTGGGGAATCTTGTACGTTTCCTTTAGAAAATGTATTTATGTCAAGAATTTTACACAACTTGTTATCCTATTCTTCTACCAAATATTCACCTAATGTATCCAGTATTTCTCAATGAGTCATATTATTTATACTCTAGATGAAATCTGAGAGCATTATAAGTTTGCCACAAAGTTTGTAACGCCAAGAAATAATGCTCAGAGAAAAAAATGAATGATACAGAAGTTCATATAATCACTCAAAAATCTCAAAACCGTCCGTTCATCCGTCCGTTCGTGTCCTCTCTAGTTTGAGAACGCGTTGGGTTAGAGAGCTCAAATTTTGTACAGATTGTAAGATCAAGTTCGTGAACGGGCCAAATAGCTCCACCCCATTTACCACCTCCCATACAAAATGGCATAATTTCGCTATTTGACATTAAGCGGATTTGCTCCAAAAGTATAAATGCTATTGATCTGAAATTTGGACTGTAATACTTTTATGATTATTTCAATCTACTGTATAAACATTTTTTATGTCCGCCCCCTACTTCCACCACCTCTCATACAAACTGCGCTTTTCCTTGAAATTATCTAAACCAATTTACTCAGTGCATATAAAATTTAACGAGCTGAAATTGTGCAATAAATATTTATTTAGAATTATTAGTAAGACCAAAAAATCTGACGATTAGCTTTACCCCTTCTACCCCCTCCCATACAAAATGACACAATTTCGCAATTGGATATTAAACGGATGTGTTCGAAAAGTGTAAGTGTTTTGATCTGAAATTTGTAGAATATTACTTTTATAATGATCTCAATCTACTGTATGAAAGATATTTGAGTCCTTCTCTTCCTTCCATTACCTTCCATACAAACTGCACTTTTTCAGGAAATGATCTGAACCAATTTACTCAGTGCGTATACAATTTATCGAGCTGAAATTGTGCAGTAAATATTTATTTAGAATTATTAGTAAGACCAAAAAATCTGACGATTAGCTTTACCCCTTCTACCCCCTCCCATACAAAATGACACAATTTCGCAATTGGATATTAAACGGATGTGTTCGAAAAGTGTAAGTGTTTTGATCTGAAATTTGTAGAATATTACTTTTATAATGATCTCAATCTACTGTATGAAAGATATTTGAGTCCTTCTCTTCCTTCCATTACCTTCCATACAAACTGCACTTTTTCAGGAAATGATCTGAACCAATTTACTCAGTGCGTATACAATTTATCGAGCTGAAATTGTGCAGTAAATATTTATTTAGAATTATTAGTAAGACCAAAAAATCTGACGATTAGCTTTACCCCTTCTACCCCCTCCCATACAAAATGACACAATTTCGCAATTGGATATTAAACGGATGTGTTCGAAAAGTGTAAGTGTTTTGATCTGAAATTTGTAGAATATTACTTTTATAATGATCTCAATCTACTGTATGAAAGATATTTGAGTCCTTCTCTTCCTTCCATTACCTTCCATACAAACTGCACTTTTTCAGGAAATGATCTGAACCAATTTACTCAGTGCGTATACAATTTATCGAGCTGAAATTGTGCAGTAAATATTTATTTAGAATTATTAGTAAGACCAAAAAATCTGACGATTAGCTTTACCCCTTCTACCCCCTCCCATACAAAATGACACAATTTCGCAATTGGATATTAAACGGATGTGTTCGAAAAGTGTAAGTGTTTTGATCTGAAATTTGTAGAATATTACTTTTATAATGATCTCAATCTACTGTATGAAAGATATTTGAGTCCTTCTCTTCCTTCCATTACCTTCCATACAAACTGCACTTTTTCAGGAAATGATCTGAACCAATTTACTCAGTGCGTATACAATTTATCGAGCTGAAATTGTGCAGTAAATATTTATTTAGAATTATTAGTAAGACCAAAAAATCTGACGATTAGCTTTACCCCTTCTACCCCCTCCCATACAAAATGACACAATTTCGCAATTGGATATTAAACGGATGTGTTCGAAAAGTGTAAGTGTTTTGATCTGAAATTTGTAGAATATTACTTTTATAATGATCTCAATCTACTGTATGAAAGATATTTGAGTCCTTCTCTTCCTTCCATTACCTTCCATACAAACTGCACTTTTTCAGGAAATGATCTGAACCAATTTACTCAGTGCGTATACAATTTATCGAGCTGAAATTGTGCAGTAAATATTTATTTAGAATTATTAGTAAGACCAAAAAATCTGACGATTAGCTTTACCCCTTCTACCCCCTCCCATACAAAATGACACAATTTCGCAATTGGATATTAAACGGATGTGTTCGAAAAGTGTAAGTGTTTTGATCTGAAATTTGTAGAATATTACTTTTATAATGATCTCAATCTACTGTATGAAAGATATTTGAGTCCTTCTCTTCCTTCCATTACCTTCCATACAAACTGCACTTTTTCAGGAAATGATCTGAACCAATTTACTCAGTGCGTATACAATTTATCGAGCTGAAATTGTGCAGTAAATATTTATTTAGAATTATTAGTAAGACCAAAAAATCTGACGATTAGCTTTACCCCTTCTACCCCCTCCCATACAAAATGACACAATTTCGCAATTGGATATTAAACGGATGTGTTCGAAAAGTGTAAGTGTTTTGATCTGAAATTTGTAGAATATTACTTTTATAATGATCTCAATCTACTGTATGAAAGATATTTGAGTCCTTCTCTTCCTTCCATTACCTTCCATACAAACTGCACTTTTTCAGGAAATGATCTGAACCAATTTACTCAGTGCGTATACAATTTATCGAGCTGAAATTGTGCAGTAAATATTTATTTAGAATTATTAGTAAGACCAAAAAATCTGACGATTAGCTTTACCCCTTCTACCCCCTCCCATACAAAATGACACAATTTCGCAATTGGATATTAAACGGATGTGTTCGAAAAGTGTAAGTGTTTTGATCTGAAATTTGTAGAATATTACTTTTATAATGATCTCAATCTACTGTATGAAAGATATTTGAGTCCTTCTCTTCCTTCCATTACCTTCCATACAAACTGCACTTTTTCAGGAAATGATCTGAACCAATTTACTCAGTGCGTATACAATTTATCGAGCTGAAATTGTGCAGTAAATATTTATTTAGAATTATTAGTAAGAAAAAAAAAATTAGACGAGTAGTTGCACTCCTTCTACCCCTTCCCATACAATCTGACACAATTTCGTAATTTTACAAAAAGTCGATTTTACTGAAAAGTATGAATGATCTGATCTGATCTGTAATTTAAAACGTGTCAAAAGCATATGTTCATAGTTATTTCTGAAAAGTCATGAAGAATTCGCCCCTCCTTCTACAACCTTCCATACAAACTGCACAATTTCACTAAATCCAATACACTAATTTTCTCAGTACCTATTAAATTTTTGAATCCTAAATTTTGTATAAAACATTTTAATGGTAAGTCTAGCGTGATGTGAACAAATTAGTTCAATGTCGTAACCCCCTCCACCAATTTGCCTTCAAAATTTCTCAATATCAAAAAATTTCTCATTTATCTAGATTATCGCACGATTGGGCGTAAAGCCTGTTATATTTTTATGAAACTTATTATCTCCGTTGTTCAGTTTATGGTACTGGAGGACTTTGTTACGATTTTTTTATTAATATTCCTCAGTGTTTTTCACAGCGAATCGAAAAGGCTGCTCACTGTTTCGCAATACAGTATTTTAATTTTTATTTATATTTGATTATTTAGTTTTGTTAATTTGATTTTTATTATTTATTTTCAATCAGACTTCCTCTAATTGAAAATATTTTATTAGAGAGTTTTGATTTTGTTTCCCCCTCTATACTTTTATGTATACTTTTTTCAAAACTTTTTTAAATTTATTACTTCAATCGGATTTTCTCCAATTGAAGGAAATTTAGTTAGTTCAGTTTTGTTCACTTAATGAAAGGGATTCCTCCCTTCTTTGACGAACGACGGCGACAATGAATTTGTCTTAATAACAAAAAATATAAGTTTTTAGTTATAATTCCCCTTCTAGGAACTTGTTAGAATTATAACACAAGTTTTATTCAAAGAACGAATATAGTATTATAATTATATAGTAATTAATTAATTAATTAATTTATTACTAGCAAACACCCGCGACTTCGTCCGCATAAAAATCGCACTAATAAGCAATTTTTGAGAATGTAGTTAGTAACACATTATGTGGGATATAAAAGTTCGCTTACTTTAATGGCTCTTTGAACACAATGTTTTGTATTTTGTTGGAATCAGTACCATAATTTATTAAGAATGATACTATGATACTCGCATTTGAAAGGGAGAGGATCGTGATCAAATCAATCCCGTGGTTTGAGATCATATACGTATTGAAGAGCATTAAGGACATGTGAATAATTATAGCTTGTGTTAATTAAAAAAAAGCCCAAATAAAATAACATTAAGCTTGAAAACGTAACAGGACTACGATTGGGCGTAGAGTCCAATCATACGATACTATAGATGAAATCGAAACTTTGGTGACATTATGAAATTTTGTATGGGAAGTGACTGCACTGAACTAATTTGTTTCACATCATGCTAGCGTAGCTATAAAAATGTTTTGTACCAAATTTAAGCTTTAAAAATTGAGTAGCTACTGAGAAACTTAGTGCTTTGAATTTAATGAAATTGTGCAATTTGTATGGGAGGTGGTAGAAGGAAAGGTGGGTTTTTGGTGACATTTCGAGAAACAACTGAATATAAATCTGATGTTGACAAAGCCACTTCTAATTCTTACACGATCTTAAATGGCTGCTTTCTGCGTTGTGTTCCTGTAGTTTGTTCGAAACCTACCAGGAGGCTTCCCTGGTTTGACGATGATTTAATTAATGTGAAAAATCGAAAAACGAAAGCTTGGAAAACTTACTCGCTCTCAAGGAGTGATACGGACTACATAATTTACATAAATCTATGTAATTGTTTTATAAGTCAGTCTCGAGCTGCATATAACCAATACCTTTTTACTGTTAAAAACTCTTTTAAAGATAAACCGAAACAATTCTGGAATTTTGTCAACTCTAAGAAAAACTCTGATGGTTATCCTTCCAGTATGGTTTTTAATGATGTAGTCAGTGCTGATCCTACTACAATTAGCAACTTATTTTCCAACCATTTCCGGACCGCCTTCAATTGCAGTACGCCGCTAACATCCGTTAGCAACTTTCAATATATGTCACAGTTTCCTTCTTCGTCCTTGGTTCCAAAAGATCTTTTCATTGACGACTCCACTATTTTGAAATACATTGATAAACTTGCTACTAATTTCTCTAGTGGACCAGATGGTGTTCCCTCTTCTGTGATGAAAAAGTGTAGTTTATCCCTTTTACCTATCCTTGGGTATATTTTTAATTCATCACTTCGTAGTGGAGTTTTTCCTATGTCATGGAAATACTCAACTATAATGCCCTTGCTTATGTCTGGTAAAAGAGACAATGTAAGTAATTATAGGCCTATAGCGAATCTTCCATGTGTTGCTAAGCTATTTGAATCTATTGTGTGTGATGTAATGTATTTCCATTCCAAGTCGATTATTGGATCATTCCAGCATGGCTTTGTCAAGGGCAGATCCACTGTAACTAATCTTATGGAATTTTCGAACTTCTATCTTTCGGCTATCGAAAACGGGCAGCAGGTCGATTGCATATACACTGACTTTAGTAAGGCCTTTGACAAAATTGACCATAATATTCTTGTGCATAAGCTCGGCCTGCTTGGTTTTCCTGATATTTTTGTCCTTTGGATAAAGTCGTATCTTAGTGATCGCATTCAGAAAGTACACTTTCGTGAAGCCTTATCTTTTGAAATATTTAATACTTCAGGCGTTCCCCAAGGTAGCCATCTAGGACCACTTCTATTCCTTCTCTTTATTAATGACGTGAGTTCGTTTATCTCTAACTCGAACATTCTTCTCTATGCCGATGATGCGAAAATCTTTAAGATTGTCTCCAGCAGCAATGATTGTCTATTATTGCAAAGTGACATCTCGCGTTTTCATGACTGGTGCTTACTTAACAATTTACATCTCAACATTAATAAGTGCACTGCTGTTTCGTATTCTAAGAAGAGAATATCAATGAATTTTGACTATGTTGTAGATGGATGCTCTTTACTTCGTTCTGACAAAGTACATGATTTGGGCGTACTATTCAACTGTAATTTTACCTTTGATGATCACGTGAATCACATTGCTGGTAAAGCGAACGCTATCCTTGGTTTTGTTAGGAGACAATCGAAAGAATTTAATGATTTCTTTACAACAAAAATGTTGTATTGTGCATTTGTCTGATCTATCCTAGAATATGCTAGTCCTATCTGGTCACCATTTTATTCCATTCACATGTTGGGTGGTTGGATGGGTATAGACAGGGTAGGCATCTGATCGGCGTCATTAGGCGACGCCCAGTGTTGTAACTTTCATATACACATCAATTGTGCTCATCATACCTCCTCGTGGTAGCCACCGGATCCTGGTCTTGTCCATCCGGACTTGACTTGCTGAACTGATGGGCGCGAGTGCTAATGAAACAGAAAAATTCTAGCACTATAATAATATGGCCCTCCAAGTTGGGGGTTGGGCGATGTGTTAACAAATCATCCTCGGAAAAAACACACCCGTTTCGAAACCTGAAGCAACGCCTCGGACTGGATTGATTCAACGGCAACGACCACGCAAACGAAAAATGGACTATTCCTTCGGATCTTGGAACGTGCGATCCCTGTACAGAGCAGGAGCAGTGAGAGAGCTTCTGGAACAGGCAGTCAAATACAATATAAACATAATTGCACTCCAAGAAACTAAATTATTAGGTAACGAGATTAATGACTTAAGATCGCACACAATCTTCAAAAGTGGGAAATCATCGGGAAGCCGGGAATTTGGAGTTGCGTTTATCGTCGACAAGAAGTTTAAACACCAAGTTACCAACTTCAAATCCGTCAATGAACGATTGTGTGCAATCCGCATCAAAACAAGTTTTTTTAGTGTTTGGCTTATTAATGTCCACGCCCCAACGGAAGACAAAGACGACGAAGTTAAAGACGATTTCTACAGCACCTTAGAATCAACATTCGACTCCCTTCCGTCGTATGATATTAAAATAGTATTAGGTGACTTTAACGCGAAAGTGGGCAAAGAAGAAGCATACATAGGGACAATTGGAAGGCATAGTCTCCATGATATTAGTAACGACAACGGCCAGAGGCTGACTGATTTCGCCAGCAGCAAAAACCTTATTGTAAGCTCGACATGCTTCCCGAATCATGACATTCATAAGAGAACGTGGGCTTCACCCGACGGAAGAACATTCAGTCAAATAGACCATGTTCTAATAGAGAAAAGGACGGCCTCCTGCATTCTCGACGTGCGTACATGTCGAGGGGCTAATTGCGACACAGACCACTATTTGGTAAAGACCAAGTTTCGATGTCGAATCGCAAACCGAGGACACTCAAAAATACAACCGGTTCCTAAATTCGACATAGGGAAACTCAAAAACGAGAAAATAGTTGCGAAATATGCGTTAGCCTTGGAGAGGCACTTCACGACAATGCTGAATACCACTGTCAGCATGCCAATAGAAGAAATGTGGCAAAAAATCAAAGATGGCATTACATCTGTCGCAGAGGAGGTGATAGGACAACAACCCCGGCGCAAAAGAAATGATTGGTTCGACAAAGAATGCCAAGATGCCTTAGAACGAAAAAATGAAGCTTACAAAATATTAACGGAACAGCCGACACGAGCCAAACAAGACAAGTACAAGGATCTTAGACGATTTGCAAACAAAATATGCAGACAAAAAAAACGGAAGTACAATAATGACGAAATTAAAAACATGGACGAACAATTTAAATTACACAACACAAGAGCCGCGTATTCCCTTGTCAAAAGGATGAAAGAAGGTTACAAACCGAAAACGACCCTATGCAAGGATGCGGAAGGGAACATTATAAGTAACGCGGAAGATATAAAACTAAGATGGGCACAATATTTTGAACACCTTCTTAACCCGAGCCCATCACCTACACGAACAGCAGCAGCAGATACAATAGCAGGTATAACTGATGTAACAGCTGATGAAGGATCCGCTTTGAGTCCTCCCACACTCGAAGAAGTAAAAACAGCCCTAAGGAACCTAAGGAACCCAAACAACAAAGCGCCGGGCACTGATCAAATCCCAGCTGAACTTCTGAAAGCCGGCGACACCTGCATAGCGCATCTCCTACATAGATTAGTCGCGGACATATGGACGCAGGAAATACTTCCTGAAGATTGGCGCAAGAGCATCATATGTCCAATTTATAAAAAAGGTGACAAACTCTGCTGCGAAAACTACCGAGGAATATCTCTGTTGTGTACGTCTTATAAGATTTTGACGAAAATTCTAGAAAAGAGAATTAAGCCCTATGCTGATAAAGTAATTGGTGAATACCAAGGCGGATTTAGAGCTGGACGCTCAACCACGGACCAGATATTCTCAGTTAAACAGGTGCTGGAAAAGTGCTGGGAATATAATATTGATGTGCACCAGATATTTGTTGACTTCAAACAAGCATACGACAGTATCGACAGGCGCGTACTGTATAAAATCATGTTGGAGTTTGGAGTCCCACCGAAACTGGTTCGACTGACAAGAATGACAATGTCTGAGTCTTTGTCACAAGTCAGAGTAGAAAACGATCTGACTTCCAGTTTTAAAACAGACAACGGCCTTAAACAAGGTGACGGCCTCGCACCAATGCTTTTCAACTTAACACTCGAATATGTTGTTCGGAAACTTCCCGTTGACACCAAGGGAACACTATGCTTCAAATCCACACAACTCGTAGCATATGCCGACGACATAGATATCCTTGCAAGATCTCTGGAGAGTGCTAAGGAAGTATTTGTAAACCTTGACTCGGTAGCAAGGGAAGTTGGACTACGCATTAATGAAAACAAAACAAAAATTATGACGCAAACTAGGAAAAAGACGCCAATCAGGCAAAATATTACAGTAGGAGACTATAACCTAGAAAACGTAGACAACTTCATATATCTAGGGGCAAATCTATCGAAGGATGGAAGCGAACCCATCGAAATTAAAAGAAGGATAATGATGGCAAACAAGACTTATTATTCGGTACTTCCAATAATCAAAAACAAGAACGTGCACAGGAAAACAAAACTTAAGCTATACAAAACAATCATAAGACCTGTGCTATGCTATGGCAGCGAAACGTGGACATTAACTCAGGCGTCCGAAAAACGACTTAACGCCTTTGAAAGGAAGGTCCTCAGAAGAATCCTCGGACCTGTGAGGGAAGACTCGATCTGGAGAATACGATACAATAGAGAATTGTATGCCATCTTCGACAATCCAGAAGTGTCAACCCTCATAAAATTTAAAAAATTACAATGGGCTGGTCATGTGGAGCGGATGGATGACGAAAGAATTCCCAAACGCACACTAAAAGGGAAAGTCAACGGACAAAGACCGGTCGGAAAACCACGAAAGCGCTGGGAGGATTCGATTGACGCAGACAGCAAATCACTGCTAAGATTTTCAAACTGGAGGACGCGGTCACTGAACCGAGATGGATGAAGGCAAAGCATTCAGGAGGCCAAAGTCCGATTTGGGCTGTAGCGCCATCGTAAGTAAGTAAGTACATAGATAGGATCGAAGCAGTTCAGCGTCGGTTCTTAAGGTTTATCCTTCAGAGCCTTCCCTGGTCCGATCCACTTAGGTTACCGCCATATGTTGATCGTTTAAATCTGCTGTCTATGGATTCCCTTGAGAAAAGACGGTTACATGCCAGAGTTGTTTTTGGTTTTAAAGTAATTTCAGGTATAATTGACTCTGACAAATTGCTGTCTATGATTAAATTCAACGTTCCATGTCGTCCTTTGCGAAATTATGAGCTTTGTAAAATTCCGCAGCATCGCACGAACTATGGGTTTTATGAACCAGTTTCATTCATGTTAAGAGATTTCAATAACTTCTTCTCGCAATTGGATTTTCACATAAGTGTCCCACAAGTAAAAAGTCAGTTTTCTTGAGGTTAATAATGTTTGATTTTGTAAAAAGTTTAAATTTTCATGTACCTAATTCTGTTTTATTATGTTTTATTCTTTTTTATTGTTTCCAACTGTGGATAAATGTAGTAGTCAATTTTTTTGATGAAATAAATAATAATAATAATTATAATAATTATTATTATTATTATTATTAACTATAATCATCGTGCAATTTCAAATTTTCAGGTCTGTATCTGTAAGGATTGAGTACAAAATTTTAGCTCGATGAAAGTTATGTGTATTGGGAAAATTAGTTTAGAACATTTCATGAAAAAGTGCAGCTTGTATGGGAGGTGGTGGAAGGAGTAGGGGGTTTTAAGTGAATTTTTGAGAAACAACTATAATCATTATGCAATTGATATGTTTTAAATTTTAGATCTGCATCATTCACGTTTTTCAAGAAAATCGAATTTTTGTAAAGTCGTGGAATTATGTCGTATTGTATGGGAGGAGGTAAAAGGAGTGAAGCTACTCGGTTAATCTTTTCCCGATATTAATAACAATGCAAATTAAGGATAAAGTACAAAATTTGAGCTCAGTGAAAGTTACGCGTACTGAGAAAATTGGTGAATAGTCTTTCATGAAAAAGTGCAGTTTGTATGGGAGGTGGTGGAAGGAGTAGGGGGATTCAAATAATTTGTATACCATAGATCACATTTCTGATAAAAATAGTATATTCTAAATTTCAAATGATTTGCTGGTTTTGAAGAAAATTTGATTATAATATATTTTTGAAAATGAGTCATTTTGTATGGGAGGGGTAGTGCTTGAGCAAGAGATCAACAAAAATAACGCAGGCAACGAAGAGAAGCGGCCGACCGTAAATTCGGGCGATGATTAAGTGCAACACTTATGGTCTCATATGAGCGAGAAAGGGAATGAAGAAAGCCGACTGTGGCCGATAGCAAACGAATGGCAAACGTGATACGAACGAATAAAAGGCGATATAAATAGAGCAAGAATTCGTGAAACAGGGCATTTGAGTCGAGACTCAGAAGCGATAAAGTCCAGTTGGAACGATCGCCGGGTAGTCGAGATAAGAGTCTAGCGGAAGAAAAAGAAGGGTAGAGTTCAATGCCTCAAAAACTCAGCCCTTTCATCTATCCCATAAAAAGGCAGATCCGACGAGTTCTGCGATATAACCTTCGGTAACGTACAATTACACTTTTTGGAAGAATTATCATTACATGGCATAAAACTTAAAAAACATCTCAGTTGGAGCAAACATATTTTTGATGTTGCATGTGATGTCTCGCTTTGGTGTTCTTCGTTATACGATCTAGCTGAAAGGCGTGGTGGTACCTTCTACACAAATTGCTCAATTTCATGAAATACAATACACCTACATATGTAATCAGTACCTATTAAATTTATGAAGCTTAAATTTTGGTGTAAAGTATGCTGGTATCAATTATATTAAGTTGTGAAAAAATTTAATTTGAACCAGCCCCACCCTCCTTTACCACCTCCCATACAAAAGTCGCAGTCCGGCGATACGAATTAAAACAATTTTCAAAACAACGGCGCTCTAACGAAGAAAAATCAACCCTTCTTAACTAACTGAATCTTTATTTTAGCTAGAGTATCGCATGACTGGGTTTTACCCGCAATCGTAGTTTTCTCCTGCGTTTGGTAGATTTTTTTTAATTTTTATTCTTTTACATACATCTAGGAAGTTTGACTAGAGATGACTAATTGGTTAGAAAATGTATTGAGCCTAAGAACGAAAGTAAAATGCACTTCATCTGTAAACTGCATTAACTTCACGGTATAGTCATGATTTTTCTCTTCACTTCAATCGTGCACTCTGCCTAAGGTTATTACATAGTAGCCAATACCAAGTTGCTTAACCTTAGCCTTTTATTTTGAACCGAAGCGTCATAAATTCCTTTCACACCGACATTTTTTCGATCAATTACACCACTGCCCGACCATAAATAGCAGGAATCTATTGACTATCATTGGCCAATATTTATTTAACGGCGTACAATATTGGACGACAATTTTCTCCTTATTAAGGCCATCATTTAGACACTATCAGTCGTCCTTAATGGCCTCATCAAAATTGTAATTCGCCAGATTGAAGCGCGTCCGTGCTGCTGTAAATTGCCCGAAGATCTTCTCACCGACTGCGGGCTGCAAGGCCTAACGCTGGCTACTAGATAGACCCAATCGAGGCAATACTTTGGTCACTTTGAAGAATGACTTGGCCAGCTCGAGAAAGAGTCCGGCGTCTTTAGTGTCAGCCGAGTGCACGATGGATTGATCCACGGAGCTCAATATAGAGGTGCTATCCGATGGCCGAGTACTATTTGCTTTTTTCCTCTCGAGTAAAATCGAGGCAATTATTCGATTTTCTCACTGATCAATCAAATGGCTTCGTTTGGCGAAATATCGACCAGTGCAGTGCCGAGGCTCTAATTGTCGTCATAAATTTTGAACGAACCTTTCTGAGATGAGCTCGCAGGTACGAGAATATGTTTGGTACGGGCCGCTGTCGGTCGTACGAGGGAATTGTGAGGTCTCAGTGATGCCATACTGAGCTTCATAAAGATATGGAACTGTGATAGAGTTTTAACAATCCCCCCTTATAATGAACTCCATGTTTCTTACTCATGTTCCTTTGTTCGCAACGGAGGGAATTATTTCCAACCTGCTTCTTCCTTATTTCAACGACATCTGAGTTTCTAAGATCTCGCAAATGAATTCGCTTGTAATTCGCAATCGGAAATTCCGATCAATGGGCATTCTCCTGTTTCGCGAGTTGAAATCATTTAGCTCGCTAGATAATTGTGAACACTTTGACACAAATTATTGCTAATAATCGGGATTTGTTTGATTTAAGACAGTCGGACGACACCATGTGCCGACCCAAAGTGGCACTGGCGTTGTATCACACAAAATACCGACTAATCCGCTACAGATCAGCGGAAAAAAAAACGATCGTAACGAAAAAGTTGAATTGGTCCGAGGAGCAGCCTAGCTATTGCAGAAATAGGTAGGTAGGTACCTCTAATCCACTGCAGTACTATGACTCGAGGAGTATAAACGAAGGCATCTTGCAGTATGTGCAGCATCTTTGCCATTCCTTACGTTCATCTCTATGAGAAATGCAGACGTTCAGATATGCCGGTAGCCCTTTCAACGCGATTTCTGCGCGCTATAAAGGCAACAACTGTGTGGCGGCACGGGGTCTTTGAAGTCGTCCGGTATTACTCCTCAAATGCAATTTCGCTTCCCTAACAATTCTCATTGTGGCGCATAATGAGACCTCAGGTTGATAAGAACGAGCGCCCCGCATTTTGTAGAGCATCTCCGAAGAAGATTGGCAAAAATTGATTGCATCTCGAAAGGAGCGACTTATAGATGGAGCATCAGCAGGATCATAGTAGCGTGCGCGGAGCAGCAGTAGTAACTCGTTTACGTTGAAAATTTTGTTGACATAGATATACCCCCGCAGGACGGCCGCCTCCTTCAAAGAGAGGTGATAGTGTCACCGGGTTCAATGCTAAGAAAAAATAACGACAAATGAAGGCTGTCGCATTGTGCTGAGGTCATAGAAATGTTTCGTTACTACTTTTACTGAGCACCTACGTTATGCAGATTTATGGTTTTGAAATATCGCCCAGACCGGATGTCAGACGGCGGCAGCGCAATTCGACACCTAGCGTGACTCTAGCGAAATTTATTTCCCGATCTTACAGTGACAGTGTGTGGGATAGTCGATCGTAAAGCTGGATGGATGGATTAGTTAAGAGATCGATTAAAAGCTGTTAATTGGCGGGAGATTGTTGAAGTTGAGAAGAATTTAATACGGCATCTTCTTGGATTAAGAGGGCTTAGTGTGTATTGTTTGCAAGAATTAGTTGTGGTGCGCTATATTCGAAAAAGTAATTCTACTTCTTATCTTTTATTATAGGTAGTTATTGATTTTATTTATCCCTTCTTAGAATAAATAGAATTAAAGTCGAAAGAAAAGATTTCCGGATTCTACACTGTTACGCTTTATTATTCGTGACCTTTCGGTCTCTGCTGAGACCTTTATCAAACTGTTTGATAAAGGTCTCAGCAGAGACCGAAACGTCACGAATAATAAAGCGTAACAGTGTAGAATCCGGAAATCTTTTCTTTCAATTCAAAATGCACTGTGAAAACATTCACCAAATCAGAATTAAAGTCGATCAAATTCACCTCGACGAGAACTCATCACAACTCTTGTGCAGAAGCTCTTGACGAGGCGCATTGTGAATTTTATTATAACATTCCCCTAAAAATTCATCGCCACACCATCCTAGAAGTTAATTTCGATATTATACGGAAAATTCCGATATTTATCGGAGGAAAGTGCGAAACCGGAAAAGGATATTTAAAATTTATCAAAAGATTTCAATTTTTCACGATTATATTTTAACATTTTTTGAATTTAAAATTGTTTATGTTAAAAAGAGTATTTCTAAAAAATCTGTGATCTAATTCATTCAGATACTAAAGACTCTCACACCTAAAAAAAAATTCATTTATTACTCATTTTCCAATGGTGTATATATGCGTCTTGCGTACTGTGGTCTTGACTTTATAAGTTCAAAAGCTATAAAATTAAAAAAAACTCTATTTTTATTCTCAGCAGACATTGTTAAAGTCTCTAGGTTTGTTGCATTTTATCTTTTTTTCTGCTTAATGACAGGAATCATGCGAATACACCCAACTCTTTTTTTTTTGACACGGTGGATACGTTCCAGCGAAAATCGTGTAAAAAAAACAGTGTAATAAGTTTCAATTACACAGCTTAAGAGACAGTTGAGATATTCATTTTTAAGTGTTTTTCTAGGTGTGAATAATTATTGTAAAAGGGAGGGTCAGGGGGGGGGAGTGAAAAGAAAAATACTTAAAAATGAATATCTCAACTATCTCTTAAGCTATGTAATTGAAACTTAAAACGTGTATTAAGCTATACTAGGAAAATACAAAAAAATATAACATGTTGAAATAATAGTAGTGGGGGGAAATGGGGAGCATTTAAAAAATGGCGCACTTTTCAAAATTACAAATCCTTATATCTCAAAAAAGAGTACATATATCAAATCGAAAATTTGTCAGATTGTAGAACTACATAATGGTTATTTTTGGTAAAAAATTTAAGTTGGGAGGTGTAAGGGGAGGGAGGTGATTAGCAAAAATGTCGAAAATTTTGAGTGATTTTTTTAGGGCTCTAGTAAAAGATACAAAGTTTAAATTTTGCATGTAGATACGTCTATTTGATGTACATAGAAAAATAATAATAACTTGATCCATAATTGTTACAAACCGACCCCCCCAGTCTAACGAGCACAAGGTGTTTCATGTGCATTGAAAAAAACACATAAACTGAAAATTTTGGAGAGAAATTGTAAGGTAGAAACTTGAAAATTTGGGAAATGCATTTAAAAAAAATCCCTAAATATACGAAATATTAACTGGTCGAAAACCTTTAAAACGTCTACCCCCTCCCATACAAAATTATTTTTTCGACCATTCTTAAGAAATCAATTATCACCTAACTATTAAAAGTTATCAATTTGAAATTTTGCAAAAAAACTTACAAAAATAATTGAAATGAAATTACGTTAAAAGTTTTGAAATCGCGCTTGCCCTTCTACCCCCTCCCATACAAATTTATGATTTCGACCAATTTCATTAAATCAACTAATAACCAACAAATCAAAAGCCACGAACTTGAAATTTTGTACGAGCACCTTACAATAGAAAAGAAAGAAAATTGCATCACAAGTCTTACGATTCCCCTACCTCCTCTACGCCCTCCCATACAAAATTATTTTTCCGAGCATTTTTAAGAAATCAGTTATCAGCTAACACTTAAAAGCTATCAATTTCAAATTTTTCGTGAAAACTTATAAAAATAATTCAAATGAATTTGCTTTAAAAGTTTTGAAATCGCGCTTGCCCTTCTACCCCCTCCCATTCAAAACTATGATTTCGACCAATTTCATTAAATCAAATAATAACCAACAAACTAAAACCTACGAACTTGAAATTTTATACAAGCACCTTACAAGAGAAGCGAAATAAAACTGTATATCAAATTTTACGATTCCCCTACATTCTCTACCCCCTCCCATACAAATGTTCGGTTTCGTGAATGAAAAATACACCGAATTTTATGACTATTCTATGCAACTTCGTCTATGAAACACATTCTATACAGAGAATATTAGACGTGATTCAAGCAATTAATTTAAAAGCTATAAACATCTACCCACCCTTACTATTACCCCTCCTCCTCCCCTCATAAAAACCCAAACTTGCAGAAACGAATGAAATATTGTTACATTGACAGCAGCCCTGCCCAAGAACTCCCTTTCAATTAGCCTGCCCTAACCACTCTAACCTGCATATTGACTTTCCACTCATCCGCAACTTGTCCCAAGAATAATAAAGTTTCGCCCGACTTGTTGGCAGTTTATTTGTATGTAACACTGAACGTAGTATATACAATATTTCATGCTGAATTTAAAGTTTCTTACTTTCATAATTTTCGAGGAAATTGAACAATTTTTGCCTGAATTTATGGTATTTGTATGGAAGGTGGCAGAGAAAGAGGTGGAATTTTGGTTGATTTTGAATCTGCTTATCAACATCCTAATCACATTGCTTTGTTACAATTTTTATGTCCATAGCTCTCATATGTTCGAAGGAGAAAAAGTTTTCTTGAACTTCCAATATAAAAATTTGTATGGGAGGTGGTAGAAAGAGTGGGGTGAAGGCAGTATTTTTTTTTAGCTTTTATTGCAATTATTAAGGGACAAATTCTGGCAAAATTTCAAGTTTCTACTTCTTCTAGTTTTTAAGAAAATCGGTTAAATGCTTTTACCAAAATTCTGCATTTGTATGTGAGGGGGTAGAATGAATATCCGAATCAAAACCAAATTTTTTGACATCAATTATATTTAAAATAGTATACTTTTCTCAAATTTTAAAGTTGATAGCTTTGACGATTTTGAAGAAAACTAATTTAATTGAAATTCCGAAATTTCGTAAAATTTGAATGGGAGGGGTAGAAGGAGTGAGGTAAAGTTGATAGTTTTTACAAAATTAGTTGCAATTATAATAAAAGTAATTATGACAAAAACTGGTTCATTTACCTTTGCTATTCGCAATGCAAACCGAATAAATGCATTTTTGAAAATTGTGCATTTGTATGGGAGGTGGTAGAAGGAGTGAAAAAATCAGATGAATATTTCTTGAGGTTAATGATATTTATATCATTATACTATGACTTCATTTTCAAGTCAATAGCTGAAATGGTTTTGGAGAAAAATCAATTTCTTTAAATTTCGAAATTTCATGAAATTTGTATGGGACGGGGTAGAAGGAGTGCGGGGATGTGGCCCGTTCACGAACTTAAAGTTACTTTTTTGCTAAAAATCACATACAACAAATTTCAGCACGATAGGTCAAAGCTATCGAGAGTTATGTTGTAGACAGACGGACAGACAGACGGACAGACAGCAACTCGAATCGAGGTTTTTGAGAGACAACAAATATTTCTGTACCCTTGGCGGCTCTGTGCGAGCATTATTTCTTAGTGTTACAAACGGTAAGGCAAACACAATATGCTCTCAGATTTCATCTAGACTATAAAAAGCCCTGTATTAAGCTATACTAGCAGAATATTAGAAAAATAGAAGGTTTTGGCACGACAATTTAAGGGGTGGACACAAGAAACGGGGATACCAATCGAAAACGGCCCTCTGCAAGGATGTAGAAGGGAATTCTAATAGTGATTTCTATTCGGCAAAAAAATGTGACCCGTTTTTGCCCTTAACATTTTTTCTAGCAGTTCCTATGTTCTATTGGAAAAAAAAAATTCTGCCCTGCTAGAAAAATGGTTTGCGCACTAGGTAAAACTTGACCTGAAAATGCACATTTCTTGCCCCGAATTTTTCGGCGCTGCAACTCAATTGACCTGTAATGTACAACAACATGAAAAAATAAATCATCGGTCAACATCGGTAACAGATTCTAACGGATAGATCATACTTAAAAGAACTTAAAACTTTACATGAAGTATGCCATATGAGTGCATACGTAACTTTTCTTAATTTTCCCAAAATCTTCACAGGACCATTTAGAGATAACAAGACAAATTAAGACAAATTAAAACGCTTTGTTTTGACAGTTTCGAAAGGCAATCAGCTGTTCGGTATACAGACAACATGATAAAAAAAAATGCAAAAAACTTGCACTTAAAGTGTTCTATTGTAAATTGACCTGACCGACGGAACTGAGAAAAATGAGTGCAAAACTGCAATAATTTTGCATTTTAAAGGGCAAAAACGGGTCACATTTTTTTGGCGAATAGAAATCACTATGAGTAATGTGGAAGATATAAAATTAAGATATGCGCAATACTTTGAGCACCTTCTTCATCCGAGTCGTACGAACAGCAGCAGCAGACACAATTACAAGTATAACTGATGTAACAGCTGGTGAAGGATCCGCTTTGAGTCCTCCCACATTCGAAGATGTAGAAACAGCCCTGAGAAACCACCCAAACAGCCAAACGCCGGACACTGATCAAATTCCAATTGAGCTTCTGAAAGCCGGCGACAAAACACATCTCCTACATAAATTAGTCACGGACATATGGACACAAGAAACACTTCCTGAAGATTGGCGCAAGTACATTATATGCCCAATTTCTAAAAAAGGTGTCACGAGTCAGAGTAGAAAATGATGTGACTTCCAGTTTTAAAATAGACAACGGCCTTTAACAAAGTGACGGCCTCGCACCAATGCTGTTTAATTTGACACTCGAATATGTTCTTCGGAAACTTCCCGTTGACACCAAAGGAACACTATGCTTCAAATCCACACAACTCGTAGCATTTGTCGACGATATAGATATCCTTGCAAGATCTTTGGAGAAAGCCAAGGTGGTATTTGTAAACCTTGACTCGGTAGCAAGGGAAAATGGACTACGCATTAATGAAAACAAAACAAAAATTATGACGCAAACTAGGAAAAAGAGGCCAATCAGACAAAATATTACAGTAGGAGACTATAACCTAGAAAACGTATAAAACTTCATGTACCTAGGGGCGAACCTATCGAACGATGGAAGCGAACCCATCGATATCAAAAGAAGGATAACGATGGCTGAAGACTTATAATTCGGTACTTCCAATAACCAAAAATAAGAACGTACACAGGAAAACAACACTTTAGCTATATAAAATGATCACGTGGGCATTAACTCAGGCATCCGAAAAATTAATTAACGCGTTTGAGAGAAAGGTCCTGAGAAGAAAGGTCCTGAGAAGAATCCCCGGACCTGTGAGAGAAGACTCGATCTGGAGAATACAATACAATAGAGAATTGTATGCCATCAACCAGAATGGTCAACCCTCATAAAATTTAAGAAACTACAATGGGCTGGTCATATGGAGCGGATGGATGACGGAAACACACACCAAAAGGGAAAGTTATTGGACAAGGACCGGTCGGAAAACCACGGAAGCGCTGGGAGGATTCGATTGACGCTGACAGCAAATCACTGCTAAGATTTCCAAACTGGAGGACGTGGTGATTGAACCTAGATGGATGGAGGCAAAATGTTCAGAAGGCCAATGTCCGATTTGGGCTGTAGCGTCATCCAAGAAGAAGAAGTAGGAAATTAAATATTTTTGGATCATATTTTTTCACGTAACTCCAGAGATATCTCGCTTAACCCCAGCGTACGTCTGAACACTGAACACTGATCTAGAACAATGTAATCAAGTTTAAGATTTTAACTGATCGAATACCTTATAAACTGCTACTCCTCCCATACAAATGCATGGTTTGATGAAGATAAAATACACATATGAAATTAACATTCTATACGGAGAATTTCGAACGTGTTAATCGATGAAGCAATTATTAACTTTCTTCAATTGCCACAGCCCCACGTATCCGCAACTTGTCTCAAGAATAATATATTAATCGACTGCAGTACACGATACCGAATATCCTTGATCCGGCTTTCAACTGGTCCTGACTCTCGTCAACGGCACTGTCTGTGATCATTCGTCGTCGATGAATGGATCTCGTACTGCTAAAAGCGCAAGTAGCGGCAAGAAATTAGCCATGCTACTGTCGAAGATAAGCCAATCTCCCGGATGCTTCTACAATATTTTCAATAGGTATTGCAAATGTTTTGAGTAAAAGCATTTCGCCCTCTTTCAGAATTTCAATGTCTCCTTGACTTTTATGTATCTTTCGTAAAATTGATTTAATTCTACCTATTTTTCATTTTACTATTAAAAAATTCCGGTCGTGTTCTAAATACGAAAATCACCCCCAAGGAATGAAAAAAAAACCTCATAAATTTTAGAAAGCTTATCATGACACTAGATAATAAAAAATCGATGATCGTGCAAGCTAATCTGTCATTTAAATTCAAATTTTCTATGGTAAGTCTCTCTAACGCTTTCGTAAAATTGAATAAACTATGAGTTAAGATGAAATTAAAAGTTAAAATATACGAATATGGGAAGTACAAATCAGGCCATAATCTTTTCTTTTATATATTTAAGATGATCTTAAATATGATTCAATGCCAGTTGACCGATAGAATCGATCCAATTATTTCCGAAGCTATAAAGAACCCGGAGATCGAACTTAATCCTATTTTGTAATAATTTTTGAGATTATGTTAATTTGGTTTATTTTTTTTCGATGAATATCATCGTTATCTTCTAAAAGGTGATGCTGTTAATATTCATGTATTTGGTTTTTTTCCGTAAGATTTAATAGATGGAAATCTAAGAATCTTCATTAAAGTAGGCCTTATTTTATTCGTATATTAAGGATATAGTGACTAATTTTAGATATTCGCTAATCACGAGTGGAATGAACTAGTTTCCATTTCTGTGCTCTTCTTTTTAATGTAAGCGTGATGGAGTCACATTTGAAAAACAAGTTGCAAGTTTTAATTAAATACATGCTTATTTTTAGTAACAAATTAAACTGAAAGATATTTGTAGTTTTCAATAGATCTTTATCTTTAAAAATAAAATCTGGAAATAATTTAAGTAATTTATTTATATATCTAAAAATTAATTAAATTAAATGGAATTCTGTTATGATATATTTTTTGTTGTTGCCAGCATTCAGATCTGGTTTTATGTTGGACTAAAAAGTCCGTGATTCAATTCAAAGAACCAATTTTAATAAATTTGCAAAAAATTCAAATAAATCACCTTTATTTAAATGGATCAACATTTTTAATTATTTACTTTCCAAAAAAAAATTATTTTAAGTGAATCACCAGTTAAATGTGATAAAATTAGTAAAGATACTAGTTCCATTGCCTCCTTTAAAATTTCAACTTTTTAATCAGTTAGATAATAATTCATACCCCTCTGAAGCATTTGGTAAAGTAAAAAAAAACGCCCAGAAAACTTAGACAATTGTCCCTTACCTATCAAATCGTATATGGTCTGCGCACTAAAACCCAGGTTATATTTGCTTCGACTCAGAATTCGTTGATGTTATTGCTCTAACTGAAACGGAACTAAATTGTAGTTTTTCGGACTGTGAACTCTTCAGTTCAGACTTCCAAGTCTTCCGTAGGGATCGCTATGTTTCCGGTCTGAAATTGAAAGGTGGTGGAATGTTATTAGCAGTCCGAAGCTGCATTAATTGTGTAGTTGTTCCTGTGCCGAACCCTCACAGTCTGGAGATATTGTGTGTTAAACTCGTATTTAGCAATAAAGATATTTATGTTTTTTGACATATGTACCCCCGTTGAGTCCTTGTACTTTACACGAAAAAACAGTTGACTGTAAAACTTTTGTTCATAAAACTATGAATATGTCTGACGAACTCATTTTACTGGGTAATTTTAATATTCCAGGTCTTTCTTGGTCGTTCTTTGACGATGGTTTCTGGTTTCTGATGGAGCTTGACCGGGTTTTTTATTCTGACTACTGTGCCTGTTCCGTGGAAGAGGGCTTAACTTCAATTTCTATCATTGATGTCTTGATGATGATGCAATGGCAGTTTGAAAAATCGAGAAGCAGTCTGCAATCTGCGTCAGTTCAGACCTCCCATCGCTTTCGTGGCTTCCCCGCGGTCGGTTGCCTTGAGCTTTGCAGTTGAGCACTCGTTTTGGAAGTCGTTCCTCGTGCATTCGCCAGCCCATTGAAGCTATTGAAGCTTAGGGAGTTTGATCACGATAGATACTGGTGGGTCATCAAATAGTTGATACAGCTCATGGTTGTATCGAATTCGCTAGTCACCTCCTTCCTTAACTGCTCCGCACACCTTCCGAAAATTTTTTTTCTCAAACGGGTCGATTAAATTCTCCGACACCTGCGTCAAGGTCCAAGTTTCGCATCCATATAGCACAAGACGAATTTCCATCTTATAGATGCGTAGTTTATTGTTTTGATGGACCTTCCTTGATTTCATTAAGGGGAGGACCGCATAAAATGCTTTGTTAGCTGTCGTGATTCTTCTTTGAATTACATGTCCTTCATTGCGGTCCTTTGTGAGAGGAGCTCCCAGATATATGAATTCATTTACCTGCTCGAAGTTGTATTCGCCCATAGTAATATTCTGCCTCTCTGGGACAGACTTTGTGTCTCGGTCAAGTATTCAGTTTTCGCTTCATTGATCCCGATCCCTACTTCACCCACTGCCGACTCCAACTCCTGGAATACCTCCATTATACAAAGTATTGATCGGACCAAAATATCCTCGTCGTCTGGGCACGGCACCAACTGTGCGGATCTTACGAGTAGCGTACCTCTGGTGTCCACTGAGATTACTGAAGTTGCCTTCCTGACGACATACTCGAGCATCAAATTAAAGAGCATAGGGGCGATCTCCTTGTTTAAGACCTGACTCCATTGGGAAGCTTTGAGTCAACTCGTTTTGGATTTTTACTTGGCACTCACTGTTTACATCGTGTCTTTTATTGACCGAACTAGTTTTGGTGGGACACTTAGTTCAATCGTTATTGTGTACATTACCGGCGACACTATTGTATGCTTGACAAAAATCGACGAACAGTTGGTGCACATTAATATCATGTTCCCAGCATTTTGCTAGCACCTGTTTTACTGAGGATAACTGGTCCGTTGTCGGCGGTCCGGATCTCAAACCACCTTGATATTCTCCGATGATGTTAGTGTATTACCTGCCTCTTCGATAATTTTCGTTGAAATTTTGTAACGTAGTCACGTGGAGAACAATGAAATTACTCTGTAATTTTCGCAACATTTCCGCCCGTAGTCGGATAATTTTTCAGTTGTTCAGATTTGCGGAATTAATTTAAATATTCGACTGTTGAGCTTCCACCTTCTTTCAAGAATCCTGCAGGGATTCCGTCAATTCCGGGTGCCTTGTCCGATCTTAAATTATGTAGGACTGTCTCTACTTCATCATAGGTTGGAGCAATGGGCAGTTGATCTCCATCTGGATCCTGAGCCGCTGATAGTTATCCTCTCTAGCTCGTGTTCGTCTTTCGAGAAACAGTCGATAGGCTTCGTTTTTCTTGGGGATTTTTTTTTGGCATTCCTAATCGAACCATTTCGTTTTCTCCGCTCTAAATGTCCTAAGGTGTCTTCAGCTACGCGCTTAATACCATCCTTAATGTTCCGTCACATTTGGTCAATACTTTCCTCAGGCTCAGCCTGAGGTAATGCCTCAATATGTGCTTAGATTGTGGTCATATATTTCACTTTTGTTGTGTCGTCCTTCAGTTTTTGCACATTGAGCGTAAGAGCTCAGCTCCTTTTAGTGTGGCCCTTGTTAGCAATGCAACGGCGGTATTTAGCTCAAACAAGAAAATGGTCCGAGTCACAGTTCGCGCCACGTAGAGTCCTGACATCTAGAATGCTGGAGGCAGCACTTTTTTCGACGAGAACGTGGTCAATTTGATTGAAAGTGTGCCCATCTGGTGATGCCCACGTCATTTTGTGACTGTTTCTATGCCGAACACAGGTGGAGCTTATGACTAGGATCCTACTATTGGCGAAGTGATATTGATGTCTTGTACCCTCCTATTAACATTTTTCTTATAATTGACGTGGAACATATATTAGCCCTAGTGAGAAAGAGCTATCTTTTAATTTTAATAAAGCAAATTTTTCTCGGTTGGACTACCTTATATCTAATTTAAATTTTAATGAAATTCTCGACAATCCTGAGTGTAAGTGTGCCGTAATTGAGTTTTATTATGTTCTGTACCAATTTTTTGTTCTTACTGTTCCTTTTACTTATCGCAGGACTTCTCATCGTCGTACTCTTGTTACACTAGTGAGTTGCGCGTAATTCTCGTAATGCTGTCAGGAAAAGGTATACTAGGACGAAGAATGTCACTGATTTTTGTTTGTATGTATGAAGAATATCATGACCTTTCCAAAGATTTATCTACTCGGTTATATTCTGTATATTTAATTAAGATTTTTTTTTTTACAGAATGACTTGTGTTATAGGCAATTTCGGCCTTTATGTGCAATGCACAAACACAGTCATGGAGGGAAGGAATGGGATTGGGAAGGTTGGGGAAGAGGAGTGAGAACGACCGTAGCGAGTGGAGAAGCTGGTATATTGCTCAGTTGTACTGGCTGCTTACTGACAAAGATTTGCAGATGTTATGGAGGACTGAATGATAGAAAGCGAACAGAAATCATCTACTGAGTATCTAGGCGTTCTTGAAGTGGAACTGTTTCACTTTTACACCGTTTCCCCATTTTATTGCGAATAATTTTTTATCACCAGTAGCAACTGAAAAATTTGCGCTTAAAAAATCCCGTCTGGAGTGGGAATCGAACTCACGACCTATTGACTGAGAAGCAAGCACGCTGCCCACTACGCCACGGATGCCTTAATTAAGATGCAGTAGGATATTATTAGAGATCCCATGAAGTTTCGGAAATTTGTTAATTTTAAGCATAAATCTGATGGTTATCCAGTTATTTTCATTTCCTTGGCAACGATGAAATTATCAATTTACTTTTTGTAATTTGCTCGCCATATTCTTCAGTGGATATTTTACTAGTAGTAACTTTATCCCTGATATGGCGTATTTTGATGACTTCAGAGATACTGCTTCAACTTCTTTGTCTGGTTTACCAATTTCTTATAATGATATAATTAATCCCATCTCCCGCCTGAAGGATGTATCTTCTCCTGGCCCAGATGGTGTTCTTGCAGTTCTCCTTAAGCACTGACCCACTCTCTGTCCTCTTTCAATGATCCCTAAAAATTGAGATTTTCCCAAATGTGTGCAACTATTCTTTTATCGTACCTATCCACAAGGGTGGTGCAATATCTGCTATTGTAAATTATCGGCCAATAGCTAAACTGTCAGCTATTCAAAAACTTTTTGAGAGTATGAATACACAAAGTCTGTCTTAATAAAAATCAACATCCCAACCAAAAAGCAAATAAACAGAGCTCTCCATGGTTTGATAAGACAAATCGAAAAGGCAAAAGGCTATAAAGAAATTTCCCGCATTCCTAGATATAGAAGCAGCATTTGACAACACTCCCCATAATAGCGGCAGCTAGGAAAAAGGGTTAAGAAACGGCCACTATAAAATGGAGACAGGCCATACTAAAAAGCCGAATGACAACTACGGATCTAGGTGATAGCACATTGAATGCACAGACCTGCAGGGGCTGTCCTCAAAGAGAGGTATTGTCCCTACTTCTTTGGTTAATTATAGTAGATGAGCTCCTGGACCGTCTAACAGAACAAAGATATAAGGTAATTGGATATGCCGAAGATCTCGTAATTATCATTAGAGACAAATATGATTTAATAACATCGGAGAAGATACAATCAGCCATAGAGGTGATCATGAACTGGTGCCAGTCTAAGAATTTGAACATCAACCCAAGTAAGACTGAGACAGTGCCATTTACAAATGAAGGAAAATCCACATCATACCTCCTTCAATAAACGGAACACTAATACCCTTTTCAGATGAGGTAAAATATATAGGCGTCATACTGGATAGCAAACTCAACCGGAACAAACATATAGAATGGACTCACGCCAAAGCACTAAAGGCATTTTGGACCTGTAAAAGCTTATTTGGCAAAAAATGGGGACTAAAACCCAAAATGATTTACTGGTGTTACAGAACAATCATTCTTCCAATAGCCACATACGGATCAACGATTTGGCGGACTAAAATTTTACAACCAAAAGCACAGCTTAATCTAGAAAGAATCCCAAGGCTAGCTGTCTTGGTATTACAGGGACAATGAAAACCTGTCCTACGGCGGTAATGGAAATGTTCCTAAACATCCCTCCGACACATCTCTAAATAAAAAAGGAAGCTATTAAAGGGGTCTTACGCATACAGAGGGAAAACAAATACAAATCAGAGGTTACCTCAAAATCCTAAAAGACCCAGAAATAGAGGTTTTAACCTTCACATTATCGGACGCCATGCCAACAAAATTCAAATTTGAAACCCCCGTCAAAGTTATAATCAGAGAATGCACAGACTGCCAATGCACTCGGCAAAGATGACATAGTCTTCCAGGCTGAACTAATTGCAATGAAGCTATGCATCTAAGAGAATGTAAGGAGAGCTCATGCGACAAATCTATTTATATCTTATCGGTTCTCAAAGCCATAGCATCCAATAAATACGGATCGAAGATAGTTTGGGGCTGCTTTCAAAACCTAATCACCCTGGGAAAAAAGGAATACCGTAACCTTAATGTGGGTACCTGGACATATGGGAATTAAGGGAAACGAAGAGGCTGATCGCCTTGCGAAAAACGGCGAAGATACAAATTTTATTGAACCAGAGCCATTCTGCGGAAAACCAGAAGGGTACTCCAACCCCATACTTAGAAAGTGGGTTGAACAAGAGCATAAACTCTACTGAAACAGACTTCTAGGTTTATCAATCTAAAAAAAATTAACCCCTCTACAAAAAAAAAAAAAAAAAAAGTGGAGGATTTTCTAAAATTCAGCAAGAGTGATATTACCACTCTAATGGGCCTAATAACGGGCACAGTGGAGTAAACCACCACCTTAAAAATATGGGTTAAGCCGAAACCGATACCTGAAGCCTCTGTCTCGAAGACTCAGAAATCACAGAATACATCCCATGTAACTGTGAAGCAGTAGCAAGGAAAACACACAATCTTCTAGGAAAGGTTTCCTTACTACCGGGGAACTAGCCAACATGGCCCTCTTAAAGATACTTAGATTAGCCAAAGTTATCGAGTTATGGTAGGGTAAAGGGGCAATAAACGCACAATAGGCCGAGAAGGTTGCAGTGCTCTCACGTGCTCCCCAAATAATAATAATAAAAAAAAAGTATCAATGCACTTCGTTTCACTGTAAGTCTCTAATTTCGAGTAAACAACATGGTTTTGTTAGGAATAGTTCGACTGTCACTAATCTGATGGAGCTTGCGTATAAATCCATTTTGGCTTTTGGGGATGGTAAGTATATATACTGATTTTAGTTAGGCTTTTGATAAATTAACCCATTCTATAATTTTGTCTTAAACCCTATACTAATCAAATAATTGGCGAATACCAAGGCGGATTCAGAACCCGACGATCTACAACAGACCAGATATTCTCGGTGAAACAGGTGCTTGAGAAATGCTGGGAATATAACACAGACGTGCACCAAATATTCGTAGATTTTAAACAAGCATACGACAGTATCGACAGGAGCGTACTGTACCAAATCATGCTTGACTTTGGAATTCCTCCGAAAATAGTCCGACTAACAAGACTCACAATGACGAACACTGAATCCCAAGTGAGAATACAAACCGATTCCACAACCAGCTTTCGAACGGAATGTGGTTTAAAGCAGGCAGATGGTCTCTAGCCCCATGCTTTTCAACTTGGCACTAGAGTATGTCGTCCGAAAAATACCAGTCGACACCAGCGGGACACTACTATTCAAGTCCACCCAACTAGTAGCATACGCTAACGACATTAACATCCTAGCAAGATCCTTCCCTAGTGCTAAGGAGGTATTTGTCAATCTTGACTCCGCCGCAAAAGAAGTCGGGTTGCGCATTAATGAAAGCAAAACACAAGTAATGACGCAAACAAGAAGGAGAACGCCAATCAGACAAAACATAACAATTGCGGAATATAATTTGGAGAGTGTGAACAACTTCATATATCTTGGGGCTAATCAAACAAAGGACGGTAATGAAACAGACGAAATCAAAAGACGGATAATACTTGCAAATAAGACGTATGATTCGGTACTTCCAATAATGAAATCCAAGAAAGTGCACAGGAACAATAAGCTGCGGATTTATAAAACTATTATACGACCTGTGCTCTGTTATGGCAGCGAGACGTGGACATTAACGCAAACTTCCGAAAAAGCAGTTAATACATTCGAAAGAAAGGTCCTCCGAAGAATTTTGGGACCTGTGAAGGAAGGAACGGAATGGCGAATAAGATACAACCATGAGTTGTATCAACTCTACGACGAGGCAGAAGCTTCAACGTTCATCAAGCTACGTAAACTGTAGTGGGCTGGTCATGTAGAGCGAATGGAAGACAGAAGAATCCCCAAACGCTCTGAAAGGCAAAGCGAGTGGTAACCGGCCAGTAGGCAAGCCATTTTAAAAGTTAGCAGCTGGAGGACGCGGTCTTTGGATCGATCGAGACGATTGGAGGCGACGACTTCAAGAGGCCAAGGCCCGATTTGGGCTTTCGCGCCATTGATGATGATGATAATTTTGTTGAAAATAGACTTGTTGTTAAGTTATATATGTTTAATAGAACCTATCAAGTTATCTATCGTGATTGTATTTCTAAGCAATTTACTGTGCATTCTGGGGTCCCTCAAGGAAGTTATTTGGACCAATTCTGTTTAGCCTGGCCGTTGACGATGTTGCCTCTTTTCTTAAAAATTTGGAAGTACTCGTTTATGCTGATGACATTAAAATCGTTAGGTCTTTTCGTTTCAAATCTGATAACGTTCTTTTTAATTTCAGTAAATGACCTTCGATTCATCATCATCAATGGCGCGTCAGCCCAAATCGGACCCTGGCCTCCTGAAGTCGTCGCCTCCAATCGTCTCGATCCAAAGACCGCGTCCTCCAGCTGCTAATTATACTCTAGATGAAATCTGAGAGTATTATAAGTTTGCTCTAAAGTTTGTAACGCCAAGAAATAATGCTCGGAGAAAAAAATGATGAATACAGAAATTAATATTATCACTCAAAAATCTCAAAACCGGATGTCCGTCCGTCCGTCCGTCCGTCTGTGCGCGCTCTAGCTTGAGAACGCGTTGAGCTAGATAGTTCAAATTTTGTACACGTCGTTTTTGACAAAAAAGTAAGGTCAAGTTCGTGAACGGGCCAAATCGCTCCACCCCTTCTACCCCCTCCCGTACAAAATGACACAATTGCGCAATTTGACAATAAACGGATTTGCACGAAAAGTATAAAAGTTATTGGCCTGAAATTTGGAATATGTTACTTTTATGGTAATATCAATCTACCGTACGAAAATTATGCGTATCCTCCCCCTCCTTCTACCACCTCCCATACAAACTGTACTTGTCATGAATTACTCTAAGCCAATTTACTCATTGCGTATACAATTTAAAGAGCTGAAATTGTGCACCAAATATTTATTTGAAATTGTTAGTAAGCTCAAAAAAATTTAGACTATTAGCTTCACCCCTTCTACCCCCTCCCATACAAAATGACACAATTTCGTAATTTGACAATAAACGGATTTACTCGAAAAGTATAAAAGCTATTAGTCTGAATTTTCGGATATGTTATTTTCATAGTAATTTTAATCTATAGTAGAAAAATTATTTGCGTCCTCCCTCTCCTTCCATCCCATACAAACTACACTTTTTCATGAAATGCTCTAAGACGATTTTCTCAGAACATATAACATTTATTGAGCTCATATTTTGTAATAAATACTTAATTAGTATTAGCACTAAGATCAGAAAAAAATATTTGATTACCTTCACTGTTTCTGCCCCCTCCCATACAATATGACACAGTTTCACAACTTCACAAAAAATCGATTTTCTTGAAAAGTATAAATGGCACTAGTCTGAAATTTCAGGGATGTCAATTTTACAATATTCCTAGTTATTTCTGAAAAAAATCACTCTAATCGCCCCACTCTTTCTACCACCTCCCATACAAACTGCACATTTTCACTAAATCTAACTCACTAATTTTTTCAGTTCCCATTCAATTTTTGGAGTAAGCATTTTGTACAAAACATTTTTATAGCTACTTTAGTATGATGGGGAAAAATTAGTTCAATGCTGTCATCCCTTCTAATACTTCCCATGCCAAATTTCTTGGGATCACAAAAAATTCTATTTCATCTAGAGTATCGTAAGATTGCGCTTTACGCGCAATCGTAGCCCTGTTATGTTTTTTAAAATAGCTTTGCTGTCTTCATCAACCGAGTCTTCCCATCGCTTGCGTGGTTTGCCTACGGGCCGGTTACCACTCGTTTTGCCTTTAAGAGCACGTTTGGGTATTCTTCTGTCTTCCATTCGCTCTACATGGCCAGCCCACTGCAGTTTACGTAGCTTGATGAACGTTGAAGCTTCTGGCTCGTCGTAGAGTTGATACAACTCATGGTTGTATCTTATTCGCCATTCCGTTCCTTCCTTCACAGGTCCCAAAATTCTTCGGAGGACCTTTCTTTCGAATGTGTTAACTGCTTTTTCGGAAGTTTGCGTTAATGTCCACGTCTCGCTCCCATAACAGAGCACAGGTCGTATAATAGTTTTATAAATCCGCAGCTTATTGTTCCTGTGCACTTTCTTGGATTTCATTATTGGAGGTACCGAATCATACGTCTTATTTGCAAGTATTATCCGTCGTTTGATTTCGTCTGTTTCATTACCGTCCTTTGCTAAATTAGCCCCAAGATATATGAAGTTGTCCACACTCTCCAAATTATATTCCGCAATTGTTATGTTTTGTCTGGTTGGCGTTCTCCTTCTTGTGTGCGTCATTACTTTTGTTTTGCTTTCATTAATGCGCAACCCGACTTCTTTTGCGGCGGAGTCAAGATTGACAAATACCTCCTTAGCACTAGGAAAGGATCTTGCTAGGTTGTTAATGTCGTCAGCGTATGCTACTAGTTGGGTGGACTTGAATATTAGTGTCCCGTTGGTGTCGACTGGTATTTTTCGGACGACATACTCTAGCGCCAAGTTGGAAAGCATTGGGGCTAGAGACCATCTCCCTGCTTTAAACCACATTCCGTTCGAAAGCTGGTTGTGGAATCGGTTTGTATTCTCACTTGGGATTCAGTGTTCGTCATTGTGAGTCTTGTTAGTCGGACTATTTTCGGAGGAATTCCAAAGTCAAGCATGATTTGGTACAGTACGCTCCTGTCGATACTGTCGTATGCTTGTTTAAAATCTACGAATATTTGGTGCACGTCTGTGTTATATTCCCAGCATTTTTCAAGCACCTGTTTCACCGAGAATATCTGGTCTGTTGTAAATCGTCGGGTTCTGAATCCGCCTTGGTATTCGCCAATTATTTGATTAGTATAGGGCTTAAGACGACGTTCAATAATTTTTGTCAGTATTTTATAGGACGTCCACAACAATGATATACCTCTGTAGTTCTCACAGCAGAGTTTGTCTCCTTTCTTGTAAATTGGACATATAATGCTTTTTCGCCAGTCGTCGGGTATGATTTCCTCTGTCCAAATTTTGCATATCATGTTGTGCAGTATTTCAGCGACACAGTTTCCACCGTTTTTCAGAAGTTCAACTAGTATCTCGTCAATTCCCGGCGCTTTGTTTCGTTTTTGGTCACATAGGTCTGCTTCGATTTCAGCAAGCGTGGGTGGTATCGATGATGGTTCATCTTTGTCAGTTGAGGCTTCAATTGAAATGTTGTCTGTCGTTATCGGTGCTACTGGGATGAAATTCAAAAGATGTTCAAAGTAGGAAGCCCATCTCCTTTTGATTTCTTGTGCGTCGCTGATGATGTTGCAATCCATCTTTGCAGAGAGTCTTTTACTATTGCGTATGCGTCCCGCGTTTTATTTTTTCTCATGTCGTCGTCCATTTTTTGTATTTATCAATATGGTACTTCCTTTGTTTTCGTCTGCAGGTCTTTTTCGCTTATCGCCTAAACTCGTCATATCTTTATTTTTTGGCTCGCGTTGGTCGTTCAGTAAAAATTTTGTAAGCTTCGTTCTTTCTATCTATTGCGTCGCGACATTCTTGGTCGAACCAATCATTACTTTTCCGCCGTGCTTGATACCTCTTCCGCGGAGGATTTGATGCCGTCTCGTATTTTCATCCACGCATTCTCCACTGGCATATTTTGGATATCTTCATATATTGGTGTCAGGTGTTTATTACATGCTAACATGTAAGCCTGCGCCACCGTTTCGTCGTTAAGCTTGTCGACATTGAATTTGCGAGCTCTACTCGTTTTCGAATATCCACGACATGCTATTTTGCATCGATACTTAGCTCTGACTAGATAGTGGTCAGAGTCACAATTCGCACCGCGGAGAGTTCGTACATCAAGTATGCTGGAAGCAGCCCTTTTCTCAATTAGAACGTGGTTTATTTAGTTGAAGGTGTGACTATCTGCTGATGCCCACGTTCGTTTGTGAATATCGCGATGTGGGAAGCACGTGGAGCTTACTATGATATTTTTGCTGCTCGCGAAATCAATAAGACGTTGGCCATTGTCGTTGGTTATGTCATGGAGACTGTGCCCTCCTGTTGTTCCTCTATGAGCCTCCTCTTTTCCGACTTTTGCATTAAAATCCCCTAAGACAATCTTTAGGTCATTCGAGGGCAGTGAATCATAGGTTGTCTCTAAGGTGGCATAAAATTCGTCTTTAGGTATATCGTCCTTGTCTTCTGTTGGTGCGTGAACGTTGATCAACCAAGTGTTGAAAAATTTAGTCTTTATTCGGATTGCACACAATCTTTCACTTACTGGTCTGAAGCTCGTGACCTGCTGTTTAAATTTTTTGTCAACGACAAAAGCGACTCCAAACTCTCTGCTTCCCGACAATTTTCCACTTGGATAGATTGTGTGTGATCTCATGTCCATGATTTCGCTACCGAGCCATTTTGTTTCTTGGATGGCAGTTATGTTGATGTTGTGTTTTGGCACTTCTTCGAGGAACTCTTTCAGAGCTCCTGTCCTAAATAAGGATCGAACATTCCAAGATCCAATAGAGTAGTCCATTTTCCGTTTGCGGGGTCGTTGCCGTTGAGTCCATCCCCGAGGCTGTTCTTCAGGTTTCGGGACAGTGTTTTTTTTTCGGTGATGCGTTGTCGGCGCCTCGCTCAACCCCCGACCTGGAGAGCCGGTCCTACTTATTTATTACACCCTAGTAGAAAAAGAGTGGGAGTTTTGAGCTAAATATGACATGCTGGAGTTCTCACAGCTATGCTGCAAGTCCAACTATGTCATACTTTTTGCCTACTTCCTGAGACGCACTGGTGTTACTGGCCATTCGGGTTAACTCCATGCTCCCTCCTCCTTTCTCAAACGGGGCTTGGGACCGCCTATGGCGGAGTTATGACCTTCGATTATACTTCTGCAATGGCACTACAGCCCAAAACGGGCCTTGGCTTCCTGACCTTAAGGTTTCTTACAATTTTTCATTATTTATTATGGAAGGACTGTTAGACCTTCGCATAAACCTCTATCTGCGAATTGTTCATTTTCGTAGATTGCGGTGACCAAGGTGCACTCAAGCAGATAATGTGCTGGAATTATGCGTTGACTGCGATTTGAACTCACGAACTTCGCATTGTAGACTAACACGTTACTCACTAGCCTACACCCTAGCTGAATGACCTTCGATTGAATTTGGATAAATGTCATATAATGACATTTACTAAGAAAGTCTCACCGTTTGTAATAATTTACAGTCTCAGTGACTGTATTTCGGATCGTGTTAATTTCATTATTGACTTAGGTGTTACATTTGACCAAAATATTGATTTGGTTCTGCATATAAATAAGATTGTACAAAAGAGTAATTCTATGTTGGGCTTAACTACTCGCTTATCCAAGAAATTTCACAATTCCTCTGTTAGGTTGAGTCTGTGTAAAACCTTTGTTCTTGAAAATGCTTCTGGAGTTCGGTCTCCTTATTATGATGTGCATATTGGCAGAATTGAATCTATTCAGCGTAAATTTGTGAGAATAGCTTTATGCCACCTTAATTGACGTGAAGTAGCTGTTGCTCATTAACCGATTACGCTTCTTACGTAGAGAAGCTAATAAGTATTTCCAGCAAACAATTTTACGAGCGCTCGCAAATAACGATATTAAATCGAGCATGAAATGATATAAAACAAATAAACTTCGTCATGATATTAAGCAAGCCAAGCAGAAAGTATCGCACAACGTCGATCTTGTTATATACAAGCAGTTTTCATTTCACCATGCGCCTTAGCAGAGCCAAAAATTCGCCAAAAATCGTGTCGACATCTCCAAATATCGCAAACGCAAACGGCAAGAAACCTAGAATTTGCAGAAAATCCCGCGTGTGCTTGTGGGTGTGTATGTCCGTGAAATGTTCAAAGTTATAAAACACAGAAATAGGACGAGAAGCAATTGCGATCTTCGAAGATTTCTTGTTTAGTATTAAAAGTCAAGTTCTTTAATAAATCATTAATGTTTCATAGATAATATCGTTTATGAATCGTTAACGATATTCATTAATGATTTAAAGGAAAAATCATTGACGACACATTAATGATTCATTGATAACGATTACATACTTTCCTATATACATGTTTCTTGTAAACATCTTACAATTCATTAATGAATCGTTAAAAGTAATTCATTAAAGTCCATTTAGTCCGTTTGATGATTCGTTTGTGACTCGTTAACGATGCTCGTTGATGATCAAATCGCTCGGTAATATGATTCATTAACGATTCTTTAATGAATTATTTTGTTTGCTGAGATGCCGATGTATTCGACTTCTCTGTAGATAAACTATGCTTAAAACGCAGACTGAACGCTGTGCTTATTGTGCTCTGTTTATTTATGTTCTTGGTGTAGGGATGTTGATGTTTGTTTTATCCCTTCACTAAATGATGAGCCAAAGGATAAATCAATTTCCATCTTTTATATTTGAAACCGATTTTATGGCAATTTCTTGCATTAAGGAATCCTGGTAGTGATTTAATTTGGTTATATAATATTCTGAGAGGTATGTTTACTATTTGTAGAGCAAATGACGGCTAAAATTATTTCTGAAAAGCAATCATTTGGCAGCGTTAGTGTATTGAGTATAATTGGATTGTCGAATAAATTTCTCTAAAGTAGATTATTTGCAAAATTTTTCTCATGCAATCCATCTTGAATCCTTCAAACTGCAAATTCCACAATCCTTCTCGATATGGTAAAATTGTAATACGGCATCGTACTAGCATAAATTCCCAATAAATTTTCTGTCACAAAACTGTCGTTCCGAACAATTATCAATTCTGACATGTTGTCTCTTCTATACGGAAGACAACAAATATTGAATCTTGTCGATAATACCGACGATGACATCTTGGTTAGAAATCATCGACATCATCATTGTCATCATCGTGAACGATCATCATCATCAACATCATGTTCATCCTATATTGCTCTCGCTGAAATTGATTCGAGTTATTTTTGCAGAAATCCTACACTCCATATACCTACTACCACATTTCGAAATCGATAAATTAACATTTTGTCATATTTAAAGTGCCCAGCGGAATTGTGTAGGGGACCATTTACAATTCATAAAGTCGAGATAATCTGTCAATCAAGCTGTCATAGGTATAAATAGTATACACATCTAAGTAATCCGCTTTAGATTCTCTATTGGATTTCAAAGTCGATGACAGATTCGATCGTGGTAAATGGGCACCAAACTTACAGGAATCTCTCTGGCTCGCATCATAAGTGTGTAACTTGTTTTTATCGAGCAAAAATCTCACATAACTTGCAGCCGATTTATAGAAAATGTGAGATTTATAATGACCTACTGGGACGCATCTACTTGTTTGATGAAGATGATATTGTCGGATCGATCCGTGTTCTTCATGTTGATGAAATTATTGACAATTGTAACACAAAATGCTGATAAACTAGCTTGCTCGATTGAGACGCGCTACTAACCCGACCGCCACCAATATCTCAGAACGTTGGCATAAACAAATTGCAACCCATTAATGGACCGCGGAGTTAAGTGACTGACCATTTTGGGAAAAAAGCGGCGTCTATCTTTTGGACAACATTTTTTCGATTTTGCAATCTGAATAAATATAAAGTGAATGCGAAGAAAACAACCATCCCATCTGTAAAGTCGAGCTATAAATTTTCAATGGGCAACTGTTTGGGAAAATGCCACTAAATTATACCGTGGTTAAAGATGGACCAACCCATACGGATATGGCCAGAGCATATAAGTGCAGCCGATGTGTGGGCTTTTTCGCACAGGTCCAATTGTTTCAAAAGGAAGAGAACGCCAAGACACCTATGGGAAAACAAATTTATAGTGAAGTAGTCCTAAGACAATATTGCTATAAATTTAACAATTTGTTCCTGGTGGTATCAATTTGAATGCGTAAATGGGAGTTTATCCGGAAAGGTTTGGTTTTTTTATTTTCAGGAAATTCGTTTTAAATAAGATACAACTTAACTTTCATAATATGCCAGTGGAGAATATGTGGACGAAAATACGAGACGGCATCAAATCCGCTGCAGAAGAGATACTAGGATACCAAGCGCGGTGAAATAATAATGACTTGGTCGACAAAGAATGTCGCGAGGCAGTAGATAGAAAGAACGAGGCCTACAACTTTTTTACTGAACGACCAACACGAGCGAAAAAGGATACATGTGTTGAGCCTAGGCGATATGTACAGGGCGTGCCATTTTTTATGTCGTTGTGTAAACATTGAATAACTTTGACATTTATCAACCGATTGACTTGATTAGACATGTTTTCGAAGCGTCAATTGAGTACAATCTTAACCATGAATCGCTTCACACCGAAATAACGCGCCGAAATAGTGACGCTGTATATTGAAAATAGTCGTTCGGTTGTATTGACTCAACGTGCATATCGCCGAAAATATCGTGGCCAACAGGCACCGTCTGACAACACTATTCGTCGTTTGGTGAGAGAGATCGTCAACATGCCGTTCATCAACGACCAAGACGTTCCAATGAACTGGTTGAAGCGGTCAAACGCAAAAGTGTCGTATCTTCACCGCGCTCAGCATTTCGGCGTCAGCGGAACCACTTTGCGGCGCATTTTAAAGGATGATTTGCATTTGTTTCCGTATAAAGTGCAATTAGCACAAAGAATATTGCTGACAGATCGTCCACGTCGCTTTGAATACGGCTAAACAGTCGCTCGAACGGTTTACACCGAACATGATTTTTGGAAGCAAATTTTGATGGCCGACGAGGCCCATTTCACACTATCTGGCGGCGTTAATTAGCAAAATTGCCGCATTTGGAGAACGGAGAATCCACACGAGATCCATGAAACGCCATTACCATTGTGACTGTTTGGGCCGGTGTTTGCGCCAAAACCAGCATTGGGCCATTTTTTTTTCAGAGAAAACGAAACAGTAGTTGGAAACCGATATCGGTGGATGTTGGCTCATTATGTCTGCCCGGATACCGGTTTCAACAAGATGGTGCGCTATGCCACATTGCAAATCAAACAATTTAGTTTCTACGACGAAAATTCCATGGACGTCTGATGTCAAAAAGAGGTGACATTTGACCTCTCCGGACTTCTTTTTGTAAGGTTATATAAAAAACAACGTGTGCGCCAGCAAGCCTCCGACCATTGACGAGCTCAAGGCAAATATTCGCCGAAATCATCGCTATACCGCCCGAGATACTCGAAATTAAATCAAATTTTGCTGTGGCCAATAAGGGCGGCTTTCTGATTGGTGTTGTATTTTAAATCTAGTCCAAATAAATTGCAAAGGTCTAAATTGAATAAAAATACCTCATATACATATAGAAATCGGTTTTTTTTTTCAAAGTTATTTAATGTTTACATACCGACAACGCATCCTGTACAAAAAACCTCCAGGCGAAAACTAAGGAAGTACCATAATGACAAGACACAAAAAATGGACGATGATATCAGACAAAATAAAATGCGGGACGCACACGCAAGAGTATGAGACCTGAAAAGAGATATAAGTTAAAAACCAGTGTATGCAAAGACGCAGAGGGCTACATCATCAGCGACACATATGAAATCAAAAGAAGATGGGCTTCCTACTTCGAACATCTTGACTCAATCCCTCTCTATTAGCACCGATCACGACTGAAAACATCTCAATTAAGATTTCAACTGAAGAAGAAGAATCTCCACTACCCACGCTTGCCGAAATCAAAGCAACCCTATGTGACCAAAAAGTACACAAATCGTGGGCATACCCGACAATTGACGAAAAAGCATAATATGCCCAATTTACAAGAACGGGGACAAACTCTGCTTCTTGAATTACAGAGGAATATCATTATTCTGTACGTTCTATAAAACACTGATAAAAATAATTAAACGTCGTCTTAAGCCCTATACTAGTGAAATAATTGGCGAATACCAACGTGGGTTCAGAGCCGGACGATTTACACGTCTACACCAAATCTTTGCAGATTTTAAAGAAGCAAACGACAGTATCGACAGGAGAGTACTATACCAAATCATGCTTGATTTTGGAATTCCTCCAAAACTAATCCGTCTAATGAGACTTACAATGATAAACACTGAATCCCAAAGCTTCGGAACGGAATGTGGATTAAAGCAGGGAGATGGTCTAGCCCCCTTGCTTTTCAACCTGGCACTAGAGTATGTCGTCTAAAAAATCCCAGTCGACACTTATTCAACGACATAAACATCCTCTAAAGATCGTTCCCTAGTACTAAGGAGATATTTGTTAATCTTGACTTCGCCGGACTGCGCATTAATGAAAGCAACACAAAAGTAATGAGAAGGAGAACGCTAATCAGACAAAACATAACATTTCCGGAATATAATTTGGAGAGTGTGAACAACTTAACATATCTTTGGGCTAATCTAGAAAATGACGGCAATGAAACTCAATCGACGGATAATACTAGCAAATAAAATATCTTCTTCTACTTCTACAATGGCGCTACAGCCCAAATCGGACCTTGGCCTCCTGACATGCAGGTTCCTTAACATTGTTCATACTTATTGTGGAAAGGTTGTTAGCCCTTCGCACAACCCTCTTTCTACGAATTTTTAATTTTCGTAGAATGAGGTGACCAAGGTATATCCAAGCAGGCAATGTGCTGGAATTATATATTGCGCCGACCGGGATTTGAACTCACGACCTTCGGATTACAAGACAAACACGCTACATACTAGGCTACACCCTAGCAAATAAAATATAGTATTCTGTAATTCCAATAATGGAACCGAAGAAAGTGCACAGGAACAATAATCTGGGAATATATAAAACTAAATACGATCTGTGCTCTGTTATGGCAGCAAGACGTGGACATTAACGCGAACTTCCGAAAAAGCAGATAACGCACTCGAAAGAAAGGTTCTCCGAAGAATTTTGGGACCTGTGAAGGAAGGAACGGAATGGCGAATAAGATACAACAATGAGTTGTATCAACTGTACGACGAGCCAGAAGCCTCAACGTTCATCAAACTACGTAAACTGCAGTGGGCTGGCCAGCGAATGGAAGAGAAATGTTTTTCTTGATTTTATAATGTAGACATTTGTATGAGAGAGGGTAGAATGAGTGAAGCGAAGCTGATAATTTTTTTAGTATTTATTGGAATTATTAAGTGACAAATTCTGGCAAAATTTTAAGTCTACTTTCTAAAGCTTTAATGAAAATCGATTTAATGCATTTACGAAAATTATGCATTTCTATGGGAGGGGGTAGAAGGAGTATCCGGATCAAAACAAAATTTTTCTTCATCAATGATTTTACTTTATTATTTTAATAATAAAGTATTGTGATCGACTTGGGAAAAAAAAAAATTTGCTATCCTGAAATTTTGTTTTTTCGCGTTTCATGACTAAATTAGCCTAAAAATGCCAAAAAAAAAATTCGTCTGTCTGTACGCCGTCCGCCGTCTGCCGTACGCCGACGTGTACGCTCAGCGCACATTAACTCCCAAACCATTCAAGATAGAAAGTTCATTTTTGGGGGGATTGTAGATAGTTGCGGATCTCAGGCGGACACCCATTTTGGGGGGTGTACGGGTTCAGGGGGAGGCGGGGGGAGTGCTTAAGCCGAAAAATACGAATTCAAATTTCTCAACCATGGTAACAGCTAGGAAGCTAAAACTCAACATACATATAGAGGGGTTTGTGGGACAACTTTTAAAAATAATTTAATTTTTTTATTCATTGGGGTGCGAAAAGGGGGGGCTAAGAACCAATTCTCGGCCGAATTTTTTTTTTAAATGATTATATCTTCGAAATTTCGTACCATAAAAAATTGATATTTTGATTGATATTTTGAGACCATAAAGGTGGCATATACATAGGTCCACTAGAATCAGTTTAGGTAAAAGCTGATTATTGTAAGGGGATGGGCCGGGAGGGGGGGGGGTGCAAAGAAAACACATAAAAATCAATATCTCGGCTATTTACTAAGCTATGTAATTGAATCTTGGAACCTAGATTAAGCTATACTAGAGAAATACGAGAAAAATATAACATTTGGACAAAATAGTAGTGAGAGGAAATGGGGAGCATTTCAAAAATGATGCACTTTCCAAAATTTCAAACCGTTATAATTCAAAATTGAGTACAGATATCAAACTAAAATTTTGTCAAATTGTAGAACTAGGTAGTTTTTAAATTTGGTAAAAATTTTACGTTGGGAGGTGTAAGGGGAGCGAGGTGGTAACCAAAAATGTCGAAAATTTTGAGTGATTTCTTAAGGGCTCTGGTGAAAGATATGAAATTTAAATTTTCCATTTGGGTACATCTATTTGTTGTACATACAGAAAAAATAATAAAAATTCCACAATTGTTATGCACCGACCCCTCTGGTCTACCGTGCACAAGGTGTTTCATGTGCAATGAAAAAACCACATAAACTGAAAATTTTTGAATGAAATTTGAAGGTAGAAACTTGAAAACTTGCGAAATGCATTTAAAAAAAATCATTAAGAGAATGGAATATTAACTGGTCGAATACCTTGAAAACCCATACAAAATGATTTTTTCGACCATTTTTATGAAATTAATTATCACCTAATTAGTAAAAGCTATCAATTTGAAATTTTGCACAAAATCATTTGAAGATAGTTGAAATAGAACTGCGGCAAAATTTTTGAGATCACCTTGCCGTTCTACCCCCTCCCATACAAAAGTATGATTTCGACCAATTTCAATAAAACAACTGCTAACCAACAAATTAAAAGCTACGAACTTGAAATTTTGTACGAGCACACTACAAGAGAAAGGAAGTAAAATTGCGTCACAAATTTTACGATTCCCCTACCTCCTCTACCCCCTCCCATACAAATGTTTGGTTTCGTGAATGTAAAATACACCGAATCCTATGAAAATTCTATGCAACTTCGTCTATGAAACTGACATTCTATACAGAGAATATTGGACGTAATTCAAGCAATCAATTAAAAAACTATTAACATCCACCCACTCATAAAAACTCAAACTTGCATAAATAAACGAACGAAATATTGATTATATGTACTGGAGCTTTTGAAAGTTTCCGAAAAGTGTTAAATTGACAATTGCCCTGCCCAAGAACCCCCTTTCACTTAGCCTTCCCTAACCACTCTAAGCTGCATATTGACTTTCCACACATACGCAACTTGTCCCAAGAATAATAAAGTTTCGCCCGACTTGTTGGCAGTTTATTTCTATTATTATACTTTCAACAAAACTTCAACTCGATAGCCTGGACAGTTTCGAAGATAAATAATTTAATTAAAATTTCATGAAATTTCTATGGGAGGAGGTAGAAGTGAGGTGAAGTTGATGGTTTTTTTATAATTGGTTGGAATGTTAATAAAATTAACACTGATAAAAATTTGTTCATTTAGCTTTAGGAGCTTTAATGAAAATCGAATAAATAATTTTCTAGTGGATGGGGTAGAAGGAGATAGGGGATCGGATCAGTATGTTGTGATGTTAATGATATATACATTTATACTTTGACCCAAATTTCAAGTTGATACCTTAAATAGTTTCGAAGAAAAATTAATGTCTTAAGATTTCGAAATTTCATGAAATTTGTATGGGAGGGGGTACAAGGAGTGGGGGGAAGTAGCCCGTTCACGACCTTAAAGTTACTTTTTTGCTAAAAATTACATACAACACATTTCAGCACGATAGCTCAACGTATTCGAGACAGACGGACAGACGAACAGACAGACAGACGGTTACTTAGAATCGTGGTTTTTGAGCGACAATAAATATTTCTGTACCCTTGGTGGCTCTGTGCGTGCATTATTTTTTAGCGTTACAAACTGGCAAACTTTTAATACTCTCTCATTTAATCTAGAGTTTTATTAGCAGCTGTAGGACGCGGTCTTTGGATCGAGACGATTGGAGGCGACGACTTCAGGAGGTCAGGAGCCGATTTGAGCTGTCGCGCCATTGATGATGCAGATACAACTTACTTAAATAGGTATTTATGCTAACTTTTAGATGATATTGGAAGATCTTTTAAAAGAAATTTCTGCATAGCATTGCGCGACCTTTTCATGAGTAACGAACGCTTAAGGATTTCGGAGTTTTAGAACTCAGTGATAATTCACCTATCACTCGGACTAAAGCTTTGCAGCGGCGATCACATTAATGAATTTGAATTTAGTGTCTCCAGTACGTATTAATTTCGTTAAAAGTCCTTATAGAATGTCGTTATCTCAGCCCATAAGTACAAAATTAAAACACTTTATGCCGAGTTACCTGCTAAATTTGAATTAAAGTATTTTAGCTCGCACCGTTCGTTGATGGCATTAGAGTCCAGAACCAGTGGCACTTTCAATTTTCAATTCCCTGCTAAGGCTACATGATTATGATCCAGAGCCTGTTTGGGGATGTTTCGCTCTGTTTTACTCAAATTGTCACCAATCTGCAACTTCCGTCTTTGAATCTCAGTGCCTATTTTAGTCTGTCCATTGTACTCCAAAGTTCATTGTTGGAGATCACTTCTGACGAGAATATTCCTAAAACTCGTCGGAAGCATTGGTTCGTGAAAGCCTGCAGCTTCTTTGTATGTCGAACGGAAACTTTCCACGTAGTACAACCATATAAAAACACGGATTTGACGTAGGCGTCAAATACTCACAGCTCCGTGCGAAAGGAGATCTCCGTTAATGTCCAGAAAGGGGGAAGGATACCGAAGACCTGACGAGCTTCATTTATAAGAGCGTCAACATCCTTTTTGGCTTCGCCGTCCATGCTAACAATGCTGCCGAGATAACAAAAATTTTGCACCTCTGTTTCGTATTCTAAGAAGAGAATATCACTGAATTTTGACTATGTTGTAGATGGATGCTCTTTACTTCGTTCCGACAAAGTACGTGATTTGGGCGTACTATTCAACTGTAATTTTACCTTTGATGATCATGTGAGTGAATCACATTGCTGGTAAAGCGAACGCTATCCTCTGTTCTGTTAGGAGACAATCTTTACAACGAAAATGTTGTATTGTGCATTCGTCCGATCTACCCTAGAATATGCTAGTCCTATCTGGTCACAATTTTATTCCATTCACATGGATAGGATCGAAACAGTTCAGCGTCGGTTCTTAAGATTTGTCCTTCAGGGCCTTCCCTGGTCCGATCCGCTCAAGTTACCGCCATATGTTGATCGTTTAAATCTGCTGTCTATGGATTCCCTTGAGGAATCATGCCAGAGTTGTTTTTGGTTTTAAAGTGATTTCAGGTATAATTGACTCTGAGATATTGCTGTCTATGATTAAACTCAACGTTGCGAAATCACGAACTTTGTAGAATTCCGCAGCATCGCATGAACTACGGGCTTTATGAACCGATTTCATAATGCTAAGAGATTTCAATCACTACTTCTCGTAATTGGATTTTCACATGAGTGTTCCACAAGTAAAAAGTCAGCTTTCTTGAGGTTAATTATATTTGTTTATGTTTAATATAAAGTTTATTGTTTTATTGTTTCCAACTTTACAAAATTGTAGTAAAAAATGTAGGAAAAATTTAATAATCAAAATTTGAGGAAATAAATTATTAGTATTCATTATTGTTATTTTTCATTATTATTATTATTATTCATTTATTATTTTTAAAAAAAAAACCGTATGTCTGTAGGCCGTACACTGTACGCCGCCAGTATTTGTCGATTCCAGCCGGCCAAAACTATTTATGCGTTTTTCTCGTCCCAAACTTAGGAGTTACGTTGACATATTGTTACATGTTAGCCCTAGTCAAGTATCCGCGGTCTTCCCCTGTACTCGAAAGTAGTGCGAAATGTCAGCTCTACTTGCATATTGAGATTTATTATTTTCCAGATCTTTCTGTCGTGCGTTGCCTTAATATCTCTCGAAGCAATGTCAAAATTGTCCATTTTTCAACAGTACTTCCTTCTAGGTTGGTCCAGTTGGACACCCATAAAGTCATATTATCCAGGTTGTCCCCCTTGTCATACCACTCTTTCAGACAATGCGTCACACATCATGGATTGCTGCTACAAATGCAGAAAGGTCCTTTAGTGCTGCGTTGCTATTCGAATAGAAACTACTCTGCTACCCATTTACTACTGCACTCAATGACAACTTCGCTCATTTTGCAATAACTATTCTTCTTCAATCCTTAACATTAATTTGTTATTAAGAAAGGCATCGCTATAACTATTCTATTCTAAAATACAATGACACTACAGCCCAAATCGGACCTTGGCCCTCTGACCTTCAGGTTCCTTAACATTTTCATTATTTATTGTGAAAGTGTTGTTAGCCCTTCGCACAACCCTCCATCTAGGAATTTCTCATTTTCGTAGATTGAGGTGACCAAGATATACAAGATTCAAGATTCTTTATTGAGACTTAAAAATATACATCATTAAAACTGAATACTTAGAGAAAATAGTGTTGCTGGCTATAAAATTTGGCCAAGCATTATATCTATAGGTAATAACAAATGTTTCTTGAAACTAAACTAAATTACGAAGCGATTACATACCTAGTCTTGGATAGGGTCACTTTTGCTGAAACTAAACTAAATTACGAAGCGATTACATACCTAGTCTTGGATAGATTCACTTTTGCTCCCGGAGTTGATGCCTTCAAGTAATTTTTTTAGACTAAACTAAACTAAAACTAATAACTATAGACTACTTACAACTAAAATTAAAACTAAATCAACGAAAAAAAGGGTGGTTAACTATCAACGCAAAATGATGCGTTGGAGGATTTTTAGTCATCCTTTTCCTCGGTGGGTATCGATTGAAAAGAACAGTTAAGTAAATTACTATTTCAGCAAACAAAATACGCGTAGTCAACCAAAGAGAAAAGCGGAATAAATTAGTTAATTTTTTCATAAAATATTATTGTACAGCGATCTTCTGCAGATTCTTGCAAAACATGGACTGATTCCTCGCTCCATAAACTAATTGGTGATGCATAGTATTGGCTTAAAAACGGCGTGTTATGATTGTCTTCATACAGTTTTTTGATGGGTTCGGGTGAGTCGCTAGTCTGACGGCTGATCGTTTAGCTAAATATAGCAGATATATCATAAGGTGTTCCAAGTCAGCGTCTCCGTAAAGGGAGACATTGCTGAAATAAGTCTTATCTGGCTTTCTATGCTTTGATATACAGTGCCTTAAGATTCTCCGTTCGAAGATTTGTAATTCCTCAGCAACTGACGGAGAGATTGTAAGCCAAATTTAAAAACCATAAGAGATTATCGGTCTAATGATGGTTTTATACATCAACAGCTTCGTCGATTTATAAAGTTCTTTAGAGCTTAACAAGGGTCTTAAGATGAAAACTGCTGCTTTTGCCTTTTGAAGTACATGTCTCGCATGCGGGTTGAACTTCATTCTATGGTGTAGGTTAACTCCTAGATACCTTATGTTATTTTTAAGTGGAATATTCTGACCTTCCAACACCAGCGATAGAGATTTGCTATCACGAACTGCAAGACGGTGCCCTTTCCCACTTGCATTTCGAAAACAGATAAGCTCCGATTTCTCAGCATTTATCTGTATACCCCAAGTTTTGAAAAAATCGTTGGCTCGCAGTAAGTGTTCTCTTACTGCAGCGAGGGCGTCATGTGGTCTCTTAGCGTGAGCAAAAATCAAAGTGTCGTCGGCATAAAGTATTGCTTTGGAGCTTACTAAAGAAACTCCAGAAGCGACAACATCCATAGGCAGTCATGAATAAAAAAATTAAATAGCTTTGGCCCGAGGATAGATCCTTGCGCTACTCCAGCACTAACAGGGATGATTGCCGAAGTGGAGTTCGCTATTTCTATGAAGAGCTTTCTGCCTGTTAGAAAGTCAGCAATAATTCTGGTAAGAGCTTGCGGACATCCTGTCATTAAAAGTTTATATATTAAACCATGCATTCACACAGAATCGAATGCCTTTTCTAAGTCTATCGAACAGGCAACTGTACATTTTCTCTGCCGAAGATTTTTTAAAATATTATCTTGCAAGTATAACACTGCGTGCTCGGCAGAATGATATTTCTCGAAACCGAATTGTCTTTTGGGAATAAATTCACTGCAACAAATATTTAATTTCGTTTGGATGCATTTTTCAAAAATTTTCCTAATATTTGATACCATTGAAATAGGCCTCAGTTTGGTTATATCATTAGACGCACTGCTTTTCAGAATAAGGTAAAGCTTCGCGATTTTCCAACTTGATGGAAAATATCCATTGTTGATGCAATTATTAAAGATGATAGTTAGCTTTTCGGATAATTGATTAGAGGATCTGCGCAGTATATAATTAGGGACGCCATCCGGACCTTTCGATTTTTTCCCATTCGTGCAGTTTATTAGGTCTTCTACGAGTTCTCTGTTGAAAAAATTATCGTTGTTGGTGGCCACATTATTTGAACGGTTGTCAGAGGAGAATGTAGTTAAAACTAAATTTTCACTTGAATCATAAAATTGCCTTACTCTTTCCTGGACGACTGAATTTAATTCCGCATTATGCTGAGGATTCTTTTCCTTATACAATCCGCGGTAAAAATCCGTACACGCTTCTAGTTTGTCATTTATTGAAGAACACTCTACATTTTCATAGAAAAGATTATCCCTTGAAATATTCAGTTTTTGGTATTTTCTGCCTGAGATCCTATCTATTTCTTTAAAGGCAAATGGTGAATATTTTTCAGTCTTTTTTTGTAAAGTTCATTCATTTCCTTACGAATCGTATTTCTTATTATGGAATTAAGGCATTAAATTCTTGAATTAAGTTCCTAATATTCCGCATTCACGCGATTGTAATTTCGATGAAAGTTTCTTTTTAATTGTTTTAGCCAAACTTTTCTAGTCCTTAGAAGGTTCAAGGCATGTGCTGAGAGATCTCTATATTTCATGTTTTTAACCGGGATGATCGTAGAGTGTTTTTTTATGCAGGCTTTGATACTATTAGTTATTTTAAATATGTACTCATCAATTTCTTCAGAACATAAGTTGCGATCAGTGGGTACGTGAAAGTCAAGCTCTTCGGATAAGTCATCTTTAAATTCTTCCCAACTGATGTCTTTAAAGGATCTATAAGTTTCCTGAGGTTGCACAAATGGATTAAATTGAGTAAAATTAATTTCAAGCCAAAGAGCAAAATGGGCGGAAGGGGATGGCAATGTTTTGCACGTACCATTGGTGTTTTGATTAGCGTTAACTAAATTTGAGGAAATTAAAAAAAAATCTAGAACAGATGACGAATGCGGAAAGGTTGGCCCGCATTAACTATATCCATCTCTAAAAATGAACCATTCATAAGCCACGAATGGAGATGTACTCCATTAAAGTTCCTTTGCGAATCTCCCCAGGCTTCATGACGCGCGTTGAAGTCCCCTCCAAACACGTAGCTATCGAAGGATCTTGCTAAGTTAACCAGACTATCTAGATCTGACAGGATACGACTTCCTAAGCCATATGGAATGTAAATTGCTCCAGCTAATAATTTCCGTTCAATTCCTTCCTCATCCATAAATGGTATACTCATAAGGCTAACAGACAGGCGCATAGTGATGAGCGAAACTGCAGAACATGAGTAATTATCTTTGATAAAAACAGCAGTACCACGGCCGAAATCGCTTCTGACCATTTTATAATTTTTGAGGCTAATTTTATGTTTAGGTTTCAAACGGGTTTCTGAAATCAGGGCTATTGAGGGATTTAAATGGTTAAGTGTGTCTTCTAGTGACTTTCTTCTATCATGTGCAATTAAGGAATTCACGTTTGCGGCATAGATCTTTAAATAAATTATACGCGGGCTAACAGATCAGCAATAAACTTGATGTAAGCTGAGGCTTGTTCAAATTTGGACGAGATAGACTTAAAGTTCATCATAAAATTTGTAACCTCCTCCATTAAGATTGGTAAAGGAACTCCAAATAGTGAATCTGGAATGTCTAAGAATTTATCAAATATTCCGGTTTCAATGTTTGGGATTCTGGCTCTGATCGGGCTACCATCACGAACTATATTTGCGAATGAACGATTAGAGGTAACTAAGTTATTAACGGAACGTTGAACGAAGTTCCTATTCATCTGATTCTTACGGGTGTTATCTAACTTCATCTCTTCCCTTTTTTGTTTGTATTTCATAAGCACCTAGCATTTATTATAATTGGCGGGATGCCCTTCTGATCCACAATTAATACATAAAGCCTTTGGGGGACTAGTACCTTCGTTCTTCCTTGGACATGAATTTTTGTCTTCGTGGTTACCACCACATTTGACACAACGTTTATCATAGCCACAGTTGGCTGAGACATGTCCAAATCTTTGGCATCTGTAGCATTGAATGACCTCCCTACCTTAGGGTTTTTCAAAGTAAATTTTTTGAAAGAGAATATATTTGATCTTTAAAATCTTCTTGAAGTCATCACCACTTTAGAGTTATTTTGAAAATATTAGAACTGGTACCATCCCTTTTGGCCCAAACAGTTGGAATCTGGTCCACTTTAGAAATAGAAATGGAAGGATCAATCTGCAGAATATCGTTCAGAATGTCATTTGTACTAAAATCTCCACTCATGCCTCTTAGAATTACGGAACTGGTTCGTAATTCCTTGGGAGTGAACGAAAAGGCATCAGCTTTTAGGGGTCTTATATCTTCTATAATTCTTTTATGAATATTTACGTCATCTACATATAACTTTTGCCTATCTACGCCCTGGTTGACAATTCGTATTCTTTCTGAGCTTGACATTTTTCTAACAGAGTCAATAACAGTCTTAGCACCTAGAAAAGTTATAAATATCGGTGGGCACCAATGAGTTTTTTGTTTTATCCCAGCTGACTGAGAGTTATTAACGTTCGTAAGGTTTACATACTTATTTGAAATATTAGAACTAATAGAAGGCCCGTCATCAGTATTCAAATTTGACAATATACTAAATCTATTATGATATTGATTATTTTCACCTTTCTCCATGTTGTTGGTTTTGCGTTTAGCCCTTTTTGCAATGAGAGTCTCCGCTTCCTCGTTGGCCCCCGCGAAAAAACTTTGGGCGGATGACAGCATACTTTGGGAATCTTCCACAGTTCTGCTCTCTTCGGATGCAATGGATAGTCCAGAGGAATCTCCTTGGATCGAGTAGAATTCGGCCCGTGTTGTGCAAATACTCATAAATGCTCCGTCACCTTTGCTTTGGGTCTTCTTTATGGTAAGTTTGGGAATTTTCGCCACGACTCCTCTTAACGTTTGCTTGTCATCTATCCTGGCGTTGTCTTCTAGCTCCATATCAGTTTCTCCACGTAAATCAGACTTTGATCCATTAGAATTGGGGATCAGTATTCCACTCGACCGCTTCAATGGATTCGAGCTTGCCTTCAAATCGCTAAAATTTGCGAGTTTCGAAAACCACGATAACCTCAAATTTGAGGTTAGGTGTAAAACGCCCTGAGGAGGATTAAAAAAGTCACGATAACCACTAATTTATATATTAAATTAAGCAGCTCCTTAAGTTTTATGTCATCAATGATCTTTTTAGGATTAACAAATGAAACATTAGTTATGATTTTTTTTTTTTACAGAATGACCTGTGTTATAGGCAATTTCGGCATTTATGTGCAATGCACAAACACAGTCATGGAGGGAAGGAATGGGATTGGGAAGGTTGAGGAAGGGGAGTGAGAACAACCGTAGCGAATGGAGAAGCTGGTATATTGCTAAGTTGTACTGGCTGCTTACTGACAAATATTTGCAGATGTTATGGGGAACTGAATGATAGAAAGCGAACAGAAACCATCTACTGAGTATCTAGGCCTTCTTGAAGTGGAACTGTTTCACTTTTACACCGTTTCCCCATTTTATTGCGAATAATTTTTGTATCACCAGTAGCAACTGAAAAATTTGCGCTTAAAAAAATCCCGTCTGGAGTGATGAACCGAAAAAATAATTCGTAAACACTGCTCTCTAGCACAGACGTCTAAACAGGTTGACAGTTGCCCATCAACTCCTCGACCAAGATATACCCAAGCAGGAAGTGTGCTGGAATTATTCGTCAATCGGGATTTGAACTCACGATCTTCGCATTATAGATCAACACACTATCCAATAGGCTATACCTTAGTATTAACTAGAGATACTCGATACATACTAACATTACTCTCCTCATAGAGTTTGGACAATGCTATAATAGCACCAGTTCAGCGTGAGTTCAGAAGCACAAGAAGGCAACTAATGTACGGACACGAGAACAAGCGTGCGTTAAACTAAATGTTTTTGAATAGAATACTCATTACGATCGAAAATAAATATGACTTTCATAAATAACAATTCATTATGATTGCGTTTTCTTCATAAAAGAAAAAGATTTGAGAAAATTCAAATTTCGGACAAATATTCCCTCGTAATCGCTGCACATGCTTTGTCGAAACTCTACTAGGACAGCATCTTAGTGTGTATCGAGTATCTCTGGTATTGACTAGCTATAACTATTACCTTAATGGAAATAGTATTCAAACCATCAAGTAGGTATGCCAAAACTATTCATAAATTTCAACATGGAAATTGGTTAGGACCCAATCCTTTCCACTACAATTTTTTCTATTGATATGGTTTTATAGATTTTTTAAAACCATATCACTTGCTATGAACTTTCAAATTCTAATGAAATCTTACTTTTCTGACATGTTCGCTTTTCAAAACGAACTTAATCCCACCAAAACGTTTTGATCAACTTTTCCATTTTCCTATGAGAATATCTCGCTATGTTGATTCGTTCGCGCTGTGTAATCTCCATTGGAACACCTTGATTGGCGCTTAAACGTGATAAATACCTGTGAAGTGAGTAATTATCAATTCCATTCATAGAGACACTGAGATGACTTTCATTAATTAAAACGATAATGGGCGATGGCTTTTTTTATTTACGTGGATAGCTATGCCATAAAGCAACGTCTTACATGTATGGCGGAAAACGGTAATGGAAATTATATCTTTGCTGTGATGTGAAATGAAAAAATGTGTATTTGTTGAAATATGCGTATGAGAGCGGAATTTTTTAAACTCCCGTATTTTTTTTTTCTTAACATAAATGGTTAATGTTAGTTGGACCGTCATCAGTCAGTTGGATGACGGGGATTAAAGAAATTCATTCATAGGAGGTGGATAATTCGAAAAATTCAAGAAATTTTAGTTCGTTACGGTAGTCTGGAGTAATTTTAATTGAAAAGGAATTCAATTAAGTGATATTAACGGCTGCAACTAGATGTCACTAGGTCAACGAGTTTGGGTCTTTGCTATAAATTGGTTTGAGTTTTGATTTTTTTTTTTTTAAATTACTCAATTCTCGAATAGATTTGGACATAATGCACTCAATTAGGTGAAATATTCCCAAACTAAATCGTTCAAATTGTACAATTCATAGCGATAAACTTGTTCTTTTCTCGATTTTCTGCAATATCCCATAACTTGTTCGTCCCACAGTGCTCGACCGTCTCAGACCCGAGGTAATTGACATTTGAATAGGCCGTTCGTATATTGAGAAGAGGAAAATTTGAAAATCATTATATGCCTTTTATTGCCGGCATAATCGTATTTCGATATCCTTGTCTTAATTTACTTCCCATATGAAAACAAGGAGAGCGATTAATTCACCTGAACATGATGCGTGACCAACAAAGACATACGGTTAGCCAGTCAGGTCCATTCCGTTTGAGAAAATTGTCAGATTTCGGCCTGACATTAAGTAATCGATTGAAAATGATCATAAATGCTAAGATGTTTGATCTTAATATGGTCGGGCCATCTTATTGCAGTCCTCGTCTTCGATCTTATAAAAGTCTTGCGATCGCATAATTCCTATTTAAACAGATGTCGCGAATGTTATTCGTCTTTTTCTTATTTTTTTTTTTTTTTTTGAAAAAAGCGCAATAGTGCATTATAGATATGCCTACTAAAAAGTTTCTATTGATCGGCCATCAGCCATATTTGTAATTCGAATCGGATCGAATTGTTCATTGAATTGAGGGAAATGCTAAATTTGAAAAATAAAAAGTTGGTAAGTCGCCAGAGAAGTGGAGGGTAATGGGAAGAGAATTGGAGCCTTTCCATGGGTTAGATTACAACTCGTAATGCCTGTTTTGTGTGTGTGTTTTTTTTTTACATTTATAAACGGAAGGTATTGGCTTTTAATATGTTTGGCCGGTCGCCAAGGAATTTTCAACGTAGTGATATATTAATATAATGGAGTCGAGACGACAGATTAAGACTTGCGGCTTATTTGATCCTATAAATTAAATGACCATTTAAATGACAATTGTCAGGGAGATTAAAAGGTTTTGATATCGGCTTCGAATTGGTTTGGATCGTGCTCAATTGAATTTGAAGAAATCGATTTTGAATTTAATGTAAAATTAGATGAAAAGTTATGCCGTAAAATTTAATAGGCTAAATCAATTTTTCCGTTAAATATTTATTGGAATTGAAAACTGTCCAAACCAATAATCCAAATTCTGGTTAAAACTGAAAGCTTTGGAAGTGTATGATAGTTAGGGGAAGCGTCTCGAAATGAGCGAATTTTCGAGAAAAAGATAAATAAATCGGAAGATAATAGTTTAAAATGTTTTTGATTGAATCTGAGTAAAAATAAAAACATGAAATAATAAAAATTGCGCACAAGTATCAATCAAGTCATGCTTTAGATGTTGAAGAATTTTCTGTTGAGGAATCTTCTATGCATCTATATTCCATTCTGGATGACATAGTACATCGGAATGTTCCCTACCGAGGGACTTCTTAACAAGAATACCCATAATGGTTCAACCACACGGTTATTAAACCTCTTCATAAGAAAAAACGTCTGCATAAAAAAGTATAAAAATTCTTCCCTCTTATCTGACTATTATAACTTTTCCGCTCAGCGTAAACAGCGGATTTCAAGAAGGCTTTCTCTGAATACTTTTTAGAGCTTGAAGCGTCTCTCTCACGTAATGAAACCAAACCGTTCTGGTCACACGTTAGAGACCGTAGAAAAAATAATTATTTTCCTTCTCAACTGAAGCTTGGGGATATTACAGCTTCCACTTCGTAAGAAATGTGTGCACTTTTTGTCAAATACTTTTCGTCTATATTTAGTTTCTCCAAGACAGATTTATCATATGACTTTTCATCCCACCACAGAACTCCATTATTGAATTGTCCATTAGCGAGAGTGGTATTATCTCCATTATCAATTCCCTAGATCCAAAGACCTGTGGCGGTACTGATGGGATTCCTAATGTGAAATTTGCCTCATCGAAGCTCTCGGTACCACTTTCTCTCTTGTTTAATAAATCACGTGCAGAAGGCTCTTTTCCTGTTTGCTGGAAGCTACCTAATGTTGAACCCATTTTAAAGAAAGGAGACACGAAATGCCCAACTATCGCCCAATTTCTAACTTTAACTGCTTCGGTAAACTTTTTGAAAGATTAGTCCATAATGCGGTCTCGGAGAAGCTTAATTATTCAATATCACCCGGTCAGAATGGATTCATTAAAGGAAGATCAACTTCCACCAATTTATGTGAATTCACTGACTTCATAGCACCATCCTTAGACCATCATAACACTGTTCATGCCATATACTTTGATTTTTCGAAAGCTTTCGACTCTATTTATACTAAAATTCTTATTGCGAAACTTGAAAGGTACGGTGTCACTGGTTCTCTCCTGAGTTGGTTTAATTCTTACTTCACGGTTTATCATCTGCGATTTACGTTCAATAGACATAAATCTGCTGAGTTTCTATATAGCTCTGATGTTCTAATGGGATCTATTCTTGGTCCGCTGCTATTTGCGCTCTCCATTAATGATTTATCCCAATTTTTATCATCAAATTGTCTCTTATACGCGAACGACCTCAAAATGTTCCGTGAAAGTTTCTCTTACTCTGAGTTCTTGGACCTCCAGACTGACTTGTCTACTTTTTTCCGTTGGTGTTCTAACAATAATATTTGTCTAAACATTGAGAAGTGTTTTGCTATGGAGTTTTCGTATAAGACTACCTCTCCTAACCTCACTTACTCTAGTAACGGATCCTTCCTTATAGCAGTAATAAAGGATCTAGGAGTGACATTCGATCGCAAGTCTAAATTCGTAAATCTTTATTTTGAGATTACAAATAAGGCATACAGACTTGCCGGGTTCATCCTCCGTACGACAGTCCAGTTTAACCATCCAAGAACAGCAGCCCTGCTATTTTCCACTCTCGTCTGTAAATCGTAGAATACTGCTCCATCGTGTAGAACCCTCACCATGCTTGCCAATTCGGGGCCGTTGAATCTGTTTAGCGTAAATTCACTTGCACCCTTTTTTACAAATCAAAAAAGCCTGGCAGAATTATAGCACTTCAACTCCAGCCTTTGCATCTACGACGGACTTTTCTTGATGCTTGCCTCCTCTACAAATTTTACAACTACATGCTTAATACCTACCTGTACAACGACTTGAATTTCCCGCAAGGAACAGTCTCAACCAGGAATCCACATATTTTCAATCTTCTTCGAGCTTCACTCGATATTTACTATCACTCCCCGATGGTGAGAATGCAATGGAACCACGATTAACTTCAACTTGGATCTTTAACTATTTCTTTTGTTTTATTTAAAAATAGAGTAAAAACTAATTTCTGCTTTTGCATAGCTGTAAATATTTTTTTTTTGGCGTTTAAATAAATAAACAAAATAAAAGTAAATAAAAATAGCCGGTCCCAAGGCCGGTTGAAAAAGGAGGACGGAGCATGAAGTGAACCTGAATGGCCAGTAACACCAGTGCGTCTCAGGAATTAGGCAAAAAGTATGATATAGTTGGACTCGCAGCATAGCTGTAAGAAATCCAGCATGTCATATTTAGCTGACAACTCCCACCCTTTTTCTACCAGGGTGTAGTAAATAATTAGGACTGGTCCTCCAGGTCAGGGGTTGGGGAAGGCGCCAACAACGCATCACCGGAAAAGGAACACTGTCCAGAAACCAGAAGAACAGCCTCGGAAAGGATGGACTCAACGGCAACGATCCCGCAAACGAAAAATGGACTACTCTATTGGATCTTGGAATGTTCGATCCTTATTTAAAACAGAAACTCCGAAAGAGTTCTTCGAAGAAGTGGCAAAACACACCATCAACATAACTGCCATCCAAGAAACGAAATGATTTGGTATTGAAATCATGGACACGAGATCCCACACGATCTATCCAAGTGGAGAATTGGCGGGAAACACAAAGTTTGGAGTCGCATTTATCGTTGACAAAAATTTCAAACAGCAGGTCACGAGTTTCAACCAGTAAGTGCATGATTGTGTGCAATCCGAATAAAAACTAAATTTTTCAGCACTTGGTTGATCAACGGTCACGAACCATCAGGAGACATGGACGATATTTAATAACTAAAGAGAAATTTTATACCACCCTAGGGACAGCCTATGATTCATTGCCCTAAAAATTGTCTTAGGGGTAGGGATGGCAAAATCTGCCCTTTTCCAATCGCATTGATCAACAGCGATTACTATTTTTCAATATCAGTGAAAAAGAGCAGCTCTTCTAGCAGCAGTGATTTTTTTCAGCTCTATTCTCCATGCTAGTGCGTAAGGATGGCAAAAACTGCTTTCGTAGTGATAAATATAGCTAGGGTATAGCCTAGTAGGTAGTGTGTTGGTTTTGTAATGCGAAGGTCGTGAGTTCAAATCCCGGTCGGCGCAATATATAATTCCGGCACATTGCCTGCTTGGATATACCTTGGTCACCTCAATCTAAGAAAATGAAAAATTCGTAGAAAGAGGTTGTGCGAAAAGTCCTTCCACAATAAGTAATGAAAAATGTTAAGGAACCTGATTATCAGGAGGCGAAGGTCCGATTTTTCCTGTAGCGCCATTGTATTGTAGTAGTGATAAATATCTTCAAAAAGAGCTGCTTTAATTTTTTTTAACTTAGCTATGATTCAAATTAAAACAGAAAAAAGAAATAAATTAAACGAAAGACCACAGAAAACTGAAATGAAATCAAATCCGAAAAATTTAAACTTCGCATATCCCAACTCACCGATCAGACATAAAACCTATCGATCAGATCAAAATATCGCTATACAAATCGCAGTCGCACTTTAGCCATGACCTATTTATTCATTACTAGAGAGCTCGAATAGTGTCGATATCACCATAGACTATTTACTAGGTTTGGGATAGCTTATATTATTGATAGTCTTTGATATCACTGAGCTGAGCAGTGAACAGTTTGCAGATATCGCTGAGCGCGAGCGATTTAACAGATACGAAGAAAGTCAATAGAATATATCAGATGTCTCAAGCGGCAATCGAGTAATGATAGAGCTTCCATATGACCGACGTTCATATGAAAGCTCTTTCGTTGTGCGATTGGTGAGCTTAGCACTAGGGCTGAGTGAATTGCACCTTCGATTTGTTAAGCGAGCTTTGATCTGATCGATAGGTTTTGTGATCTGATCGGTAAAATGGAACGTACGAAGTAGTGGTAAATGGTACGCTATCGTGGGTAATGGTACGCCATCGTTGTTTGACGATCTTTGATCTGAGCTACGATCTCGTTGGAGGGACGGTGGGATGTGTGAGATGCGCGATTAATGTGCGAGCGCGAACAAAAACTCTAGAATTGTAGCGATGATCATTACGGTAATTTTATTGGCGATTGATCGTAAACAGTATACAATAGCTCTGCTCTTCTAATCGCAGCTCTTTTCAATTTTCAATCGTAATATGCAATTGCTGTTTTGAAAGAACAGTTTGCCGATAATATTTAAAAACGAGTACAGCTCGCAAATTCAATGTCGACAAGCTTAAAGGCGAAACGGTGGTGCAGGCGTATATGTCAAAACTGGGTCAACAATCAATCAATCAAATTTCTGTTAAGACCCCCTATAGGGGCATAGGACAGAAACAACTCTCTTCCACAAGGCGCGATCCTGCGCATCGGCTTTAAGCTGTTGCCAGGACTTGTTTATTCCTCTGGCCTCCTGCTCAACTGCTCGCTTCCATGTGTTACATGGTTGACCAACCCGACGTCTTCCTTGAGGGTTATAATCCAGAGCCTGTTTTGCGATGTTTTGCTCTGGTTTCCTCAAAGTATGACCGATTCACTGCCACTTTCGCCGTTGAATCTCAATACCTATTTTAGTCTGGCGAGTTGTACTCCAAAGTTCGTCGTTGGAGATCACTTCTGGCCAGAATATTCCTAAAATGCGTCGGAGGCATTGGTTTACGAAAGTCTGTAGTTTCTTGGTAAGTCGAACGGTCACTTTCCACGTAGTACAACCATATAACAACACGGATTTGACGCATGCGTCAAAAACTCGCTGCTTCGTGCGAAGGGAGATCTCTCTTAACCTCCAGAAAGGGGAAAGGATACCGAAGGCCTGACGAGCTTTATTTAGCCGAGCCTCAACATCCTTTTCGGCTCCGCCGTCCATGCTGACAATGCTTCCGAGATAGCAAAAATCTTGCACCTCTTCCACATCCTGTCCATTAAGAACAATCGGTGTGCTTGCGTTCGAACCCATGTGCATGTACTTGGTTTTACGCACATTTATTTTCAGTCCCGCCTCTTTGCATTTAGAATGCAACGAGCGAACATTTGACTCTAAGTCCGAACGGGTATGTGCAAGCAAACACACGTCATCAGCATAATCAAGGTGACTTAAGATGTTAAATAGCCTCCATTGAAGACCTTTACCTTCCCCACCTTCCAGTGCAGCTTTCAAGATGTCATTTATTACCACCAGAAACAGGGCTGGTGATAATATGCAGCCTTGTCTGACACCCGTTCGCACAGGAAAGCTCTCGGATAGCTCTCCTCTATGCAAGACGCGACACCTTGCATCTTCGTAGGATTCTTTAATCATAGCTATGACCTTATTTGGAATACCTCTCCTACGCAAAGCATTCCATATGTAATCTCGCTTAACGCTGTCGAAAGCCTTCTCGAAGTCCACAAACATGAGATGTAGTGGCGAACCCATTTCGGCTGACTGCTCTAATATTATCCGTAGGGTATTTGTGTGGTCGGTACAAGACGACCCTTTACGGAATCCAGCCTGATAAACTTCGAGAGTGCTCTCGACGACATCACTAATCCTATTGAGAATTACCTTAGCCATAATTTTTGATACGGCAGTAAGTAGAGATATACCACGCCAATTGCCACAATCCCGAAGGTCGCCCTTCTTCGGAATTTTTACAATGACGCCCTCCTTCCATTCAGTCGGATATCTTCCATAATTCCACACCTTAGTGAAGAGTGGGAGGAGTATATCGGCTGTTATTTCCGGGTCCGCTTTGAGGAGTTCGCTTGGTAGTCCGTCTATACCTGGAGCTTTTCTTCCCGCCATTGACCGAATGGCGGAAACTATCTCTTCCTTATCTGGGGGATCGTCCCTAATAGAGGATTGTTGCGGTTGGATGTTTGGAAGTTGTTCTGTTTCCGGAATATCCTCATCTGACAAGATGTTTAAAATATCAGAGAAGTATTCCTTCCATCGTCGCAACTGGTGTTCACTCATATTAAGGAGAGTTCCGTTGACATCTCTCACCAGGTGGTTGGCGGTGAAATTCCTGTTCGTCAACTGTTTCATGATTTTAAATAGTGAGCCCATATCCCCAAGGTAAGCCGCAGATTCTGCCTTGTTTGCCAGATCTTCAATGGCCAATGGTCAACACTTGACACTAACATATGAAAAGATCTAGAATATGCCAGTAGATAAGACGTAGATAAAAATACGCGACGGCATCAAATCCTCCGCAGAAGAGATGCTAGGATATTACGCACGGCGAAGAATGTCGCGATGCAATAGATAGAAAGAACGAAGCTTGCAAAATTTTTACTGAACGGTCAACACGAGCCAAAGAAGATAGATATGCCGAGCTAAGGCGATTTGCAAAAAAAACCTGCAGGCGAAAACAAAGGAAGTGCCATAATAACAAAGATACAAAAAATTGACGGCGATATGAGATAAACGCGGGACGCATACGCAATAGTAGAATATCTAAAAATGGGATATAAGCTAAAAACCAGTCTATGCAAAAAGGCAGAGGGCAGCATCATCAGCGACATGCAATAAATCAAGAGAAGATGAGCTTCCTACTTTGAACATCGTCTCAATCCCACCTCATTAGCATCGATCACGGGAGATAACATCTCAGTTGAGGCCACAACTGGCAAAGAAGAACCATCATCGACACCACTTACGCTTGCTGAAATCAAGCAGCCCTATGTGACCAAAAACTAAATAGAGCGCTGGGAATTGACGAAATTCCAATTGAACTGTTGATAAACTGTGTCGCTGAAAATACAACACATCACGGTATGCAAAATTTGGACAGAGGAAATCATTCCCGACGATTGGCGAAAAAGCATTATATGTCCATTTTACAAGAAAGGAGAAAACTCTGCTGTGAAAATTACAGAGGAATATCCTTGTTGCGTACGTCCTTTAAAATAATGACAAAAATAATTGAACGTCGTCTTAAGCCCTACACTAATGAAATCATTGGCGAATACCAAGGTGGATTCAGAACCGGATGATCTACAGCAGATCAGATATTATCGGTGAACCAGGTGCTTTGAAATGTTGGGAATATAACACAGACGTGCACTAAATTTTTGGTAGATTTGAAACAAAAATAGGGCAGTATCAACAGGAGGGTATTGTACCAAATTTTGCTTGATTTTGGAATTCCCCCAATACTGGTCCGACTAACAAGATTCACAATAACGACCACTGAATCCCAAGTGAGAATACAAACCGAGTCCACAATCAGCTTTCGAACGGAATGTGGTTTAAAGCAGGGAGATGGTCTAGCCTCCATGCTTTTCAACTTGGCACTAGATTATGTCGTCCGAAAAATCCCTATCGACACCAACGCGACACTATTCTATTCACTTCCACCTAACTAGTAGTATATTCTGACGACGTTAACATCCTAGCAAGATCCTTTCCTAGTGCTAAGGAGGTATTTGCCTATCTTGACTCCTCCGCAAAAGAAGTCGGGTTGCGCATTAACGAAAGCAAAACAAAAGAGATATCGCAAACAAGAAGGAGAACGCCTGTCAGAGGAAACATAACAATTGCGGAGAGTGGGTCTATTCTAGTAAAGGACGGCAAGGAATCGGACGAAATCAATTGACAGATAATACTACCAAATAAAACGTATTATTCGGTAATTCCAATAATGAAATCCAAGAAGGTGCACAGAAACAATAATCTGGGAATATTTAAAACTAATATATGACCTATGCTCTGTTATAGCAGCGAGACGTGGACATTAACGCGAACTTCCGAGAAAGCAACTAACAAATTCGAAAGAAAGGTTCTCCGAAGAATTTAGGACCCTGTGATGGAAGGAACGGAATGGCGAATAAGATACAACCCAGCGCACTGAGTCTTCCATGTCAGAGCTCAGTGATCTCGCTTTCATAATGACATTAGGCGATGCTGCCTCAGAATCGTTTAAGCCAATGGAGGTGGGTGTACATTTGGTTCATGCTTCGACATCGACAATATTCTGCACAACTATCTCGCCTGACCTTGGTATCGAAACCATCCAAGCTCCTCAAGGTGGTGTTATCAAATGTGCCTATCGCCGTGCTAAAATCAACCTAAAAATAAAATATGCCAAAGCAAGGTTTGACGATGCGGTAGTGGCTAAAGTGGCTGCAGTTCTGAGTCGACTCTCCTCTGGACGGACGATTCTCGAGCTGCGAAGCTTCACACCCAGCCAGCGTATCGGACGAAGTAATTAGAGTTGAGGCGAAAGGTCTCAGCATCCCAATAACCTCTCTGATTAGTAAAGCTAACACTTTCGAAGCGAATACGGTCGGAGTAGTAAAGACTCCTACGAAGGAGTCTTTGTGCGCTCCGACCACTCCGTTGAAAGTAGTGTCAAACATTGCCACGAATAGCGCTTTGGTTCCAAAACTGTTAGCAACGAAAAGGAGGAGCATGCTCAGAAGAGCATCCTAACGGGGTAAGGCTCGTAGCTTGAGTCCGGGCCCCCAATTAGCTGCTACTCTCAATTTGCAACCGTCATTGTAAAATGTCGAAGTGGTTGAAACAGCTTCATTCCCACTTGCTTCGAGACAACCGGTTTGTGGCACCGCCTCTGGCAATGCCAAAGAGCCCTAATCGTCCACGTGCACAGTCGCCGGTAATAAACTCGAACCACCGAAGGATAAACACAAGTGTATCCGATCGGATGATAGTAATACGCCGATACCTGCAGCAAAAAAGAAACAGCCGAGATCGGCTACCTATGGCGACATCGCTCGGAGTTCCCTCCAGGCAGCAATCATTCACACCAACGACTCGCTAGGCATTATATCAGAGTCGGCGAGGCCTCAGATCTACTCTTTATTAAGGAACATTCTGAGGGTACACCTCTTAGGTAATCCACCAGCTAAACCAAATTTTTTGAAGTACGACTTCGAGCAAGGTTATCTTAGGATAACTTCTGCTGGCCAAAACACCCTGGTATTCCTTCAGGAGGCGGTTGCCAAGAGAGCTTTTGAAGGGCATTAAGCTACAGGTGGTGGAAGGTGTTGAGGCTTCTAGACTGACAAAAGTGTCTGTATTGATCCCGGGTATCATTGAAGACCTTGGACTCCTATTGCAGGACATTAAGCTGGAAAGCAATCTTTCCACGGAGGTATGGAAGCTTTTCCATAGAGAACAACAAGACAGGATCCAACTTCTTGCTCTCGGGATTGACCAAAACTCCACGGAGAGGTTGTCTGTAGGGAAAGGTTTCGCCGATAGTGGCTTCAACAAGGTCCACTTCAAACTACCGAAAACTAATGCGGTCAACCTCAGAAGCCGGCAAACTCAGAGTGATTCAAGCCAATCTCCATCACAGTAGAGCGGCCACTGACACTCTCCAATAACGCCTCATAAGAGGATATTCGGACGTTGCACTTGTCCAGGAACCGTGGTTGAGTGGTTCAAACCACATTCTAGGTTGGTGCAACAAAACTTTTACAGTCCTTCATGGACCCAAAACAAGTAAGCTACGGACATGTGTCGTTTCAAAAAATAGCACTAGAATTAATTCCACAATTCAACAGTCAGGACCAAACAACGGCGCTCTGGGAAAAGGCATTTAACGAAACACTGCAGCCTGTCAAGCTGGTTGCATTAATTAAAAGAGATGGAAATTAAAAACAAGTGCGAAAATTTTGCACTTTTTTGCAGAAAATCCAACGGCGTCACATTCTGTGATCGCAAAAGGAACCAACACTCTGAAACAATGACCCGGGCTATAAATCGTTTCAAGGAGACCCAAAGTGTTGACTGAGCCCCAAGAACTGGGAAATCACGGACACGTGGTAAGGAAATGGTGAGGATTGTAGTTTGGGTGGCAAGGATTTTCACAGAGGGATTTGACCAAAAAAAGTTGAACATCGAGGAGTTCTGTGAGAAAAACGGTTAGAATGGTTAGAGGCTGGCTTGAAGTCCTGTCAAGCCATTAAAGTGTCTAATCGCAAAAATAAGCAAAACTGGCAAGAAACCGACCTAGAAAGCTGTTTGACAATGTTCTGATCAAAAATGCTGTCTGTTTAATAATGGACAGTAAAACTTATGTGGAAGTCGATGCCAAGCAGATTGATGGTCGAAAATTGTACATTGTCAATAAGCGGTTGAATGTTGCCAATGATTTCAAGTTCACGAAATTGGATGAATCCGGGAAGAGTTGATTATTTGTCAAGCAATCTGCTTGTGTAGTAAAACGAGTCGACCATTTTTGAGCTCTTCAACAGCAACATCTAAAATGTATATTGCAGAGTACCTGCAGAGCTGGTTTTTGCTATTTATGAGACAGCATGATCCCTTGGTAATATTTTGGTCAGATTTGGCAAGTAGACGTTACTCGAAAATAACAATGAAGTGGCTTAAAACCGAAAACGAAACAATTGTGCCAGGGGAGTGGAACCCATCTTATTGCCCTTAGCTCCGACCAATTGAACAATTTTGGTGGATTGTCAAAAAATACTAGAGTCACCATCATTTGCTCCATGACTGATAGAACAGTGTCAGTAATGTGGATGAAACCACTGTGCACATGATGATGACAGTGATTTTACAGAAAGTCAGTTTTCTCATCAGATCTGGTGAAATGCAATATTATTTTTATTAAACTATTTTCTAAGGAAAATTAAAAATATTATTTCCAATTTAAATTAATTGAAACTTTTAGTCTTAAACACATTTGAAATTGGTGCAATTTGATCGGGCCCATCTGTTAGTAAAATGGGACTGGGAGTAGCCTAGTGAGTGTTCGTCTACAATACAAAGTTTGGGGGTTCAAATCTCGGTTGACGTATAGTTCCCGCACACTGTATACTTCAAACAAGACAATTCGCATATAGAGGGCTGTGTAGGGCTAACAAACTTTCCATAATCCTTATAATAATGAAAAACTGTGCATATATTTGAAATCTCGCTAAATTAGTCACCTAAGTTTTGCCAAGATAATTTCGTCGGAATCGATGGTTCAGCGCGAAAAACTCGCCTGCCAAGCGGGCGGCCCCGGGTTTGTTTCCCGGCCGATATTCTTTTTAACGAATATTTTTTTTTTTGATTTGATTAGGGTGAAAATGTTCTAATTTCAAATAGTTTTAATTTCATGCTTGAGCTGAGAAATTGCTTGAGTAAAAAAAAATCCATTTGAAAGAAGATATATATTTTTCAACGGGTTGTAACAAATAACAGGAAAATGTTACGGATCCTGTAGATTAGGAGAGCAAGGCCCGATTCGGGCTCCAGTGCCATCGAAGAAGAAGTAAATCCTGGGCACAGTACTTTCATAACGTTTTCATTTGAAAATCTACATCTTCAATATTAGAAAAATAATTTCAGGGAGTTGACAAACAAGAAGCATAGATTGAAAGGATGATGAGATAAACAAAAATATCGGTTGATATTCAACATACACTCTTGTTTCGGTTTGTTAGCATATCGGTATTAAATGTACGTGGCTGAATTAACTCTTTTCTATAAAGAGAATAATCCACACAAATTCATTAAACTATATATCGATGGGTATACGATTTGAGAAATCACATTTTTGAATTAAAATTAGGTCGGTTCAGAACTAACGTCGCATTAAATATTGAAGTGCACAAGGGGTCGCTGCATTTCTAGTAAAAAAAAACTACTTGTTCACTTCAATTTAACCGCAAAACTTTATTTAATTATATTTCAACTAAATCTCTCTCTACTCTTTTCGCTCACAAATTGTCGCGTTCCAATCTTGAATCTTTCCCTTTTCCGAACATCAATAATCCCGTCGACTGTTCAATTCGGACTTCTCTATCGTTTTTCACTCTATTGCAACTTTACCACGCGACGCTCTGGATTCAACTCTTCTATTTGGACTGACCCTTAATCAAAAACGCTCGCCATAACGTCCAAACATTTCCCTGTTGTTCGAGTCATTTCCTTTCGTGCGGCAAAGAACTCGCAAGTGTTCAGAATTATTTCTACCTCGTCCGAATTATTCCCATGTCATACGATCGCTATCGGCTGCTTCTCTACGTCGCCCATGTAATTGTTGCTGGTTGGTCGAATGTTCAAGGTCATCAGATCTTGAACATTCAATGCTTAGGCGTATATTTTGTTGTTAGTCACAGGTGTTCTTTATTTCCTAGCATAGTGCTTGCACGTGTGCACTTTTTCGCATCGGTGGTTCATGCGATAAGCCAGTAGAGCTGACATGTAACAATATTAATGTCGAGGACTTACTCACAATATATTTGTTCGGCTGTAAAGGAACCTGAAAATCACTAAAAAAAGACATTTCCAAAACCAAAGTCAATACATTATAAAAACAAAAAATATATTAAAAAAATATCAATCAATCTTCATATCGAATATCTTTAAGAATTAAATTAAATAAAAATTAAATAATTATCAAAAATACATCAATTTACAAAAAAAAAAATCTAATATATAAAATTATTAAGAATAGTTCATAAAATACAAATAATAAAACAAACAACAACATATCATATTTACAAATACAATAATTTATAATTAATAAAAAAAATTCATATTAGCTACTTTTCAATAAATAAAAATTAAATTAAATAAAAAATACTCAAAATTTCAAACAAAAAAATATAAAAGAAAATAATGATAATAAAAAAGCATCGAAAATTTACAAACTTAGTCTCAATAAATTAATTTTTAATAAAAATTATAATTACTAATAAAACAAAATAATTTTTTTTTTTCTAAACAAAAAAAAAATTTTAAAACATTTTAAAACTATTTACGAAAAAATTTACAATATTTTTTTAACTATTCGTAATTTTAATGAGATATTATAATAAAAATTGTATTTAAGAAAAGTCTTTTGCAGTATATGTGAGCAAAATAAATTATATTTATAACGCAGATTTAATTTTTTTAATGGTAATAACGAAAAAAACAATCCAAACTAAATTCAAAACATTTCTGATTGATTTTTATGATTATTTAATTTTATTCGTGGAAAAACTTCTATTGATCTTTTTAATTAAATGACTTTTGTGCTCATAAGAAAGTAAATCTGAAAAAATGGAATACAAAAGTTTTTTACTCAGTAGCACAACGTAATTACTAATTATTTATTTCTTTTTCTTAATTTATCATTAACATTAATAATCAACATGATAAATTTGTACAATAAACATAATTTAAGTATTCTGGCACCAAGAAAAAAGTTTTCAGATTATTTTCTATCGTGTTTTTCATTTATTAAATCCAATATAATTTAACTGGCATATTAGTCCCGTCCCTAAAATAATCGAGAGACAAGAACAAAAGTACTGGCCCTAAACGTGTACCTTATGGCACTTTTGTAGGAAAGACCGTACAAAAATTTGTTTTTTGTTTCATTAAATTTTTATTTTAAATATACAATATTATCGTTTTATTTGTATTTGAGTACGGCCATCGATCTTTTGAATTAGTATTAAAAAAAAAAACAATAAATAAATAAACATAAAAAATACTGACAATAGGATTAAATTCTAAATTATATCAAAACTGAGCTACTGTTTTAGTTCTTGAAACTGTATTAAGGACTTTTAGGATATTTTTGAGCTTTGCTATTGAGGAAATTCTCTGAAGAAAAATTCTAAAATAATTTTCATTTGTTGCGACTGTTAACAAACTTTAATTTGGTTTGATGAATGATTGTAGAATTTCAGAAATCAGAACAGTGTGACTTTCAGATATCTTTCCTTCGTCTTGTAATTTAACTACATATTTCCACATTAAGGCCAGCGATTTGAATCAAATGCCAAAAGTTAAGAAAAACATAAAACAAATAACATATGATACTCTAGATGAAATAGGAAAGAGTTTATTGTACCGAAAAATATGTTATCTCAAATTCTTTCGAATACTGAATAGTGACTTTTGTATGGGAGGTGGTAAAAGCAGAGGGGAGAGGTTTGGTATTTTTGTAGATAACACCGAACGTGGTATGCAAAATGTTTCATGCTCAATTTAAAATTTGTAGCTTTCATAATTTCCGAGGAAATTGAATAATTTTTGTCTGAATTTATGGCATTTGTATGGGAGGTGGTAGAGAAAGTGGAAGGTTTTGGATGATTTTGAATCTGCTTATCAACATGCTAATCACGTTGCTTTGTTACAATTAAAATAATTTTCTTGAATTCGCAAAACAAAAATAAGTATGAGAGGTGATGGAAGGAGTGAAGCGAAGTTCATATTTTTTTTAGCATTTATTGTAATTGTTAAGGGACAAATTCTAGCAAAATTTGAAGTTCGTACTTTTTCTAGTTTCAATGAAAATCGATTAAATGCATTTACCAAAATTTTGCATTGGTATGGGAGGGGGTAGAAGGAGTATTCAAATCAAAACCAAATTTTTTGACAAGAATGATAATTGTGAAAGTTTACTTTTCGCAAAATTTGAAGTTTTTGAAGGTTTTGAAGACAAATAATTTAATTGAAATTCTGAAATTTCGAGAAATTTATATAGGAGGTTGTAGAAGAGGGGAGGTGAAGTTGATGATTTTAAGACTGGTTGCAATTATAATGAAGTTAACTCTGGAAAAAATTTGTTCATTTAGCTTCAATAAAAATCGAATAAATACATTTTTCAAAATTGTGCATTTGTATGGAAGGGCGTAGAAGGAGTAAGGGGATCGGATCAACATTTTGTGTTGTTAATGATATATATACATACTTTGACCCTAATTTCAAGTCGATAACTTAAACAGTTTCTAAAATTTTTTAAAACTTCGTAATTTCCTGAAATTTGTATGGGAGGGGGTAGAATTAGTGAGGGATGTAGCCCGTTCACGAAATGAAAGTTACTTCTTCGCTAAAAATGACACACAACAAATTTCAGCACGATAGCCCAAAGCGTTCGAGAGTTATATTGTAGACAGACGGACAGACAGTCAGACAGACGGTCACTCCGAATCGAGGTTTTTGAGCGACAACAAATATTTCTGTACCCTTTGCGGCTCTGCGCGAACATTATTTCTTAGCGTTACAAACGGTAATAAGTGTGAAGATTATTGAATCATCATCTCTCAAATTCCAGACCAATAACATTCATACTTTTCAAGAAAATCGATTTTATGTAAATATGTGAAATTGTGTCGCTTTGTATGGGAGTCGGTAGAACGGGTGAAGCTAACCAGTTAGTTTTTTCGATCTTACTAATAATTCTAAATCAATGTTTAGTGCTCAATTTCAGCTCGATAAATTTTACACGTAATGAGTAAATTGGTTTATAGTATTTCAACAAAAAGTGCAGTTTGTATGGGAGGTGGTAGAAGGAGTGATGCGATTCAAATAGTTTTTATACTGTGGGTTGATAGCGTTATAAAAAACATGACAGGACTACAATCGGGCTTAAGGCCCAATCATGCGATACTAGATGACGAAAATTGATTTTAAGAAATAATGAATGGGGAGTGGTAGAAAAAGTGACGGTATTGAACCAAATTTTTCACATCATGCTATCAAAATGTTTTATTGAAAATTTAAGCATCGAAAATTTAATAGGTACTGAGAAAATTAGTGTATTGGATCTAGTGAAATTGTACTGTTTGTGTGGGAGGTGTTGGAGGAGGAGTGGAGAGTTCTTAGTGAGTTTTTCAGAAATAACTATAAACATCATGAATTCAATATGTTTTCAATCGCAGATCTATAGCATTCAAACTTTTCAGAAAAATCTACTTTTTGAAAAGTTGTGAAATTGTATAGGAAGGGTTAGAAGGAGTGAACCTAATCATCTAATTTTTTTTGGTCTTACTAATAATTCTAAATAAATATTTAGTGCACAATTCCAGCTCGATAAATTTTATACGTACTGAATAAATTGGTTTATAGTATTTCATGAAAAAGTGAAGTTTCTATGGGAGGTGGTAGAAGGAGTGGTGTTGTGAGTGTTATACCGTAGATTGAAATTGTTATAGAAATAATATATTTCAAATTATAGACCAATAGCTTTTATAATTTTCGAGAAAATAGGATTATTGTCAAATTCCGAACCTGTGTGTATGGGAGAGGGTAGAAGAAGTGGAGCGATTTGGCCCGTTCACGAATTTCTTCTTACGTTTTTGTCAAAAACAACGTAACAAAATTTGAACTTCCTAGCTCAACGCGTTCTCGAGCTAGAGAGGACACGTACACACGAATGGACATCCGGTTTTGAAATTGTCGAGTGATAGTATGAACTTCTGTATTATTCGTTTTTTTTCTGCGAGACTTATTTCTTAGCGTTACAAACTTATGGCAAACTTATAACACTCTCAGATTTCTTCTAGAGTACAAAAAGCTATTAGCTACTTTACTTTTGGCATTTATTCTGAATTATCTTCGTTTGGAAGTACTTAAAGAAATTTCTTCGATGTTTTTGAAGGAGTATTTTGAAATATTAACAGACGAATTGTCATTTTGATAACTGTGATATTAAAAAGTTCTGTATTTGTTTAGATTTTGAAATACCTTTTTAAAATATATTTCATAATAATTCGAGTTATTTCCAGATTGCAAGATAATAGTTTTGAACCGATGGGGTTTGTTCGTCTTAAATTTCGAAAGCTCAAAATATTTCAAAAAACAATTGCTCAGAAGCTTTCTTACAGAGTCTTTTCCAAAGAATTTTGCTAATAATTTAAAATAATTTGGAGAAATTCTGGTAAAACTTGACCTTATACCGGAAATTAATTCCACTTTTGTTTTTGAATAATAAAGAATTCAATTATTTTCAAAAATATAATTTTGTATCCTAAAAATTCTCTTAAATATCGTTATTATGTATGTTTGAGAGATTTTCGTAATATTATTTTATCTGAACTTTCAATTTCACCCTGACAAAGGATCAGACCTAACCAGCGTTAAATCGAGAGGTGTTAACTTGGGCACACCATCCAAGGGATTCGGTTTCGGTGACGTAGTTCGACATCTTTTTCGCGACTTAAACGACAAATCGATTGGTTCATCTTGAATATGAAGAGGTACAATCGATGACGAAGGTATACTATGAGATGATGATGATGATATCGTAATATTCGGTAAGGCTAGAAATGATTTTATTGGTTCGGATAAACTACGAATTGTATCTAATTTTGTTGCTAGTTGACTATTACTAAATGTTCGATCGGTAATTGGTGGACTACTATCGAAGAGTACACGATGATCCCTAATACTAAGAACACTGTTTCGATCTTCCAAATCGGCTGACGATGCTCCCGAATCACTCGGTGAACTTAATCGATGATCAGCCTCCGGTGATGATTTCTTATCCGCGCAAAGACTTCCATTTAAAAAATGACCAACCGATAGGAAAGGATTCAGAGCAGTTTTAAGCGATGGACTTTTATTATTGTTCTGTTGATTCGGATGATGTATGTGATGATTGATTTGAGTTGATTGTTGATGGTGGTGCTGTGGCTGCTGTTGTTGCTGATGCTGCTGCTGTTGAAGATGTTGCGATGTTATACTGTTGTGCTGTTGCTGTTGCTCTTGTAGAAGACAATGAATTTTAAACCAGTTTGATCGGCGACCATAACGTGAACCACTTTTCGACATGCCAACTAAAAGACATTTACGTAGTCGACATGCCTTACATGCCGTACGATTCTTCTTATTAATCACGCATTCGCCATTGTTCTTGCACTCGGATATCGATGAGATATTGTTGTAAGTTCGGCCGAAAAAGGACTGAAATTGAAAAATAAAATAGAGAAAAGGGAATTAGTTGTGATTTTATGAGATTTAGGTGGAGTAATTCTTATTAGCAGTATTGATTTTTAGTGAGGTTATTGAACATTATATAAATGGAATGAATGATTCATCTGGTAACGTACAAAAACGATGACAGAAAATCGTGTAAGACGGGTACAGTTAAACTCTAAATGAGAAGATATTGTGTTTGTCGTAACAATTTTATAAAAAATTAAGCTCATACAGAGCCGCAATGAATACAGAAATTTTTGTTTTTCGAACTCAAGTGACCGTCTTTTAATCTACCTACTAAATAACTCACTGTCGCTTTGAGCCATCAAGCTACTTTTTCCATATTGCATTGTGCCATGCGTTAAGCTTACGTCTTAAGCACTGCTTATCGATAGAGAATACATAAGCATTCTTATTAACTTTTCTCGCGAGACGCGAAATCGGTTCATTTATACCATAGTTTATCCAGTGAAAACCAATCCGCAGCAGTCTAGGATACCTTGTTAAAAACTGACCAACATCAAACCGTATCAAGCCTAAAAGGATGGAGAAATCAACTAACCATGAAAGAAGGTTATGAGCAAAAACTACATTAGCTACTTCACATCGTTTCGAAAGCGAAGTCGATCAGTATTAGGAGGAAGACGAACATTGTCATTCCAATAAGGTGACATAAAGTTTAACCTAAAGATTTTAATGCCATAGTACTCATGTATATGAGTACATCCAAATATTTAAAAACAGAGGCAACATCATTAATAGCCAGGATAAACAAAAGTGGCACTAAATGACTTCCTTGAGGAACACTAGAATGTTTTATAAACAAAAACTTTTGTCAAAGCCGTTTAAAGCTGCAACTTTTTATTCGACTATCCTTATATCAAAACCTTGGTAAGGGAACTGATTTAATGGCAATGCATTTTCTTGATTGTTTTTGAAGTTATTAATACTGTCGTGCAAAAAGCTTGTAAGAAAATATAAAAAAGCAAATTTTATTAATAAAAATTTTCTTATATTTTGTGAGGAAGTGTTAATTTTATTACCCATAATGACAAATGATCCTTTCTACGAAGAGAACTGGTTGGAAAGTTTTTTAAATTTCAATTTTTTTTATAAATAATATTACATTCTGAAATCGCTCTTTTTTTACTGAAAAGGCTTAAATTCTTTGCTTGTAAATACTAGTTTTTTGCCCTATTTATTTATTTCTACATTCCGCAATCAATTAAATTTCATTTCATTTAAAGAAGTATCGAATTTCCAAAGTAAATTTATTCCAGTCAGCTAATCTGATGGTGTAACATTCAATAATGTAGCCATTTTGTATCCGATACTGCTACCTCCTTTACGCGGCACTATACAACATAGTCCGCATCCCGCATCTCTTCCCTAAATTGTCCCAATTTATGCCACAAACCGTCCATACGCCCCGTAAAGAGAAACGTAACATTGGCGCCCAACTAGAGACCAAAGGAAGCCATAGAAAAGAAGAAGCGAGCAGAGAAAGGAAGGAATTGAGCCAGATCCGAACAAAATGTGCTTTTGGTACCTTAGATTTATCGCTGGATTCGCGGAGATAGCTCATTATCTAACTAATCCTACTAAAAAGAAGATCAGTGCAAGCAAGCATCAGACGCACGCCAACGCCCCGATCTAATATATCAACCAGGCGATATAGTACGGGTAACCACTCATGCCAGCAGTCAAAAGCAACGAGAAATCATCTCGAAATTCAAATCACGACGTAACTGTCATACTCATGTTCAAAGCTCCTGCGAGTTACGAGATCGTTAAGCCTGACAATCCCAACGAAGTTATCGGCACTTATCATACGTCATCACAAACAAGATGTCAAAATGGCGTCAACACTAAACCTGTGATCCCAATTAGGAAAAGAAGACGACCAAAAAAAAAAGCATTGAAACAGCAACTATCCTTTTCGTCGAGGCGCCTTCAGAAATAGAAGGGGAGCTTGTAACATTCAAGCAGCAGGTAACTGTTTTAGTGAGGTTAATTACTTTCAAGAATCCTTTTGGAGGTCGGCGAAAATTTTGTACCTGTGCCACTCTGGCAACAATGAAACATAAAATTAATTATCCGGTTTTCAGTTTTTAAATTGCTTTGTAATATTTTGGGTGTATGTTAGGCGAAACGTGAAATATTTTTGTTACACAGTAAAAAAGTAAGTGTCCCTACCATGGAGACCAACTCCGAATTGGAGTTGGTATCTGAATCGAGATGACAGATCGCGGATCTGGAGCAACAGATCCGGGAATCCATTCAACCACCAAAAAAAAAAAAACTCAAAAAGGGCCTACGTCATTCGACGCGTTCGCGCAGCCGCAGTCAGAACTCAATCATTATTGACTCTGACTCATGCGCCGAGTCTAAACCAGCAGGCGATCAGCGAGTCTATCGGGATGCTAGCTCATCCCGATCCCACTCAGTATCGCGCCCCAATGCAGATACTCCTGTAGTCGTTAACCCTACCTTCGACCATCTTCAGTAGGTGGCCAAGTGCCAAAAGACTTAAGGCGGCATTACAGTGTGATGTCAGCAATGCAGAGGAGACCCTTAATGACCCCCTCTCCATAGCTAAGTCCATCAAAGATGCCAATTTCAACATTAAAAATGCCCAACCGACAGCTGAAGGCTTTAAAGTCCAGCCCGCTGATGCCAGCAGCTTTAAGGATATCATTCACCTGCTAGAACACAGCAGGGTACAATTTCACAGCTTCCCAATGAAAAGTGAGGTAAATCTTAAAGTAGTACTCCCAGGTGTTCTAGAAATAATCTCGGAAGATGAGATGAAAGAAGACCTGATCATTCAAGGTTTTCAACCAATTAAGGTAGTCCGCATTAATCAATCAATCAAATTCCTGTTAAGACCCCCTATAGGGGCATAGGACAGAAACAACTCTCTTCCACAAGGCGCGATCCTGCGCATCGGCTTTAAGCTGTTGCCAGGACTTGTTTATTCCTCTGGCCTCCTGCTCAACTGCTCGCCGTTGAATCTCAATACCTATTTTAGTCTGGCGAGTTGTACTCCAAAGTTCGTCGTTGGAGATCACTTCTGGCCAGAATATTCCTAAAATGCGTCGGAGGCATTGGTTTACGAAAGTCTGTAGTTTCTTGGTAAGTCGAACGGTCACTTTCCACGTAGTACAACCATATAACAACACGGATTTGACGCATGCGTCAAAAACTCGCAGCTTCGTGCGAAGGGAGATCTCTCTTAACCTCCAGAAAGGGGAAAGGATACCGAAGGCCTGACGAGCTTTATTTAGCCGAGCCTCAACATCCTTTTCGGCTCCGCCGTCCATGCTGACAATGCTTCCGAGATAGCAAAAATCTTGCACCTCTTCCACATCCTGTCCATTAAGAACAATCGGTGTGCTTGCGTTCGAACCCATGTGCATGTACTTGGTTTTACGCACATTTATTTTCAGTCCCGCCTCTTTGCATTTAGAATGCAACGAGCGAACATTTGACTCTAAGTCCGAACGGGTATGTGCAAGCAAACACACGTCATCAGCATAATCAAGGTGACTTAAGATGTTAAATAGTCTCCATTGAAGACCTTTACCTTCCCCACCTTCCAGTGCAGCTTTCGAGATGTCATTTATTACCACCAGAAACAGGGCTGGTGATAATATGCAGCCTTGTCTGACACCCGTTCGCACAGGAAAGCTCTCGGACAGCTCTCCTCTATGCAAGACGCGACACCTTGCATCTTCGTAGGATTCTTTAATCATAGCTATGACCTTATTTGGAATACCTCTCCTACGCAAAGCATTCCATATGTAATCTCGCTTAACGCTGTCGAAAGCCTTCTCGAAGTCCACAAACATGAGATGTAGTGGCGAACCCATTTCGGCTGACTGCTCTAATATTATCCGTAGGGTATTTGTGTGGTCGGTACAAGACGACCCTTTACGGAATCCAGCCTGATAAACTTCGAGAGTGCTCTCGACGACATCACTAATCCTATTGAGAATTACCTTAGCCATAATTTTTGATACGGCAGTAAGTAGACATATACCACGCCAATTGCCACAATCCCGAAGGTCGTCTTTCTTCGGAATTTTCACAATGACGCCCTCCTTCCATTCAGTCGGATATCTTCCATCATTCCACACCTTAGTGAAGAGTGGGAGGAGTATATCGGCTGTTATTTCCGGATCCGCTTTGAGGAGTTCGGTTGGTAGTCCGTCTATACCTGGAGCTTTCCTTCCCGCCATTGACCGAATGGCGGAAACTATCTCTTCCTTATCTGGGGGATCGTCCCTAATAGAGGATTGTTGCGGTTGGATGTTTGGAAGTTGTTCTGTTTCCGGAATATCTTCATCTGACAAGATGCTTAAAATATCAGAGAAGTATTCCTTCCATCGTCGCAACTGGTGTTCACTCATATTAAGGAGAGTTCCGTTGACATCTCTCACCAGGTGGTTGGCGGTGAAATTCCTGTTCGTCAACTGTTTCATGATTTTAAATAGTGAACCCATATCCCCAAGGTAAGCCGCAGATTCTGCCTTGTTTGCCAGATCTTCAATGGCCTTTCTCTTGTCGCGTCTAACAGCCTTTTTAAGCTGTATATGAGCATCGCGGTAGTTCTGCCTCAAGTCGGGCGTTCGTTGGTTGACATCGGGTTGAGAGATGATTGCCAATTTGGCTTTTTTCCGATTGTCAACCTTGTCCCATGTGTCTTGTGACATCCAGGGTTTCTCACCGCTTTGCGCATATCCCACAGATTCTTCAGCACTAGTTAGAAAAGTGTTTCTGGTTGCCTCCCAATTGGCGTCCAGTGTGCGCATTTCATGTTCACCCAATGTGGATGACTTTTCGCGTAGAATGGTGGTGTATTCGAGTTTTTTGTTGGGATCTCTGAGTTTATCCACATTAAGCTTGCGCTTCATTTGAAGAATTTGTGGTCGTCGGATAGCTGCTGTACACAATCTCAAGCAGGCAACCATCAAGTGGTGATCGCTCCCCACGTCAGCTCCACGTTTCGCTCGCACATCGAGGAGACATCTTCTCCATCGGCGACTTGTAGCCAAATGGTCGATCTGGTTCTGAGTAACACCATCAGGGGAAACCCAAGATGTTTTATGATGACTCTTGTGTGGAAAAAGGGTCCCTCCGACGACCATTTGCCGAGTACTACAAAACTCCACAAATAATTCGCCGTTTTCGGGTCTCTTAATCCAAGGTCGTGACGCGTCGGCCCAAGGGTCAACATGCCTCCCCATGACGTGTTCTAGTTCAGTGTTATCTGATCCAACCTGAGCATTCGTATCTCCTGAGATGATAATAATATCACCTCTTGGAACACGTTCGAAGGTAGCACTCAGTTGGCTATAAAACTCCTCTTTGTCACCAGATGTTGCGGTATTAGTTGGTGCGTAGCACTGCAGAATTGTGACGTTTCTGACACTGGTCCTGAGCCTGACGACGATAATCCTATCCGAGATTGGTTCCCAGCTAATGAGACTGTTTCTCGCTCTCGGCGTAAGGACGAACGCCACGCCATTTCTGGCTTCATTTTCAGGGCCAATGTAAAGAATAGTGTTTCCGCTAGGGGTTCGTTCTTCTCCTGATCCTGTCCACCTGACCTCGCTCAAGCCCAAGATTTGGATGTTATAGTGCTCCATTTCACGGTCGATCACTGATTGGCGGTGCAAGGACCGAGTAACCCCAGCTCTTCCCCCGTCATTCAATGTTCGAACGTTCCAGAAGCCAATCATAGTCCGTTTTCGAATGCCAAAAGTCGTTACCGTAGAATCAGTCCGTATCCGAGGCGATGTATCCGTTTCTCGTATCATTTAGGTCTTAAGATCACGGGTGATAAGCCCATGATCCAGTGAGTGTCCATTTGCCATTTTTAGGGCAAGCAGGACTGGCTGTGGGTGAATTCTACAGCCCCCATCCCAGAGGGGGATAGTTAGCTCAGGTCCGTGGAGTCGCTAACTCCAAAGATAGTTGCAGGAATTGGTAAAACCTCATACTACAACTACCCCCTTGCGGGGGTCCGCATTAAACGGAACCACAACAAGACGCCAATGCCTTTGGTACTAGTTGAGATTGATTGCAGCCAAAGACACCTCTACAACATCAAGAGATGCTGTAGTCTCGTAATCAAGACCGAGGCGCTCAAGCCCAAAACAGGACTCGGACAATGTCACCGTTGTCAGCGATTTGGACACGCACAGAGTCGGGGTCGCTCCAATCCGAAATGTTTGCTGGCGCTCACTTAAATGCAAACTGCGAAAGGAAATTGACCAGCCTTGCCAAATGCGCGAACTGTGGGGAAGCGTATGCGACAAATTATAAGGATTGCCCTTACAGCAAGACCCAAAAAAGCCATGAATGCACGCAAACCCGCACGCACTGTTCTCCCCAAATCAACCCCTCTCCTAATGGCCCCTACTCCTCAGCCATTAGCAAAGTCCCTTGCTTCGATTTTCAAAAGCCCTAAGTGCAAAAACCACCAGCGATTCCGAAGTTACTAAAAGCCAACCCAAAAAGTGGACATGCTAATGGCAACACCCGCTTAAATCAAGGGACCCAGTCCATTCTTTTAAGCGATTTGGGTGCATTAATACAAGGACTTGATGCGCTCCCGTTGGAGCCCAGTCTCAAACAATCGATGATCAGGAACATAAATAACATGTTCTTAGCCTTAATGCAATAGAAGGCCGCTTCTTAAAGAACATTAGGTTGGCGCTCTGGAACGCCGACGGCCTGATCATCAAGCGGCTAGAACTCCTTGATTTGGCAGAAGAACATCAGCTGACACATTTAAACGCGGGCGACGAATCGCGCTCATGTAATTATGCACTCTATCGCCAGGATAGAGGCAGCCATGGGGGTGGTGTTGCCAGCTATGTCAAAAGCGATATAGATCACCACCCTCTCCCAAGCCAAAATACAGGTACCCTCAAGTCAACGGGAATTTGTGTCATAACAAGCCTCATGAGGCCACTCTATTTGTACGCTGTTTACAACCCGCCGCAGCATCATAACAAGCTGTCCACCTCACAGCTCGATAAATTACTCTTCCATAGCACCTCAACTATCATGGGCGGCGACCTCAATGCCAAACACCCGAGTTGGAACAGTTGGTCATTCAACCCTAGAGGGAAGTACTGCACTCCTACGTAAACAGATACAACAAATCGGTTATAGGCCCTATCACACCTACGTTCTTCGGCGACAATGGCAGGCCATATGTCATAGACATTGCGGTGCTCTCCAATATCTCCATGCACCATGAAATCAATGTGCTGGATGAACTCTCCTCTGACCACTCGCCGGTTCTGCTCTTACTAGGTGAAGATGATTTTGATGCAGGTAAAATCACCGGAAGGGTGATCCATTGGAATAAATTCAGCAACACGATGACATACGCATGGAAAAGTATTGAGCGAGTGGATTCCTCCGACGATATAGATAAGGTCGTCGGAAAACTCCAGGACGCAATTACTATGCCAATTGAATCAGTTACCACGTCCCATACGTTTGATAACCCGAAGGGGGCCCTCAGAAGAGAACTTCGAGCTCTGAAAAAAGAGCGGGATCGTCTTCGCAGACAATACCGTTGTCCCAGGATCAAACTCGAATGCAACTAAATTGTTAAAAAGTGTGATATGCCTCGCGAGACCTGTACAACGAGCGTTGGCAGGACAAAATGTAAATTATATCGGGTGATGACAGTGAAATGTGGAGATTATCTAAAGTCATGCGTAATCGGCACATGACGCGACATCCGCTTCACGGCTCAGATGGTATTATGTTTTCGGACGCCGACAAAGCAGAGTGCTTCGCAAACTCTCTGGAATTGCATGTTCCCCAAACTACTCCCATACTGACCTCGATCACATCGAGCGTGTGAATCGGGCAGTAAGACACACTTTAGATGAATCTGAGGAAGAAACCCTTTTCACACCATTTTCCCTGGGCGAATTAAGGCTTCTGGTAGTCAATTTTCAAAATGGCAACCAATATCGCTTGTAAAGCACTTCCGCATATGGCGATCATGCAGCTAGTTACAATTCTGAATGCCATGCTGATAAACGGCTACTTCCCATTTCTGTGAAAAACTGCCGACGTCATTACGATGCCGAACCCTGGCCAAAACGCATACTTCCCGAGCAACTTCCGGCCAATTAGCTTACTCTCCGCGCTTGCAAAATTCGCAGAGAGAATTATCCTAGCTCGTCTGCAGAAACATGTTACTGCGAAAGGAAACTGCCATTCTTGGATGTACTCGTCGAAAGGAATGATACGTCGCACCAACAGATATCTCCACGCTCATTCACATCACCACCCAAGCCAGAAAACAGGCGTATTGATGACCGTAATACACAGAGCTCGACGTACAACTGAAGGAAATCCGAGCAGTCTACGAAAGGAAAAGGAACAATTGAATCGGGCATTCACAGCAATTGGCTACAAAGCGAGCAAAATTAACAAGGCGTGGAAACCGAAGCATCCAAGGACAACAGAACGAGAAGACACTGAAAAAGGAAATGCAGACAAACTATGGGTAAAACTACCTTACATCCAGGGCACGACTGATAAGATAGGAAAAATCCTTCGAAAATCCAACATCAGTACAACATTCACTAGCCCGACTACTATCCGAGGAATTTTAGGAAACCAGAAGGACAAAAAACCATTGGAGACTGAATGAGTATACAAAGTACCGTGCGGCTCATGCGATAAAGTATACATAGGAGAAACGGGACGCACAGTACAAACAAGGATCAACGAGCATCAACGATGCACACGGAAAAACCAGATACAGACATCAGCGATCGCGGAACATGCAACGACAGAGTACCATACAATCGATTTCGACAATGTGCAAATTCTGACCAGGACAAGTCAATATTTATCAACGAATAGTACGAGAAGCAATAAAAATTTCGAAACATCCACAGACCTTCAACCGAGACACTGGATACAAGTTATCAGCAGTTTGGCTACTTGCCTTAAAATTTGGTAAGAACAAAATCCGTACCCATAAATCCTTAACTAATTTAACTACCTGATACTAATTAATTAACCTTAATTAACTAATTTAACCCCCCTTGTCTATATAATAATTGTCATTTGTAATTGTCGATCAGTTTGATAAAGGCTCAGCAGAGACCGAAACGTCACGAATAATAAAGCGTAACAGTGTAGAATCCGGAAATCTTTTCTTTCAATACGAATTATTCCTGTTGAGCAATTTGGCTTCAGGTTACTACCTCACAGCTTGTAAGGGTAGTAGAGTTCATAGCTGATGGTTTCAACAGGAGCCAATACACGGGGGCTGTATTTTTGGACATCGAGAAGTCGTTTGATAAGGTCTGGCTTAGCGGTCTTGTGCACAAACTTACTGAGTATGAATTCACGCTCAGACTGGTTCGCTTGGTGTCCTCCTTCCTAAAGAGCAGGACATTTAGAGTGAATGTTAACGGAGTGAAATCGTCCGTGAAGGAAATTAGCGCTGGGATTCCCCAGGGCTCAGTCCTATCACCATTACTCTTCTCAGTATTCATGTCTGATATGCCGAGAACTGTAGGTATCGAAGCAGCTGACGAAATTAAAGAATGGGTCAAACGCTGGAGTATCGGCGTCAAAAGCGAAGCCATACTTTTCAAGAAGAGAAGTTTACAACCAAGCGGTTAAATCTCCATTTTCGAAGACCAAATCCCTTGGAAACCCGTGGTGAAGTATCTAGGGGTTAAGCTAGATACTGCCTTGACCTTCCGACAGCATATTCAGTTCGTTCTGCAAAAGGCAAACTCAACACGTTAGTTGCTCTACCCAATGAACAACAAATATCGATATACTCGTACAAAATTATAATCCGTCCAACTCTCTGCTACGCCTCACCAGCCTGAGGGTACGCCACCAAGTGGTACATAAGAAAGCCGCAAGTGAAGCCGACTTTAACACACCATGGTCAGAAACACTCAACTGCATCGGGAGGCTAATTTGCCGACCATCAAAGAATCCCTGACGGAAACTGCCCAGAAGCATTTCAAAACGTCATCTTTGCACACAAATCCGCTGATCCGCCAAAGTGTTGACTATGACGCATCAACGATCCGCAAAACAAGCGTCCCAAAACGGCCCTGCTCTAGTGCTCAATCATTATGGCATGGTAAAAATTAATTTAAATAGTACTGTTAATACCCCTAAAATTAACTCTAAGGCAACATTCTCAGCAATAGCTGATAAAGCCGTATAGATTAAATACAACATCAATGGTATTTACCAAGTGCTAGCATCCCTCCTAGATATGTTATGGGATACCTACACACCCCATTCCCTTGTGGGATAAAATTGAGATGAAGGAGTCATCAATCTGTCGACTGCCTTCAGCAAAGATTCTCTCAGCAGTCATTCTAAGCACTTGCTCTGCACTAGGATCAACTCTTGGTCGGTCTTGAAAATAGAATCTTGCCAATAAGAAAAACCTTGTGTTTTCATTTTTTACCCGATATTTTTACCTCCTTTACGCGGCACTATAGAACATAGTCTAAATCTGCCTCTCTCCCCTATACTGTCGCTACTTATCCTACGAACCGTCCATACACCCCGTAAAGAGAATCGTAACAATGGCTCTTTTCCAGCCAATTTATCACTACTATATACAATTATTTCGAGCTATTCACATAATTTTTCGATCCAGGATTACCTCATCTTCAACGAAAACGCCTTTTTGGTGCTCACGTCACCTTAAGAAAATTTTTGATATTCTCCAATTAAATATGGTTTCGTGAAAATGGCGAACATTGCAATAAATAGTTTTATTATTGAAATGTTTTCTCGCCCCAAATTTGAAATTCAAGAACATTTTTTTTTTGTTTGTGATTATAGGTCAAATCAAAATTTGCAACTATGTATCTTAATGGTACATCGCTAGCTTGAAATAACACCAACCATTACGAATTAGGAATTATTTTCGTGCATAAACATTTTACAATAATTTCGTTCCAGCTTGTTCGAATCGAAATTTTCACGATCATCCTAATGTTCAACATAAAGTTACTCCACTCCCTCTTTTCGTTTTCTCGTTAATTTTAAACAATCACATCAGAGTTCACGTACTAACAAGATCATGTCATAGAACTAAATTCTATCGAAAAGGTCGATCATAACGATCATCATCATCATCAAGACGATCATCATTATCATCCATATATCTCCCACACACTCACCGATCGTTTTTATATAAGTTTCGATAGATATAGATATTTAGATTGTTGCATACAAAAAAATAAATAAATATATTTCATAGAAATAAAATTTTTCGATCGTTAGTAACACACCTACAACGTGATTTCATGATCTTTCACATCACACAACCACTTGGCACAGTGAAACTTAAACTCTTCTTTAAGACATTTTCGTCTTGGCTCTGGGGCATTTATCAGAACCATTAAAATCTGCTCGGTAAAAAAAGCAACAACCGAAAACGAGAAGTATCTAACGGCTTTGGCAAATTATCTTTAACAGTTTTTTAACTACCTTTTCCCACCCAATCGAACCCGAAACACGAAAAGGAGAACTAGAAAAAATAATAACGATACAAAATATCGCCTCGAACATACAGTGATCGTAAAGTCTCTAATTTTCGGTACTGAATAGATAAAAGAAAATTTTTTGGTTAAAAATATACATCTTAAATATTAGGTACCTGGGCAAACCAGAAAAGTGTGCTATTAACTAGACATAAATCATCGGTTTTAATTGGTCTCGAATTCGTGGATCGTCTCTAAAGCCTAGGCCAGCCTAGCTCAGATCAGCTAGCGCCTTCAGGTTGGCCAAGCCAGGCTAAATGCCTTAAGATTTCATGATCTAGTTCATAAATGATTGAGGGTGAAAGATCTGCCGCCTACTTGGAACATGATCGCCAGCTGGCCCACTCTAATCGATCGTGAGAATCAGAACACAACAATCTGAACAGAGATCGTCTTGTCTTATGTCCATTTCACATCACACAAATGATGATCGTAATTTGCCTAGCGGCCTAATGACTGGGCTAATCAATTTTGATATCGTTTTAATTGCGAATAATTGAACATGCACGATCACTTACCTATATTTGGAATGAAACGATTAATTTGTTGATCATGGTAAGATCACCTTAAGGAATTGTCGGTATATGGATGATTGGGTTATTATTATTATTTCTATTTTTTTTTTTTGCATGTGCAGATGATTCGTCAGATATAATTGAAATTTGTAAGCCAAATCACAAAATCATGTACGATCGTTTCGGGGTTTTGCTAGTATCTAATTGGATTACGAAAATTAGCTCATCGGCGTTATGATTTTTGCAAAATGTAAAATCAATTGATATTGTTCGGTTTTTTAGGTTAATCTTTTTTTCTTCCATACTAGACGACATTGGATCAAAATTTTTCGCTACTTTCACTTTGCCTCAAATAATTGACCAATTTACTAGAATGCTTTTTCTTACGCTCCTCAGGTGTAATCTCTACTTAGATTTATAAATTGTGAGATCTTCATTTTTGCCATCGTATGAGCGGCGTGGTAGTGATTTATTATTATTGTGTCATTTCGGAGTGAAAATTGCTCTGATTTTTATAGAATTTTGTTGCTGATTTAAATATTGTAAAGAAATTTTCTAAGGTTTTTTTTTCTGATTGAAGACTTTCTTCTTTTTCGAGGGGGAGAGGATTCAATCAATTTATATTGAAACGCGTGCCGCAATTTCTTTTATTCAGTGAATGATTAATTGAATTTAGTTGGTGATAATTTGGAACGAGCTGGTCGGGAAGTGCTATTCGAGTGAAAAATTGATTTACCATGATGTAGGTATTTTTTTTTGGGGTATATAACTCAATCGGATGAAGTGATTGCCGTATTTAGTTACGTTTTCGGTAATTTTAGCAAAAAAAAAAAAAAATTTCAAATGGTATAGCAATTGTGAATATTGCTTACAATTTTCTCTATTGGTTCATTTGATGCATTTAATTATTGTTTTAAAAAAAATCTAACTTTTAATTTTCCCAGTTTCTAACTAACCAAAAAGACACCCACTGCATATATAGAAAAACCGAACTAAGCACAAATAACGAATGAATTAAAAAAAAATGTATCCCTCTCTTTCTCTTCTATGGAAATGTGACAAATGTATGTATAGATTTTCTAACTTGTCTGCATCTTACTTTCCAAAAGTGTTTGAGACTCTCACATTCAATAATCAACAATCGTTTTCCTAATTCCAATGTATTTATTTCTTTTTAACGACGCTTCTTTTAACATGCAACTTATCGTTGATTAGCCCTCATCGCTCAGTGATGTCGCAAGTGTTGATCCTGATGGAATCCCTCATAATGACTTAGCTAAAGCTTTTGACAAACTCGACATTAAACTTCAAACATATTGGTATTTGGCTCACTTCTAAGATGGATTTCTTATTGTACTAGACGACTGGTTGTGAAAATTTCATCCTTTTTTTCCAATAGCTTTACACCTACTTCTGGAGTTCCTCAAGGTTCCTATGTAGGATCTCTTCCTTTTCTTATATTTGTTAATGACATAGGGGATATTTCCCATGACGTTGAATTTCTTCTCTTTGCAGACAATTGCAAAATCTTTAAAAGATTATCCAGTCCTAACCATGTTAAAGTTTTGCAGTCTTGATTGCTTCGAAGAATACAGCAAAAGTAATAGTCTTCATAAAAATATTAATAAATGTAAAGAAATCTGTTTCTCCCGTTAAAAAATTAATGCATTTTTAAATTACTCTCCTATCCACATTGCAATTTCCAAAACTGATAAAATCCGCCATCTTGGTGTGCTCTTAAATTCTAAGCTCACTTTTAATGATCGTATTGAAAATGTTTTAAATATCTCGCGTCATAACCTTGAGGAATGAATTGACTACAATGTGATCCTGTCATATATAAATTTGTGTACCCCTGAAAACAGAAGAACTTATTTGGATGCTTTAACTCTCGTAATGGCATTAAATCATCAACTTGACTGCCCTAGTATTCTAGATGTTTTCTCTGTTAATTAGTACGAAATCTAAAGAAATTTTCGTTCCTAATTTTCATTGAAATTACGGTTTGCTATCAAGACGTACACGACTCTCAATAGGGGTATAAAGTATTGAGCGTCTTATGCATCTTGGTAGCAAGTTTTATAACTTTACTGATATCTTTAATACATTTGCATTTGTTATGTGGAATTTATATCAAAACTATTATCCACCAAGGTGGGACCCTAACCTGCACTAGGTGTTTTGAAAAAAAAAATATCAAAATTTTTGATTGAAATTTTAAGCTACAAACTTCAAAATTTGTAAAATTCATTTAAAAAAAAAATTTAAAGCTTAAAATATTAACTGGTCGAATACCTCCAAAATTTCTATCCCCTCTGTGACGGAAAGAACTCTGGAGGTCGTGGGAACGGCGTATGAAGCCATTGGTTAATCTCATACAGAATTCCTTCCGCCAAAAGATTTCAGCGGTGTATTCCTCGACAGAAAGTGCGATTTGCCGGCTAGCTAGGAACGTGGGGGTTGGAATGCCGAGGAATTATTTTGCCGCTCTTGTAACGCGTTTGATGGAATTAACAACGACGGGTATTCACCTTACTCCCGAAGGAATCCATTGGGGGTGAAAAGAAGGCATCCATTGGGGTTGAAAAGAAGGCATTTCATTCCTTCGGAGAAGTATCTACTTCCCGCTCATCTTCTTTGTACTTTGACGAAATAGATTTCCGAAAATAACAATATGGGATTTCGCGACACTGTACTTGCCCCTAGAATACGGCAGAAAAATCTTGACACAGAAAAAGAAATAAAGTAATGGAACAAAAAATAAACTAATAACTATTTATTTACGATCAATTATCCAGGAAGAAAACTTAAGAGAAAAACTTAAATCTAATTAAAAAGCATAACAGTGCGATACTCTAGGTGAAAAAGAAATTTTTTTGATTTTAAGAAATTTCGTAGGGGAACTAGTACAGGAGTTGACGACATTGAACCAATTTTTTCACATCACGCTAAAGTTGCTATCAAAATGTTTTATACAAAATGTAGGATTCAAAAATTTAATGGGTACTGAGAAAATTAGTGTATTATATTTAGTGAAATTGTACAGTTTGTATGAGAGGTGGTAGAAGGAGACGCGATTTCTTAAAGACTTTTTCAGAAATAACTATAAACATCACGCTTTTGACATGTTTTTTAGAATAAGAATTTATTATAAGAATACCCATGAGCGAGGCTCGTAAGAATAGTAAGTAATAAATAGTAGTAGTAGATCAGTAGCATTCATAATTTTCAGGAAAATCGACTTTTTGTTAAGTTTTGAAATTGTGTCTGATTGTATGGGAGGGGGTAGAAGGAGTAAAACTAATAGTCTAATATCTTTTGGCCTTAATAAAAATTCCAAATAAATATTAAGTGCACAATTTCAGCTCGATAAATTTCATGCGCACTAATTAAATTGGCTTATAGTATTTCATGAAAAAGTGCAGTATGGGAGGTGGTGGAAGGAAGTGGAGGACTTAAATAATTTTTATATATTAACAAACAGATTTGTCTGTTTATTTTTTCTTTTCTAATTTTTTCTTTGGTTATCACTCACATAATTTTATGAAAAAAATATTTTGTTGTTGCGGTTTCCTTGTTACAAGTCCTATCCTCGTAATTTAGGAACAAGTACACTGTCAAAAGTTGACAGAAAAAAAAACCAAAAAAAAAAAAAACAAAGCAAAAACAAAACAAAAACAAAACAAAAAAAACCATTCGTTACACCTCCCATAGAAAATAATTTTTTCGACCATTTTTAAGTAATCAATTATCACCAAACCATTAAAAGCTATCAACTTGAAATTTTGTACACTTTTAAAAATATTTCAAATAAAAATGCATCAAATGTTTTGAAATCGTCACAACCCTTCCACCCCCTCCTATGCTAAAGTATGATTTCGACCAATTTCAATAAGTCAACTAATAAATAACAATTTGAAAGTTTCGAACTTGAAATTTTGTACGAGCACCTTTCAAAAGAAACTTAACAAAACTGCGTCATAAGTTTCCCTATTCCCTCACTTCCTCTACCCGCGACTAGTATGCTCTTTAATGAGTATGTATTCTTCGCGTTTCTTACAGTTGCGATCATTAGCTAGGTGTGCCAAAGTGCAATTCGCTTATTTTATCAAATCTTTTTGTTCCTCTTGGAGCGGGCAATTTTTCAGATTGTGCTTATCACTACTTATCATGCATTTGGGTGGCAAATGGCAGTGAGTCGATCCATGTTCAAACGTCACTACATAATGTTGTTTCTATTTTTGGAATGATAGCTCCAGGACAGTGCGCATTATTGTTTTGAGTGATCGCAGATCGTTGAGATGAGGCCTAAAGGGCTACTAACGCTTACACAGTAGCAAATAAAATAGTTAAAGAACCTGAAGTTTAGGAGGCTAAGGTTCGGTTGGTGCAGTTAATGAAGAAAAATAATTCTAGAATTTGCAACAATTGAGAACGCGAAAATAATATGTTTCTAAGTTAGTAGCGTGTTGCTCTACAATGGATGGTTGTTAGTTCAAACTCCGATCTATAATTTCAGCGCACTGCCCGCTGGGGGATTCTATTATACGTTGGTTACATCAATCTATGAAAATAAAACATTCATAGGTAGAAGGGCGAAGGGCTAACAACCCTTCTAAATAATGAAAATGTTAAGAAGCCTGAAGCTTAGGGTAGCAATGCCCAATTTGGGCTGTAGTGCCATTGTAGAAGAAAAAATGTTTTTTATGAAAAATTGCTGTTTGTAGGGGGGGTGATGAAAGAGTAGTAGAACTCGAACAATTTTACGTTATTATTTTAATAATGATCGAAAAATTTGCTACTCTGAAATTTTGTATTTTTTTTGCATTTCATGACTAAAATAGCCTAAAAATGCAAAAAAAATATTCGTTTGTCTGTACGCCATCCGCCGTTCGCCATACGCCGATGTGTACGCTTATCGCACATTAACTTTGAAACCCTTCAATATAGAAAGTTCATTTTTGGGGGATTGTAGATAGTTGTAGACCTCAGGGGGACACCCATTTTGGGGGTTGTAAGGATTCAGGGGGAGCGCTAAAACCGAAAACTAAGAATTGGTATATCTCAACCAAGTTTCTAAAAATCAATATATATTTTGAGGGGTTTGTAGGGACAAACTTTAAAAATAGTTTAATTTTTTTATCCATCGGGGTCCAAAAAAAAAGGAGGGAGGAGGGGCTAAAAACAAATTGTCCGCCGAATTTTTTTTTCAAATGATTATATCTTCGAAATTACTTATCATAAAAAAATCATATATCGAGACCATTAATACAGACCAACCCGAATCAACTTTAAAACAGGCTAATTGTTGTAAGGGGGACGGTAAGGGTGGTGCAAAGAAAAACAGTTAACAGTTTATATTTCGACTATCTCTTGAGCTATATAATTGAGACTTGGATCATATATTAAACTATATTAGGGAATTGTGAAAAAAAAATATAAAATTTGTACATAATAGTAGATGGAGAAAATAGGGAGCATTTCAAAAATGGTGCACATTCCAAAATTTCAAACCGTTATATCTCAAAACTGAGTACAGATATCAAATTAAAATTTGGTCATATTGTAGAACTACATAGTCTTTAATTTTTTTTTTAAGTTCGGGGGTGTAAGGGGAGGGAAAGGATAAGCCAAAATGTCGAACATTTTGAGTGATTGTTTTCGGGCTCTGGTGAAAGATACACAGTTTATATTTTGCATGTGGATACAACTATTTGATGTACATAGAAAATAAATAATAATTTGTTTCACAATTCTTATGCACCGAAATCTACCCCCTCCCATTTAAAATTATTTTTTCGACCATTTTTAAGAAATCAATTATCACCCAACTATTAAAAGCTATCATAAATTTTGCACTAAAACTTTTAAAAATTGTTGAAACAAAATTGCGTCAAGAGTTTGGAGATCGCGCTTGCCCTTCTAACCAATTTTATTAAATCATCTAATAACCAACAAATGAAAACTAACGTGAAATTTTGTACGAGCGCTTTACAAAAGAAAAAAAAAATTGCATCACATTACGATTCCCTTACCTCCTCCCATACAAATGTTTGATTTCGTGAATGTAAAATACAGCGAATTTTATGAAAATTCTATGCAACTTCGTATATGAAACTGACATTCTATACGACAAATATTGGACGTAACACTTGCGAAAGGGGGTTCCACTTAGTCTTTCTTAATCACTCTCAGCTACATATTGACTTTCCATGTATCCTCAACTTGTACCAAAAATAATAAAGTTGCGCCCGACTTGTTGGCAGTTTATTAAAAACTTAGACTTCAATTATCATGATAAAAATAATGTATTCCAAATTTCAAATCAATAGTTTTAAAAAAGTGATTTATGTAAATTTATGAAAACGTGTCATTTTGTATGGGAGGGGCTGAAGAAGTATAGTGTTTTGGTCTATTCAAGAGCTATACTTTACTTTATCGCTTTATTGACGTGTAGAACTTCTGTATCTTTCATTTTTTAATCCGAGCCTTATTTCATAGCGTTACAAACTTTAGAGTAAACTTATAATACTTTTGATTTCACTTAGAGTATAAAAAATATAATTTTGAAACTACAACAAATTTTTATATCGAGACCAGGCAACTATTGTATAAGAATAAAAATGCTCTTAATACTACTTAATTAGAGGAAATTAGCGGTGAGCGGTAGTGACAGTATAAGTAATAATCTCACTAGAACTGATTCTGTACATTACTTTAGGAAATTACTTTGAATCCTTCAATAAATCTGAAGCCACACTTTATAGTGTGCCTATATTTATTTCATCGCCCAACATTTGGTGGCACAAATACAGAGCTATACGCAGTAATGAATAAGACAAAAAACTGTAAAGCGAATGGTTTTGATCGAATTTCCATTAAGTTGTCCTAAAAGACAAATTCTTGTAGATAACTTGAACTTGTTTTTATTTTATACTATAAAGCTATTATTTTTATCTTTTTTGAAAAGAACGTTATTAAGAACGTTGTAAATTATAAAGGAATATCATATTTGTGTAGAAGCTCTAATCAAAATTTTCATGAGAGTTCTTTCACTAATTTTCCTGAAAGAATCAATAATCTTCTTGAAAGAATTCTAGGAATTCAATAAACTGCATGAGTGCCAAACGAAATTTCGCACCTAAAACTTAAGAAGAAAGGCTCAAAATATTTATTTTCTTCGACAATTTTAAGGCTGCTTTTGACAGCATAGGCACAACTGCATCGGTTTACAAATTATATGCTTTAAAACTTTTACTAAAATCGAAGATGATCAAAATGATAAGAACACTTTATGAAGATACGACGCTAAATGTTTGGGATGATGTATATCCCGGACGGTTCTGGTGCGTATATTGGTGTGAGGCAAGGATGTCTTCTAATTCCAATTTTGTTTGCACTGTTCTTGCACGACATAACCTATATGAATCGAAAATAATCTGTGATATTTTCTAAGGTGGAGAACTGGGGGGGGTTCGAAAAAAATTAAAAATATATATAAATATATTTATAGAAAATTTTGATTCAGGATCCATTTAGAGAAGAAATTGGTCAAAAACTTTTATAAAAGCCATACGATGTGCATTGATTTCCAGGCTGGAGGAGAAGCTGCGTTTAGGTTCTTGTTAATCTATGGAGCAAAGCTTTTGGGGTTATCCAAAATATAATGAAGTAAAGAAAGTACTGGGTTTTTTTTTTAAAGAAATAACTTGGTCGGCCGAAAAATACATAATATATGGTCAGTAGCAGCAATCTGCATTCAGACTGCCCATGCACTTTCATTACTTGAAAAAGTCCTGGGAGTCCTCGAAATTATCTATGCTAAGGTAGTTCGCGTTAAAGAGCGTTGCAAATAGTTTGCGAAGACGGATAGAATTGAGTCCCAATTTTCGATTAATAATGTAGACTAGATTCTAAATCGATTGCCGAAAATCGCACCCCTCTCGGATGAGTAGAAGTAGAAGTGTTTCAAATAATGATGTAAACTTGTGCATATTGACGCAGCGCTTGTAGCTTGGTGGTTGGCTCACTCCCCGGCCGCGCAGGCCCACTGACCTAATTACCACCCCCCACAACCAGTACCACTAACTTGGCAAATCAGGTTTTTTCTTTATAATCAATAATTTTATACAGGGTGTTTGGTACTCCGTGCATAACCTTGTAAGGGGTTATTCCTGGATATATTTTGAGCAAAAAATTGTTCTACGGAAATGGTCAATTTTCAATATCCAGGGTGATCAAGAAAAGTCCTTCGGACCTGTACCCTCACTCACTCAAAACGCTATATCTTGAAAACTAATAATCACAATTCAAAGTGTTATAGCTTGTTTTTTAGGGAATCAAATTACCTTTCATTTGCTGTAATAGTCCGCATTGTAACTGTATCCAATTCTGAGATATTTGCTTCAGAACACAAATTTTTGACACTTTGACCCTCAAAATTCTAGGATCAATGTAGTTTTTCTCTAAAAAACCCATTATAAAAATGTCATTTTAATGTTGTTTTCTTATGTGCCATATTATTGCCTACAAAAGATGCATACACTTACATTGCATAAGTTTTATAGTTTAGAAGAAATTATCATTCCAATAATGTAGCACTTTTGTCAAAAAAGCAAGAATAGGTTGATCAACACTCTCCGCTTGAACTAAAAGAACTTAAGAATGGTTTTTATGGTTTATTTCAATTTTCCTGAATTACAATAAATGTTCAAAATCTGCAAAATTTGGACGAAATCGGTCAAGTAGTTTCTGAGAAAAGTATACTTCTATTTGCACTGAAAATGCTCTTAGGAGTGCTCCTTTTAAGGGGGTAGTCAAAGAAATTGGCCTCTCATGTATTCTTATGGAAAACACGGTCAATTTCGGTACAGTTTTCTTCAAAACTAATAATCGGATTTCGATGAAACTTAGCAGTATTCTTTTTAGATACATAATAAAGCTATTCATAAGAACATTTGAAAAAAAAAACCAATAAAAAAATTTTTATAAGAATAAAAAACATTCTTTAAATTGACATTTTTTTAGTTCTTTTATATAAAACTAGGGATCGACCGCGACTTTGTCCGCGTAAGAATCGCAAAATAAGCAATTTTTGAGAATGTAGCTAGCAATACACCATCCGGGATATATAAACTGATTCGTTTAATGGCTCTTTAAATACAATGGTTTCTATTTTGTTGGAATAAGAACTGTAAATTATTAAGAATGAAACCACGATACTCGCATTTGTATGGGACAGGCTCATGATCAAATCAAACCCGTGATTCGAGATCATATGTATATAGGTACGTGTTGAAGAGCGTTAAGGACATGTGAATAGTTGTAGCTTGTGTTAATTAAAATTATTTATTTATTTTATTTTTTTAATTACCGACACAGCTGTGCATTGCATTATAGGGTAGCCCCCTAAGTTGTGTTCGGTTCCTTAAAAAAAAAAAAAAAGCCCAAATGAAATGACATTAAGCTTAAGTCCATAACAGGACTACGACTCTGCGTAAAGCCCAATCATACGATACCACAAATGAAATTTTGGTGATGTTAATAATTTTGCATGGCAGTGATAGAAGGGGTGACAGTTCTGAACTAATTTGTTTCACATCATCCTAGAGTAATAAAAATGTTTTTTACCAAATTTTAACTTCAAAAATTGAATAGGTACTGAGAAACTTAGTGTATTGGATTTAATGAAATTGTGCAATTTGTATAGGAGGTGGTAGAAGGAGGGGAGTATTTTTTGCCGATTTTCCGAGAAACAAAACTGATATATACCTATATATGTGGGATTTATAAATCAACAGCGGCAACACGAATAAGCGCGGAGAACAAGCGAGAGTCGAGGGATAAAGCAGTTGTGAGTTGATACTCTAGTAGAGCAGTCGCAGACGAGGAGTCGTGGAGAAATGTTCAAACAGTGAAGTGGTAAAGATATAAGGTGCTTAGTCTAGAAACTAGTAATAAAATTGTGTGCATTTAAAAGATAATTTATAATTGTCATTTATTGTGATTAAAAAGACGAAACAAAACGAATTGAATAAAGAAAACTATATATATTTTAAATTTTAGTTCAGTATCATTCACACTTTTCAAGGAAATGGAATTTTTGAAAAGTTGTGAAATTGTGTCACATTGTGTCACATTGTATGGGAGGGGGTAGCAGGAGTGAAGCTAATCGGCTAATTTTTTCCCGATATTAATACTAATGCTAATTAAGGATTCGATACACAATTTTAGCTCGATGAAAGCTATACGTCTTGAGAAAATTTGTTTAGAGTAATTAATGAAAAAGTGCAGTTTGTATGGGAGGTGGTGGAAGGGGTGAGGGGTTTCAAGTGATTTTTCTAAAAACAACTGCAATTGATATATTTTAAATTTTAGATCTGTGACTTTCACACTTTCGAAGAAAATCGAATTTTTGCGAAGTCGTGGAATTGTGTTATATTGTATGGGAGGGGGTAGAAGAAGTGGAGCTAACCGATTATTTTTTTCCCGATATTAATAATAATGCTAATTAAGGATTCGGTACAAAATTTTAGCGCGATGGAATTTATACGTACTGAGAAAATCGGTTTATAGTATTTAATGAAAAAGTGTAGTTTGTATGGGAGGTGAGCGAGGAGTGCAGGAATTTAAATAATTTGTATACCTGAAGATTGCATTTGTAATAGAAATAATATTTTCAAAATTTCAAACTAATAGCTTTTATAGTTTCCAAGAAAATTTGATTATTACATATTATTAAAAATGAGTCACTTTGTATAGGAGGGGGTAGAAGGCGTGAAGGAAGGAAAATAAAACTAAAAGCAGATTACATCTCGGAGCATACTTAATAAGCTATGAAAGTTTCATTACAATGGGCTCAGCCGTTTTTACGTGAAAGCCGGACAGACAGACAGACAGAGAAGAATTTTAAAAACGTGAGTTTCTGCTTAGTTATTGCTAAAATAAAGCAAAAAACTAACTTATAGCCATTTGTAAACAAATATCAGACAGACACTACAATTATATTTATATAGATTTGCCGGAAAGACAAGGTTGCATTGCTTAAAGGTTAATTTCACAATCTAGACAGTGCTGTCAAAAGCTCGTAGAAAATAAAATTAACTCGATATCTTTTGTAGTTTTTTTTTGTTTAAAGTGTACTGAAAGTTGAAAATATGCAATTTTTCAGGAAAAGCAAAAAACAAAAAAGTTTGTTTTTTTCATGCCAATTTTCAAAGTTTTTCTTCCCAATTTTACTTTATTATTCTAATAATAAAGTATTGTGATCGACACAAGAAAAAAAAAAGTTTGCTACCCTGAAATTTTTTTTTCATGACTAAATTAGCCTAAAAATGCAAAAAAAAAAAATCCGTCTCGCCGTACATATGGACTCATATCTCCGAGACCGTTAAAGGTAGAATGTTCGTTTTTGAGTGGATTGTTGGTTGGGTAAGTGAGCTCTATTTTCTAAGTTTTGGGTTGGTGTTAGGCGGAAGGGGGAGGCGGGGGGAGGGAAAAAGTCGAAAACTACACTTGCTAATATCACGAATGCAGATAGAAAGTTGAAAATGAGTAGACATATAGAGAGGGTTGTGGGACAAACTCCAAAAATAATTTAATTTTTTTATCCATTGGCGTCCGAAAAGGGGGGGCTAAAAACAAATTGTCGGCCGAATTGTTTTTTCAAATGATTATATCTTAGAAATTACTTATCGTAAAAAATTCATATTTTGGGACCATCAAGGTGGCATAAAGTTTCATCAGAAGCAGCTTAGAGAGAGGCTAATTATTGTAAGGGGGAGGGTCACGGGGAGTGCAAAGAAAAACACTTGAAAATGAATATCTCAACTACCTCTTAAGCTATATAAATGAAACTTAAAACTTATATTAAGCTATACTAGGAAAATACAAAAAAAATATAATATGTTGAAATAATAGTAGTGGGGGGAAATGGGAAGCATTTAAAATATGGCGCACTTTTCAAATTTACAAATCCTTATATCTCAAAAAATAGTACAGATATCAAATCGAAAATTTGTCAGATTGTAGAACTACACAATAGTTAATTTTGATAAAAATTTTAAGTTAGGGGAGGGAGGGAGGTGGTAAGCAAAAATGTCGAAAATTTTGAGTGATTTTTTTAGGACTCTGGTCAAAGATAGAAACTTTAAATTTGGCATGTGGATACATCTATTTGATGTACATAGAAAAAAAATAATAATTTGATCCACAATTGTTACCAACCGACCACCCCGGTCTAATGGGCACAAGGTGTTTCATGCGCAGCGAAAAAAACACGAAAACTGAAAATTTTTGGATGTAATTTTAAGGTAGAATCTTGAAAATTTGGGATATACATTTAAAAAAAATCGCTAAAAGTATGAAATATTAACTGGTCGAATCCTTTCAAAACTTCTAACCCCTCCCATACAAAATTATTTTTTCGGCCATTTTTAAGAAATTAATTATCACCTAATTATTAAAAGCTAACAATTTGAAATTTTGCATAAGAACTTACAAAAATATTTGAAATGAAATTATTATAAAAGTTTTGAAATCGCACTTGCCCTTCTACCCCCTGCCATACAAAAGTATGATTTCGACCAATTTCATTAAATCAACTAATAACCAACAAATTAAAAGCTACGAACCTTACGAGTACCTTACAAGAGAAGAAAAAGAAAATTGCTTCACAAAATTTGGAATTCCCCTACCTCTTCTACCCCTCCCATACAAAATTATTTTTTCGAGCATTTCTAAGAAATCAGTTATCAGCTAACTCTTAAAAGCTATCCATTTCAAATTTTGCATGAAAACTTAAAAAAATAATTGAAATGAAATTCCTTTAAAAGTTTTGCAATCACGCTTGCCCTTCTACCCCCTCCCATACAAAAGTATCATTTTGACTTATTTCATTAAATCAACTTATAATCAACAAATTAAAAGCTACGAATTTGAAATTTTGTACGAGCACACTACATAAGAAAGGAAATAGAATTGCGTCACAATTTTTATGATTCCCCTACCTCCTCTACCCCCTCCCATACAAATGTTTGGTTTCGTGAATGTAAAATACATAGAATCTTATGAAAATTCTATGCAACTTCGTCTATAAAACTGACATTCTATACAAGGAATATTGGACGTGATTCAAGCAATTAATTAAAAAACTATTAACATCCACCAACCCTTACTATCACCCCTAATCCCACCCCTCACCCCTCCCCTCACAAAACTCAAACTTGCATAAATAAACGAACGAAATATTGATTATATATACTGGAGCTTTTGAACGTTTCCACAAAGTGTTAAATTGATAACTGCCCTGCCCAAGAATCCCCTTTCACTTAGTCTTCCCTAACCACTCTAACCTGCATATTGACTTTCCACGCATCTGCAACTTGTCCCAAGAATAATAAAGTTTCGCCCGACTTGTTGGCAGGTTATTTGTAATATATTTATCGATTATCATAAAATAATCGATTATGTTTTTGTTTTGAGGTTTCAAGTTAGTAATCAAAATTGAACAGATGCTGGTAGGTGTTGGGATTGCCGTTTTAAGTGGCACTAGGGTTAGCGTAGTACCTGACACCTCACCTTTGAAGCATTTTGTATGGCACTTCCCAGCATCGCAGAAACATGGGTTTTTTTGCATTCAGTGTAAATTTGAGTCTACTTTAATAAACACTAATAAGAAAAATCGATTTTTTTTTAAAATTTTTTAAATGACTACCTCCTTAATTTAAATTCCAATTAATTAGGCAGAAGATATTTCGTTTGCAAGCTGAGCGAAACAGAAGACAAAATAATTTGTTACAAAATGTTTCTCAATGAAAAACAAAAATTTTGGAAAAGCATCTTATCAGAAAGTGAATATTTCGAAACATCAAACGGATGTTCTGTATAATTTTTTGAAGGCTGTCCTAGTATCTAGAAAGTATTTAATAGATAATTTTAATACGATTTGAATCATGAATTATTGTTACTACTTTTCAAGTGAATTAGATGTATAAATGAGTTTGCTACTATTTTCATTAAATTATTATTTTATTTAAGGGGTTACATACACTTGTGTAGTTTAAAAAAAAAAACATTTTTAAAAAGGTGATCATTCAATTCTTTGAGTGTCTATCCTGTAAATTTCATAAAGAAATTCGAAGTTGTAATGTTGTGTAACCGACAGGGTGAGCAACGACTATGAGATGACTCAAAGCTTTAAAAGCGTTTTTCTCGAAACGGTGTTTTCAGAATCGGTACCAGAAATATCTCCGCGACTACTGGACCAATCGAATTCTAGTTTTGCACAGTTATGTTTCAATCATAATAATCTAGTATCTATCGGGCCGTTTTTTCGATAACTGGGATAGTTTGAAATTTTTCAACCAAATTTTCACAAAATATAGATAGAATGTCATACTTTAAAATATATATCATGATTATTCAATAAAATAAAGTTTTATGCACGTTAAAGTTAATTTATTAAAATGTGAAGTGACTACTTGACAGACGTCAAGTAATGTTTTTTGTTTCAAAAATACAAAACTAATTAATTGTAAACACGGTCCAAAGATGAAAATAATCATCTATCTGCCTAACTATTTCGGCACAAGCTGCCACTGCCAGACTCCCTCAATTCTTGGAAAGATGAACTCGTTCTTGAATTTTTTATCGTAATTTTCACCTTTTTCCGTTTTATGGTAAAATTCCTCATTTCAATACAGAAGTGAAAAAAAAAAATAAATATATAGTGTAATGGTAGACTTTTTTGGAGCATGTTGTTTATGTTTTACTAATCGTATCACACCTTTATACTCCCACGTTCGTAGATAAGTAATTATTTTTTCAAAGCTGATCGATAAGTGAAAAAAGGGAAATGTTTATTAGAGCTATAAAAATAATGGCTTTCAGCTGGTAGCTATTAGTAAGATTTTATTATTTTATTTATATTTTAATGTCAACACATTGCTGTTGTTTTTTTTTTCGATACATTTTTAATTTTCCGTTGATCTTTTATACGAAAGCGAGACTGTTTTACGATTATACTTTGTTGATCGAAAAGTGTGATTGAAAAAAAGAAACCATAATTTTTTTGAATTTTTATGATGTGACGATATCCACCCACACAAACATTTTTAATACTCTTAAATTTATTTTATATCATTTGATTTTTTGTTTTGTATAACTGTAGTTCAAAAGCAGAAACATTTTTTTTTAACGAAGTCGTGAGACTAGAATTTAACACCAAACTGAATCAAAACAATTAAATAAATAAATAAATTACCTTGCAACCTTCACATGTAAAAGCACCGAAGTGAAAACCAGCAGCCGGCTCCCCGCAGACTTTGCACTGTTGGTTCATCTGCAAGGAAAATAAAATAAAAAAATAATATGATAAATAATTGATGATTTTATTTGAATATTATTCACAAATAGTGGTTTAGCCGAATAACAATATTTTATATGTTTAAACAAAGATTTGAGTTCAGATAGCTGAATTATGTGAATTGGAAGCAATAATTTAGTAAAGTTGATAATGCTAGAAGTTAGCATTTTACTTCCTGTATATTTTTGTAATTAAAAAATATCTTGATGAAAAGTTTGACCAGATATTACTTCCTTTTCTTAATTTGTAAATTATAAAATTATGTTATTTAAGTTTTTGATGACTTTTTAGATACTACGCAGTACTACTCAGTACTGCATAGAATTCGAAAAAATAGAAAGTAATATCCCTGAAGGGGCAGATTTGAAATTAGCACAGTATCTTCCATTGAAATTTTTTTTAACAAATAGTGAAAAGTATATACCGACATTATTTCGCAAATTCGTCAAATTTCGATTAATTTCGCACTAAGATTTCAATTAATCATTTTAATTTCCTACAATAGATTCCAGATCAGAAAGTTCAAATTTGCTTTTCTGTGCAGCTATCGATATCCATATAATTTATGACTGCTGATGGTGCATTAGCAGTTTTCGAAGTTTGGAATTTTATCTTTCTAAAATGTAAATTTGTATTCAGGAAAATGGTTTTTTTAGGTTTGTAGAGACTGTGTTCCTCTATTTAGATGAAATCGAGATGAAAATCTATTAAAGCATTATGCAACCCCACTAGACCAACTTTTGGTTTCGATTTTTTTCTGCCAAGAGACTTTACTAATTAGGACTCCCTGATAATGATTTAACAATACGTTAGATAATACTATACCTGTAGGAAGCGTGTCTCACATTTGCGTTCATCCAATCGCCGGCAATTACCTGAGAACGTGCCCCGGATGCTAACTTCAAGAGAGCGGAAAATTTACGTATACAATCAAAAAATTTCTTTAATCGCATACTATTAGGTTGTTGCAGATGAAATGGCGACTTTGCTAGTGAAATTCCAAACAACTTTAACTCTTATAAAACTTAATCTTATTAATCAAAATAGGTACCAGCAAATGCAATACACTTCTCCCAACGAGATAAAAGTTTCGTAGAAGTCCGACTTTCTAGACTGAAGAAATTCCTCGAAGGCATTTTTGATGGCTGCTCCAGTGTTACATTGTTTCTCCGCCAAAAAATGATCCAAATGTTTAAAAAAGTGGTAATCGAATGGGGAGAGGTCTGGTGTATATGGTGTATAAGGAAGAGTCTCATACTGCAACTCGTTTAATTTTCTGATCGTTACTCTTATTATTCGCGTCATGTTCCGCTCAGTAAGCTCATGCGGAACCCACTTATCAAGCTTTTTGACTTTTCCAAGCTGCTGCATGTGTCGGAAGACTGTCGAATAGTGTACGACCAGTTTCTCTGCAATGTGCCTTACAGTTTGGCGGGAGTCAGACTACACTAGTAACAGCTCGTCGTTGGCTCACTATGAAGGGTCATATCTCCTGATTGAAATTTTTCGAACCATCGCTGTGTGGATCGTTCACTTACTGTGTCAGCTCCAAATGCCATGTTGATGTTTTTGGTTGCCTCCTTTGCGTTGTGGCCAAGTTTGAACTTGTAAGGAAAAAGTAATCGTCTTGAGTCCAAAACTGCAATGATTCCATGACCAAATGTAGTATTATTTACACTTCAATATTCATTACTACCAGAGCCACCTGGCAGCAGTTTGAGACATAAAAATCGCAGCTAACTTCACTTTATCGCGAAAGTCGCCATTTATCTCCAACAACCTAATATTATAGTTCATTCATTATACTGAATATTGCTCAATTCCCAATAATATTGGGGCGGCATAGTAGTGTTAACCACAAAAATTCGTAAAAATACGAGGTATTTGTAATCTATATTAACCTTTACACTCTTAATTTTCACTGATTTGTAAAAATAATAGCGACTCAATTCACATTATTACTGTTCTCAATCATTTTAAAGCAATTCCAATATGGCTTAAGCCACAAAAACTCCTGAAGTACTGAACCAGAAGTAGTTCGAAAAAACTACTGGCTTAAATTAGCATAATCGCATAAATTCAGATTCGTGGTTTCTTAGATGCTATCACTATATTGCATTAGTAAATAGCTCGAAGTTTAAATTCAAAAAGTATTCGACATGACACTACGGTTCTCAAACCCTCACATGACAACAAAAAACAAGAAGTTTTTGAATATTTCAAATATATTTTTTTCAATGCCTAAAATACGTTGAATAGCTTACTAACAAAAAAAATCAAAATTTCCATATACCTTGCAATATGTTTTTGGTGCCGGTGAATACGATAAATATATTCATTTTTGGTTTTCGATTAATTTTGTGTACGTTTGTTGCAATAAATGTAAAAACCAAATTGAAACATAACAGAATTATGATTGGGCAAAAAGCCCAATCATGTGATACTTTAATGAAATAGGAAAGAGTTTATTGTACCGGAAAATATGTCATCTAAAATTCTTTTGAGTAGTGAATAGTGACTTTCGTATGGGAGGTGGTAAAAGCAGAGGGGGAGGTTTGTAATTTTTGTATATAACACCGAACATGGTGTGCAAAATGTTTCATGCTGAATTTAAAGTTTGTAGCTTTCATAATTTTCGAGGAAATTGAACAATTCTTGTCTGAATTTATGGCATTTGTATGGGAGGTGGCAGAGGGAGTAGGTGGTTTTGGATGATTTTAATCTGCTTATCAACATCCTAATCACATTGCATTGTCACTTATATGATCGAAGGAGAAATACTTTTCTTGAATTTCCAATACAAAAATTTGTATGGGAGGTGGTAGAAGGAGTAAAACAAAGTTCATATATTTTTTTAACATTCATTGCAATTATTAAGGGGCACATTCTGGCAAATTTTTAAGCTTGTAAATTTTTTATTAAACCCATTTGTATGGAAGACATCAATGATATTTGTAATAGTATACTTGTCTCAACATTTAAAATTGATAGCTTTGACGGTTTTGAAGATAAATAATTTAATTGAATTTTCGGAATTTCGTGAAATTTGTATGGGAGAAGGCAGAGAGAGTGAGATGAAGTTGATAGTTTTTCTGAAATTGGTAGCAATTGTAATAAAATTTTATTTGACAAAAAATGGTTCTTTTAGCTTTGTTAGTTGCAATGCAAACCGAATAAATGCATTTTTGAAAATTTTGCATTTGTATGGGAGGGGGTAGAAGGAGTAAGGGGATCAGATCAACATTATTTGACGTTATTGATATTCACATCATTATACTATGACCTAATTTTGAAGTCAACAGCTGAAATGGTTTCGGAGAAAAATCAATTTCATTAAATGGTTTGGTGAATGTTTTCACAGCGCATTTCGAGTTGAAAGAAAAGATTTCCGGATTCTACACTGTTACGCTTTATTATTTGTGACGTTTCGGTCTCTGCTGAGACTCTTTATCAAACCCATAAAGGTCTCAGCAGAGACCGAAACGTCACGAATAATAAAGCGTAACAGTGTAGAATTCGGAAATCATTTCTTTCAATTTCATTAAATTTTGAAATTTCATGAAATTTGTATGGAAGGGGGTAGAAAGAGTGGGGGATGTGGCCCGTTCACGAGCTTAAAGTAACTTTTTTGCTAAAAATGAGATATCACCAATTTCAGGACGATAGGTTAAAGCTTCCGAAAGTTCTGTTGTAGACAGAAGGTCACTTGAAATTGAGGTGACTCTGTGCGAGCATTATTTCTTAGCGTTACAAACGGTAAGGCAAACACAATATACTCTCAGGTTTCATCTAGAGTATAAAAATTAAATAAATTTGACAAATTGTTAATATTATACGCAACAGCTCTTTCTATGCCGACTTAAGGGGAGAAATACCTTTAGGATCGTGAAAAAAAGGCATTTTTCGGGATATTTTTTAGAGGGGATAAAATAATCGGATCATTGTGAAATTTGGATATGAGTTTACTATAACTTTGAACTTAACAAAAAAAATTATTTATTTGCACGCTACCTTCCAAATTTTAGGTATATCCTTCCGGTAATACTACTGAGAGAAACCTCTCCAAATTTCATCCTAATCGGTCGATAACTTTTTGAGCTACAACACGAGCAGTTTTTGAAAAAGTAGTTTCGAGATAATCGCGTTTAAGTTGCAACATGTTGAAACTAATTATATATACATATGCTGTCGCCGCGCTCTAGACTATATGCGATAATTCCGAAAATATTCAATATTTTGAGTTATCCTTTGGTCAGTATATTCTTAAGATATCATACTTTCGAAATATGCAAAAAAAAATCGATTTGTTCAAATTTCTAAAGGTATTTCTCCCCTTAAAATATTTTTGAAGTTCTGATGATAACGAACTACATAGGATCGACCACAGGCTACCACAGGCTCATAAAATATTTTAGGACTACAGTACTAGCGTATGCACATTTGCTTCTTTAAAGGGAGGAAGAGTGATTTCAAAAAACCGAACTATTTATTGCGATAGCCCAAACTTTATTGCTCAGTCCGCAAATTATCGAAATCAATGGTTGCGTTTTCGGTTCATGTTCCTAAGAATATCTGGCCGCAACGAAACTTCGCCTCACCAACCAGTTTTCCGATGATCGTATTCAGACCTCGTAGCTATTTTGATAGGGTTTCCGTCGAACCTCCCTTGTTAGCGACGATATCCTTTATCTTCGAGATGAATTTAGCGGCCTTGTAGTACTTCTTGTACGATTTCAATTGGTCCTTCACATTTTCTTGCACTCCGGACCGATACCTTAAGACCGGACCCCACATGATCGCACCGTGCCCACATCGTGCGACGGCCGAGAGTGGCTCGCACTATGGAAGTTTATCACCTAACCGCACCATGCCCAGCTAGTTTAGTTTACTTTTTGACGGACACAGCACGGTGTAGTCATAAAAGTAAGACTAAATCTGAAAGCGAATGGAAGTAATTAGGATAATTGAAGAAATAAAAAAAAGGTAAAAAATAAGAAAGCAGATACTTTTTTGTTTGCTTCTTATACAGGGTTACCTCTTAGAAGGATTTTGGGGCTCTACCCTTATTAGGTCTGTAGTTGATTGTATTTTTATGGTAGGCTGACGCCGCATGACAGTCACACGGATCCGGTGCGGATAAGTGAGGTCATCCGTGGCCGTCAGCGACAGTCGGGCGCGGTGCGGTCATGTGGGGTTAGGCCTTTGCTCGATTCCTTCGCTTCATATAACCGTTTGGCCACCTCGAGCCTCTCACACATCAGCTCTCCAAAGCTCAAGGCAGCTGCCTTCGCCACTGCACTCTACTCTTTCCCTTCCAGCTTCATGGCCTCAGCTAGAACCGCTTCTATATTGAACAGTCACCCTCTTTGTCCATGGAATCGAAGTCTGATCTTTTTTCCGTCACCCTAATGGCCTTAGCCGTAACTACTCTCCACCTCAGGACTAGACCCGAGGACTCCCTTTCTATCCAGGACTCGTTAATGACAGCCTTATTCTTCTCCTTATCCTTTACACTATTTCCCTTTTTGGGCCCTTCCGCAACATAAGGTTTGTGGACCAAAATTATTCTTTTGGTGTATCAAAATTCCTTCTGGTTGCCAAAGGAATAACATCCGGCCGCAAAATGTGCTAAGAAAACCTCGTGGCCAAGTGGGGGTTAAAAATACGAAAGGGCTTCTTTCGGTGTCACTAATAGCTGCTGTGGGTCAGAAATACCCAAAACGGCCGGGAATTCCTCCAAACTCAAAAATGTCCCGTTTGTCGCGAAAGGGTTAATACATCCTACTCCTATTCAATAGGCAGACAAAGTCCCACTTGGCACTCCCAAAATATTAGATACAAAAAAGTGACCAATGGCCACTTATAGGTTAATTGGAAAATTTCAGAGTTATTGATATGTATTTATTTAATTGAATGTGATAAATTGAGGCACTGAAATTTAAAATAATAAGCGTTTTTTGTAAACGCACAATAGCCCAAACTAATTATCCAAAATAAACAAATTAAATACTATTGGAAAGGTATTTTCATCAAGGTGTGCCTTTTTTGGGTTCCAGGTCTCCTGTTCCGGTTCCGGTTTTCCGCTGAAATACGGCAGGAAAAGGTGAAAGGAAAACTGGTAACTCCTCCCGTAATCAGATCATGCCCTCGGAGAAGAATGCAAGAACTTAAAGCTAGAGCGAGACAGAAATATAAAGCACAAACGCCATTTAATGGTACCGTCTACTAATTTTTCATTTCGACACAAGAGCTTGAAAAAGGCCAATACAAAACGCAATATTTTTTTTGCGTACAGCAATGTTTTTTTTTATTTATGCAAAGAAAGCACAGTTATTGACGTCAAGAGTTGGACATTTAGAGTTCTTACTTTGTTCTTTGCATATCTTCTACAATGGCACTATATCCCAAATCGGGCCTTGGCCTCCTGACCGTAAGGTTTCTTAACACTTTTTCGTTATTTATTGTGAAAGGGTTGTTAGACCTTCGCACAACCCTCTATCTTCGAATTCTTCATTTTCGTAAATTGAGGTAATCAAGGTGTACCCAAGCAGGCAGTGTGCTGGAATTATGCATTGACCGGGATCTGAACTCACGACCTTCGCATTGTAGACCAACTCGCTACCCACTAGGCTACACCCTAGCGTGTTCTTAGCAAATACCGTTTCCTTTTCAGTTGTGCGATCATTATACGTACACATAATGCCTTCGCGTCTTTATTGACTCACAAAAAAATATTGCTCTGGCTCCTATTCTCTATGACTGCATGCGTCGTTCGGCACAATTTTATGGTAAAAGTCTATTTCGAATCTACCGGTTAGTGTCTGTTCAATATTTTGTCACGCGTTCTGCCGATTTGTTTTGTTATACATATGTAAATAAGAAACCACGAAAGAAAAAAGTACCCAACTAAAAATAAAGCGCTTCAAAATCATTTAGTGTATAAGCCTAAATAAACTGTTTGCTGATAGATGGTGTAAGTGCCAAAAAATTGTGTAGCTAGGAGGGCAAGTTCCTTGAATAAATTTGTGTTCTATAAAAAAAAATGTGAAAAAAGAATAAATGATACAGTAGTGCTAGGGTCTAGCCTAGTGGGTAGCGTGTTGGTTCATAATGCGAAGGTCGTGAGTTTAAATCCCGGTCGACTCATAATTCCAGCACACTACATGCTTGGGTATACCTTGGTTACCTCAATCTACGAAAATGAAAAATTCATAGACAGAGGGTTGTGCGAAGGACTAACAACCCTTCCGCAATAAACAATGAAAATGTTAAGGAACCTGAAGGTCAGGAGGCCAAGGCCCGATTTGGGCTGTAGTGCCATTGAAGAAGAAGAAGATACAGTAGTTCATATGATCACTCAAAAATCTCACAACCCGATTTCCATCCGTCCGTCCTTGTCTTCTCTACCTTGATCCGCGTTGATCCAGAAAGATCAAATTTTGTACACGTCGTTTTTGACAAAAAAGTAAGGTCAAGTTCTTGAATGGGCCAAATCGCTTCACCCCTTCTACCCCCTCCCATACAAAACAACACAATTTCGCAATTTGTCAATAAACGGCTTTTCTCGAAAAATAGAAATGCTATTGATCTGAAATTTGGATTATAATATTTTTATGATGACTTCATTCCACTTTATAAGAACTATTTGTATCCTCCCCTCCTTCCACCACCTCCCATACAAACTTTTTTTCATGAAATGCTATAAACCAATTTACTCAGTGCGTATACAATTTATAGATTTGAAATTGTGCACTAAATGTTTATCTAGAATTATTAGTACGAACAAAAAAAATTTGACGATTAGCTTTACCCATTCTACCCCCTCCCATACGAAATGACACAATTTCGCAATTCGACAATTTACGGATTTGTTCGAAAAACATAAAATCTATTGATCTGAAATTTGGGATACATTACTTTTATGATAATTTCAGTCTATTGTATAAAAATTATTTGAGTCCTCCCTTTTCTTCCACTACCTCCCATACAAACTGCACGTTTTCATGAAATACTCTAAACAAATTTACTCAATACGTATAAAATTTCTCGAGCTGAAATTGTGCATCAAATATTTATTTAGAATTATGAGTAAGACAGAAAAAAATTTGGTGATCAGCTTCACTTTTTCTACCCCCTCCCATACATATTCAATTCAATAACTTTACAGAGGATCGATTTTCCTAAAAATTATGAATGCTACTGATCTGGAATATAAAATGTGTCAAAAACATGATGTTTGTAGTTATTTGTGAAAAAATCACGCGCCCTCCTTCTACCACCTCCCATACAAACTGCACAATTTCACTATATCCAAAACATTAATTTTCTCAGTACCTATTAAATTTTTGAATCCTAAATTTGGTATAAAATATTTTGATGACAACTCTAGCGTGCTGTGAAAAAATTAGTTCAAAGTCGTCACTGCCTCTACCACTTCCCCTATAAAATTAAGAAAACAAATTCTCTTTCATCTAGAGTATCGCGTAGTCCTGTTATGTTTTTGTATTCAATCGAGCAACGTACGGTGTGTTTTGGGTGCCCCCAACCCAAAGAAGCGAATTGTACTCTAAGCGAGGTCGAATGTAGGCCTTGCGGGTATAGGCAAGTCTTGAAGCATAAAGAATTTTTGCTTTTGTTAAGAATACCTCGGCGTTTGGAGGCATCAATGAGAACTCCAAAGATGTGTTGACTCCAATCGAGGTGGTTGTTGAACTTAACGCTTAGGAGGATAAAATCTTCGGAAGAGCAAAATTGTGCGCCATTAAAGGGTACATTAGAATATAACACAGGGACATCACATTTAAGGGAAAGATGACAGCCCTTCGTTTTAGCGACCTTGAACTCTACTCTATTTTTCCTGCTTCATTGCAGAATTAAGTTAACGTCTGAGTTCAGCAAGTGGAATAATTTCCTGCGATTGTTTGTTTGATTCCGAAGAAGAGTCAAATTCATAGGTGTTATCTAAAGTACAATTATCCGCAAAACTATGGATTGGATGGAGAGTAGGATACAAAATGATTATAATAACAGAGTAGGCGATAAGACGGAACCATGAGGTACACCGAAATTTATTCAAATGGAGGAAGAAGTAATCTAATACTACTCTTACTGCTCGTTTGGACAAGAAACTCAATCCATTGAATCAGGGTAGCATTCAGTTTCTCTGGAAAGAATATTCCTTATGAATTATGATAATTTTTTTTTTTGCCGTTTTTTTTCGAGCTAAAGGCTTTTCATGTTTTTTTATTTCGTACGAAAGTTACTGGATTTGGGGAAAATTTTGTGTTACCTTAAGTTAGTAAACGGGTCACAACTCCCCACTTCGTTTAACCAAAATTATCCAACAAAAAGACTCAACTTTTTTCTTAAATTCATATTTGATTCATCCACAAATATTTGTTTTCGTATTCGGCGAATAGTGTTTTTGACATTCGTATTCATATTTGGTATAGAAGTATTCGTTGCATCATTCGTTTCTAGCGACCTCAAAAATATCTGTATCTTAACGACGTTGTCTTAGGAAGACAAACGTTAGATCTAGCATAATTCATATCTTATCTTCTTCAATGGTGCTAATGACTTGTGAGGAGTTGGTGGAAATCAATTCCACCGACAAAATACACTTCACAGATATTTGAAATAGAAAAATTAAGTCAATCAACTTTTATTAAAAAAAAAAAAAGAAAATATATTATGAATTGTCAGTTCAAGTCGCATTAATAAAAACAAAATAAAAACAAATAATAAAATGTAAGTGAATTATAAATTTAATATTAACATAATTAAGTTAAAATAAGTTAAATAAATAATTGTGAACATTGCAATATTAATAAAATATTGAGATGATTTCAAAATTAAATGAAATAAATTTCAAGGATGTTGTGCCTTAATTAGCCATCAGCACAAAATACTGAATTACATCCCATCTTTAACGATGTCTAATATTTAACTCATCCATACTGTTTCATAAATTTAATTCTATCTAGAGTTTTACGATAACCTTCCTAAAGCCATTATCATCTATAATTTGAAAATAAAACCTCAGTTTTTGATAAACTGTGAATTAAATTTATTTTTCAATCATCTCTTACATATTATGCATGACTCAATTCTACTTTCATTTGATATCATCTCAAAACTTCGATCTGAATATCAAAGACAAAAAAAAAAGAAAACGAAAAACAAGGAAACCAGATCAAAAACCGGATCAACTAAATTATGAAAAAGAAAAATTTCCAAAATTACAAATTCTGTCATTTTTGGTATCCAATTAATTCTACAACGATGATCAAGTAATCGTGGGCGTTCAATACAAATCGTTTCTCACTAAACTAACAAATCCAGAACACCAAAAGAATACCGCACCCATCCGAAGTGATAAACTCTCTATCTAATCACTCAGATTAGCTCATTATTTTCGCCATGACATTAACAAATTTTAAATTGTTAATGCAAATGGCAAGAAAACAAAAACAATTCTATTTTTATATTTTATGTTCGGGAGAGTTCAACCATAGGTATATCTTCAGTAAAAGGGGAAAAAGTAGTGAGCCAATCGATATCCATTTCTTTCGAATTAAATCTCCACAAAGGCATCAGTTGAGAATTAATCAAAAACATGTCAAGATTAAACTCAACGAATTTAAAGACTAATTACATTTGACAAGAGATGTCATCCGGGATAACGCGCAATTCTCAAGGCACGGCAGTCCGCATGATCGTCGATCGCGAAATGACAATAAAATTGTGCATTAAAATGGAAAATCCCAACGAACATGAGACCTATGTGTCAGGTAGTTATAAGAAAAAGAAAATATTTTTAATAAGTTCTGATCTAAAGTAGTCCTTTCTAAATAAAATACTTTTCTATACTCTAGATATCTAGATAATATCTGAGAATATTATAAGTTAGCTATAATTTTTGTTACGCTAAGAAATACGGATCCAACAAAAATGTAGATAAATATATAGATATTTTGTTTCTTCTTCTACAATGGCGCTACAGCCCAAATCGGACCTTGGCCTCCTGATATTCAGGTTCCTTGACATTTTTCATTACTTATTGGGGAAGAGTTGTTAGCACTTCGCACAACCCTCTATCTATAAATTTTAATTTTAGTAGATTGAGGTAACTAAAGTATACCCAAGCAGGTAGTGTGCTAGAATTATGCGTTGGACGAGATACAATTGATGAACTAGCCAAAGCTATCGAGTTATGGTAGGTTAAAGGGACAATAAACGAACAATAGGTCAAAAAGGTTGCGGTGCTCTAAAGTGTACCCTAAATAAATTAATAATAATAAGTAAGTCTGCCTGCCCGTTCGTGCTTGCCCTAACGCCTTAAACAGGAAAATTTTAATTTTGTAGTCGTTATTTTTAGCAATAAATTACGGGCAAGTTAGTGAGGGGGTCGAACCTTTCACCCTTTTTTTTTTATTATATTATTTTTATTTATATTAAAGGAACATGTGAGAGCACTGCGGCCTTTTTGGCCTATTGTGCGATTATTGCCCCTATACCCTACCATAACTCAATAGCTTTAGCTAATTTGAGTATCTGTAAGGGTGTTCCTCGGTGGAAATGAAACCTTTCCCCAGAAGATTATGCCTTTTCCTTGCCACTGCTTCACAGTGGCATAGGATATGTATTGTCGTTTCTGAGTCTTCGAGACAGAGACGGTAGATGTCGGTTTCAGCTAAGCCCATATTATTGAGGTGGTGGTTCACTCCACTATGCCCCGTCATTAGGTCAATTAGAGTACTAATATCGCTCTTTCTGAATTTTAGGATATCTTCCACTTTGTTTTTTTGTGGTATGATTAGTTTTTTTGAGGTTGATAAGCCTGGAAGTCTATTCCAGTAGAATTTGTAATCTTGTTCAACCCACTTCTTAAGTGTCGAGCTTTGATGCCCTTTTGGTTTTCCGCAGAATGGCTCTGGACCAATAAAGTTTTTTTCCGCGCCATATTTTGCAAGGCGATCAGCCTCTTCGTTTCCCTCAATTCCCATATGTCCTGGTACCCACATCAAGGTTACGTCGTTCCTTTTCCCCAGGATGATTAGGTCTTGAAGACAGTCCCAAACTAACCTCGATCCGTGTTTATTGGATGTTACGGCTTTGAGAACCGCCTGACTATCCGATAGGATATAAATTGGTTTGTTGCGATGAGCTCTCCTTATATTCTCTTGGATACATAGATCCATTGCAATTAGTTCAGCCTGGAAGATTGTGGCTTCTTTGCCGAGTGGTTTTGAAACCGAGAAGTTAGGGCCATTGACTCCGGCTCCTGTCCTCTCAGAAGTGCGCGAACCATCTTTATACCAGATGGTTGATCCCTCTTCTATTTCAGGTAGCGAGGATTGCCAGTCCTTGCGTTCTCTGATTACAACTTTGAAAGGGGATTTAAAGTTATATTTTGTCGGCATAACATCCGATAGTGTGCAAGTTAGAACCTCCAATTTTGGGTTTCTTAGGATTTTGAGGTGGCCTCTAAAATCCCCTGGTTTTTACTTATTTTCCCTCTGTATGCGTAACACCCCTTTGATAGCTTCCTTTTTTATTTGTAGATAATCGGAGGGATGTTAAGGAACATTTCCATTGCCGCTGTGGGACAGGTTTTCATAGTTCCTGTGATACCTGTGCTTTTCTTTGTAAAGTTTTAGTCCACCATATCGTTGATCCGTATGTGTCTATTGGAAGAATGATTGTTCTGTAGCACCAGTAAATCATTTTGGGCTTTAGTCCCCATTTTCTGCCAAATAAGCTTTTACAGGCCAAAATGCCTTTAGTACTTTGGGAGGAGTCCATTCTATATGTTTATTCCAGTTGAGTTTGCTATCTAGTATAACACCCAGATATTTTACCTCATCTGAAAAGGGTATTATTGTACCATTTATTGAAGGAGGTATGATGTACATTTTCCCTCTATTTGTAAATGGTACTAACTCAGTCTTACCTGGGTTGATGTTCAAGTTTTTAGACTGACACCAGTTCATTATCACTTCTAAGGCTGATTGTATCCTTTCTGATATAATTAGATCATGTTTGCCCCTAATGATAATGACGAGGTCATCGGCATATCCTATAGCCTCGAATCCTTGTTCTGTTCGACGATCTAGGAGTTCATCTACTACAACTGACCAAAGAAGTGGAGATAGTACGCCACCTTGGGGACAGCCTCTATAGATCTGTGCAGTCAATGTGCTATCCCCTAGATCCATGGTTGTCATTCGGCTCCTTAGCATGACATGTATCCATCTAGTCGTGGCCGTTTCCAAGCCCTTTTTCCTAGCCGCCACTATTATGGCTTCATGGGGAGTATTGTCAAATGCTCCTTCTATATCTAGGAATGCACAAAGTGCAATTTCTTTATAGTCTATTGCCTTTTTGATTTGTCTTACCAGACCGTGAAGGGCTGACTCTGTTGATTTGCCCCTTTGGTTGCATGTTGATTAGTATTAAGACGAACCTTGTTGGGTCCTGTTCTTACGTGTATGTCCACTAACTTCTCCATCGTTTTGGCGAAGAAGGAGGTAAGGCTTATAGGACGATATGATTTAGGCTGATCCATTGGACGATCCCCTGCCTTCAGTACAAATACCACCCTCGCTTTCCTCCAAATTTTTGGGATGTATCCCCAGATAAAGCTGGCTTTAAAGATCTTTATCATTATTGGCATTAAGATCTCTAACCCCTTCTGCAGTAATGCGGGGAGTATTTTATCTACTCCGGCTGATTTGTAAGGCTTAAAGGTGTTGATCGCCCATCTGATCTTTTCCGGAGTGAAGATTTTACCAGCAATGCTTTTGCGGTGCGGAGTTTGACGATATGTCCTTTCCTCCGCCTCTAAATTCTCATTGTTGTTTATTATTTTGCAGCCTGGGAAATGTGTTGCCAATAACACCTCAAGGGTTTCCTTGCTGCTTCTAGTGGAGGACCCATCCGGTCTCTCCAAAAGTCCGATATTTATTGGGGTGTCTTTTGATAACACCTTTTGAAGTCTTGAGGCTGTAGGAAGATCATCTATCTCTTCACAGAATCTTCTCCAAGACTCTTTTTTCAACTTTCTTAGAAGATTGTTATATTCGGTTAGAGACTCTCTGTATTCGTCCCAATTCCCAAAGGTCTTTGCTCTGTTGAACAATTTCCTAGTTTGCTTGCGTTTTGTCGCTAGTTCCTCGTTCCACCAAGGTGCTTGTTTGGCCCTTTTTTTCTGTAGAACAGGACAACTTTGTTCGTAAGCATTAACCCCTTCTATTTACTACCATATGACACATTTTCGCTACTGCAAGAAGAAAATCGATTTTCTTTGAAGCTCAAAAGCTATTGATGTGAAATTCAAAATAGATTTTTGTGATGATTGCATTTATCTATGAAAAAATTTGATAATAGTTTCCCCCGCTTTTCCGATTACGTCAATCAAACTGAACAATAAACTAATTTCCTTAGTACGTATTTAGTTTTTAGAGCTCAAATTAAAAATAAAATGTCTTATTAGCAATTTTAGTAATAAAACATAACAGAATTATATGATACTCTAGATGAAATAAGAAAGAGATTATTGTACCAGAAATTGTGTCATCTCAAATTCTTTCGAATAGTGAATAGTAACTTTTGTATGGGAGGTGGTAAAGGCAGAGGGGAGAGGTTTGTAATTTTTGTATATAACACCGAACGTAGTATGCAAAATGTTTCGTGCTAAATTTAAAGTTTGTAGCTTTCATAATTTTTGAGGAAATTGAAAAATTTTTGTCTGAATTTATGGCACTTGTATGGGCGGTGGCAGAGAAATTGGGAGGTTTTGGATGATTTTTAATCTACTTATCAACATCACATTGGTTTGTTACAATTTTAAAGTCGAAAGCTTTCATATGTATGTTCGAAGGAGAAATACTTTTCTTGAATTTCGAATACAAAAATGTATATGGGAGGTAGTAGAAGGAGTGAAGCGAAGTTCATATTTTTAGCATTTATTGCAGTTATTATGGGACAAATTCTGACAAAATTTTAAGTTTGTACTTTTTCTAGTTTTAATGAAAATCGATTAAATTAATTTACCAAAATTGTGCATTTGTATGGGAGGGGGTAAAAGGAGTATTCGAATCAAAACCAAATGTTTCGGTATCAATGATATTTGCAGTAGTATACTTTTCTCAACATTTAGAGTTTATAGCTTTGACGATTTAGAAGAAAAATAATTTGATTGAAATTCCGAAATTACGTAAAATTTGTTTGGGAGAAGGTAGAAAGAGTGAAGTGAAGTTGATAGTTTTTCGAAAATCGGTTTCAATTGCAATAAAATTAATTATGGCAAAAATTTTTTCTTTTAGCTTTGCTGGTTGCAATGAAAACCGAATAAATGCATTTTTGAAAATTGTCCATTTGTATGGGAGGGGTTAGAAGGAGTAAGGGGATCAGATCAATATTTTTTGACGGTAATGATTTTTATATCATTATACTATGACCTAATTTTCAAGACAATAGCTGAAATGGCTTCGGTGAAAAATCAATTTCACTAAATTTCGATATTTTATGAGATTTGTATGCGAGTGCGGGGATGTGGCCCATTCACGAACTTGTATTTCCTGTTTTACTAAAAAAGACAATTCTGGCAAAATTCGACTTTTCAGCTTTACCAGTTTCGATGAAAATATGTATTTTTCAAAATTGTCCATTTATATGGGAGGGGGTAGAAGCAGTGAGGGGATGGGATCAATATTCCGTCATTTTAATGACATCTATATCATATTACTTTAACCAAAATTTCATGTCGATAGCATAAATTTTCTTAATATTTCGAAATTTCATGAAATTTGTATGGGAGGGGTTAGAAGGAGTGGGGTGGGGGGGGGGGGGTGTAGGTCATTCACGAACTTAATGTTACTTTTCTGCTAAAAATGACATACAAAAATGCATAGCACTATATCTCAAAGCTTTCGAGAGTTATGCTGTAGACAGACGCACAGACAGACAGACAGACAGACGGTCACTTGAAATCGAGATTTTTGAGTGACAAAAAATATTTCTGTACCCTTGGCGACTCTGTGCGAACATTATTTCTTAGCTTTACAAATGGTAAGGCAAACAGATTTCATCTATAGTATAAACATAACAGGACTACGATTAGGCGTAAAGCCAAATCGTGCAATACTCTAGATGAAAGAGAAATTTTTTGATTTCAAGAAATTTTGTAGAGTAAGTGGTACAGGGGTTAACGACATTGAACCATTTTTTTCTCATCATACTAAAGTTGCTATCAAAATGTTTTATACAGAATGTAGGATTGAAAAAGTACCTTTTCATACTGAGAAAATTAGTGTATTGGATTTAGTGAAATTGTGCAGTTTGTATGAGAGGTGGTAGGAGGAGCGAGTTCTTAAAGATTTTTTCAGGAATAATTATAAACATTATGTGTTTGACATGTTTGAAATTGCAAGTCAGTGACATTCATACTTTTCAGGGAAAGGGGGTTGAAGGGTAAAGCTAATCGTCTGATTTTTTTTGGTCTTACTAATAATTCTAAATATATATTAAGTGCACAATTTTAGCTCGATAAATTTTATACGCATTGTGTAAATTGGTTTAGAGTATTTCATGAAAAGGTGCAGTTTGTATGGGAGGTGGCGTAAGGAGTGGGGGGTTTTCAGTGATTTTTTCAGAAATATTTAAGAATATGAGACAATTGATATTTCTCAAATTTAATCCTAATAACATTCATGTTTTTCAAGAAAATCGATTTCTTGTAAATATATTAAGTTATGTCACAAGGAGTGGAAGCAGTAAAGCTAAACAGTTAATTTTTTTTTGATCTACTACTACTTTACTAATTAAGTATTAACTACAAAATTTGAGTACGATAAATGTTGTAAGAACTGAGAAAATTAGCTTAAAGTAATTCATGAAAATTACAGTTTGTATGGGAAGTGGTGGAAGGAGCTAGAGGATTCAAATAATTTGCATGCGATAGCTTGCATTTATGATAAAAATAATGTATTCTAAAATTCAAATTATTAGCTTTTATAGTTTCCAGGAAAATTACATTATTGTAGATTTTTTTTAAAATAAGTAATTTTGTGCAGAAGGGATGTGAAAGGAATGAAGCAATTTGGCCCGTTCGCGAACTTGATTTTGTTTTTTCGTCAAAAACGAAGTGTGCTAAATTTGAACTTTCTGGCTCAACGCGTTCTCAACTTCTGATCAGTGGAATCTGTGGAACATACCAAATATTCCCGAGTTCACAGATAGAAGATAGAAAATTGATGTTCAAGCCAAATCATTCACTAAAATTTTCTCTTTAATTGATCTTCAGACAAGAAAATGTTAACTTGCACCGTTTCAGCAATCCATGAAATTTTTTATGAAAAAGTGAAAATTTTGTCTTTTGAGTGTAGAATTTTTCGTAAACGAAAAGACTGATCGCTTCCACTTGTATGCAGTGATATAGTTTTTTGTGTAATACTTTTCCCAACCCTTCCACCAAATTTTGGATTCTCGAAGTGTGGAATCCAACTAAAATTTCCAAAATTTATTGTAAAACAGGAACTTCATCCGAAGGACATAATTCATTCAAAGAATCGAAAAAGTAACGTGGCATTCGGGTTGTAGAAATTGATGCTCAAATTGTTGCACAGTGTAACTATTTCTTAAAAATCATTGAAATGCGGAATGTCACGATTTATGCTAAATAATTAGATACAAAATATTTTGTTAGTAACTGCAGTTAGATGTGAACAATTTTATTCAATCCCCCTACTCATTCTACCTCCACCCATACAAATGATTTAATATTAAAATTTCCGATTATTTAGAAAATTTTTATAGCAACTGAAGGATGATGAGAAAAAATTAATTCAATGTCGTCACCCATTCTACCACCCCCCATATAAAATCCAATAATTTATTACTATCGTATAGTATTCTGGCCGTTATGCTCAATCGTAATTCTGTTATGTTTTTCTTCTAATTTACCATGAAATTAACATCTACACAATGTCATGAGATGCGCCATCATTCGATATTAATGATAGTGGTGCCGACCGACTATCAACCCAGTTTTATTATGGTCTGACCGTTTGAGACATTTTAAACGATCCTATTCTTTTCCAAATAGCGATATACGATATTTCATCTTCATTTTAGTCTTTTTCCATCTTTTCAGCTCGTTAATAGGTTTCAAGATGATCAATTGATCATAAGTAGTTTAGTAGCGAAAATGTCGATCGATCAGATCGCTCGAGACCGGTAGTTTGAGTAGTGGTTGGTTTCTTACGTTATTGATCTGAATAAGAATTTTTCGCAAAACGATTAAATCTGGCATGCTGGATGATCTTGACGTGATATTGCCATGATCTTCACTACAAATCGAAAGACTGATCTTTTCGCGATGATCATTTTTCTAAAACGATCGTAATCAAGTTTTCTGATCATTTACATCCATTTTTGATTGAATGCTAAATGGTTAAGATATTAATGTTCTTTTCATTCGATCGATTAATTCTATGTGATCTACATATGGTACCTGTTTTGCTACGCGTAGGTACCTACTCAGTTTTAATCGCGATCACTTAAATTCATTGTCACCGGATTTCTGGGGGATCCAACTAATTTTATTTTATGATTCAAGTCAAGCAATGATCGTTAATAATAAATATTAATATTTTTTTCTTTTTTGTCATTAATATGAGCCAAGTCGTATCTGGTCCTGATGATGATGATGATGCCAAGATGTGTACGGCTTAAGTTGATTTTTAACTGCAATTTTACGGCTTTTCGAGTTAATGGACAGAATTCGTCAGATTAAAATTTATGGATCGTAAACGGTTTAACTTTTGGTCGAGTGGAGTTTACGTAATTTGCAACACACGATTGGGTATTTTAATGTAGGCGTATTGGGACTATAAATTTGATCGGAATCAATGAAAGAATTAAGGTTATTAAAGTAGAACTGCAACCGTTTAGATAATTATAATAATCGATTATCCACTATTCAAATATGTTTTATATCTACGATTATTTTTTTCATTTGAACTGAGGACTTTCGCTTAATGTCCCTATGAAACATATTTACATATCAGAAATGAAGCAAATATGTTTGTTTTGTAACTCTAATTATATCAGATTATGTTGTATACATAATTGACGTTGGGTATAAAGCCGGTAACTCATCAGCCTTGTATCAAAAACTGCTTACTTTTCAGTTTTTGAAACAAGGTTTTTTATTGTTGAAAAGTTCGAATAAGTCCGTCGGTTTAGAAACTGTGTAAACCCAGATATTTGTGTTCTAACCGGTAAACCAAAGATCTGTTTTGAAATGAGAATCTGCTATGTTTATAGAAGTCCAGCAATGACTGCAGCAAACATTATTATAACTAGGTGGGCTATCCAGTCTTTATACACTGCTGACGCTGAAATCGTTATCGCGGACTATTTCAATGTTCATAACATTGCCTGGCTTACACATTCTTCTTCAATAGACCAGCAGGGGCGTGATAATGAGCTTTTTCGCTTCGTAAACGGTTTAACACAGCTGGTAGATGAGCCTACTCGTTTACCACATATCGCAGGACATTTTTCAACCTTCTTGATCTTTTTCTCAATAGTTTGGCTGAGAAATATTCTGTCTCTATCATATCCCCATCGCCAACTGAAAATACAGATCATTTCTTGATTCGTGCGCAATTCCCAGTTGTAGCACTTACACCGCTGACAATCAAGGCACCGTGAAGGAATATTTGGCATTTCAAAAGGGCCAGTCGGTGGGGGAGGGGGGGGGGGGCTGTCAAATTACTTCTTCAATGCCTTTATTGAAAGTTGTGCTTCGATTTCAATGACTGCGATGAGGTTTGTAAATGTGTCACCGAGATTATCCTGAAAGTTATGAAGCTCGACATACCTATCAAGTCATAAGAGAGTCAGGCCGTCAGAGGACTTTTGGCTCAGTCAAGATTGTCCGGACTCTATTCAGTCCAAAAAACAAGCATTTCAAGCTTTTAAAGACACTTGCCAACAGAAAACTCTTGAATGCGTTAAGAAATGCCTGCAAATCGATAGTTAAGCGTGTTAAATTTGAGCATGACCTAAAATTTAGACGGAAGATTCTTCAGTGCCTTAAGTGCTCGGGGTCTTACTGGTCATTCGTCAGAACGGTCAACAACAATTTTATTTCTTCAATACCATCGCTGTTTATGGCAACCGTACCGTGATTGATCCGATTGAAAAGCTCAGCAAGTTTCGCTAGAAACTCACGCTTATCACCTTCAAACCAATCGCCTTCCGTTCTAAATAATTCTGAATCTAATTTCAACTCTACTGCGAAATCAATCAAGCATTCTATTGCTTCCAATCGCATGGAGTTATTCCGTTCGCCGAACTTAGATCTCAACTTGGTTTTCATAATAATTTCTTCACCGTCATCTCCTCGAGGCAAGAGTCGGAGATAAATGAAACACGGGAGCGAGAGTTTATACCCTTCTATACTTATGGCTCCAAAACTGTGGAGCGAAAGGAGGTGTTTTCGTGTTCCTGGTCATCGAAGTGTGTTCCAAGCAGAGATGGTGACGATAAAAGAAGCCTTGGCCTGGCTGAAATGTAATGTAGTATCTACTAAGGATATTGGCATCTTCACTGATAGCCAGTCCGCTATTAAATCCCCGGGATCAGTCATGTCTACATCCAAGACTGTTCGTGATTGTCTGCTCGTCAGGCTTGCGAAGTAGACCCACCTCCCCGCGGTGCAAGCTGGGTAACGCTAAGAGGTCTACAGATGGGGAGGAATCCGTCGGTGGTAGTTACTTTGAGTGTTGTGGACTTATTGCAATATGTTATACCGGCTCCGCAACCCATCCTGGACGAGGGAAGACAATGTCTGAACCTGTCCCTGATGTATAAAATGATGCAACAGATGAAATGATGTACGACAGAGGGTTAAGATATGAAGCATTAATGTAGTTGAATAGATTCGCTAGAGTCACAGGAGAAGGCCCCAGAATATATGATATGGTGGACTAGACGACGTCGAAGTTGTTGCCCATATGATGCCTAAAGATGTGTATTGATGAACGATAGGGTATTGATAGAGGCGTAGCCGAAAATATTGAAGTGTAGTAAGTGGGGAAAGTTGGCGAAATTGCGGTAGTCTTCGAGGCGTTAGCGGAGTAGTCTAGTACCCAGTGAAAAATGGATGTTACAAAAAGTAGATGACACTGATATCTACAGATGGGGGGGAACCCGTCGGTGGTAGTTGCTTTGAGCTCACTTGCCACGTGAACTTATTGCAATATATTACACCGGCTCCGCAACCCATCCCGAAGAACTGAGGAACCGAGGTGCTGACGTATGTTAGGCTGAGGAACTGAGGAACGAAGGACAGTATGGAAATCTGGAATCAAAATGTAATAACTGAGTGAAGATATGACACTATCAGTGTTATGCCTCCTAGCCTGTTGAGTTAAATCCAATCTGGTTTTATATATTGAATTAAGGATAAAGTAGCAATAAAGAAAAGTAAGATTTTTATTTTGTTGTATAAATGCTGAAGCTAGTAGTTGTATGATGTTATCTAAGCAGCGAAAGTTGATGCAAGTAGGGGGGAGTAAGTCGATGGTAGGTATATTGAATTGTTCTGATGCAATTTATTATACTATATTACATCGGCTCCGAAACCTACAAAGATAGGGGGGAACCAAGTTGAACAGACCATCAGCTCCGCAACCCATTTAGGTGGGGGGATAAAGTTGAACAGTCTGTCAGCTCCGAATCCTATCTATCACAGGGAAGTAAGTGCTGGTCCAGAAAGCTACGGCGCTTCCAGTAACTGATTTTGGAGCGTGGCAACTCCATGAACCTGACCTGTTCGATCGGTAACAAGTTGCTTGTGAACTAGACTGAAGTGAAGCTTGCTTCACGAAGGTCCTCACCAAGGACTTGAAACTTGGTACTACGGGAGGATGTATTACCCTGTACCAAGTTGTATCGATCAGGTCTCAATGAGTAAATGAATAAATGAATGAACGAACAAGATCCAAACATCAAGAAAAGCAGATAATAGTAGTAAAATGAAGAAGGCGAAAGGTAAGTGTCCGGTATAGCCGGCACTGCCCAGTAACTAACTAATTGATACGAAAATTGAAGCATAATTAAGAAAATAAGATGTTATCGTTTAAAAGATGGTAGATGCATGTAGTATTGGTGTTGATGGTGGATTTTAGTAGCAGACTTAAGCTTGGTGAAGACTAGAGTAGCCCTGGTAGGTATTGTGAAAAATGAAGCAAGAAGCACGTTGATTATGGGTGATTGTTGTTACTGGTGTATGCGGATATTAGGCTGGCTGTAGGTGTGTGAAGGGCAGGGGCTCGGTATAGCCGGGACGGCCATCGTAGCAACCTTTACGAAAGCTAATGGAAGCTATAACAAAGCTGAACTGATATTGTATTTTGGTAGTACATGGTATTTTGCGTAAGAAAGTAGCAATCTTGTGTTCGAGGTGACACTGGTCCTCCACCCAGTGTCATAGTAGAACACAGGAGAGCAAAATCTACGCAGCACAGACGGTATGATCGAACATCGATTGATCATATGCAGAGCATGAGTGATTTGAGACTTGATTGATGCGACGGTGTATGGGCAAACCAATACAACCATGGATGAGGTCCCTTCGGGGTACACGTAGTGGCTGTGGTTTACCACCTACATCGCTGGTAGAGCATTTCCTGTACTACTGTACTTGTACAGTATACAGGTCCTTGGAATGCCTCGGCAAACCTTGTGCTCAGCGTGGAGTTGCGTTTTCAACCGGATCCCATGATCCAAAGATTGGGAAAGGTTTTAGATAGGCCTTACTCTTACCAGTGTGATTGCAGAACACACGAAGAAGCATAGACTGGTATCATCTGCCGAGATACGTTGGTCAATGACTAGCGTTAAGCTTGGAGGATGCAGGCGTTAATGATTGTCGTCAAAAAAAAAACAATCCGTGACTGCTAAAGACAGCCGTGAACTCGTGGTTTTCGGTCGGTACGTTCACGTTAATCGTTCAAGGTATGGTCCTATGTCTGTTCGTCAGTGCTGGGTACCAAGGTACAGAGCCATTCTGGTAAACTGCAGGATTGACTAACTCGCCCGACACGGAACCACCTAGCAGATTCAATATGAGAAAGAGAAGCTGAGTATGACTCTCGCAACTTATAAGCTGCAACTTAAGTTGGATGCGATTAGCAAAGCCAACGACAGATGGGCAAACAGTGTTACATGTAATAAGAAAAATTTCGCCTGTGCTGGTTCTAAAAAGCTCTGCTCGACTGATCTCGCTAAGCAGGCGGACGATTAGCTTCGTAGTAGGAGTACAGGATAGTGCCTGATAGGGAGACGTGCTCAAAGGCTTAGCCTTCTGCTTAATGATTTTCTCAAAAGCTGCAAATGTGAGGAAAAGGAAGAGATGATTCTTCATATGTTATTTACTTGCCCTGCTCTCTCTAGAAGATGGATATGCCACCTAGGCATACTTCTTCGATAGTCTCGGCAATCTGGGCAATGCGGAAGCCTGAAGCTTTCAACGCTTCAGAGCAAGTTCCATTTGGTTCAACGGGTAAGAGCCTCTTCTGAGATCCTGTAGCATCGCAACGTACCAGCTTATGGTCTATGTGCGCCCGGAAATGTGTCGGCTGCCAGATCCTAGATTTGAACTTAATTCTGGAATGGGGCAGGAAAAATAGAATAGAGTTCAACGCCTCCAAAACACAGGTTTGTCATCTATCCCTCAAACGTGATGTTCCAATGTTGTCTTACAATCTGTTCTTTGGTGGCGTACTACTTTCCACATCGAATAACTTCACACTTCTAGACGTCAAAATTAATAACGACCTAAATTGGACACATTTTTGATGGTGACCTCGGTGCCTCTAAACGTCTTCGTGTTCTCCGAAAGTGCATTTATTAGACCATGTTTAGAGTTCAATTCGCATGTTTGGGCTGGGGCACCCAAAACACTTTGCGTTGCTCGATCGTATTCAGAAACATACAATCCGACTGATTGGAGACGAAACTATCACGTACTCAGCATTTACTATCGCTATTTCCATGGTAAATGCAGTGCGGAACTATGCGCACTCATTCCTCCTCTCTATACTTTTCTGCGAGATATTTGTCTAGCTGTGCACTTAAAATTAATTTAACTTTATTTCATTTATTTTTTCAATTCTTATGCCAACATACCATTATAGGGTGATTATAGGGTGACACCCTAAGTTACCATTCTGCAGAAATGCATGAAAAAATATTCTAATTATTTCTTCGCTTTTTCATAAATCACTTTACATTTTCTGTTCACACTATTTTACTTTTATTCGTCGCATCATTCTGTCGATTCCACGACTCAATTTCCTTCTAAATTCCGACTGGCTCTTCATCACAAACGCTCGCCTCTTTTATATCCTTCTTTTCAGCTGTTTTTCGGCCTTTTATGTTGTTTCTAAGTAAACGCGCGAGCTGTTCAAGGTCACAAGCGATTAGTAATCGCAAGTAGTCGATGAGTAATTAAATATGAGTGCGTGTGTGTGCAGAATAGTAGACAGCAGAAGACGCAAAGATTCGGCGAACGGCTTAGTGTTGTCTTGTAACAACACTGTAAAATCAAAATGTTTTCTTATATTTAAAAGTTCTTATGATTTTTACATACCCAAGTCTAAGAAATTTATAATTTCAAGCGGTGGCATAACTGAGACCAGCATCCTCCTTCCTCCTCCATTTCCGCGCAGATTTTTGGCAAATGTGCCAGATTTTCCATGCGAAATCCCTCTTTTTTTATCAGGAAGTTTCCAAATTTTATCATCTGCAGATTCATCGATAACAGAACTTCCCTTAATATGAGTGAACATGAGTTGTGTCGATGGACGGAAACTTCTCTGATATGACCTCACTAATTAATGAGGTGCGCAATAAACTGACATATAAGGCTGAATGATCCGAGGGCGTTATTGTGAGAATCTTGAAGAAGGGTGATCTTCGGGATTGTGGAAATTGGCGTGGGATACTTATATGTCTACTTGATTACTGCATCGTAAGTCATGGCTAAGGTAATTCTCAATATGATTGATTAGTGATGTTGTAGAAATCGAAGTTTGTCATGCTGGATTCCATAAAGGATCGTCTTTTCCAGAACAAACAAACACTCTTCGGATAATTTTGGGGCAGACTGCCGAAATGGTGTCACCTCATGTTTGAGGACTTCGAGACGGCTTTCGGCAGTGTTAAACGAAATTACATATGGAATACTTTGCGTAGAAGAGGCATTCCAGATAAAATCATAGCTTTAATAAAAGAATCCTTCAAAGATGTAAGGGGTCGCGTCTTACATGGAGGAGAGCTGTTGGTGAGCTGTCCGAGAGATTCCCTGTGCGGACAGGTGTCAGACAAGGCTGCATATTATCACCAGCCTTGTTTCTGGTGGACATAAATGATGTCTTGAAAGGTGCACTGGAAGGTGGGGAACATAAAGGTCTTCGGTGGGGACTGCTTAGCATCTTAAGTCACCTTGATTATGCTGGTGACGTGTGTTCGCCGGAGGGAGGTAATGAAACTAAACGGATACGATTCAAATTAAAATATACAAAATTGTTCCTTGTAAAAAATCACAAAAACTTTTTGTTTTCTCTGGGTAGAAGATTCTTGCGCTTGTTAAGGAGACGCCCCTTCTCAAAGTTTGAGTATATCTTGCTTTCAACTTCCCTTGGGCACCACCGACCCTCGGCGACCCTTCGTAGAGGGTTGTGCGAAGTTCTAAAAACCCTTCCACAATAAGAAGATAGAAATGTTAAAGAACTTGATGTCAGGAGGTCAATGTCCGATTTGGGCTGTAGTGCCATTGTAGAATAGAAAGAATAGTTATGAAGTAGTTACATCATTTTTCAGAAAAACACATCACTACACCCAACGGTCTACTTAAAACGTAATTGTTGCTCTGAACTTTATATCTCTCACTGAAAATAAACCAAGTTTTTTTCTTTTAAACGAAATAATTTCAAAATGTAAACGTTTCGGTCATAAAACCGAACAAGTGAATCGACCACAAAAGGTGTGAAATGTGCATAAATTACATACCTTTCTCCAAATTGTACGGCTCGAAATGTAAATACAAGCTACAAATGCAAAGCATGAAAAATATACAAAAGTATTTCTAACGAGTAAATATCCAATTAAAAGGTGAACAATCCTACTTAAAAAAAGCAGCTCTATTCGTCGAGGAAGAAGAAGGTGTGTAACAGTTATATCGTAAAAATTCATTGAACTTAAGAAAGACTAAGTTTTTCGCATTTCATCTGCATAGGCGAATGTCGTCTTAAGGAAAATGTAGGTGGCTTATATGTGTGCATTCGGAAAATTTGCGATAGATATAGATACATTGATCAAATCAAGTTTCGATTAACGCGAGAAAGTCATGTGCAATTTATGGAAAAGCACAATAAAAAAACATAACAGAGATGATGAGATGAGATGGAAATGACTTTAATATACCGGAAAATATGTCATCTCAAATTCTTTCGAATAGTGAATAGAGACTTTTGCATGGGAGGTGGTAGAAGTAGAGGGGGAGGTTTGTATTTTTCGTATATGACACCGAACATGGCATGCAAAATGTTTTTTGCTTAATTTAAAGTTTTTAGTTTTCATTATTTTTAAAGAAATTGGTCATAGTTTTCCTGAAATTGAGGCTTTTGTATGGGAGGTGGCAGAGAAAGTGGAGCATTTAAGATGATTTTGAAACTGCTTATCACCATCCTTATCACCATGCTTTGATTCAATTGCAAAGTCGATAGCTCTCAATTATTTGAAGGAGAAATGCTGCTCTTGAATGTATAATACAGATATTTGTATGGGAGATGGTAGAAGGAGTGAAACGGAGCTGACAATTTTTTCTAACACTTATTACAATTATTAAGAAACGAATTGTGGCAAAATTTGAATTTTGTACTTTTTCTAGTTTGAATGGAAATCGATAAAATGTATTTAACAAAAATTATGCATTTGTATGGGAGGGGTAGAAGGAGTGTACAGATCAAAACAAACTTTTGTATATCATTAATATTTCTATTTGTATACTTTATACAAAATATCAAGTTGATAGCTTTAGCAGTTTCAAAGAAAAATAATTTAATTTAAATTTCACAATTTCGTGAAATTTGTATGGGAAGTGGTGGAAGGAGTGAGGTGAAGTTGATAATTATTTTTAAAATAAATTGCAATTATAGTATAATTAATTCTGACAAAATTTCGTCTTTTCAGCTTTCATAGTTTCAATGAAAATCGAAAATATGTATTTTTCAAAATTGTCCATTTGTATGGGAGGGTGTAGAAGGAGTGAAGTTAATCCCCTAATTTTTTTTGTTCATACTAATAATTCTAAATACATATTTAGCGCATAATTTCAGCTCGATAAATTTCATACGTATTGAGTAAACTGGTTTATAGTATTTCATAAGAAAGTGCAGTTTGTATGGGAGGTGGTGAAAAGAAGGGGAGGACTCAAATAATTTTCATACAGCAGATTGGAATTATTACAGAAGTAATACAGTCCGAATTTGAGCAAATCCGTTTAATGTCAAATTGCGAAATTGTGTCATTTTGTATGGGAAGGGTTCGAAGGAGTAAAGCTAATCGTCTCATTTTTTTTGTCTTACTAATAATTCTAAAAAAATGTTTAGCGCACAATTCCAAATCGATAAATTGTATACGCACTGAGTAAATTGGCTTAGAGCATTCCATGAAAAAGTGCAGTTTGTATGGGAGATGGTGGAAGAGGGAGAACACAAATAATTCTTATAAAGTAGAAAGAAATCATCATGAAACTATTATATTCTAAATTTTAGATCATTAGCGTTTATACTTTTCGAGAAAAGCCGTTTATTGACAAATTGCGTACTTGTGTTATTTTGAGGGGGTAGAAGAAGTGGAGCGATTTGACCCGCTCACGAACTTGACCTTACCTGAAAGAAAAGATTTCCGGATTCTACACTATTACGTTACCTTACTTTTTTGTTAAAAACGACGTGTACAAAATTTGAACTTTCTAGATCAGACGGACAGACAGACGGACGGAAAGACAGACGGACGGACAGACAGACGGACGGACGGACATCCGGTTTTGAGATTTTTGAGTGATTATATGAACTTCTGTATCATTTTTTCTTAGCATTACAAACTTTGTGGCAAACTTATGATACTCTCAGATTTCATCTAGAGCATAAAAAACAATATCTTTAAGATTAATACTGAAATAATCTTCTTCATTTCTCCGAAAACTAAGTTAACAAATCACCCGAGAGATAAAATTCCCAGTATAATCTCATCCCGTATTCATATAAACCTAAATGAGTTCATTTACACACGGGTAAAGTTTTAATTATACTGCAAAAATTGCAAAAATATCTAAGAAAAGACGAAAAAAGGAGAAGACCAAGAATAAATGAGGGGTAATTAATATTTAAATTTTATTTTTTTCGCTAAAAACTTGTGTAATAATAAATTTGCCAATTTAATTTAGACTATCTTTACGATCGCATCGAATAAAAACAACGATCTCGTCCTGGGCAATTTTCAAACGAAATGCTAAGATATTCCTTCTATTAGCTTAATTATCTTGCATAAAGATAACACTTTACATGGAACATTTATTTAATAGTGTATAAACGGTCCGGGAATTAGACATTTAAATGATTAGATAAATATAATGATGTTGCGCCATGATGACCCTGCTGTTTTTCTAAACGAACTCGTCGAGAAAAACGTTCATAATTTTTTAACACATTAGTTACATTTTGTTCATTTTTTATTCCTGGAATCGAACTTAATTCCATTTTTAATCGATTGAGATATTAAACTAGAAAATGAAATCAAACTGGAAAAATAATAATTATAATAAGGTGAAAAGAAAAAAAAATTGAAATGAGATGAATGCGAGAAGATTTAGTGGTAAAATTCGAATGTTACTTTAATGGGCACTTTGTGGTCATTGTGTCTTAATTAGACTTTCTAGACGTGAAGTGTTAAAAAGAATTAGGCGTTGTTACCTTCGTCGTTCGTTTTTTTTTTTCGTCTTCTTAATTTTCTTGGTTACGTACGCTACTCACCATTCCGGTCGGTTAATTTTTCTTTGATGAGTGAACGCAAAATCTGATTTTTTTTTCTTTTTAAGATGACTTTTATGCTTTTTAAGTGATTTTTAAATGAAGTACTCCCGAAAGATAAAGCTGAAGAATAATGGCTTACGAAATTTTACAGTGAAAATTGTGATGTAAGAAATTCGATTTATATTTTAAGGTTATTAAGTAGATTAGTTTGTACGGCTGAATATTGTTTTTGTTGTTGAGAATATACCTTTTTTGTACTTTAGTGGAAAAAAAATTTAGGACTAAAATTTTATGACTTATTTTCAGTTTCAGATACGTGCATAAAGAGGAAAAGAGAAAAATTCTTAACCTATGGAGCTTGAACTTTCAACATATGATTTCAGATCGAACCATTTCGAAATAATTTTAAATTCATTTTAACTTACTAAATACAGTGGACTTTTTCAATAAAGGAAGAATCAGTTTCTAAATCGAACTCTTTCCAAATCAAATTAAAATTTTGATCTGTCTCGTCTGGATAGATATGTTCTGGAAAAGTATAAAACCTATTGACACGAAATTTGGTAAATGGCATTTTAATAAATTACGCTGATATTTTCATATTTACCGTTTGAAACAAATGTTGAGCTATACTATCTATATTAGACAAAAATAAAAAAAATAAATTTGATTTTTTCAATCAATCAAATTCCTGTTAAGACTCCCTCTAGGGGTATAGGACAGAAACAATTCTCTTCCACAAGGCGCGATCCTGGGCATCGGCCTTAAGCTGTTGCCAGGACTTGTTTATTCCTCTGGCCTCCTGCTCAACTGCTCGCTTCCATGTGTTACATGGTCGACCAACCCGACGTCTTCCTTGCGGATTATAATCCAGAGCCTGTTTTGCGATATTTTGCTCTGGTTTCCTCAAAGTATGACCGATCCACTGCCACTTCCGCCGTTGAATCTCAATACCTATTTTAGTCTGGCCAGTTGTACTCCAAAGTTCGTCGTTGGAGATCACTTCTGGCCAGAATATTCCTAAAATGCGCCGGAGGCATTGGTTTACGAAAGTCTGTAGTTTCTTGGTAAGTCGAACGGTCACTTTCCACGTAGTACAACCATACAACAACACGGATTTGACGCATGCGTCAAAAACTCGCAGCTTCGTGCGAAGGGAGATCTCTCTTAACCTCCAGAAAGGGGAAAGGATACCGAAGGCCTGACGAGCTTTATTTAGCCGAGCCTCAACATCCTTTTCGGCTCCGCCGTCCATGCTGACAATGCTTCCAAGATAGCAAAAATCTTGCACCTCTTCCACATCCTGTCCGTTAAGAACAATCGGTGTGCTTGCGTTCGAACCCATGTGCATGTACTTGGTTTTACGCACATTTATTTTCAGTCCCGCCTCTTTGCATTTAGAATGCAACGAGCGAACATTTGACTCTAAGTCCGAACGGTTATGTGCAAGCAAACACACGTCATCAGCATAATCAAGGTGACTCAAGATGTTAAATAGTCTCCATTGAAGACCCTTACCTTCCCCACCTTCCAGTGCAGCTTTCAAGATGTCGTTTATTACCACCACAAACAGGGCTGGTGATAATATGCAGCCTTGTCTGACACCCGTTCGCACAGGGAAGCTCTCGGACAGCTCTCCTCTATGCAAGACGCGACACCTTGCATCTTCGTAGGATTCTTTAATCATAGCTATGACCTTATCTGGAATACCTCTCCTACGCAAAGCATTCCATATGTAATCTCGCTTAACGTTGTCGAAAGCCTTCTCGAAGTCTACAAACATGAGATGTAGTGGCGAACCCATTTCGGCTGACTGCTCTAATATTATCCGTAGGGTATTTGTGTGGTCGGTACAAGACGACCCTTTACGGAATCCAGCCTGATAAACTTCGAGAGTGCTCTCGACGACATCACTAATCCTATTGAGAATTACCTTAGCCATAATTTTTGATACGGCAGTAAGTAGACATATACCACGCCAATTGCCACAATCCCGAAGGTCGCCCTTCTTCGGAATTTTCACAATGACGCCCTCCTTCCATTCAGTCGGATATCTTTCCTCACTCCACACCTTAGTGAAGAGTGGGAGGAGTATATCGGCTGTGATTTCCGGGTCCGCTTTAAGGAGTTCCGTTGGTAGTCCGTCTATACCTGGAGCTTTCCTTCCCGCCATTGACCGAATGGCGGAAACTATCTCTTCCTTATCTGGGGGATCATCCCTAATAGAGGATTGTTGCGGTTGGATGTTTGGTAGTTGTTCTGTTTCCGGAATATCTTCCTCTGACAAGATGTTTAAAATATCAGAGAAGTATTCCTTCCATCGCCGCAACTGGTGTTCACTCATATTAAGGAGAGTTCCGTTGACATCTCTCACCAGGTGGTTGGCGGTGAAATTTGGAGACTGTGGACAATTTCATATATCTTGGGGCTAATCTAACAAAGGACGGTAATGAAACGACGGATAATATTAGCAAATAAGACGTATTATTCGGTACTTCCAATAATGAAATCCAAGAAAATGCACAGGAACAATAAGCTGCGGATATATAAAACTGTTGTACGACCTGTGCTCTGTTATGGCAGCGAGACATGGACATTAACGCGAACTTCCGAAAAAGCAGTTAACGCATTCGAAAGAAATGTCCTCGGAAGAATTTTGGGACCTGTGAAGGAAGGAACGGAATGACGAATAAGATACAGCCATGAGTTGTATAAACTCTACGGCGAGCCAGAAGCTTCAACGTTCATCAAGCTACGTAAACTGCAGTGGGCTGGCCATGTAGAGCGAATGGAAAACAGGAGAATCCCCATGCGTGCTCTGAAAGGCAAAGCAAGTGGTAACCGACCAGTAGGCAAGCCAAGCAAGCGATGGGAAGACTCGGTCGATGCAGATAGCAAAGCCATCTTACAAATTAGCAGCTGGAGGACGCGGTCTTTGGATCGAGACTATTGGAGGCGACGACTTCAGGAGGCCAAGGCCCGAATTGGGCTGTCGCGCCATTGATGATGATGATGGTACGGATCATTGTTGAAATTTATATTTTTATACTTTATACAAAATATCAAGTCGATAGATTTAATAGTTTTGAAGAAAAATAATTTAATTTGAATTTCAAAATTTTGTGAAATATGTATAGGAGGGGGTAGAAGGAGTGAGGGGTTCGGATTAATATTCCGCGATATTAACGATATCTATATCATTGTTCTATATTGTTCTATATCAAATTTCACGTCGATAGCTTAAATAGTTTCAAAGAAAAATCAATTTCTTAATATTTCGAAATTTCATGAAATTTGTTTGGGAGGGGGTAGAAGGAGTGGGGGGATGTAGCCCATTCACGAACTTAAAGTTACTTTTCTGCTAAAAATGACACCCAATAATGTTTAGCACTATAGCTCAAAGCTTTCGAGAGTTATGCTGTAGACAGACGCATAGACAGACAGACGGTCACTCGAAATTGAGGTTTTTGAGCGATAACAAATATTTCTGTACCCTTGGCGGCTCAGTGCGAGCGTTAATTCTTAGCGTTACAAACGGTAAGGCAAACACAATATACTCTAAGATTTCATCTACATAGAGTATGAAAATATATGGGCCACACGTGTGGTCTTGTGTTGGCTAACGATATACACTCGGCAGAAAAAGTCTGAGTATACACTCAACACATCCAACATATCTATAAAAAGATCGATGTAAGTAATTTATTTCATAATAATTTTTTTCTTTTTTTTCATGGCTTTATAACAAACATAAAAAAATGATGATTATTGTACTCCTTAAAAATATTAAAATTAAAAAACGAAAACAAATCCCAAATTGTAACAATAAAAGTCTGCGTACAAATATTTCTTTTCAAAATAAAACAATTGTTTTTCCTCCATAATAGCTTGTGGGATATCCTCGTCTCTTTATTACTTCCCACAAACGTTTTTGCATGGAATCTACCAGCTTCTTATTTAACTCTGGGGTTATCGAATTCCACTACTGGATCAGGACTTCCTTGAGCATTACCTTCGACGTTATTGTGTGCGCTCGAATCCTTTGTGATGCCAGAAATGCTCTATTGACAGAAATGCTCTATTGGATTAAGGTCAGGAGATTGAGGCGGTGTACGAAGCTGATTTTGGGCATTATACAGCAACCAGAGTCTTACTACCACCGCAGTGTGCTTAGGGTCGTTGTCTTGTTGGAAGTAAAAGTTGTCGCTTAAGCCCAAATGTTTTGCACTTTTCTTCAAATTGCGCTTGAGAATATTAAGGTAGTCTGTTTTATTCATAATACTTTCAATAAACTCCGTTTTTTCCAACTCCTCCACTAGCCATACACCCCTTTATCATAACACTGTCACCACCGTGCTTTACTGTTGGACAGAGATTTTTTACTTCGAGAGCCGCGCCAGTTTTTCTCCATACAATCTTCTGACCTTTGATTCCAAAAATACAAAATTTACTTTCATCTTAGATAATAACTTGTTTCTAAAATTCTTTTGGCTTATCGATGTGTTCCTTAGCAAACGCCAGCCGCTTGAGTTTGTATAAATGGCTTTCTACGGGCAACGCGTGCGTGATACCTATATTTCCTAAGAATTTTACGAACTCCACCATCAAAAATAGACTTGCGGTACTTTGCTTTGATGTCCTTTGCCATATCAACTGCAGTTAATCTAGGATTATCCTTCATCGTTTGGAGCAAACTCCGAGTTTGCTGAGGGCTCAACTTTGGAGGACGGCCAGATCTGGGTTTTGAATCCAAAACTCCTGCGTTTTTGAAGTTGTTTACGACTCGTTGGACAGATGAATGACTTCTGCTGACTATTGCACCTATTTCACGATATGACGTACCATTTTTCCACAAATTCACGATAATTTTCCTTTCCCCAAATTCAATTTCCTTTCCTTTATTAGACAACGTTTTTTAGCAATTATTTTTAACACAAACCTTAGATAAAAACACGTTTATCAACTTTCCTACACAGACGCTAAGAAATGTGATGAAAAGTTACAATTCCTTAAAAACATTTTAATGGAGGATGTCCTGAAGTTTCAAGTAAAAACTTAAAAACTGTAGTGTCTACTCAAAAATGAAATGGCCACATTTGTGGCCAGGTATTGACACAAGGGTTAAACGAAGCTTCAAGTATGTATTAACTTTAGATGTAATGTAAACAAGTGTATACACCTTACCGTGGTTACAAAATTATCAAGAGTTTCAGTACAGGATCAAAAATATATAGAACAAAAACTTCACGCACCAATGTTCAAGTAAACTAGAGTAACATGGCTGCCGTAGTCGAGCAGTAACAGTTTGGTCTAGTTATAATTATTGCCGCTTGCTGGCAGCACCTTGACACCGAAAAACGTCGAACTTCATTCCGCCCCGGTACCCCGCTGTGCCGCGCGTTCCCATACTCTGATTTCGCGACATTTTACATGCCTCCCAAACCTATTAGCTATTAAATGTTTCCGTCATTTCCGTCATGATGATCGGTAGGTAACCTATCCGTAGTTCGGAGTACTTCCGTCGAAAAGGAGTCTTCATGTAAATGGAAATGCGCATATCGGGAACTGCTACACCAAGACCCACGGACACAAGTAAGTGATACTCTTCGATGTCATTTTCATCAGTTAAATCTTTTGAATTGGCAGTAACTTGAGTTCATAGTCAAACGGATGTTTTTTTTGTAATCTAAACATCTAAACGAAAATAGCAAATTTAGCGTTTACTAGCCCGCAATTTAAAATAGCTTTTATATAAAAAAAAAATATCCCTCATTCAACTGCAAATCAAGATTATAAATCAAACTACTCAGGAATTTTTAATACCGAAATAAGGCCGATTATGAAATATAGATAATGCGTCTGATCAGATTTAAATTACATGGCTTTAACATAACTTAACATCATTCCAGCATAATTTTCTACTTGCATGTAATCTTTAGGTATTTAAAATACCTAAACACAAAACAACGCACCACCTACCGCTTTCTGATCCAATTTAAGTAACACATGTTACTGTTTTGTCCCTTAAATTCAACGTATATTTTCTGAACTAGACTGAAAATTTATTGGAATTTAGTTTTTTTTTCTAATTTCACTTGCATGAAATATTTTGGGTAAAATGAATCGAAATATCTGCGGGATGCTTATCTTAAGTTTTAAAATTTTTACATAAGGAATCAATTGAAATGATCGAACTAGTCTATAATTTATTTGAAAACAAAGATCTACCAGTCGATTAGATTATACAAATGATGAAAATTAAAAATACTAAAAAAAAAATTAACATGGTTTAAATATGCATGTGACTGACTACTAGATTTATAATCAACCTACTCAACTAGTTCCACCGAGAAAAAGCATTTACAATTAAACGACTTTCCACCTATGATCCACACCTCTCGATCAAAAACCTCTCGTACCACACACAAACTCTTCGCATCTATCGCTAGATCTCGCCTCGCCGAGCATTTCCACACACTATACTCCCCGTTCATATTATATGTGATATCCGAATTGAAAGTGGGAAATTTGTTTGCATTCGGATTAGACGAAAGGTTTGAATTTGCAGCATAAACCACGCCTTCAACGATTCGTTTCTTAGCCAATTGCATTGCGACGACACCTGCAATTTTCATTGAATCAATTAATAGATCACACATTGCACCCACCTACATTTACACGTATGTAGATTTTGCTTGAATGTCTATCGTCTTGTGGAGTGCAATTTCAAGATGAACCACTTCTTGCATAACGGTCGCATACAATGCTGATTCTTGACGGTGATCATCATTTAGATCTTACAGATTATGGTGACTGTCATCGTCGAGATTTTTATGTTATTTCTGCACTAATTGATAATTTGAAAAGATCACATGCTGCGTGAATTATATTCTAAGACGAACGAATAACATGTATAGATCGGAGAGAAAATTATCGTCTTAAGGTTAAGTACTTAATCAGAGAAAATGAACCTTGTAGCATGGAAATTGAATGTCACCAAAGAACGATGGGGAGTAGATTATTTCAGCTAAGATAAACGTAAGACTATTGCTTCAGGTGCGTATATTAATCATTTTTCATTATGAATTGGGATTATGTTCGTTATGTTTCTGATTATGAAATGATGTTTTCATTATGAATTGGATTTGATCGTTTCAAACGTATCTCAAATATCACGGTAGAATCATGTTTAAGATTAAGTGGAACTTGGTTTTTTTTAAATATATTAAACAATAATTTTTAAGATGATAATTTATTACTTAGCTATGTAAGATTTGTATCGAGAATATGAATTGTTATTCAAGTCGTTTGTGATTGCATTATTCATTGTGCAGTGGAAGACACTCAAGCTTATAAGAACTTTATAAGAACTCATTTGTATATGCATGGTAAAGGTAAGCAGATTTGACATCTACAAATTGGAATTTATTTCGATGAATATAAATCATGTTACCAAATACAAGACGCCATGTTTACTTAGTAAAAATTAATTGGAATTAGGATTGTACTTTAATGGAAATGCAAATTAAATTTTATAGTAATTGCGCGTAACTCATTCAAGATAATCAGTCCTGAACCCAAGAAAGTAAAGTTAGACTTGAACAAGAGCTTAACGATTACGCTAGTTAAAGTTTTTTTGGGAGATATAATGCAATAAATCAGCAAATGTTCCTAATACTTAAGTTAAATTTCAAAGAATTCTTTGCAATAATTTATCGCATAAAACGAAACATAACTTAACTAAAATTGAGCGTAATGGAAATCTAGATGAAATTGGAATGACCTTGAACAAACAGTAATGAACGAACACGTGCACTCTAAAACGCACGATTATCCAATGTTCAAGGTCTGAAGACCTTGAACAGGGAAAAGACTCAAACGACGAGGAAATATTTTATTGAAAGCAACAACAACCACACGTGTGGGCATGAACGACATGGAAAAGACTCGGACGACTAGAAAATGCTTTATAAAAGCAATTACCAGGACTCGGCCGAGAGGGAAAAGATTCACACGACAAGACGAAAAGTTCGACCGCAATATAAAAAGACGAGCGTTTCTCGTGAACAGTCAGTCTGGTTTCGAGGCGTCGACGAGCCAGTCGATGTTTAGAAAGCGAAAGACTTAAGATTGGCATGTGATAATTTGTAAGCGAAAAAGTCTCAAGTATAAAACGATTTAGTTAAATTAAATAAAGTTTTACAGATAAATTCGAGTGAACTTGTTAAACTTGTAGTTTTATTTTTACTTAAAATCCAACGACCCCATGTGCACTTCAATATCAATAGTAACTATGGTAGAATGATTAAGGGACGGTTTATAGTTTTTGAATATGACACTGAATTTGATATGCAACCATTTCTTGCTGAATGGGAAACTCCGGCAGTAATATGGGGGATGGTAAAAGGAGTGAAGGTTTTAAACGACTTTAAAATTGCTTATCAATATTCTTATCACTTAGCTGTGTTAAAATGTTAAAGTCAGTAGCTCACATAAAATCGATAGGGAAATGCTTTTCTTTTATTTGCACAATTTGAGAAATTCGTATGGGAGAGAGAGAGAGCAGAAACGTTGGACAGAGTTTATAATTTTTTCATCGTTCATTGCAATTTTTACAAAAGAAATTCTATTAAAGATTCAAGCTTTTACCTTCTCTAGTTTGACTGGAAATCGACTTAGGTATATTGTATTTATCAACATTGTACCGGAGGACGAAGTAAGCTAATCGGAATAGAATTTTTCGATATTGATGACATTTACATGTTTGTGCCTTGGTCTAATTTTCAAACATTAATGATAATAAATTTCTTGAAATTCTGAGATTTCGTGAAATTTGTATTGGAGGTGGTAGAAGGACTTGATGATATCACTCGTTCACGAACTTCATTTTTTTAATGATATAACCAAAATGCAAAGCAAATGTGTTATTATAGAATAGACTAGCGATCGTCCGCGACTTTGTCCGCATACGAATCGCAAAATAAGCAATGAGAATCGAGAATGTAGTTAGTAATACAATGTCCGAGATATATGAACTGATTATTTTAATGGCCCTTTGAAGACAAAGGTTTCTATTTTGTTGGAATCAGAACTATAAATTATTAAGAATGAATCTACGATACTCTCATTTCTGTGAGACAGGCTCGTGATCAAAACAATCTCGCGATTTGAGATCATATAAGTATGGAAGAGCGTTAAGGACATGTGAATAGTTGTAGCTTGTGTTAATTAAAAAAGGACCAACTAAAATAATGTTAAGCTTAAAACCATAACAGGAGTACGATTGTGTATAAAGCCCAATCATAAGATACTATAGATGAAATCGAAATTTTTGTAATGTTAAGAAATTTTGTATGGGGAGTGGTAGAAAGAGTCACAGTGCTGAGCTAATTTATTTCACATAATGCAAAAGTAGCTATAAAAATGTTTTGTACCAAATTTTAGCTTGAAAAATTGAATAGGTACTGAGAAACTTAAAGTATTCGATTTGATGAAATTGTGTAATTTGTATGGAAGGTGGTAGAAGGAGTGGAGGGTTTTTGGTAATTTTTCGACAAACAACTATAATCATAATTAAATTGATATATTTAAATATTAGATCAGTATCGTTCACACTTTTGAAGAAAATCGAATTTTTGAAAAGTTGTGGAATTGTGTCACATTGTATGGGAGGGGGTAGAAGGAGTGAAGCGAATCAGTTAAATTTTTTCCCGACATTAATAATAATGCTAATTAAGGATTCTATACAAAATTTTAGCGCGGTGAAAGCTATACGTATTGAGAAAATTGGATTAGAATATTTCATGAAAATGAGCAGTTTGTATGGGAGGTGGTGGAAGGAGTAAGGTGTTTTTAGTGATTTTTTGAAAAACAACTACAATTATTATTCAATTGATATAGTTTAAATTTTAGATCTATGACTTTCACACTTTCCAAGAAAATCGAATTTATGTAAAGTCGTGGAATCGTGTCACATTGTATGGGAGGGGATAGAAGGAGTGAAGCTAATCGGTTAATTTTTTCCCGATAATAATAATAATGCTAATTAAAGATTTAATACAACATTTTAGCTCGATTAAAGTTATACGTACTGAGAAAATTGGTGTATAGTATTTCTTGAAAAAGTGCAGTTTGTATGGGAGGTGGTGGAAGGAGTGGGGAAATTTAAAAACCTTGTGGTTTGGTGAATGTTTTCACAGTGCATTTCGAAATGAAAGAAAAGATTTCCGGATTCTACACTGTTACGCTTTATTATTCGTGACGTTTATCAAACAGTTTGATAAAGGTCTCAGCATAGACCGAAACGTTACGAATAATAAAGCGTAACAGTGTAGAATCCGGAAATCTTTTCTTTCATTAAAAACCTTGCCTACCTAAAGATTGCATTTGTAATGGCTATAATATATTCTAAGTTTCAATTCAATAACTTTTATAGTTTCCAAGAAAATTTGATTAATATATATTTTTGAAAATAAGTCACTTTGTATGGGAGGGGGTAGAAGGCGTGAGGGGAGTGACATAAGACCAAAAGCAGATTACATCCCGGAGCATACCTAATAAACTGTGAAAGTTTCGTTACAATCGGTTCAGCCGTTCTTGCGTGAAAGCCGGACAGACAGGCAGACAGACAGACAGACGGACAGACAGAAAAGATTTTAAAAACGCTTGTTTGTGCTTAGTTATTGCTAAAATATAGCAAAAAACTGTCTTATAGCCATTTCTAAACAAATAACAGACAGACACTACAATTATATTTATATAGATTAGATTACACAGAAGGGTGGGTTTGTTTCCTTCTTTCACTGCGGCGATTGATGGACATATTGTGATATCTCCATTATACAATTTTAGAGCTCATGAATAGTTGGCCAATAAATCACAGAGATTGTGATCTGGTGTTTCCTGCAATTTTATGCATGCTTATTACCTGGTGCCGAGTCCTAGTAAAGAACACACTATGATTTTAGTCGCAATTGGATATTAACTTTTTCAGTACTGCGTGATATTGCGCAAAAAAGATTGAGATCCACGAAATGAGTCAGCTTGATGATTTTTCTCTCTAAACCACTGTGTCCTGGGATCATTATCAGTATTACTTAGTTTTTATAGTTCTTTTAGTGCTATAAAGCACTCCCTGACGAACTTTGATCATATTTGGGATAACTTTGTGGCCAGGATTGCTGCCTTAGTGTCTATAGTTTAATAAAACTAAATAAGGTTGTGAATTTTCTGTTGCGATTATTTATAAAAAAAAAACTGAAGTGTGATACATTTAAGAACTGCCTACTTTTTACGAAATATACAAAATCCTCCCTACAATCTAGAAAGCTTTATCTTTCCCTACTGCACTGAGATGAATCCTTAGGCTTAGTAACCATAGATCTAACTAGCGTTTGCAAAAAAAATCCTTCATATTGATTTTAATTCGACAGATTTCACATATTCTAAAAAGAACGCCTCTATTAAAATTTGTATTTCAGGTTACAAAAGCAATAGGAGGATTCGCAAAATTGCGAAATTTCTTTTTATCAAAAGCGACGCTTAAAATGTGTGAGCTTCTTATTTCAAAAAGTTCTGGAATAATATTTTAAGGGTTATCAAGCTAAAGACATGCTTATATTTGAAATTTCTAAATTTATCTAAGATCTCAAATTGTAGATTTGATTCTACAATATTTAGATTTTTTTTATGGAATTGGTTTTTAATAAATATTCTTAAAATCGGTTTAAGATTAATTTTTGATGTATGTCAATTTAATTTACAACAGCTGAACCGTAGACTCCAACGAAAAATTCTCGCAGCAGTTCAAAGAAACCCTTCAACTGTTCATCGTGGGTCTAGGTAGTCTCTCTCTATCTTTACCCTTCCTTCCCTCCCCTTTCCTTCCCCGCAAACGAAATCATAGTTACGATGGACAGTTTGGGGAGACTTCAAAAAACAAAAAAAAAATCCAAAGAAGTGATAATTTTAAAAATTTGAAATTTCCTTAGTAAATTAACCAAGGTGTAGCTTAGTGGGTAGTCTATTGGTCTATAGTGCGTCGTGAGTTCAAATTCTGATTGACGTATAATTTCAGCACGCCGCCTGTTTGGGTACACCTGGGTCACTTCAATCTACGAAAATAAAAAAAAACTCAGATAGAGGGTTATGCGAAGGACTAACTAACCTTTCACAATATGTTAAGTAATGAAAAATGTTACGTAACCTGAAGGGCAAGAAAGAATTTTACAAATTTACAATAAATCATTTTTCTTCAAAAATGCAAATTTTACTGATCTAAAATCGAGAGCATAATGTTCGTATTTATTTCTGTAAAAATCATTTCAAACCTCCTACTCCTTCTACCACCTTCCATATAAATTGCACAATGTCACTAAATCCATTACACTAATTTTGTCAGTACCTATTAAATTTTGGAGCTTACATTTTGTACAAAACAGCTAATAACTTCTCTAGAATGATGTGAAAGAAATTAGTTCAATGCCACCCCTTCTCCACTCTCCATACAAAATTTCTGCTTTATTTAGAGTATCATAGTCCTAATATGCTTTTATTTAAGTCCGCTTGTAAGTTCGCACTAGTCAACATAGGGTTGTCAAAATTTTTCGTATCATCTACAAATATTGTTAAACGTGATTCACAGTACAAAGGTAGATCTGCGTTATAAAGAACATACAAAAGGTAGCCCAACACAGTTCCTCGTGGCACCCCACTTCATGAATCTTTGAAAATGATTCTCCGATTCAAACACTAAATTATCGACCGGTAATAAATGACTTGCTCCTTGAAATCACAAATGCTCTAATTTTGCGAAAAGCCGATTCAATGGAACTCGATCAAAAGCCTTCTCAAAGTCAAGATATACCAAATTGGTTTTCATTGAAGTTCCAGATCCAATTGTTCAATGGAACTAGCTAATTAAAAATTAAGGATAGCCTTGGTGTGAAACTGTACTGATTCGCTGAAAGAATTTGTTGCTCTGTGATGAATTCTTTCATTTTCGTGGTAAGAATTCTTCCCAAAGTTTTGCATAATACGGTTTATAGTACTTCTTCGCCTTTCTTGAAAATGCGTATTACACACACACTGTATGAAGTCTCTACTGTATAGAAGATCCTAGTGAATCTGATTGAGGAATCCGCTGCAAGATAAGTTGGGTTGCCACCATAATTACCCTTCTATCACAAATCTAATAAAATAGTCATTTGTATCGGGGCAACTACCGGAAGATTGGAAGTCTGGTGGTGTAACACCCATTTTCAAGATAGGCGAAAAAATGTTAACTCCAAAATATGGACCAATATCACTAACTTCTGTAATATTCAAACCCTTGGAAACAGTTATAACCACGAGAATGAGATAATTTATCACAGAGCAACAAATTCTTTCAGCAAATCAACATAGTTCCACACCGAGGCAATCTGTAGCTTTCTGCGCGTTTCATTTGGAAATGTAATATCAAATCAAATCAAATTCCTGTTAAGACCCCCTATAGGGGCATAGGACAGAAACAACTCTCTTCCACAAGGCGCGATCGCGAGCATCGGCCTTAAGCTGTTGCCAGGACTTGTTTATTCCTCTGGCCTCCTGCTCAACTGCTCGCTTCCATGTGTTACATGGTCGACCAACCCGACGTCTTCCTTGGGGATTATAATCCAGAGCCTGTTTTGCGATATTTTGCTCTGGTTTCCTCAAAGTATGACCGACACCTATTTTAGTCTGGCCAGTTGTACTCCAAAGTTCGTCGTTGGAGATCACTTCTGAACAGAATATTCCTAAAATGCGCCGGAGGCATTGGTTTACGAAAGTCTGTAGTTTCTTAGTAAGACGAACGGTCACTTTCCACGTAGTACAACCATACAACAACACAGATTTGACGCATGCGTCAAAAACTCGCAGCTTCGTGCGAAGGGAGATCTCTCTTAACCTCCAGAAAGGGGAAAGAATACCGAAGGCCTGACGAGCTTTATTTAGCCGAGCCTCAACATCCTTTTCGGCTCCGCCGTCCATGCTGACAATGCTTCCAAGATAGCAAAAATCTTGCACCTCTTCCACATCCTGTCCGTTAAGAACAATCGGTGTGCTTGCGTTCGAACCCATGTGCATGTACTTGGTTTTACGCACATTTATTTTCAGTCCCGCCTCTTTGCATTTAGAATGTAACGAGCGAACATTTGAAGCTAGGGTATAGCCTAGTAGGTAGTGTGTTGGTCTTGTAATGCGAAGGTCGTGAGTTCAAACCCCGGTCGGCGCAATATATAATTCCGGCACATTGCCTGCTTGGATATACCTTGGTCACCTCAATTTACGAAAATGAAAAATTCGTAGAAAGATGGTTGTGCGAAGGGCTAACAACCCTTCCACAATAAGTAATGAAAAATGTTAAGGAACCTGAATGTCAGGAGGCCAAGGTCCGATTTGGGCTGTAGCGCCATTGTAGAAGTAGAAGAAGAGCGAACATTTGACTCTAAGTCCGAACGGTTATGTGCAAGCAAACACATGTCATCAGCATAATCAAGGTGACTTAAGATGTTAAATAGTCTCCATTGAAGACCTTTACCTTCCCCACCTTCCAGTGCAGCTTTCAAGATGTCATTTATTACCACCAGAAACAGGGCTGGTGATAATATGCAGCCTTGTCTGACACCCGTTCGCACAGGGAAGCTCTCGGACAGCTCTCCTCTATGCAAGACGCGACACCTTGCATCTTCGTAGGATTCTTTAATCATAGCTATGACCTTATCTGGAATACCTCTTCTACGCAAAGCATTCCATATGTAATCTCTCTTAACGCTGTCGAAAGCCTTCTCGAAGTCTACAAACATGAGATGTAGTGGCGAACCCATTATCTCTAATATTATCCGTAGGGTATTTGTGTGGTCGGTACAAGACGACCCTTTACGGAATCCAGCCTGATAAACTTCGAGAGTGCTCTCGACGACATCACTAATCCTATTGAGAATTACCTTGGCCATAATTTTTGATACGGCAGTAAGTAGACATATACCACGCCAATTGCCACAATCCCGAAGATCGCCCTTCTTCGGAATTTTCACAATGTCGCCCTCCTTCCATTCAGTCGGATATCTTCCCTCACTCCACACCTTAGTGAAGAGTGTGAGGAGTATATCGGCTGTGATTTCCGGGTCCGCTTTGAGGAGTTCGGTTGGTAGTCCGTCTATACCTGGAGCTTGGAAATGTAATAACTTAAGCGAAATTCGTCGATTATCCACTATAACGCGAATAACACTATCTGGTTCTGCTATTGAAGTCAATCAAAATCAAATTCCGGTGAAGAGCCTCTATAGGGGCATAGGACAAAAACAGCTCTCTTCAACAAGGCGCGATCCTGAGCATCGGACTTTAACTGTTGCCAGGACATGTTTAGTCGCTCCTGCTCGACTGCTCGCTTCTATGCCTTACACTATCACCCAATCCGAGTATTATAACCTAAAGCTTGTTTGGCGAAGTCTCGCTCTAGTTTCCTCAAATTGTAACCGATCCATTACCACTTCCGTCTGTGACTCTCAACATTTATTGTACTCTGTCCATTTGAAGTCAAAAAGTTCGTCGTTGGAGAATATGGCCAGAATATTCCCAAAATGCTTCGGAGGCATTGGTTCACGAAAGTTTGCAGTTTCTTGGTAAGTCGAGCGGCCACTTCCCACGTAGTACAACCATATAACAACACGGATTTAACGCATGCGTCAAAAACTCACAGCTTCGTGCGAAAAGACATCTCTCTTAACCTCCAGAAATGGGAAAGGATACCGAAGGCCTGACGAGCTTTATTTAGACGAGCCTCAATATCCTTTTCGGTTCCGCCGTCCATGCTGACAATGCTTCCGAGATAACAAAAATCTTCTTCTTCCACATCTTGTCCGTTAAGAACAATTAGTCCGCTTGTGTTCGAACCCATGTGCATATACTTGGTATTACTCACATTTATTTTCAGTCCCGCCTCTTTGCATTGAGAATGCAAGGAGCGAAAATTTGACTGTAAGTTCGTGCAAGCAAATACACGTCATCAGTATAGTCAAGGTGACTTAAGATTTTAAATAGTCCTTCAGTGGAGACTATTTAAAATCTATTATCTTCTCCACCTTCCAGTGCAGCTTTCAAGATGTCATTTATTACCACCATAAGCAGGGCTGGTGACAACCTTTCGCACCGGAAAGCTCTCGGACAGTTTTCCTCCATGTTAAACGCGACACCTTACATCTTTGTAGGATTCTTTAATCATAGCTATGACCTTATCTGGAATACCTCTCTCCATAACATATGTAATCTCGCTTCACGCTGCCGAAAGCTTTCTCGCCCACAAACATGAGATTTAGTGGCGAATCCATTTCGGCGAACTGCTCTAATATTATACGTAGGGTATTTGTGTGGTCGGTACAAGACGACTCTTTATCCAGCCTAATAAACTTCGAAAGTGCTCTCCACGACAGCGCTAGTCCTATTGAGAATTACCTTAGCCATGATTTTCGATACGGCAGTAAGTAGACATATACCACACCAATTGCCACAATCCCGCAGGTTTCCCGTCTTGGGAACTTTCACAATAACGCCCTCCTTCCATTCAGTCGGATATCTTCCTTTATTCCACACCTCAGTAAAGAGTGGGAGGAGTTTATCGCCTGTTATATACAGATCCGCTTTAAGAAGTTCGGTTGATTTCGTCGCCATTGACCGAATGGCGGAAACTGTCTCTTCCTTATCTGGGAAATCGTCCCGAATAGAGGATTGTTGTGGTTGGATGTTTGGTAGTTGTTCTGTTTCTGGAATATCTTCCTTTGACAAGATGTTTAAAATATCAGAGAAGTATCCCTTCCATCGCCGCAACTGGTGTTCACTCATATAAAGGAGAGTTCCGTTGGCAGCCCTCATCAGGTGGTTGCCGGTGAAATTCCTGTTCGTCAACTGTTTCATAATTTCAAATAGCGAACCCATATTCCCAAGGTAAACCGAAAATTCTGCCTTGTTGGCCAGATCTTCAATGGCCTTTCTCTTGTCGTGCCAAACAGCCTTTTTAAGCTGTATATGAGCATCGCGGTAGTTCTGTCTCAAGCCGGGTGTTCGTTGGTTGACATCGGGTTGAGAGATGATTGTCAATTTGCCTTTTTTCCGATCGCCAACCTTGCCCCATGTGTCTTGTGACATCCACGGTTTGTCCCCGCTTTTTACATATCCCACAGATTTTTCGGCACTAGTTAGAAACGTGTTTCTGGCTGCCTCCCAATTGGCGTCCAGCGCGCGCATTTTATTCGCCCAATGCGCATGACTTTTCGCGTAGAATGGTGGTGTACTCGCGCTTTTTGTGGGGGTTTCTAACTCAATCCACATTTGCCATTTTTAGGGCAAGCAGGTCTGGCTGTCGGTGAATTCTACTGCCTCCATCCCACAGAGGGATGGTTAGCTCCGGTCCATGGAATCGCTAGACTCGAAAGATAGTTAGAAAACAGTTGTCGGATGAACAATTCCCCCCCCCCCTCTGGGGAAATATAAGTAGTAAATTAATATGTTGAAAAAATTGAAGCTTAAGTAGATGAATTGTTTCGAATAAATCCATGAAAGACTTTATTACCAGATAGATACTGTTACAGATCTGGCAACCCCGCAATTCGATCTCTCTCTAATAGACAAGAATTATGTAGAACAGTATCCCCAATATGTAAAAAGCCATAATTAAAGATCTAGAACTTTCCAGTATAGTTCAGACATACACCCGACGGAAGCATGGAGAACAGTCAAGAATAGGGGGAAAAATGTATAAAAGGCACGAAAGCTTTCAGTCAAGAACCAGTCTTTTTGATGACGGAGACGCGAACCAGTGCAGGAAAGCGATAGAACAGTACGCGGCGGTAGTGCCATATAGTGCAAATTAAGTTAAAGTGCGAATAAAGAAATTATCACTTATTTTTAAACGAATTGTGTTTTACTTGAAATCCGGGCGAACGCCTAGCTCGCAACAATACATAGATATATTTGAGTCATTCAATTGATTTCGCCAGAAATAACGTGAAGGAAGCAGGAGTGGAGTTCAATAAAGACAATTTTTATACAACTGTAAAACATGAAGCTAGGGTATTGCCTAGTAGTTAGTGTGTTGGTCTTGGAATGCGAAGATCGTGAGCTCGCATTCCGGTCGGCGCAATATATAATTCCGGCACATTGCCTGCTTGGATATACCTTGGTCACCTCAATCTAAGAAAATGAAAAATTCGCAGAAAGAGGGTTGTACGAAGGGCTTACAACCCTTCCACAATAAGTAATGAAAAATGTTAAGGAAACTAAATATCAGGAGGCCAAGGTCCGATTTGGGCTGTAGCGCCATTGTAGAAGTAGAATACATGAAGATTGGTCCATAATTATTAGGGACTGTATATCGGCCATAGGAGATGGAAAAGTTCATTTTATTGATGGGAATACAAATCAGCATTTTGGGACTCTAGATGATATCTGAGAGTATATTTTGTTGGCTCTAACGTTTGTAACGCTAGGAAGTAATGTACGCACAGAATTGCAAAGGACACCAAACTATTCGATAGCGCTGGGAACTCCATCCGTCTGTCAGAAAAATTAATTTTTCTTTCAAAATATCAAACTTTGCTGTGCGCTCTAATTTTTGAAACTGCTAATCAAATTTCATAGAACAGTATTCACAGTTTTATGGGCAAAGCTTATAATTTTGCTCTTGTCTATATTCCAGAAAAGCTAATGTTCGGTGCGCCAAGTACAAAAACTATTAAGATATTGTAGTTCTGTATAGTGCGAACTGTTATCAACAATGCGAAAGATCTTAACATCATCGGCGTAAATAAGAATTTTAGAGTTGCGTATTACGCTCGGTAAGTCATTTATGAAAACTCCAGAGTTTACCAGAAACTTTGTTTGATCGAGTGTTACGGAAAGCACCATTTTAAGAAGCCGTTAAGTCGTGTTAAGTTCCAAAGTTCTATCTGTATTCGTAGAGAAGATATTAGCAAGTTTTGTTTTCGGTCTATCCCTCTCCAAGCCTCCTCGTTCATCCAAAATTTAGGCAACGAACCTAGTTTAAAATTCAACTAGTCATAGGGTTTCTATCCCTTAGAGTTTCAAAGATATAAGTCGCTGAAATTTAAAGACGTGCAAGCACGGATTATAGACAAACGGAGTTTTATTTATTGCATTTTTAGACTAAGTTGTTAATGAACGTAAAAAAACAAATTTTCAGGGATTTTAATTAAGTTAAAGTAAATTTGCAGCACTAATATGACTTATAATATTAAACTCAATTATTGTATTAAATTCAAAATGATAATTTACATAAAAATCATAGTAACACAAAATCAAAGGTCACATCAACATCTATAAACATATCTACATTTCCATTTGCCCCACGGGAGCTAGTTAATCTGAAGGCATTCCGTTCCATGTTAGCATTGTCTCGACAGTAAAAAACAAAGTGTCGCGGTATGTCTAACAGTTTTGTCTCGTACATCCCATTTGTTTCTTATAAATGTTTTTTTTTCCTCAATACATTTGTGATTGCTTATCCCTAGATATCGTATAGCTCTCATCGATTTTATTGTCAGCTTTGAACATTGCCGAGCGCGGAATACGCGGTGCCAGTAAACAATCATCAAGTGACTCCCGTGTCTCGATAGCATCAGATTTAATCGAAACTGAATGCATAAATGAATAGGTCGAGCTAGTTTGACCGTATAGATAAAAAAAATTTATATATACGTGTATAAATAAGAAAAATAGAAATAAAACAAGACTACAAACCGATTAATTGTGGACGCAGAAAAATCCGCGCTCCTACTGTTTCTACTACCTTCGATTTACCTTACAAATGGACAATTAGTTGCAATCAATCGGATCGAAATGAATAACTAAACCTAACGACGAGATCTTAGAATAAACTAACTTCTGACATTTATGTTAAACGCTCTTAGTAAGAAGATACAGAAAAAAACAGAGATGCCTATAACTACTCCATCTATGCGAGTAGTTCATAGAATCGAACGTAACGTATTTACTATAAAGGTGACCGTCAAAATCGAAATAGTATCTTAAATTAATGTAGATTTTCAGTTGGTATATAACTATTCGAAAAATATAATTCCCTCCTGGTTGTTGTATCGCCAACCTGATATTTAGTTATTGCGGTTACACAACAGATTTATCACCCAAACATCCAACACACTATGCTGCACCTCCTCTATGCGCCCAGATCTCATAGATCGATATATCTAGGTATAACTATCCCAGATCTAGCATTTTATTATTGTTATTATTATTGAGACTATCAGAGAGGTGGTTAAGCTTCTTTTGCGCTTCTTACTTCCATGCTTACTTTACGTATTTGCTTCTTTGTATATCGGTATAATAAATTTATCGTTCATGCGCAATTTGCTATGTAATTAAATTAGAGGTGCCGCTTAATGGCTCCGTTGAACATTTCAGCAAACAATCTGTCAGTTTAAAATACATGCGGATGTTACAATTTCTCAGCATGATGAAAAAAAATTTAAAGGAAGAAAAACAAGAAGAAACTCAAGATAGCAATGAGTAACCTTGTGACAACCAACATCTTAAATCGTTGTGATTTCAATAGGTGTATAGTGAGCTGGATCGAGTTTAATGATCACACAATTGATCATTCGATCACCTCATTTTAAACGTTGATATTTAGAGAGATTGTGTGAAGTAGTGATAGTTTGACGCATACGTCAAATTCATGATGTAATATGATTGTACTACATGAAAGACAAAAGTGGCAGCGGGTGGGTCACATCTTGAGAAAGCCAGAAATATCTCATAAGAAGTTCTGGATTTTCATCGCCGAGGGAGGCTTGGAGTTAGTCGAATGCGAGCAGTTGTAGGGGAAACTAGAGAAGTATACATATCTTGACGAAAATTACAGACCAATTCTTAAGATCGCGAACTTTTTTTGCTCGATGTCCCCATAGGGAGTGTCAACCTGAAATTGATTGATGAACAGCAGCAATGCTTAGTATGCTTAGATAGTATGCAGCTTACTGTCCGCGTAACGAGCAAACAACGCCTTTGACCTTTCTATCGAAAGTTGAACTGGTAGATTTTGTAAGCTTGACGTGAAAGATAAACAACCAGTGGAAGAATAGGTCATTGATTGTTGTTCAAAGAGAATTAGCAAAGCTCAAGCATGTAACAGAACTTATGGCAGGACTAGGTATTTGTGATATCTGAATGTCGAATCTTAATGCTTAAGATCCGACAGCGATCTATAGTTTTATACAGGCGTCGCTGCCCAACGGGAACTGTTTGCCCAGTTCTCTACATTAACTCACTAATCGCCTTACATCCGCAGTTGAAGTTTCGTTGTTGTCTCCTTGGAATTTAGCAGAGACAATCACTACCTTCTGACGACCTCCATCTGTGGGAAATTGAGCTACACCCACGCTCTCGAATTTTATTTATGCTACCTTATAGTTTTTATGCCGTGAGTCCTTTGAATATCTCTCTGCAAATTGACGGCTCCTGCATCAGTTCTAAGCCCAGTTATTTTTTAGTGAATTTCTTGCTCCAAATATCCAAAGCAGCCTTGGCATGGTGGTGGTGCACTGAAATTACTGGCAGCAGATAGCAGAGTTTTTATGGTATTCTACTGTGGTGGCCTGAGACTGTGTTCATACTAAATCTTTCCTTTTTGCTGGCGTAGAATATTATTCAGTCCTTAACTTGTTCTATCAACAAGAAATGTAGGATTTGTTTTTTTTTAAATAAAACGAACAATTGCTTAGATGTCTCTGAAATTTTATTGCATTATAAAGTAGACACATGAGGATTATGTATGGAACACAATAACTGTCTAATGGCTGCCTCGGCTTTGCTGGCAGACCTTCATCCTTTTCTCGAAATTTTCGATCACTTTTTCGCATAATTGGAGCTCTATTTCAGCGATGGCTGCTTCAGTGTTCGCTTTGGGATTGGGAATTGTTGAAGAAGTCTAACGGTGTTAATTCGCATGATATTTGTGGCCAATTCTACTTCTACAATGGTACTTCAGCTCAAATCGGGCCTTGGCCTCCTGGCCTTCAGGTTCCTTAAAAATTGTTCATTACTTATTGTGGAAGGGTTGTTAGCCTTTCGCACAACCCTCTATCTAAAAATTTTTTATTTTCGTAGATTTAGGTGATACTCAAGCAAGCAGCGTGTTGGAATTATGCTTCGATCGGGATTTAAACTCACGATGTTTGCATTGCAGACCAACACGCTACCCACTAGACTACACCTTAGCTGGTGACCAATTGGTTTCTCCAAATCGCGAAATTAGGCGACCAGAGAACTTCGGTTTTTTCGGAATGTATGGAATCATCCTGTTGAAAGTAGAGGTCGTTCGTGACAAACAATTTTTTATCATGCATCTGTAGCGCACTCCATTCACTGTGACGGTTCTTCCGTTGTCATTTTCGAAAAAAGTTACGGCCCATAACGCCTCTGGCTCACAATCCGCACCAATCAGTCACAGGCTGTGAGTGCCTTGGATTCTCCTGAATCACTCGCGAGTTTCGGATCCCCAAATGCGGCTATTTTGTTTTTTAACGTAACCGCCAATGTGAAAATAAGTTTCGTCAGAAGGCACGATTTTCTTTTGCAAAAATTGCCATCATCATTCATGTTTTCCAAGACCCAATCAGAGAACGTACAGCGCTGCTGGTGGTCGGACGGCTGCAGTTCTGGAGTCAATTGAGCCTTGCACGCATTCCGAGCCAAATATTTCGTCAATATTCGCTGCAGTGTGGACGTGGAGAGGTCGAGTTCCTGCGGTTTTAGATGCCAGCTATCAATATTTGATAACTGTCAAGCGACTAGCTGTTAAATAATAGGCCTTTCTAACCCTACACCACTTGTTGACTCACCCTTTACATTCGATTACGTGTTGGAGTATAGCTAATAGATGGCGTCAGCAGTAAATGCTGATCAAAAACAGCTGATCAGAAACGTCACATGGTAAATTAGGCATCTGTCAACAACTCCTCATCATTAGATTTGTGAAGTTATATCGGCGTCATATACTTTTTTGTGCGCGAACATGTCGAATTTTGAGCTAAATAAGCGTCAATTGTGGGAAGTTCTGCTTTTTGCCTTCATCTGCGGCTGAGGCGGATCGAATGATTATTAAAACTTATGGTGAGTGTGCTAGTAGTGAAAGAACGTGGTTCGAATGGTTTCAATGCTATAAAATGGGCGATTTCGGCGTGGAAGGCAAGGAGCGTTAAAAAGCGAAAATTTACAAGACTCAGAATTAGAAGCGTTATCGGACGAAGATTCATGCCAGCTTGGGAATGATGCAAGAGCAAGAAAATTGGGTGCCATACGAGTTGAAGCCAAGAAGCGTCGAACGGCGTTTTTTCACATGCGAACAACTGCTCCAACGGCAAGACAGGAAGGGTTTTTTGCATAGCATCGTCACTGATGATGAGAAGTGAATCTAGTACAATAATTTGAAGCGAAAAAAATCGTGGGGATACCGCGGCCATGCATCAACATCGCCGGCTAAGCCCAACATTCACGGCTCAAAAATCATGCTGTGTATTTTGTGGGACTAGTTCGGCGTGGTGTATTATGAGCTACTGCAATCGGGTGAAACCATCACGGGAGATCGCAACAAAAAACAACTAATGCGATTGACCCGAACATTGTCGGAGAAACAGCCGCAATACGAGGAGAGACACGACAAATTTATTTTGCTGCACGGCAACACTTGGCCACATGTTGCTCACGTAGTGAAAACCTACCTGGAAAGACTGAAATGGAACGTCATATCCCAATCGCCGTATTCTCCAGACATCGATCCTTCCAACTACCACCTATTCCGATCGATGAAGCATGGCCTGGCTGAGCAGCACTTCCATTCTTAAGAAGAAGCCAAAAATTGGGTCGATTAGTGGATTGCCTCAAAAGATCTGTTTGAATCCGTATGCTGCCAGAAAGATGGAAAAAAATGTGAATGGCACAATAAAGGCTCGAATTTTAAAAAAAAAGTGGCGGTTTTCAATTTATACTCCCAATAATTAGAGCCGGCAAGTTAATGGCGTCATTGTCATTGAAATATTCAGAAGTGTAAAAGAGAACCGCAGTTATTACATTTTTTTGTTAATGATTTAACTGAAGAGGAAAAAAAGACAGAATATTGTTGGACGTGCTTCAGAGCCCCGTATCTAATGTATAAGAACACTGTTAGATACAAAGATGAAGGATGAAATGTTACCAGAATCCACGATTTTGGACTTTCCCCTTTCAGGAAGCCATGATAGGAGTAGAGATCCCGCCCAGGTTGAGAAGGTATAGGAAGACGGCGGTGGAGTCAGAGGTCGGCTCAATTGAAAACCTCCGTCAGTCGCAGTGGAGCCCTTATGACGACCTCCGTATCCACAATCCTGTCCTGTTGATCCAAACCCACACCAAACAGATCTTCTCCATCAGTGAATTTCTGCCTTTATATTGCAAATTTCATGAGGGCCCTTAGCCACTGATATCTTTAGTCTTTCAGACACTCCCACTTTCGATTGACAAAGCGTGCATAATTTTTTTTTCATGTATTGGAGGAGATGGCAAGACCCACCCCGGTTGCCGACAAGCTAAGCCGTGCTAGCCAGCAAGCGTGCAGCAGCTATACATTACTTTCCACTATACATTGTATGATAAACTGATCGCTCGACTGACTAGGTAACCAGAGCTGGTATATGGAAACCACGTGGGACTGCAATCTTCTCTACAGAAAGGTGTTTTATAGAGAAAACTATATGGAAGGCGAAAGAAAAGATTTCCGGATTCCGGAGTCCACGTAGTGATCAAAGGGATTGCAATAGCAATTAAAGTATTTTGTTGACTCTGTGTATGCACACATTCATATTCACCAAGCCGGCAGTCAAGAACACATCGTCGTATGGGCGACGACCGGCGACATTCAGCGAAGCACGTAGTCGTTTGAGCGAAGGCCGGCGACTGTCAGGAACAAGTCGTCGTATGGGCGATGATTGAGAACAATCAGCGTGACACGTCGTCACATGGGCGACGAACGGCAACAGCCGGCAAAAGTCAGCGAATACATCATAGTGCTGAGCATAAAAAAAGCGAACATTCGTGAAAGCAGTGAGTTGATATTTGGATGGGAGAGTCGAAAGTGAGAAGTGAGTAGGAGAGTCGGCTGGCGAATGTGATCGATGGGCGGGAGTAAATCCTGGGACCGACAGGTGGAGTTAAGTAAGCGAGTGAGTGCTGTGTGAGAGTCGACTCTCATTCAGGTTATTACGCAGTCGATGTTTAGAAGGCGACAGAGTCGGAATTGATAACGGAGCACGACAACACGAATATTAAGGCGATGAAGTGTGAACAAAAAGTGTTAAAGTTAATCTTAAAATATATAGTTTGCAGATATTTCAATTTAAAAAAAAATAGTTCTATTTTGACTTGAAATCCTGCGTCCCCTTGCACACTTCAATAACTTTAAAAATAAAAAAATAATATTTATTTTCAATAAATAAAAAAATTTTTTGATTGCCATGTTTCTTGGATCTAATGTAGAAATATCTTTCTGAAGCTCGACGTTTTCAGGATTTGATTCAGGACAGAGTTCTGCAGTCATCATTTCGACTATACTTTACAAAAATGGTTTGTAGGTAATTGGTACGAATTGTAGATTATGCACCAAAGCGATATGCTAAAATATCAAATCTTCGCTGGTATTTGTAGTCAAATCGTTTTTTCATCAAGGGTCGGTTTTAGAACTCTCCAAAATTCGAAGAAATTGTTTTGTCTCGTTTCATAACCGAGTCGATATAAGAAAATTCCAATTAAACAGATGAAAACCGCAAACATGATCGAATTTGCAATACACGCAACAAGAGTAGAAAAGTAATTTTGAAACTCGACTCGATAGCAAGGGAATTTGGACTACGTATTAACGAAAACACTACAATAGTTATGACACAAATTGGGAAAAAGACGCCAATCAGACAAAATATTACAGTAGTAGACTATAACCTTGACCCAATCACCTTCGAAGGCCAGCCATTAACCTCTACTTCAAGTGTTAAGATGTTAGGTATCCAAATCACAGATAACTTATCTTGGAACGATCATATATTTAACATCGCCAAGGAAGTATCTAAATGTTTGGGCTACCTAAGACGGTGTAAAAACTCCTTCACCCCTTCTGGGTTACTAACAATTTATAAAGCCTATATTAGACCACGTCTTGAATTTAATTCCCACCTATGGGCTGGGAAAACTTCTCTCTCCTATCTGGATAGTATCCAGTCTCGGACTATTAAAATTATAGGAGATTCTGACATCACTTCTTCGCTCGATTCACTCGAGCATAGATGAACTGTAAGCTCCCTAACCCTTTTGTATCGCTACTACAATGGAGATTGTTCGGACGAAATCTCTAATCTCTTGCCCTCACGTATGCCCTTACCCCGTAATACTAGAGCTGCTTCGCGCGCTCATAAGTATTCTCTCAACCCCACCTTCGGTCGCACTGTCAAATTTCGTGATTCGTTTTTAAACCGGACTGTTCGAATATGGAACTCGCTGCCCATCTCGGTGTTTCCGCATGACTACAACATTCAGAAATTTAAAGGAAATATTCATAGCCGCTTCCGTCTCTATCCCCTTAATTCCCAAAAAACAATATCCTTCCCCCCTTACCGGAGCTGTGCTTCAGTACAAAAGGGCAACCCCTCTAGTTCCGGTGACACATAAAAAAAAAACCTAGAAAAGTTAGATAACTATACCTAGGGACAAACCTATCGAAGGATGGAAACGAACCCATCGAAGTTAAACAAAGGATAATGATGGCAAATAAGACGTATTATTCGGTACTTCCAATAATTAAAAACAAGAACGTACACAGGAAAACAAAACTAAAAACAAATTGCCAATAAGTCGGGCGCAACTTTATTGTTCTTGTGACAAGTTGAGTATGCGTAGAAAGTCAATATGCAGGTTGGAGTGGCATGTGCAATCTGAAAACTTTTGATGCAATTTCGTTTCAACTATTTTTAAAAGTTTTTGTGGAAAATTTTAAATTGATAGCTTTTAATAGTTAGGTGATAATTGATTTCTTAAAAATGGTCAAAAAAATAATTTTATATGGGAGAGGGTAGAAGCTTCGACCAGTTAATGTTTCATACTCTTAGGAATGTTTTTTGATTGCATTTTGCAAATTTTTAAGTTTCTACCTTAAAATTTCATTAAAGATTTTTAGATTTTGTGGTTTTTTTACTGAAATACCTTGTGCACGTTAGACCCTCTCTTCGGTGCATAACAATTGTGGATCAAATTATCATTTTTGCTCTACGTATATTAAATAGATGTATCCACGTGGATAATATAACTTCGTAACTTTCACCAGAGCTCTACAAAAATCATTCAAAATTTTTGACATTTTCGCTTACCACCTCCCTCCCCTTATACCCCGCATCCTAAAATGTTTACCATAATTAAAAATTACGTACTTCTACAATCTTACAAAATTTCAATGTGATATCTCTACACAGTTTAGAGATATAACGGTTTGAAATTTTGGAAAGTGCGCCATTTTTGAAATGCTCGCTATTCCCCCCCTTCCCACTACTAAATGTTATATTTTTCTCATGTTTTGCTAATATACCATAGCTTAACATATGTTCCAAGTTTCAATTAGCTTAAGACATAGTTGATACATTCACAAAATGGGTGTCCACCTGAGATCTGCAAATATCTACAATCCACCCAAAAATGAACTTTCTGTCTTGAAGGGTTTTGGGAGACGTACAGACAGAACTTTATACTCTAGATGAAATCTGAGAGTATATTGTGTTTGCCTTACCGTTTGTAACGCTAAGAAATAATGATCGCACATAGTCACCAAGGGTACAAAAATATTTGTTGTCGCTCAAAAACCTCGATTCCGAGTGACCGTCTGTCCGTCTGTCTACAACATAATTCTCGAAAGCTTTGTCCTATCTTGCTGAAATTTTTTGTATATCATTTTTAGCACAAAAGTTGCTTTAAGTTCGTGAGCGGTCCAAATCCCTCCACTCCTTCTACCCCCTCCCATACAAATTTCATGAAATTTCGAAATTTAAAGAAAATGATTTTTCTCCGAAACCATTTCAGCTATTGACTTGAAAATTAGTTTATAGTATAAGGAGCTAGGGTATAGCCTAGTAGGTAGTGTGTTGGTCTTGTAATGCAAAGGTCGTGAGTTCAAATCCCGGCCGGCGCGAAATATAATTCCGGCACATTACCTGCTTGTTCACCTCAATCTAAGAAAATGAAAAATTCGTGGAAAGAGGTTTGTGCGAAGGGCTAACAACCCTTCCACAATAAGTAATAAAAAAAATGTTAAGGAACCTGAATGTCAGGAAGCCAAGGTCCGATTTGGGCTGTAGCGCCATTGTAGTAGTAGTAGTTTAACGATGTGAATATGATTGACGTCAAATAATATTGATCTAATCCTTTTACTCCTTCTACCACCTCCCATACAAATCGACAATTTTCAAAAATGCATACAATCAGTTTTCATTGCAACTATTAAAGCTAAAAGAACTAATTTTTGTCGTAATTAATGTTATTATAATTACTACCGATATTGTGAAATCTATCAACTTCACCTCACTCTTTCTACCCCCTCCCAAACAAATTTCACGAAATTTCGAAATTTTAACTAAATTATTTTTCTCCAAAACCGTCAAAGCTATCAACTTTAAATTTTGAGAGAAGTATACTAATATAAATATCATTGATGTCCAAAAATTTGGTTTTGATTCAAATACTCCTTCAACCCCTCCCATACAAATGCACAATTTTTGACAAATGCATTTAATCGATTTTCATTGAAGCTAGAAAAATTACAAACTTCAAACATTGCCAGAATTTGTCCCTCAATAATTGCAATAAATGCTGAAAAAAATATAAACTTCGCTTCACTCCTTGTACCACCTCCCATACAATTTTTTGCATTGAAAATTCAAAAAATGTATTTCTCCTTCAAACATATGAGTAACATGATAAGCAGATTTAAGATCATCCAAAACCTTCCACTTTCTCTGCCACCTCCCATATACAAATGTCATAAATTCAGACAGATTTGTTCAATTTTCTCGAAATTATGAAAGCTGCAAACTTTAAATTCAGCATGAAAATTTTTGTATACTTCGTTCAGTGTTATATACAAAAATTACAGATCTCCTCCCTCTGCTGTTACCACCTCCCATACAAAAGTCGGTTTTCACTATTCGAAAGAATTTGAGATGAAATATTTTCAGGTACGATAAACTCTTTCTTATTTCATCTATAGTATCTATTCTATTATGTTTTTTTTGCATTTTATGCTAATTTAGTCATGAAACGCGAAAAATCAAAATTTCAGGGTAGCAAATTTTTTTTCCAAGTCGATCACAATACTTTATTATTAAAATAATAAAGTAATATATAAAATAATTATAAGACCTGTGCTAAGCTATGGCAGCGAAACGGCATTCGAAAAGTTACTGAACGCCTTTGAAAGAAAGGTCCTCAGAGGAATTCTCAAACCTGAGAGGGAAAGCTCAATATGGAGAATACGATTCAATAGAGAATTGTATGCCACCTTCGGCAATCCAGAAGTATTACGTATTTACATAAATATCTCCATGTAAAAAAATATGCGTACAAGCTACTTCTATGAAAAAACAGGGTATACAACGTATATAACAGCGTATACCACAGTACCCAGCTCTGGCACCAGAAGGCTTATGCTTTTTGTAGCAAACGTGCAGAGGGTATACGACGTATACCCCGTATACCCTAGGACGACAGCCCTGGCTTTACGTCCAATCGTAGTCCTGTTATGTTTGAATTAGTTAACGAAAATCGTTCATCTCTATAATTAATCCAGCAGGAAAGTAAAATTTTGACGACACCTTGGCAAACAATACGCATTTCAAATTGTTTTGGAACATCAATATCGAATAATTCAATCTGAGTGAATTCCTTTTGATGATGGTGCTCAGGTTGTGTTCTCATTCGAAACACTTCATTACTTCCGAGCAAAATATCCAAAGAGGGGAATCAGTCAATCAAATTCTTGTCACAGTATGTCTTTCAACATATTTCCTCTTTTGTGTGCACTTCATGCAGGAAAAAAATCCTGTATGTCCTTTTGTTTTTAAAATAAACGATCTCACTGGAGCATCGCATATGAGGTTTTTGACTACAATTTTAATGTTTTTATATTTAAAAGAGAGTCCGTTATTTAAAACTTGTTGTAATTCTTCTATAAATTGCTCAAGAAATTCATCAGTGTTTTTCGGTTTCGAATCACCTTCATACACACCAACTAGAAATAATTAGAGTTTTCGATACATATTAAAATTAGCCAAATTTGCTTTTAAGAGCTGTATTAGATAAAGGCAATCTATCAATATTAACATTCAGTTCAATTACCTCAGATGCATATTTAGTATTGTACAGTAAACGGTTAATCCATCTTTTATTCCATAATGTACGTATGTTCCTGTATCTATGCTTCTAGATGGAACTTGTACGGAAGTCCTTTTCAAAGTACGGACACAAAACAACAAAAACATCAAATATCGAAATTTTATCAAATTTCTTCGCAGTTCCTGTATGAGATGCAAAATTGATAAAACCTTGCCCCGTCTTCTACAATCATTCATTCCAATATCACAATTTCCCAGTTGACCGGAAAAAAAAAGTTTTTACCACATGTTTTACATCCTTGTCCCTTGAGAAAATGACTGAAACACGTATCTGCTATGAAACAATTACGAAACATGCAACAATCTTCTAAAACATAAAATCTAACAACTATCATATAAAAGTATTACCCCGTTCAGATTTGCATGCATTGTCCTAAATCATAACTAATATTTTGTAAAGATCTTTAGTAACATCATAACAGCACTTAACCAATGTCGATTTCGTTTTGCCACAAAAAACGAAAACGGCAACAACACTTTTGTAAAAGGCTTTTCGAAAAAACGATACACATAAATGATAAAACTGTGGAAAATCCATTTTTGATTTGACCTCATGCTGATAGAGTAGCCGCGACCAAAATGCGGGCTACCATAAATTGATTTATTCATAATAATAGATAAAAAAAAAATTATACATATACAAAACTAGTTAACAATGGAAAAGCCTTTTAATCCCAAGCCTATGCGGAAAGTCTCGTTCTTCAAGGAAAAACACTTCGAATTAAACGAATTATTGTGACCGGGTTTTGCGAGAAAAACTACTTCAGGTGTGTATCACGGGCCGGTACACCACTCTTCAAGTGCATAATGGTGGCAACTTAGTAAGTAGTGTTAAAATCGATTACCATGAACGATAAAATTATGTGCGGTTTTCGTCGCTCAACACACGTTTGTGTTCCCGAGATCTGGTGTGGGGTTCAAACCAAAATGGCTTTGAGGTTTTTTTTTTTATTTCCTTGCCGAGTTGCACACTTAACTATTACTTTGGAAATTTTACTTTGTTATGTGCAGGGGTTTTTTTTTGTTGCTTTTGTTGTTGTTGTTTTCTCTTAAAGACCATAACTTACTGATTTATGCTTTCATGACTCAATTTCGGATTGATCTAGATTGTAAAGGTTGCCTTTTTTTCCTCTCGAGGAGGTGGTGTGTGTGTGTAATAAAGGAGGCTGCGTTTTTCTTTTTAATCGCGCCTTCGCGGTGATCACACCAGGAGGATAGTTGGCACTCATCGATTAAATTTATCGTGAGTTTTGCACTCACCGAAATGGTGGTAACCACAAGAGCACAAAGTGTCTTGGCTATAATACAGCACTATGGGAGCGTGTAACTACATAGATGCCTACATGTCAAGTCGGTAGAAATTGTTGATCTCGCTCGGTAACCGCCATTTATTTCGATCTAGAAGTCAATTTCAGAAAAAAAAACAATTTTTTGCCACTCTATTCAAGCAATCGAAATCAATTTATCACTTGGGTTATGTCTTTAAGTGGTGATAATGGTAACTAATTTAGAGTTGAATGCAATCGTTTTGTGGTGGAGATTTCTTGGAATGAGATCATACTATACATCTATAGGATCAGTAAAATTGATCGATTTTATGTTATGTGATGGTAGAAATACTCGACGAGAAAAAAAAAATTACGAAACGAAAAAAAGAGGTTAAAAATCATCACCTGGTAACAACATGAAGTGAATCAAATCACTTCAAAATGATTTACGATGTTAAATGTAGCGAAATGAAAGGAGATCAGACTGTGTTCCCGTAGAAAAAAGTTGCCATGAAAATTTTATATAATTGCTAACAAGATACTGACTGCCTAACTATGTGTATGCCTATGTTTATCCACATTTTAAATATCATCTTCAGAAAAAAGAAAATGGGAAGGGGATTCGAAACAAACACGATCATTGTAACTATAGATATAAAAGTCAACTCAGTAGGGTGCCCTGATAAAACACTTCATAAAAATCAACCCTTGGAAAGGAACTGTCTTTATAATATAGTGCATGTGCCCATCGTCTTCGTTTTTGACCCTATCTCGTGTTTGGTCTTTAACTGTTGAGATCATTAATTTAAATGTCACATAATACCGAGCTATGGTTTCAGGAAGGAATTGAAAAAAAAAAAACAGAAAGAAAGACGTGTCCTTTGTTGAACTTGAACGAATTGTTACCATTATTTTCGGGGTAACCGGTTTCATTTTTAAACGAGGATCTGCTTTGTACAAATCGACAGAGTTGATCGTTTCTTTTATATGCGCTACAATTGAAGTTGTTTTTTTTTGTAGAATGCTATATTGTAGTGTAGTTTGTACAATGGACAATAGGATGGGTTTTTATTGGAAAATCCAAAATATTGATTGGTAAGTAATGAAATTGCAATTAGTTTGCAATGACTTGGTGAATTTTTCGAGATGCAATATTATGTGATTGATGAGAGATGATTTTTTTTTTCTGTTAGGAAATAACTCATCTTGGCTTCAAAAGTTTTAATAATAACAATAATTGCATTACAACAGTTTCATTTATAATAGATTTTTTGATTCTTTATTTGGAGCCAGTAAACCGAGAAGAAGCAATCACTAAAAATTTTAGCATTAAATGCTATGTGATGGTGCATTCGAAGAACTCGAAGAAATCAGCACAAATTACGAGAAATATCCTGGCTGTTAGTTGTAAAATAGATTAGAGGCCTTACAGAAGACAGTCACATTGGCTTGTTACAGGTAACACAGAGTTAAAGGGATCCTTCGTGCCCAATACACAGATATATTAAAATCATATATATCAGAAAGATACTTCAGGATCTAACATGAAAACCAGTATTCTGAGCTAAAGGAGATCAAAGCGGGCATTCCTCAAGGAAGTGTACTTGGACCGGGTCTCTACCTCTTGTACACCTATGATATGCCGAACTTGGAACAAAACAACATTGCTAGCTTTGCAGACGATACCACAATAATGGTTGTAGGAGACACTAATTTGGAGTCAACAGAAATAAACTGCCAACAAGTCGGGCGAAACTTTATTATTCTTGGGACAAGTTGCGGATGTGTGGAAAGTCAATATGCTGGTTAGAGTGGTTAGGGAAGACTAAGTGAAAGGGGGTTCATGGGCAGGGCAATTGTCAATTTAACACTTTGCGGAAACGTTCAAAGGCTCCAGTACTCATAATCAATATTTCGTTCGTTTATTTATGCAAGTTTGAGTTTTTATGAGGGGAGGGGTGATGGGTGATGTGTGATAGTAAGGGTGGGTGTATGTTAATAGTTTTTTAATTGATTGCTTGAATCACGTCCAATATTCTCTGTATAGAATGTCAGTTTCATAGACGAAGTTGCATACAATTTTCATAGGATTCGGTATATTCTATATTTACGAAACCAAACATTTGTATGGGAGGGGATAGAAGAGGTAGGGAAATCGCAAAATTTGTGAAGCAATTTTCTTTTCTTTCTCTTTTAAGGTGCTCGTACAAAATTTCAAATTCCTAGCTTTTAATTTGTTGGTTAGCAGTTGTTTTATTGAAATTGGTCGAAATCATACTTTTGTATGGGAGGGGGTAGAACTGCAAGTGTGATCTCAAAAATTGTGACGCAGTTCCATTTCAATTATTTTCAAAAAATTTTGTGCGAAATTTCAAATTGATAACTTTTACTAATTAGGTGATAATTAATTTCTTAAAAATGGTCGAAAAAATAATTTTGTATGGGAGGGAGTAGAAGCTTTGAAGATATTCGACCAGTTAATATTTTATTCTTTTAAAGATTTTTTTAAAATGGATTTCGCAAATTTTCAAGTTTCTACCTTCAAATTTCATTCAAAAATTTTCAGTTTATGTGGGGTTTTTCATTGCACATGAACCAGGGGGGTCGGTGCATAACAATTGTGGAATTTTTATTATTTTTTCTGTATGTACAACAAATAGATGTATCCACATGGAAAATTTAAATTTTTTATCTTTCACTCAAAATTTTCGACATTTTTGGTTACCATCTCCCTCCCCTTACGACTCCCGACGTAAAATTTTTACCAAATTTAAAAACTTCTTAGTTATACAATTTGACAAAATTTGAATTTTATATCTGTACTCAATTTTGAATTATAACGGTTTGAAATTTTGGAAAGTTCACCATTTTTGAAATGCTCTCCATTTCCCCCCACTACTATTTTCTCCAAATGTTATATTTTTCTCGTATTTCCTTAGTATAGTTTAATATAGATTCTAAGATTCAATTACATAGCTTAATAAATAGCCGAGATATTGATTTTTAAGTGTTTTTTTTGCACCCCCCCTGACCCTCCCCTGACAATAATTAGCTTTTATCTAAACTGATTCTAGTGAACCCTATATGCCAGCTTAATGGTCTCAAAATATCAATTTTTTATGATAAGTAATTTCAAAGATATAATCATTTAAAAAAAAAAAAAAATTCGGCTGACAATTGGGTCTTAGCCCCCTCTTTTCGCACCCTAATGGATAAAAAAATTAAATTATTTTTAAAAGTTGTCCCACAAACCGGTGCATGTCGACTTCAGTAATAAGAAAGTCAAGCATATTCCAGTTATCATCAACAATTAAGTGATATCCTACTCGAACACAGCTAAATATTTGGGCATGACGATAGATGCTAAGCTTAGATGGAAAGCTCACGTCAAGAAAAAAAAGTTGAACTTCAATGTAAATACAACAATTTATATTGGCTAATAGGAAGATACTCCTCCTTGTCAACTTGGAACAAGTTTCTACTGTACAAACAAGTCCTAAAGCCAGTCTGGACTTACGATATTCAACTTTGGGGATGTACTTCATAAAGTAACACTAAAATAATGCAACGTTTTCAAAATAAAGTGCTTCGAGGTATTGCAGACGCACCATGGTACATACGCGATGACAATCTACACAAAGATCTCCATATGGAATTTGTCACGAATGAAATAAAAAATTTGCACAAAATCACGAGCGAGGACGTTACCAACACGTTAAAACCGAAACGATTCAACTTAAGAAGGTTAAACCATTCGAACTAGTATAGTGTTGTGGAAACAAAAACAAAAATAATTAAATTTGAATGCAGAATAAAACATAAATGAATTATGATTAGGCATAAAGCCCAATCATATGATGCTCTAGATGAAATAGGAAAGAGTTTATTGTACCGGAAAATATGTCATCTCAAATTCTGTCGAAAAGTGAATAGTGACTTTTGTATGGGAAGTGGTAAAAGCAGGAGGCGGTTTGTAATTTTTGTATATAACACCCAACATAGTATACAAAATGTTTCATGCTGAATTTAAAGTGTGTTGCTTTGATAATTTTCGGGGAATTTGAACAATTTTTGTCTGAATTTATGGCATTTGTATGGGAGGTGGCAAAGAGAGAGCAGGAGGTTTTGGATGATTTTGAATCTGCTTATCAACATCCTGATCACATTGCTTTTTTATAATTTTAAAGTCGATAGCTATCATATGTTCGAACGAGAAATACTTTTCTTGAATTTCCAATACAAAAATTTGTATGGGAGGTGGTAGAAGGAGTGAAGCGAACTTCGAATTTTTTTAGGATTTGTTGCAATTATTAAGGGACAAATTCTGGCAAAATTTTTAAGATTGTACTTTTTCTAGTTTGCCTGAAAATCGATTAAATTCTTTTACCAAAATTGAGCATTTGTATGGGAGGGGGTAGAAGGAGTGTTAGAATCAAAACCGAATTTTCCAACATTGGTGATATTTGTAATAGTATTCTGTTCTCGAAATTTAAAGTTGATAGCTTTGACGGATTTCAAGAAAAATAATATAATTTAAATTCCTAAATTTCGATAAATTTGTGTGAGAGGCAGTAGAAAGAGAGAGGTGAAGTTGACAATTTTTTCAAAATTGGTTGCAATTAGAAAATTAATTATGACAAAAATTGGTTCTTTTAGCTTTGCTATTTGCAATGAAAACCGAATAAATGCATTTTTGAAAATCGTGCATTTGTATGGGAGGGGGTGGAAGGAGTAAGTGGATCGGATCAATATTTTTTGATATTAATGATATTCAAATTATTATATTCTGACCTAATTTTCAAGTTTGTAGCTGAAATGGTTTCGGAGTAAATTTTGAAATTTCATGAAATTTCCATGGGAGGGTGTAAAAGGAGTGAGAGGATGTGGCCCGTTCACGAATTTAAAATTAAGTTTTTTTAAAAATGATATATGAAAAATTTCAGCACGATAGGTCAAAGCTTTCGAGAGTTATGTTGTAGACAGACAGACGAACAAACAGACGGACAGACGGTCACTCGGAATCGGGGTTTTTGAGCGACAAAAAATATTTCTGTACCCTTGGCGACTCTATGCGAGCATTATTTCTTGGCGTTAAAAACGGTAAGGCAAACACAATATACTCTCAGATTTCATCTAGAGTATAAACATGGATAGGGATGTCTACCCAAGTGTCGGTAGGATCAATTAGGGTTCGGGAAATAATGCCATCTTCTTAGTCGCCAACAGAATAGCCTCCACGACGTTTGAATCAGGTCATGAAAGTGATTACGCTATCGATCCTTTCAATGCAACAGTAATCGAGTAGGCATTGGGAATTACTACCGCCTTGGCGAGGACAGCCGCGAGAGTACGCACCTTGAAGTCCATTTGCGATAGCAATGTTTCGGTGGAAGACATCAGGCTGGCTGGGAATGATTCGTTAAATTTCAACGAGACTTTCAACCATCAAATTCAATCGCCGCTCGCTATTGGTCATTGTCGCTAAATGGCCGTTGTTGTAGGATGCGGAAGTGAATGCGAAGAAGTCCGACTGTGGTACGCAAGGAAAAAAGCAAAGTTCACGGACTATCGCATGCAAGTGACAACGGGTTAATGCAACGCTACACAGGAGAGAGGAGGCAGAATCTGCGCCTAGTGTGACTTCTTGTTCAAGTGTAGTATGTGCTGATTCTGCACCGACGCCACCTGATCCTTCGAGCATCAGGAATAACGGTAGCGAGTCAAAGCAAAAGTCGAAGAAGACCGTAACCACAATGCAGTAACGTGATCTGAAGGAGGTTGCTCCATCGCCATCTGAATCTGTAAGTGCTAAACGACGAAGAGACTTTGAACCATCAAAGTCAATCGGCTCACGAGCCACTGATCATTGTCGATAAACGGTCGTCTTTGAAGGAAGAAGCAGATGTGAAGAAGACGATTCTGAAACAGAAGGAAAGACGACAAACCGATACGGCGCAAGACTACGCAAGAGAGATGCGGTCAAAGCTGCGGCTAGTATCACTTCTTCTTTAAGTGTAGTATGCGCTAATTCTGCACCGACCCTACCTGATCCTTGGGGCATCAGAAGGAACGGTAGCGAAGCAAAAGCCGAAGAAAACTGTAACCACAAAGGAGGTTGCTACATCGCCGTCTGAATTGGCAAGTGCTTAACAAAAGGAGGGACTAAGATACAGTGCATAGACCCCTGCTGCGAAGAAAGTCCTATTCATAACAAGACATTTCAGTACCCAGGCTGCGAATAGAAAAATCGCTAGAAAAAACCAGAAAGCTATAGAGGAAGAGGTCCCAAACCTTCTGGTTGAGCACATAGATGCAGGAGGTATTCCCAAAATCAGGTTCGATTGAAGCCAATGGGTGCACAGTATATTAAAAATATCGTGAACGAGTAACTTTCTCACGAAAGCATTTGGTGCGGGTAGGTGCGACTTGGCGCTCATCCATGAGCCGTTGGTGAGTAGTGTTAGCAAGATCCTTGGGTGGAGTGCCAGAATGTTTAAGGCTTACCACGGCACTGTAGCGAGAAGATATTAATTTAATAAATCAAACGGTTGTAGTTTTGAGAAGATTTGTTATAGCATCCAAGGGTTACCAACCTCCTACGCCAATTTAAGTGATTTTTTTTCTCTTTTACTAACGTGTTCGTAAAATAGTTATACATCAGTAGTTCAACCTGAAATTTTGTCAGATTGTAAAGCTATGGTATAGTTCTAGGATCTGATACAATTTCACGTTGAACAACTGATGTATAACTATTTTAATAATACTTTAGTAAAAGAGAAAAAAAAATTACGTAAATAGATATAGGAGATTGGTAGCCTTCACCATCAATAGCCAGGGTACGGTAGCAAATAGAGGTAACGAGATCGCATTTTTCACCAAAACCAGAGCAAAGGTTATTGACATTGCTGTGATATCCCTGTCGTCGACCTTCGGATAAAAGATGGAATGGTTTCTCGAGAAAAGCCGTCATAGTCCGGTCATAGATGGATAACTTTCACAATGGATGGCGTCGTTTCGTATAGGAATCCTGGAACCACAAATTGGCAGATTTTTTGAATCCACTTAAAAAATTTGTTGGCTCACTCATCCACTATTGCTACACAGCGGATCAATGCCATTGAGGAGGAGGACGTTAAATTCTTAACAACTGCGGCTATGAGGATTAATGATATGGCTTGCCCCATGAAAAGATCTAAAGTGAAAAATGGAGCAAACTCCTTGTAGAACGATAAACTCCATGCAATACGCCGTAAAGCTAGGAAGTTCAAAAATAAACCACGAAATATATAAAAATCAAAAAACTGACTTGGAAGCCTAAAAAGCCGCGTTGAGTGAATTCAGGCACTCTGCACAGACGGTAAAGAGACAATCTTGGCGGCAGTTCTACGCAACATTTGTGAATGAAGCGACTAGATTTAAGAAAATTGTGTTAAAAGGCCCTTCCATGTTCGTACGTGGACTGCCTCGTTGATAGAAACACTAATTTTTTTTTTTACAGAATGACTTGTGTTATAGGCAATTTCGGCCTTTATGTGCAATGCACAAACATAGTCATGGAGGGAAGGAATGGAATTGGGAAGGTAACCGTAACGCGTAGTGAAGCTGGCATATTTTTTCAGTTGTACTGGCTGCTACTGGCAAATGTTTGCAGGTATTATGGGGAGCTCAATGACAGAAATCGAACAGAAATCATCTACTGAGTATACAGATCTTCTCGAAGTGGAACTGTTTCACTTTTACATCGTTTGCCCATTTTATTTCAAATAATGTTCATTGTCAGTAGGAACTGAAAAATTCGTGCCTAAAAAGTGCTTCTGGATCGTCATTTCCCGGGGTCTAGGAACTCAGACGAAACTCTGATGCGGCGGAATTGCTTTGACTATAACCGGGGTATAGATAATGATTATTATTTATCCGCTCCTCACATAGTGAATAAAACTATAACCAAAAAAAAAAACATGGGCCTTTCAAGTCGGCGGAACCCTATGGAATAATTCCTGCGACAGAATCGTTGTATGGCTGGTTAACATTTTCAAAGTCATAGAACCATTTCTTATTTTATTTGTCGTGGTCAGCCTGACACTAAGTCTCGATGCCATGGTTATCTTTAGAAATACGAATTGTATTGTAGCTACAATTAATAACGCCCCCTGGTCCAAAATCTTGCGCATCAAAAACATACTACAAGAGACGTACGCACTAGTCCTTAGTGGATCCCGTTCTATTTTATACTGACTTGCAGGTTCAGTATTCACAACGGTAGGTGCCAGACCTATCTTAATCTTTTCCAATCTATGGGTCTTGGCACCCGGTTGAAACGCATCCCCACGTCGAGCACAAGGTTTGTATTTTGAAAACCGCATTTTGCACATAGCATAGTACAGCATAACGGAACATGCTCTGCCCGCGATCTGGACATCAACCACTAGCCACTAGGTGTACCCCAAATGAACCATAGCCATGGCTGTTTTGAATCTCCCGCCTCACATCGTATCAGTTGATCCATTCGTCAAATCCAATTTCTAACAATTCAAAAATAGCCATCCGTTAATTGCAACTTGCTTGCTTCTGATTTCGATCCCTTTGAGTCTTAGGTACGAAAGTTTATCTCACCTCCGGTCACTAATTTCATCTGGACAAACCTATCATCCTGTTCCCTTCGTACAACTGACCTTAATCGCTTTGGGTCTTAGGCACTTTGCGGACATTTCCCTTACCTCCGGTCACTACTTTTTTTCTGGATAAACACCTATCGTCACGTCCCTTATCTCTTACGATCCTGCGTAAGATCCGTTATTCATCCAATTTCGTTCCCTTCAGCTCGCTAATACCTAATATGTCGTTCACTTTAGCTCACTACTTTCTCCCGAGAACGACTAACGTGCTTGTGTTCTGCATCCAACACCATCCGCCTCCGAATTTTGCTCCATTGCTACCGAGCTTTGGTTAGAATCCATCTATCATGCATCTTCCTTCTAGATTTCGGTCGTTTTGATGGTGGACAACATTGCAAATTTCTACTTTCTGTTCCCTTCGGCTTCGTTACTAAAATGATTCCCTGTACCGTGCTTACGCAGCTTCACATACCTGTATCCTCAAATCAACTCTAATCCCTCCCCAGCTTGCGACTAATCAAGTCCGTATACCTTGTATACCAATCAACTCGATACGATATGATGGGCGTCTCTAACACAGTTCTGTAGTATCACGTTTAAAGCCTTTGGCCCAGCCTTTGTGTGTCACCACAAGCGCCCCCACTGTCTAAATCCCTGCATAACTTTGCTACTGATCGATGTGCTCGGGTCTGTGGAGACGCAATACACCAAAGGCAACTTTACTGGAATCGATGAAGCTTCCTGAAATAGTAATTACCCCTCTGCGATTAGCTCGAATCCGTGGAGTCGTTAAAAGTCTCTAAAGGTACTTGCATGAATCGGTAAAACCTCATCATTCAACAAACCCCTGTGCGGGGAGATTTCAAGGCCAGTCTTCTTCTAAGATATGTGATTGTGAAGTTATGAAGATGTGAAAGTGGTTTTCATACTGAAGGAAAACAAAAATAGTGATGCACTGCCGAAGGATTATAGGCCAATACATAAGTCTGACATCTTTCATTCTAAAAAATTTTGAAAGGCTGATAGATATTCATATAAAAACAACCGTAATCATCGCCGACTTTAATTTCTCCCAACATGCTTACATGAAAGGATGGTCTGTGAAAACGGCACTGCACATTGTAGTATCATATATTGAAAAGTCTATGGAACTCAAGGAATACACTTCGAATGTTTTGTGAATTAGAGGGCGCACATGGTTTAAATTCAATGCTCACTGAATAGATTCATAACATGTTAGTCGACAAATCAAGAGGATAGAGAAATACCACAAGGAGGGGTTTTGTCACCTTTACTTTAGCTGTAAGCCGTGAATGGTATCCTCTCGCAGCTAAACGCTGCTAGTTATTGCACTCTCGCCTACGCGGATGACTTAGTCATCTTAATACCCTACAATTTAAGGTGAATTAAGTATATATTGTTCTAGTTAGCGTGAGCCCCTAATCTGGTGCGTACACTAAATATCATCCCAGTTAACCTGATTTTACCCTGGGAGTTGTAAATATTGCGAAGTTAGTATGGATATGTGAAAAAAATATTTAGTCAAAATCTTCGGTATAATATCCTGCGGATATTTTGGTTAGTTTCAGCAGAATTACGACACAAAGCGAAAAGGTTTCTATCAAAGAATCTACAAGTAGCGGTGCTAATATGATAGTGGTGCCTAAAATTTTTTCAAAAATTCCTGATGGTTAACGAGTGTCTTTCAGAGATCTAGCAAGAATAGCACCAATGCATTTATGTAGTAGCAAGTGTCATAGAGATAATAAAAGCATTTGTATAACTAACATTCGAAGTAATTTTTCTAAGAGAATAACAAATTCTGAATTCAATTTCATAAAAAAATTACCACAGCTAAGCTTTATTTTCGTTTTAATTCAAAAGAACCGGCTGCAACCGAAATCAAAAACAAAAAAATCGTATTTAACACAGAAAGAAAGTTTATGTACTTTTCAAGTGAAATTAATTATTCTTTCGTGACTAACTTCAGTACCATAAAAACAAACAACAATAATACTCTTCGCACGGATGCGATACATTTCGACAAATCGAGCGCATAAGCTCAATAAGAAAAGTAAACTGAAATGTATATTTACCTTGGTAATCTCTTTGAATCCTAATATCTTTTCGTAGTATGGCCATAAAAATAAAAATAAAATTTCCTTTGCAACAATTGCCCCGAACAGAAGTCATGTAAATGCAAAATACAGGAGCAAAATAATAACACACCGGAGCAACCCATCCGGTCGACGACAACGTCGACAATATTCTCAAGACTCCAAGCAAGTAGCAACCAAAATCTTCGGTACAAAGTGTCACGAGTATCTTGTCTTTTTTAGCGATATATAAGTCGATTCGGTGACTTCGATATCTTCCTTCTATGCACTAGATGACTCCTCGATTTACACACGGAATTCATGTGAAATTTTCAGCCGTTCTTGTTCGAACTGCTGCTCTTCAGATCTGCCCCTGTATCTCATTTGCTTCAAAAACTCATGTCTAATAATAATAACAAGTCCAAGATATGCTCCTTGTCTCAAGACGTTCTGTATACGATACAGAGCCAAGAAAAAGATACCCAACTATCTACCTGACCTAAGATGCAATATACTACAGTGGCGGCTACTGATGACAAAAATAATATTCAAGAAACTAACAGAAAAAAAAACAAATCTAAAGTATAGAATTGTTCGAAATCAGCAACAACATTTTAACATACCCTTGACATTTAAACAATAATAAACAGAAATATTGGATATCTCGATTGTGAGCCGACAGTGTGGATATCTATAGCTTGGCTTACTGCCAATCTTTCAGATACTTGGCGAATACACTTTAAAATCGTTTTATTCCCAGTAGCAGTCTTCTTATGGTTATGAGCTTGTTCCGATATTACGAGCTCAATACGATACGAGATTCATATATGACAAACAGCAATCTAAGAATCGAAGAGATACAGCTTTGCTGGAATATTGAGACAGATTTTTGCCAGCTATATCTATAGTTCTGGTCAATGTACGTCTACTATGACTTTAACTTGTTCAAAACGAAATGTTATATAGTTTGCTATACTTTAATACTATGCGCGCACTCTCGTTCCAAATCTCTGGGGCATATTTATGTAATTTAGAAAAGATACACAGCTTAAGACCGATCACTTTTCTATACCTTAACTGGAATACAAGGTAAAATATCTGCAAGTTGTAACCGCTTGGTTCGAAGCTACAGGGAAAAAAAATAGCGCAAAATTCTTCCTCTCAATTGACTGTAAATATTTGTCAGGTTGCTATCTACCTATATAAGACGGCTAAAATGTTCCAAGACAAGAACATTTTTTTTTTTTCAACTAGCTAGACGTATATATCTGAAATCTGTAGAGCATACTTCTAGATCACTACACTTATGATAGTGTTTTACCTTCGTCTTATGTAAACAATAAGTAGAGTGTTTCTGACGCCGACATGATCTTATGGCCGTAAGATATCTAGACTATTATTATTAACATTGTTGTTAACTTGTACCCACTTATAGGAGCTAGTTCGCCACCGTGAGATATTTGTTGCAAATAAACCGACGATGGATCTAATAAAAAAAAAATATCGCCCACTTTTGGGAAAAAAAATTTATGCGTGAAAATACTTGAGAGCTTCTTTTTTTTTTGGTTCAGATAAAAGAGCTGCTAATTAAGACGATGAACGAGTTTCAAGTGTGCCCGCGGACTACTTGAAAATCTTTGAACAGTTTAAATAACAATAATGATTTTTGTTTTACATCTCCCGAAAGAATAACAACAAAAACAAAAAAAAAATTAACATGTTAATGTATAACAATAAATACCAGATTGATTTTCAGATGTGTAGCGATTTATCTTTTGTTAGATCATAAATTGACATGACTTGTTCCTTAAAATGTGTTAAATGTCGTGTTAACCAGATGTTTTGTGACATGTTATGTTAAATAAAAATAAAGAAAATAATTTACACTATCGAATTCCAAGATCTGGTTAAAAGTTTTGTCGAAAATTGTAAAAAGTTGCGATAGATTTGTTTTCGGGATGTTAGTATGGTTAGAGGGATTTAAATGTTATTTTATTTTTGGAAAATTGTTAGTAACAAAATTAACTATCTGGAATGATTTATAACTAATAATTATTAAAAAAAAAGATTTCCGGATTTCACACTGTTATGCTTTATTAAATGTAACGTTTCGGTTTCTGCTGAGTTTGATAAAAGTAGGTCTCAACAGAGACCGAAACGTCATAATAAAGCGTAACAGGATAGAATATGAAAATCTTTTCTGTAAAGTAATTTCTAATTTATTTATTTTAGAGGAATATAAAATAATTTACATAAAGTAATTATGATTAATTTCGATAAAAGAGCAAAAATAATAATAAAATTAGAATTATTAAAAAATTAAATTTATGAATTATTAAAAAAGCATTCAAATTAGTTTTGAATATGTCGAGAAAAGTACACAAATAATTTCCAATTTGCATTATGCGTTCGATTTAAGGGTCTTTACAATAGTTGGTTCGATGCAGATTCATGTGAAATAAGTCATGTAATCTTGTCGTTCGAGATGGAACACGTATGTTTATCAGTTGTAATAAGTTCGGAGCGCTAATTAAATTATATAGTAGTTTAAATAAGAAAGTGGCATCTAACCATTTTCTTGTAATTGCAAGTAATGGACATACCATTACAAGATAAGACATTAGAAACGAGTAATTACTATTGTTAAGAAAGGAGCATCTCAGTTTCTAGGCAGCATATCTAAGAAATTTACGTTGAACTTTTTCTAAAATTGGGCATTGTGTACTGCGTACAAGAGAAAAACATAACAGGGCTACGATTGCGCGTAAACCGCAATCTTGCGATACTCTAGATGGAATAGAATTTTTTGTGATCCCAAGAAATTTTGTATGGGGAGTGTCAGAAGGGGTGATAGCATTGAACTAATTTTTTCCCCATCATGATAAAGTAGCTATAAAAATGTTTTATAGAAAATACTCAAAAAATTGAATAGGAGCTGACAAAATTAGTGTGTTAGATTTAGTGAAAATGTGCAGTTTGTATGGGTGGTGGTAGAAAGAGTGGGGAGAGTTTAGTGATTTTTTCAGAAATAATTAGGAATATCATGAAATTGACATCTCTTAAATTTTAGACCAGTAACATTCATACTTTTCAAGAAAATAGATTTTTTGTGAAGTTGTGAAACTGTCATATTGTATGAGAGGGGGTGGAAGCAGTAAAGCTAATTAAATATTTTTTTCTGATCTTAGTGATAATGCTAAATAAGTATTTATCACAAAATGTGAGCTCGATAAATGTTATATGTTCTGAGAAAATCGGCTTAGAGCATTTCATGAAAAAGTGTAGTTTGTATGGGAGGGGTTGGAAGGAGAAAGAGGACGCAAATAGTTCTTACACTGTGGATTGAAATCATTATGGAAGTAAGGTATCCCGAAATTCAGACTAATAGCTTTTATACTTTTCGAGCAAATCCATTTATAGTCGAATTGCGAAATTGTGCGATTTTGTATGGAAGGGGGTAGAAGGGGTGAAGCTAATCGTTTAATTTTTTTTTAGCCTTACTAACAATTTTAAATAAATATTTATTGCACAATTTCAGCTCGCTAAATTATATACGCACTGAGTAAATTGGCTTAGAGTAATTCATGACAAGTACAGTTTGTATGGGAGGTGGTAGAAGGAGGGGGAGGACACGCATAATTTTTATACCGTAGATTGATATTATCATAAAAGTAATATATTCCAAGTTTCAGGCCAATAGGTTTTATACTTTTCGAGCAAATCCGTTTATTGTCAAATTGCGCAATTGTGTCATTTTGTATGGGAGGGGGTAGAAGGAGTGGAGCGATTTGGCCCGTTCGCGAACTTAAAGTTACTTTTTTGGTAAAAATAACACACACAAATTTTCAGTACTATAGCTCAAAGCTTTCGAGAGTTATGCTGTAGACTGACGCACAGACGGACACGCGGACAGACGAACAGACGGACAGACGGACAGACGGACAGACAGACAGTCGGACAGACGGTCACTCGGAATCGAGGTTTCTGAGCGACAACAAATATTTCTGTACCCTTGGCGGCTCTGTGCGAGCGTTATTTCTTAGCGTTACAAACGGTAAGGCAAACACAATATACTCTCAGATTTAATCTAGAGTATAAATATAGAATTTTGATAGAGTTAATATTTGAAAAAATTTTCGAGTTTCTTATTACAAATCTAAACAGTCTGTTGGATTTATTGGTAATGCTTTGAATAGTTTTTTTGAAACTTAGGGAACTATCCAAACTTACTCCTAGATAAATTACAGAGTTAACGGTAAATTAGTTATAGTAAAATAACACTGAGAAGGAGGATCGACTAAAACATGTGTGGTGGCATTTTGGTATATCGAATTCAAGACCATACAAACAATAGTAGTCAGAAAAATTATCCAAATTATGCTGCAATAGTTTCTCATCCACTAATGGCTTTAAATATTTTGCAGTCATTTGCAAATAGTAAAAATTCTACATCAATAAAGACGGAAATAATTTTTTTAATGAAGAGTAAAAACAGTAACGGCCCTAGGTGTAATTCTTGAGGGATGCCAGATGTAGCAGATAAGGGGCAAAAGTGGCAGCTATTGATTTTAACGACCAATAATCGTCCATTAACGTAATCTCTAAACCAGTTCAGTAGAGTTAAAAAAAACCCAGTTTTTCTAACTTAATGATAACAGGTTCAAATTCGATTTATTAAATGCCTTAGATAAGTCAGTAGCAGTTGCGTGGCGTTACTTTATAGCTAGAGGAAGCAATTATTTTTTTTAAATATATTGGCTTACTACGCTTAAGCAATGCATTATAAATATTACTAAAATCTCTCTCGTCAACTGCTTGAAATATTATTAATGTTGAGAGCACCCAGGAATTACGAACGTGATATAAAAACATAACAGGGCTACGATTGCGCGTAAAGCGCAATCTTACGATACTCTAGATGAAATAGAATTTTTTGTGATCCCAAGAAATTTTGTATGGGGAGTGTTAGAAGGGATGATAGCATTGTACTAATTTTTTCGACATCATGCTAAAGTAGCTATGAAAATGTTTTATACAAAATGCTTACTCCAAAAACTGAATGGGAACTGAGAAAATTAGTGAGTTTGATTTAGTGAAAATGTGCAGTTTGTATGGGAGGTGGTAGAAAGAGTGGGGGGATTTTGATGATTTTTTCAGAAATAACTAGGAATATTATAAAATTGGCATCCCTTAAATTTCAGACTAGTGCCATTCATAATTTTCAAGAAAATCGATTTTTTGTGAAGTTGTGAAACTGTGTCATATTGTATGGGAGGGGGTAGAAGCAGTGAAGCTAATCAAATATTTTTTTTTCATCTTAGTAATAATATTAATTAAATATTTATTACAAAATATGAGCTCAACAAATGTTATATGTTCTGAGAAAATCGGCTTAGAGCATTTCAGGAAAAAGTGTAGTTTGTATGGGAGGGGGTGGAAGGAAAGGGAGGAAGCAAATAATTTTTGTACTGTAGATTTAAATCATTAAAAAAGTAACATATACCAAAATTGAGACCAATAGCTTTTATACTTTTTGAGTAAATCCATTTATTGTCAAATTGCAAAATTGTGTCATTTTGTATGGGAGGGGGTAGAAGGGGTGAAGTTAATCATCTCATTTTTTTTGACCTTACTAACAATTTTAAATAAGTATTTGGTGCACAATTTCAGCCCGCTGAATTTTATAAGCACTGAGGAAATTGGCTTAGAGTAATTCATGATAAGTTCAGTTTGTATGGGAGGTGGTAGAAGGAGGGGGAGGACACGCACAATTTTTATATGATAGATTGACATTATCATAAAAGTAATATATTCTGAATTTCAGGCCAATAACTTTTATACTTTTTGAGCAAATCCGTTTATTGTCAAATTGCGTAATTGTGTCATTTTGTATGGGAGGGGGTAGAAGGGGTGGAGCGATTTGGCCCGTTCACGAACTTGACCTTACTTTTTTGTCAAAAACGACGTGTACAAAATTTGAACTTTCTAGCTCAACGCGTTCTCAAGCTAGAGAGCGCACGGACGGACGGACGGACGGACAGACGGACGGACAGACGGACGGACAGACGGACGGACGGACGGACGGACGGACATCCGGTTTTGAAATTTTTGAGTGATAATATTAACTTCTGTATTCATCATTTTTTTCTCCGAGCCTTATTTCTTGGCGTTACAAACCTTAGAGCGAACTTATAATACTCTCAGATTCCATCTAGAGTATAAAAAAACGATCCACATTCACCCCTACTACTACAGGGGCTTAAAGCGTCTAAATTAATAAATTAACGAACAATACATATTGTTCAATCCCTTCAATAGTGGCATTTTATTTGCTAGGATGGTAGCGGACCGAAATTCGAAGAAATATCTTAGCGGCATCTTGCTCTTACAGACCCTTCAACCTTTTTATACTCTGGATGAAATCTGAGAGTATTATAAGTTTGCCACAAAGTTTGTAACGCCAAGAAATAAGACTCGGAGAAAAAAATGAATGATACAGAAGTTCATAAAATCACTCAAGAATCTCAAAACCGGATGTCCGTCCGTCCGTCCGTGTCCTCTCTAGCTTGAGAACGCGTTGAGCTAGAAAGTTCAAATTTTGTATACGACGTTTTTAACAAAAAAGTAAGGTCAAGTTCGTGAACGGGCCAAATCGCTCCACCCCTTCTACCTCCTCCCGTACAAAATTACACAATTTCGCAATTTCACAATAATTGGATTTCCCCGAAAAATATAAATGCTATTGATCTGAAATTTGGAATATAATACTTTTATGATAATATAAATCTACTGTATTAAAGTTATTAGAGTCCTCCCCTTCCTTCCACCACCTCCCATACAAACTGCACTTTTTCATGAAATGCTCTAAGCCAATTTACTCAGTGCATTTAATACTTATCGAGCTGAAATTGTGCATTAAATATTTAATTGGAATTAGTAGTAAGACTAAAAAAAAGACGATTGGCTGTAGTCCGTCTACCCCCTCCCATACAAAATGACACAATTTCGCAATTTCACAATAAATGGATTTGCCCCAAAAATGTAAACGCTATTGATGTGGAATTTGGAATATAATATTTTTATGATAATATAAATCTACTGTATAAAAGTTATTGAAGTCCTCCCCTTCCTTCCACCACCTCCCATACAAACTGCACTTTTTCATGAAATGCTCTAAACCAATTTACTCAGTGCGTATAAAATTGATCGAGCTGAAATTGTGCACGAACTATTTTTTTAAAATTGGTTGTAAGACCGAAAAAAATTAGATGATTACATTCACTCCTCCTACCCCCTCCCATACAACCTGACACAATTTCACAACTTTATAAAAGGTCGATTTTCCTGAAAAGTATGAATGCTACTGATTTGCAATTTAAAACATGTGAAAAGCATGATGTGCTTATTTCTGGAAAGTCATTAAAAACTCGCCCCTCCTTCTATCACCTCCCATACAAACTGCACTATTTCACTACATCCAACACACTAATTTACTTAGTACCTATTAAATCTTTAAATCCTAAATTGTATATAAAACATTTTGATAGCAACCTTAGCGTCTTGTGAAAAAATTAGTTCAATGTCGTCACCCGCTCTACCACTTCCCCTACAAAATTTCTTAAGATCCAAAAATTCCTCTTTCATCTAGAGTATCGCACGATTGGGCTTTACGCCCAATCGTACTCCTGTTATGTTTTTCATTAAATATTAGCTTTAAAATGTTGAATAATTAATTATTTCAAGCTTTATGCCTATGATACACTGCTGGTATAGAATACCTGGTATAGCAAACGTGATGTAGCATACTAAGAAGGCTGATGCCCATACTTGGTATGGTTTGACATCTCACCTGTTCATGAAACTGAAACGTCGCACCATATTTCATAAAAAGTGTGTAAAATTGTACGCAATTTCTTTATTGAAATATTCGCCACATCAATTAAATCACTATTTCGAATAGCAACATTCGGTTTTGTTGATGATTGCAACGCTTTTCATGAATTTAAATTCGAAATTTTGACATTTGATAGCCCTTATCACGAATGCACAGAGCAATTTAGTTGAGATATTAACGAAATATAATCACAACGGCGCTAAAAGGTTTAAGTACCTGCTATATTATGTACTTAAACCCTTTCTTTCATGGCATACCATGAAAAATTTGCGAATTTTGTATACCACGAAAGGTCTCAATACTACGCTTATATAAGGTTGTAAACCACGTTCATATATACGTTGTATTGTGGTATTTGTTTAAGCTTCTAGTTTTTATTTTCTTAATAAAAAAGTGAAGACGTCCAAAAAAAGATGTCGCTCGTTTAAAGCGATTTGTTTCCACAACAAAAATGGACAATATTGCCAGATCTACCTCTTCACATTTTTCTTCCTGATCATTTTTCAGCTAGTACAAAAATTTCAATACTGGCAATACTTTGATCGAAAGCCAGAGGTAACGACTGAAAACACTGACTGGAAGCGATTGCGCTAACTCGTTCGCTAATCTCTCGTTCCTATAGAAGTCGAACTTGCGCCCCCTGCGAGCGAAAATGTTTCTCGTATTGGCCGGCGATCTCATTCTCTTGTATATGCGACTAAAAGCAATGAGAGGAAAGGTAGAAGCATTTTAATGCGACGCATCTCCCCTTCCTATTGAAGTCAAACTTGCGCTCGTCGCGCGAAAAAAATTTGCTCGTATTAGCTGGCGTTTTTAAAATCACATCTTTTTCCCCTTCAACTTTCGTTGGTCAGGAAAAGCGTGAGAAAAAAAGCTGTCCAGAGCACGTAAATTCTGTAAACAGTATTAGATGAAAATAATGCGCGCTTTCTTTTAAAGAAATTTTTCAATAAATTTTCATATTCGTGCTGACTTCAGTTTAGCTTTTCTAAACACAATAAAGGCCAAAACGTAAGGAAAGCATTGCTTCCCTTTCCATGCCACTGGTCAGTAGAAATATTATAAACTGATAATAATTGCTCTAAGAACATAATTATATAGTTACGAAGTTCGAAATGTTAAAGTGTGAGTTATTGAGATCGGATGGATTAACATAACAAGCAGGGATAAATTTGAAAGATGCAGTTACACATTTCTGCAAAGTTATCACGAAATATTAGAAACGTCACAATTTGATCTAAGTAAATTGTAAATGGCAAAGGGTTCTCGTTACGAAATGAGTCGACATAATTCCAAAAAAAATTGGGATTAGTGGGAATTATTTGTTCGATATTGTTTATATAATTCAATAATTCAGCTTTATGCTGTTTAACGCAGTTACGAATAATTGAAAAGTTATTATAGTCCAAAAGTAAACCTGATTGTTTGTAAGTTTTGTGAATAATTAATTGTCTAAGGGTGTTGGAATACCACAGCGGGAAATTTTAAGATCTTTGTCATTTACGGCAAACATGCAAAGAGAATGCATCAAACAGAATATCATAAAAAGTTCTTATTACAACATTTAAGTCTTTATCAATTAAGAGTTCGTTCCAATCTAAACTTGACAAGTGTACATTTAAGCCATCATAATTTGCACAATTAAAATTATAGCTTTATTCGGAAGGGATAGCTGTATTATTTTCTAACATTGAAGGAAACGAAATTACTGTACACAGAGCAGGATGGTATGAATCTAGCGGAAGAAGTGGTTCAAGTTTTTCAGTTACAAGTCTATTATTTAAGTTAGAAAATATAAGATCCAAAATTCGGCCTTTACAATTTATTACAGTATTCAGTTGTCAAGATTAAGAAAACCAATCGATTCAATCAGTAGTTGGCTCGGCATACAGTTTTATCGAACTGTCCATTAGGAGTGGTTCTACGTTTTGTCTGGAAGATTAATATTCGAGCAATTCGTAAGAGATGTGGCAAAAGTATTCAAAAGTTCACTAAAACTTATTACAATAAATTTTCTTGCACAACAAAATCTAAAAACAGTTTTCATCCCTTTCACTCCTTCAAGTCGACTGAAATTGAGCATAAAAAACGAAAGACTTAAGACAGTAACTCGTTAATTCTTTATATAGCAATAACGAATTTCTGCCTTGAGTTTTTCTTTTTTTTTTTGCGCAAACAATTTTAAACCAATTTCCTTCTTAAAATAGAATTATAATTTCTGCTTTTATTTAAAGTGTTAAATTTCGGAGCAGAAAAATCACACCATATTAAATTCAAACTTTATTTTACAAATAATCACCCTCAGATAATATGAAAATCGAATAGAAATGAAAATAAAAATCTATCCAAACATAAAACTAACCAAATTCCAATTATCGATTTTTTACGCTCTATTTCGCATCAATTTTCATACAAACGCGCACACACACACTCATAATATCGTGTTAAAAGCCTGTTGAATTGGGTTCAAAAATATTTCTCATCATCACCACAAGTATGTCTAATAATTCTTCGAAATTTTTTCTCAGCTACCGCAATTCCAACACCTTAGATATTTAGATAGCTATATTGTGTGATTTGAGAGAAAAAAAAACAAACCGCAACAAATCGAGAAAAAAATTCATTTTATCGAAAAGTGAAATTGTTTCGGAGCATCATCATTGGCATCATCACTTCTTCACCGTTGAATTGACTAACATCTGCACTTACTCATCACCTCTCTATAATCTAGCACCATCGTTATCTTAAAGGCAACCCAAAATCTTAGTCATTGATAAAATAATTAATTTTATATCATTTCTTTCCTAGGTTTTTTCTTCTATTTATGAAATATCGAAACTAAAATTTATAACGGCCGCCATCATTACTTGGCAATAATTTTCTTCGATTTTCGTACGTCAATTTGTCGAAACATTTACTTCCACTTTGCACCTTGATTAGAGTTGGATCATCTCATCGTAACTCATCATCATCATCATCATAATTTTTAACACTCAGGTGAAATGTTTAAATCTAGTGCAATGTATTTTTTTTTTTGTGAATTTCTTAGAGCAATGCTTGAATGAAACATGAAATTTTTCATTTTGTTATTAATCATGTTAAATTGTTGATTTTATTTTAACTTTTCCTTTTTATGTATCGATGAAGAATTTCATCAGGTGCAAAATGTTATTAACTTTCATGTTTTTTCGGCTAAGAGATGATTTTAGTGGGAAGTTTGTATTTCTTTTTAGAGTATTATTAATTTTTAGTTACTCTATCTTAATAAGGTTTTTCAAGTTAGCGGAAAAAAAAACTTTAATGCAATAAGAAACATTTATCAAGGTCGTGGTAATATCTTATTGGAGCTTGCTTGATTTTTGAAGATCGTTAATTTTAAATAGAGTGCTGTTTTTGGTCATGTTCCTCTCAGATTAGAGAGTTTTAGTTTTCGTTTATATCTAGATGTTGTGGGAAATACAATTTTATCGAAAAACCTATCTATAATTGGTAATTATTTCGGTGTAAAACATGAAAAAATTGCAATTTTTTCGTAAGAAAAAAAAAGGAACGCTGATTTTTTTCGGGTTACTCGCTTAAGTCTTTTGTTTGATTATGCGATCATTTTTCGAGAGCGTATTCGCTATAATTTGTTTATGCTACGGGCATTTTCAGATGAAATTAATAAATAATTAAAGTATACTTGAGATTTTGAAAACAACAAGAAGAAAATTTAATCTGAATTTAAAAAGGGAAAACAGCCGGAAGAAATTATGTGAAAGTAAGAATTTTTTACGTCCGAAAAGATTCGGGGCATTAACGATTAAGAAAATTCGTTAAAAAGTCTAGACGAAAATGTTTGTTTTTATCGATCTCGTTCGAAATGAAATGGAGTCTGTGAAAAATTTATTAAATATGGTCCAATTATGCAAAGTATTAGGTAAACGTGTTAAATATGAAGATACGGCATGAACATTATCATTAAATACGGTGAAGCTGAATTTTTTTTTTGATACATTTATCAATACAGCTGGCTAAACCATCATTATCCTATTTTTCTTCGAGGAGATTAAACGAAGTTAAGTTGTACTACAGTAAAAAAAAATTAAAAATTCTGTCAACAGGCTCATACGTTAGTGGAACTTAGCTTAGATAGTGGAATTAATTCAAAAAATTGATTAACAAGCCGAAAGTTCATCACACTTTAACCATTTCCCATACAAAAATTAATAATTAATTATAAAACAGCCAGACTAAAATAAGCTTAAGTTAAAAAAAAACTAAAATTAGAGGACTTGGATACAACTTTTTTCTATTCTGTATTTATTTAGCCATTGAACAAAATGTGCATTTCAATTACACAATAGCGAGCGATAAAAAAATTTCAATAATAATGATCAAAATGAAAATAATCAAAAAATATAACAAATAAACAAAGTAACAATAAATAAATAAATTAAATAACATTATGAAAACAAAAATTTCTTAAGTTTAATTTTAAGGAACTAGACAAAGATCTAAATTGCACTTTGTTATGATTGCGCTGAAGCCTTACGGCAGCAGAGTGAAAATAAACCTCTAGTAAAGTGCGTGGAGGATAAGAAATATCGGAATATTTTGTACTAACAATTTTCATTCTAAAATTAGGTTCATCGACAAAATTAGACCTTTTGATACCATTTACCACCTTGTAAAGAAAACACTCATCAATGTAACTTCTACGTTTGTCTAAAGAATGGAGATGAAATACCGTAACCCTCGTAGAGTAATCAGCGTACGTTTTTTTAGAACGAATGAACAGAGTTCGCGTAAACTGACGTTGAAGGGATTCGATAGCAGCTGAGCGATACTTATGGTGAGGACTCCAAACAACAGTACATTATTCTAGAATACTACGAACTAGCAGAACAGCAGTACTAGAACGAAAATTGAAGAAATTCGAAGGACCAATCCGGCTAGTCTATAGGCTTGGTTATTAATTTTCTCAAAATGTATAGTGAAACTCAACTTCACATCAAAAGTCACACCTAAATCCTTCATAATCGATACTTCTAATAGTCTAGTATCATCGATCAAATAAAGTAACTCGGGAAGTTCCGTTTTAAGTGAGTATGGCATTGCGTAGCATTTTCCAATGTTTAAATCCAGGTCATTCGACAAACACCACTGGCATAGACGATCAAGGGCCAATTGTAAAATATCACAGGAGGAATGAATCACTCGGAAAATGTTGAGGTCGTTCGCATACAGGTGACAAGAAGAAGATAAAAACTAGGGTGGACCATTTATAAAATATAGGAATAATAGTGGGCCAAAAATAGACTCCTGTGGTACAGCAGACCACGCAGGAAATACATAATGGATCAAAAATACAGGAAAGAATCGTCGCATTACCGCGGGTGAGTACTTCATAGATTCATACTTTAGGTTACCGAATTATAAGCGGTGTCCCATTAAGACTGCCTATTTTGAATTATTTTGAACTTAGCCCCATTTTTTGGAGTCTTTTGAAATGAAAATATCAGAGCTTTTAAAATAAACACAGCGTTTTTCCTTTTTTTCAAATTTCAAAATAGGCGGTTTTAATGAAACAGGGTGTTGCCGATTTTGAATTTGGCCACACTTTTTTTGTGTCGGTCATACAACATTTGCCGGATATTCTATTTCATACATAACCTTCATGTCTACACTCTTTACTAAAATAAAAACATCAGAGTTTTCAATTAAACACTGCATTTTTTTTTTTTTCAAATTTTAAAATAGGCGGTCTTATTGGGCACCTCTTACATGAGATTATTTAATAAATTAAAAATTTAAGGGACACATAATTTTTTCTTTTTACTTTGTAAATAGATGATCTCTTCCCTATCTGTCGCCTACTTCATTATCCATTTCTTTAGCAATAGTTCCTGGAAAAAAAACAACAATGAATATCCAGATAAATAAATTTTTTTCATTTTGCATATTATTGTTCTAATGTTAGTGAAGAATAAATGATTTTCAATAATGAAAGATATATGTGACAACCTGATCTAACTCCGATTGAACGGTGTGGGATGACTATAATTTGCAACATTGATGTTGGTTCCAAATTATAATCACTCCTTCTACCACCTACGGAGCAAAACTTATGATTTTGCTGATTTCAACTAAATTTTTAATTTCCTTAGAATCCGGAATTCCGATTGATGCATAAATTTGACACACGATGTGTGAATATATATGGGCCACCTCAATCAGCAAAATTAAAAAATTTTTGGATAGAGGGCTGTGTTAATAGCTACCCGCAAGGGGGTAGTTGTAGTATGAGGTTTTACCAATTCCTGCAACTATCTTTGGAGTTAGCGACTCCACGGACCTGAGCTAGCTATCCCCCTCTGGGATGGGGGCTGTAGAATTCACCCACAGCCAGTCCTGCTTGCCCTAAAAATGGCAAATGGACACTCACTGGATCATGGGCTTATCACCCGTGATCTTAAGACCTAAATGATACGAGAAACGGATACATCGCCTCGGATACGGACTGATCCTATGGTGACGACTTTTGGCATTCGAAAACGGACTATGATTGGCTTCTGGAACGTTCGAACATTGAATGACGGGGGAAGAGCTGGGGTTACTCCGTCCTTGCACCGCCAATCAGTGATCGACCGTGAAATAGAGCACTACAACATCCAAATCTTGGGCTTGAGCGAGGTCAGGTGGACAGGATCAGGAGAAGAACGAACGCCTAGCGGAAACACTATTCTGTACATTGGCCCTAAAAGTGAAGCCAGAAATGGCGTGGCGTTCGTCCTTACGCCGAGAGCGAGAAACAGTCTCATTAGCTGGGAACCAATCTCGGATAGGATTATCGTCGTCAGGCTCAGGACCAGTGTCAGAAACGTCACAATTCTGCAGTGCTACGCACCAACTAATACCGCAACATCTGGTGACAAAGAGGAGTTTTATAGCCAACTGAGTGCCACCTTCGAACGTGTTCCAAGAGGTGATATTATTATCATCTCGGGAGATATGAATGCCCAGGTTGGATCAGACAACACTGGACTAGAACACGTCATGGGGAGGCATGGTGACCCTTGGGTCGACCCTTCACGACCTTGGATTAAGAGACCCGAAAACGGCGAATTATTTGTGGAGTTCTGTAGTACTTGGCAAATGGTCATCGGAGGGACCCTTTTTCCATACAAGAGTCATCATAAAACATCTTGGGTTTCCCCTGATGGTGCTACTCAGAACCAGATCGGCCATTTGGCTATAAGTCGCCGATGGAGAAGATGTCTCCTCGATGTGCGAGCGAAACGTGGAGCTGACGTGGGGAGCGATCACCACTTGATGGTTGCCTGCTTGAGATTGTGTACAGCAGCTATCCGACGACCACAAATTCTTCAAATGAAGCGCAGGCTTAATGTGGATAAACTCAGAGATCCCAACAAAAAACTCGAATACACCACCATTCTACGCGAAAAGTCATCCACATTGGGTGAATATGAAATGCGCACACTGGACGCCAATTGGGAGGCAACCAGAAACACTTTTCTAACTAGTGCTGAAGAATCTGTGGGATATGCGCAAAGCGGTGAGAAACCCTGGATGTCGCAAGACACATGGGACAAGGTTGGCAATCGGAAAAGAGCCAAATTGGCAATCATCTCTCAACCCGATGTCAACCAACGAACGCCCGACTTGAGGCAGAACTACCGCGATGCTCATATACAGCTTAAAAAGGCTGTTAGACGCGACAAGAGAAAAGCCATTGAAGATCTGGCAAACAAGGCAGAATCTGCGGCTTACCTTGGGGATATGGGTTCACTATTTAAAATCATGAAACAGTTGACGAACAGGAATTTCACCGCCAACCACCTGGTGAGAGATGTCAACGAAACTCTCCTTAATATGAGTGAACACCAGTTGCGACGATGGAAGGAATACTTCTCTGATATTTTAAACATCTTGTCAGAGGAAGATATTCCGGAAACAGAACAACTTCCAAACATCCATCCGCAACAATCCTCTATTAGGGACGATCCCCCAGATAAGGAAGAGATAGTTTCCGCCATTCGGTCAATGGCGGGAAGGAAAGCTCCAGGTATAGATGGACTACCAACCGAACTCCTCAAAACTGACCCGGAAATAACAGCCGATATACTCCTCCCACTCTTCACTAAGGTGTGGAATGAAGGAAGATATCCGACTAAATGGAAGGAGGGCGTCATTGTGAAAATTCCGAAGAAGGGCGACCTTCGGGATTGTGGCAATTGGCGTGGTATATGTCTACTTACTGCCGTATCAAAAATTATGGCTAAGGTAATTCTCGATAGGATTAGTGATGTCGTCGAGAGCACTCTCGAAGTTTATCAGGCTGGATTCCGTAAAGGGTCGTCTTGTACCGACCATTCAAATACCCTACGGATAATATTAGAGCAGTCAGCCGAAATGGGTTCGCCACTACATTTCATGTTTGTGGACTTCGAGAAGGCTTTCGGCAGCGTTAAGCGAGATTACATATGGAATGCTTTGCGTAGGAGAGGTATTCCAGATAAGGTCATAGCTATGATCAAAGAATTCTACGAAGATGCAAGATGTCGCGTCTTGCATAGAGGAGAGCTGTCCGAGAGCTTCCCTGTGAGAACGGGTGTCAGACAAGGCTGCATATTATCACCAGCCCTGTTTCTGGTGGTAATAAATGACATCTTGAAAGCTGCAGTGGAAGGTGGGGAAGGTAAAGGTCTTCAATGGAGGCTATTTAACATCTTAAGTCACCTTGATTATGCTGATGACGTTTGTTTGCTTGCACATACCCGTTCGGACTTAGAGTCAAATGTTCGCTCGTTGCATTCTGAATGCAAACAAGCGGGACTGAAAATAAATGTGCGTAAAACCAAGTTCATGCACATGGGTTCGAACGCAAGCACACCGATTGTTCTTAATGGACAGGATGTGGAAGAGAAGAATTTTGCTATCTCGGAAACATGGACGGCGGAGCCGAAAAAGATGTTAAGGCTCGGCTAAATAAAGCTCGTCAGGCCTTCGGTATCCTTTCCCCTTGCTGGAGGTTAAGAGAGATCGCCTTTCGCGCGAAGCTGCGAGTTTTTGACGCATGCGTCAAATCCGTATTGTTGTATGGTTGTACTACGTGGAAAGTGACCGTTCAACTTACCAAGAAACTACAGACTTTTGTAAACCAATGCCTCCGGTGCATTTTAGGAATATTCTGGCCAGAAGTAATCTCCAACGACGAACTTGGGAGTACAACTCACCAGACTAAAATAGGTATTGAGATTCAACGGCGAAAGTGGCAGTGGATCGGTCATACTTTGAGGAAACCAAAGCGAAACATCGCAAAACAGGCTCTGGATTATAACCCTCAAGTAAAGCGTCGGCTTGGACGACCATGTAACATATGGAAGCGAGCAGTTGAGCAGGAGGCCAGAGGAATAAACAAGTCCTGGCCACAGCTTAAGGCCGATGCTCAGAATCGCGCCTTGTGGAAGAGAGTTGTTTCTGTCCTATGCCCCTATAGGGGGTCTTAACAAGAATTTGATTGATTGATTGATCCTGAAGCTTCTCCCTGTGGGATGCGGACGGTTGAATACACCCACAGTGATAATGAAATCTATCTGCTACGGGAAACGGATACTGCGCCTCGGATACGGACGGATTCTGCTGTAGCAATTTTTGGCATTCGAAAATGGACTACGATTGGTTTCTGGAGCTTTTGAACATTGAATGACGTTGGTAATTCGGTCCATACACTGCCAAACAGTGATCGACCGTAAAATGGGGCACAAGAACAACAAAATCTTGGAATTGAGCAAGGTAAGTTGCACAGGATCAGTAAAAAAAGAACGAATCCCGAGCAGAAACACCATTCTACAAATCGGTCCCCATTGCGAAGCCAGAAATGGCTTAGGGGTCATTTTTACACCGAGAGCGAGAAACAATCTCTTCTACCAATCTCGGATAGGATTACCGTCGTCAAACTCTGCAGTGCTACGTACCAACTAATGCTGCAATATCTGGTGACAAAGAGGAGTGTCGCCTTCGAGCCTTTTCCAAGAGGTTATATTATTATCATCTCAGGAGATATGTATGCCCATGTTGGCTCAGTCAACATGGCTTAGAACACGTCATGGGGAAGCTTGGTGACACTTGAGCCGAGGTGCCACGACTTTGGATAAAGGAACCCATGAATGGCGAATTACTTACAAAGTTTTGTAGTACTCGGAAAAAATGTCATCGGAGGAACCCTTTCTACACACGAGAGTCACCATAAAACATCTTGAGTTTCCCTTGATGTGTTACTCAGAACCGAATCGACTATTTGGCTGTAAGTTGTCAATGGAGAAGATGTTGCCTCTTTGTGTGAGCGAAGCGTGGAGTTGTCGTAGCGAGTGATCATCACTTGATGATTGCTTGCGTCAGATGGGGTACCAGCTTCCCTATGGCCAGAAATGATTCCAATGAAGCGCAGGCTCAATGTATATAACTAGGGAAATACCAACAAAAAATGCGAGTATACTACCATTCTACATCAAAAGTCATCCATATTGGTCGGATATAAAATGTGCACGCTGGACGCCAAAAGGAAGGTAATCAGCCATGCATTTCTAAAAAGTACTGAAAAATCTGTAGGATATTCGCAAAGCTGGTAGAAACCGTGGATGTCGCCAGACGCATGAGACAAAGTTGGCGATCGGAAAAAATTCAAATCGGTAATCATCTCTGAATTCGATGCTAACCAAAGATATCGCTAGTTCAAACGGAACTACCTTGATGCTCATATACACTTTAAGAGGGCTGTTACACGCGACACAGGAGAAGAGGATATTGTGGCACGCTTAAATAAAGCTCGCTAGGCCTGCTTTGTCCTTTCCTCTTTCTGGAGGTTAAGAGAGATCTCCCTTCGCACGAAGCTGCATGTGTTTGACGCATGTGTCAAATCTGTGTTATATAGTTTTACTACGTGGGAAGTGACTGTTAGACCTATCGCGAAACTACAAACTTTCGTGAACCAATGTCACCGATGCCTGTTAGGGATATTTTGGCTCGAAGTGATCTCCAACGACGAACTTTGGAGCACAACTGGACAAACTAAACCAGTCATTGACATACAAAGGCGGAGGTGGTTGTGGATTGGTCGCACTTTGAGAAAACATCGCCAAGCAAGCTCTGCAGTATAATCCAGCGATACTGGCACTTGGTGAAACTAAAGTTTCCAATGTTGTGTTAGTGCCGGTATTTTTTAGAAAACGCGGGATTGCGTTGTACATCCGCAACAATCTCGATTACGCCCGAATACGAAAATTGTACTAATTTTGACCTTAATTTTATTTGAGCTAAACTCTTCATCCTAAAGCGTATTATCCATATTTGTTTTTTTTGTTTCGAATCCCGAATATATCGACGAAGACAATCAATTAATTTCAAAATATTTCAGATTCAGTTAATCAAATTCTCTACAAACACCCTGAATCCGAAATCGTAGTTGCGAGTGATGGCCATAATGTTAACTAGCTGCGACACTCCCACAGCGCATCTCCAACCAGTCGATATGTTGATATATTCGCATCATCAAATAACCTATGCCAAATTATAGACAAGGCTGCTCGTATCCCTGACGTTGCAGGCCAAGGATCTTATCTTCTTGATTTTTCCTTAACTTCAGACACCGTTAAATAGTCGACTTCTGTTAATTCTCCACTCGGAAGCACAGCACATTGCTTAATTTCCGCCGCTTTCAAGTTACCATCTCGACGCCAATCACGCCAACTTCAAAAATGTTGTTACGATGTTACGGAAATGCCGATTCATTAAATCTTAAGCAATTTTATAATTCATTTGTTGTTCAATATGCTTCAATAGAGGTGCTGAGTATGTTTCTTAGGTAGTAAATGAGACCATCTTCTTAGGCATGAGACTTTTTATACCCGAAAGCTATGAACCAATCAAGCCCAGCTCTAAAACTTGGTTTAATGAAAAATGTAGTACTGTGATACCAAAGAGGCAGCTTACCGTGCTAAGCAGCTGCCTTCTGAAGTTAAGTGAATTAATTTCGAAAAAGAAAGGAATCTCTCTAAATCCAGCATATAACGAGAAAAATATTTGCATGGTCAGAAACTGAGGCAAACGATTTTGAGACGTCCTGAGGGATGCAGAAGTTTTTGGTCTCCCGCTCGTTCCATTAGAAGTAGTTCTGCATCATCAATTCAATCTTTATACTGCAATGAAGTTATTACAGATCCAACATGAAGGCAAACCATCAACGAACTCTATATCCATTCAAGGTATACTTCGCTAAATTCCTCTTGGTCTTGAAAACAATCATTAACCATTGAGTTATATAATATCTCAACAACAATGATATTATTGATGACAAACTGTATGGATTCCGCAAAAAACTTTCCACAGGAGACCTTTTCGCCACCCTCACTGAACATTGGAACAAGTGCATCCGCCAGTTTGGTGAATCTTGTATTATCCCTTTTAACCAAACTTAAAGCCATTGATATTTGGGCAACTCCCTTATTTCCTGGATTGAAAGTTGTTTAGCCAATTGTTCAATGCGTGACGTATTGGATGTAGTGGTTTCTGCTTCTTATAAAATTAACGCTGGTGCCACTCAAGGATCGGTTCTTTCTCCCACCCTTTTTCTAATATTTATTAATGACTTGCTATCTTCAACTTTCAATCGTATACATGGCTTCGCTGATTACATCACATTCGACTTTTCCTATCACTTTAACACTGCATCCTTAGCCCAATGTGCTAGCTTAGGGGAGCAACGTAGGTAGATCACACAATCACTGAATGAAGACTTGGATAGGATTCTTAATTGGGGTAGTAAAAATCAAGTCGAATTTAATGCTTCGAAACGGTAACGCACAATAGGCCAAAAAGGTCGGGGTGCTCTCAAGTTTTCCCCTAAATGCTTCGAAAGCTCAGTGCTGTCTTATGTTCCGCAAGCGTAACCCTAACCTAGATCCAATCACCTTCGGAGGATAATTATCAATTTCTACAAATGTTAAAATGCTGGGTATCCAAATTACAGATAGATTATTTTGGAATGATCATACATCGCCAAAGAGCATCTAAATGTTTCGGTTACCTAAAACGCTGTAAAAATGCTTTCTCAGCTTTTGGATAATGAAAATTTGTAAATCCTATATTAGACCACGTCTTCAATTTAATTCCCACCTATGACCGGAGGCTGCAAAAATTTCTCTCTCCTATCTAGATAGTATCCAGTCTCGGGCCATTAAAATTATAGAAGATCTTATATATAGGAGATCTTATGTATATATAGGAATTATAGGATCTTCGGTCCGGTGATTCCCAAAAACCAAAATCCTTCCCACCTTGCCGGCGCTGTGCTTCAGTGCAAAAGGGTAATACCTCTAGTTCCGGTGTAACATAAAAAAAAGCACGTGGAAAGGAGCAATTGAGATGGAGGCTAGAGGAATTAGCAAATCCTGGTTTCTGCACTAGGGTTCTGAACAGAAAATGGATTAATTGGTTGCACATGAAGACCAAATCCCGATTTGGGCTGTGCTGCCATAGAAAAAGAAGAAACTTTTTAGAATTCATCACCAACGAAAGAAGTGAACCTAAAAGCGAAATAAAGCGAAATAATTAAATTTGAATTCGATTAATTAAAAACTAAACTAATTTTAATTTTGAATCTCAGTCAACCTGCAACCTTCTTAGAGTGCAGACGTGTTCTTTTTTTTCTAGTGTCTCTGGATTGTCGAAGTAAACAAACCTTGAATTGCGTAATCTATTTCTCTCGAACCGGGCAGCTCAATTAATTGTGTAATAACTTTATTTTACATAGTGCCTTCAAACAGTGCCAAACGAAGCCGCGATGACTCGGATGAGTCACTCTTGCGCAATAATCTAAAAGTTAAAAAAACGGTAAAAATGGCAAATACTGCTAATAGGTATCACCTCTTAGGTGATATCGATAATACCAATGAAGATGTCGCCGAAACCTCACCGCCCAAAAAACAGAAAATACCTCCAATCGTTTTCCCAGAATTGGACTTACAAACAGTTAAACTTATAATGAAAGTTTTAGACATTAATGATTACAAAGTAAAGTTGACTAGTTCGGGCATCAAACTGTTCCTGCAATGCAATGACATTTACCAGACCACCATCAACCACCTCGCATTAAAAAAAATCCATTTTTTCACTCATAGCACCAGTGATAACCGCCCCGTAAAAATTGTCCTTACTGGATTGCATGCCATGAAGCCAGAAACTCTAAAAAGCCATCTAAACGAGATTAACATAACGTACAGTGATGTAAAGGTTTTTAATTTTTTTCCAAAAAAGCGGCGGTATGTTGATCATTCAACATACTTATTGTATTTTGAGAGGAACACGGGAACAAAAATTTCGGAACTGCGTGAGACGAACGTCATAATGAACACCATTGTAGAGTGGAAATACTACAAATACAGGAAAAATGGCCCAACACAGTGCAGAAACTGTCAAATGTACGGTCATGGCTCATCGCACTGCCACCTTCCAACCCGATGCACGATTTGTAGTGAAGCGCACTAAAAAAAACTGAAACTGACAAAATTAAATGCGCAAACTGCAATGGGAATCACATTTCTTCGGACGCCCAATGTCCCAAACTCACCGAATATGTCAAAATTCAGCAGAGCTTCCGGCCAAAAAGCCGAAATAGTGGAACCAACACAACGAACAACACACTGACCAGCAAACATTTCCCAGCCTTACTAATACGGAATGCAGGGCAGATGTCATCAATACCGCAATCCACACCGAATTTGCCAACACGCAGCAGCGCTTCGTTACTCGCCTGGACACCCGCACACCAGCGCACAACCAAGTGCCGATTTATTTACAACGGACCAGCAATACTAAGAGGCAACAATACCAAGTACTGGTAGAACTTGCAAGTAAGTTCTTGTATGGCTAACAACAACTGTCTCTCAAACTGTGACAATTTAAAAATGATTGTCTGGAATGCTCAAAGCATATGCAACAAATATGTGGAAGTTTTTGATTTCTTAAATTTGAACAATATAGATGTTTTAGTTTTAACTGAAAAATGGCTCAAACCTAGTAATAAGTGTAGTAATAGTAATTATATTGTGCATAGAAACGATAGACGTAATATTGGTGGAGGCGGTGTTGCAATTTTCATTAAGAAAGGTATTAAACATTTGCAACTTCCTCAGTTGAACACTCAAATTATAGAAACATTGGGTATTGAATTGTCTGACCTGAGACTTAAGATAGTCGCAGCTTATTTTTCTGGAACGAAATTAAATAAAATGAAGCTGGAACTTTTTAAAAAAGACATTAACCTTATGTTCAACGGTACCGGGAAGCTACTTATCTGCGAGGATCTCAATGCCAAGCACAGACACTGGAATTGGTTCAATGCCAATAAAGCAGGAAGAATAGTAATGGACGAACTAAGTAATTAAGTAAATGGTTGTGCATCCACCTACTATCCTGGTAAAGGTAGGTGTTCCACTTTAGACCTTATTTTTAGCAACGGCTCAACCACTCTCTCTCAACCAGTTACCCTACATGAACTATCTTCCCCCCATCTTCCTGTTAGTTTCAATATTTTGTCGGACACACCAATAAATAGGGTAGAGCACACTATACCCTGTATAGCAAAAGCCAACTGGATAAAGTACAAACGTCTGCTTAAAAATCAGTTAACGGTTATGAATCTCGATCTCTCACGTTCTGTGTACCAAGACGAAATAGATAAACGTGTTGAACTCCTAACTGAAAAAATGATAGAATCTTTTCATAAATCAACTCCCACAATTAAAGTTCCTGAAAATGGATTAAATTTAACTTCTTACATAAGATCACTCATAAAGCGTATGAACGACACAAGAAGAGCTTGGCAAAGAACTCGAGACCACTCATTAAATAGGAAAATAAACCATCTAGTTAAATTAATTAAATTCTCTATATATCAAATTAGAAACCAAACATAACAGGGCTACGATTGCGCGTAAAACGCAATCTTACTATACTCTAGATGAAATAGAATTTTTTGTGATCCCAAGAAATTTTGTATGGAGAGTGTTAGAAGGGGTGATAGCATTGAACTAAATTTTTCCCCATCATGCTAAGGTAGCTACAAAAATGTTTTAGACAAAATGCTTACTCCGAAAATTGAATGCGAACTGAGAAAATTAGTGTGTTAGATTTAGTGAAAATGTGCAGTTTGTATGGGAGGTGGTAGAAAGAGTGGGGGGATTTTAGTGATTTTTTTAGAAATAACTAAGAATATCATAAAATTGACATCTCTTAAATATTAGACCAGTAACATTCATACTTTTCAAGAAAATAGATTTTTTGTGAAGTTGTAAAACTGTGTCATATTGTATGGGAGGGGGTAGAAGGAGCGAAGCTAATCAAATATTTTTTTCTGATCTTAGTGATAATACTAATTAAGTATTTATTACAAAATATGAACTCGATAAATGTTATATGTTCTGAGAAAATTGTCTTAGAGCATTTCATGAAAAAGTGTAGGTTGTATGGGAGGGGGTGGAAGGAGAAAGAGGACGCAAATAATTTTTCTACTGTAGATTTATATCATTATGAAAATAATATATCCCAAAATTCAGGCTAATAGCTTTCATATTTTTCGAGTAAATCCATTTATTGTCAAATTGCGAAATTGTGTTATTTTGTATGGGAGGGGGTAGAAGGGGTGAAGAAAATCGTCTAATTTTTTTTTTAGTCTTACTAACAATTTTAAAATAATATTTGCTGCACAATTTCAGCTCGCTAAATTTTATACGCACTGAGTAAATTGGTTTAGAGTATTTCATGAAAAAGTACAGTTTGTATGGGAGGTGGTAGAAGGACGGGGAGGACACGCATAATTTTTATACGGTAGATTGATATTATCATAAAAGTAATATATTTCAAATTTCAGGCCAATAGCTTTTATACTTTTTGAGCAAATCCGTTAATTGTCAAATTGCGCAATTGTGGCATTTTGTATGGGAGGGGGTAGAAGGGGTGGAGCGATTTGGCCCGTTCGCGAACTTGACCTTACTTTTTTGTCAAAACCGACGTGTACAAAATTTGAACTATCTAGCTCAACGCGTTCTCAAGCTAGAGCGCGCACAGACGGACGGACGGACGGACGGACATCCGGTTTTGAGATTTTTGAGTGATAATATTAACTTCTGTATCATTCATTTTTTTCTCCGAGCCTTATTTCTTGGCGTTACAAACTTTAGAGCAAACTTATAATACTCTCAGATTCCATCTAGAGTATAAAAATGGAATCGTATGCTGGCTGATCTTGGTAAAGGAGCGAAAAAGCTCTGGCAGCTGAGCTCTTTATTTAAAAATAATAATCGAAATTTGATGCCACCCTTAAGTCATGATCAAGCCATAGCCTTTACTGATCAAGACAAAGCAAAAGCACTTGCAGACGATTTCTACAAATACCACCTCACTGCGCAAAACCTGGGCGACAAATCTACAGAAGCTGCAGTTAAAGCGTATATTGACACCCCAAGAACTGCAACCTGCCGACCTAAGTAAACCTAAGAAAATCAAGGAAATTTTACGCAGAATGAGGCCTAGGAAGGCGCCAGGAATGGATAACATCTTAACCCTAATGGTTAAAAATCTTCCCAAGACCGCACTTGTATTCCTGAACTTTATATACAATTGCAGCTTAAAGATTGGTTATTTTCCAAAAACTTGGAAGCAAGCTGTTATTATTCCTATCCTTAAGCCAGGAAAAGATCCTACGAATATCGAAAGCTACCGACCTACTTCCTGTAATGGGAAAAATATTTGAAAAAAGTATTTTAAATCGCCTAAACTCAATAGTTGAGAGCAAACGCATTATACCTTACTTCCAGTTCGGTTTTAGACCTAAACTTTCCACTACGCATCAGCTATCCAGAGTCAAAAGTGATATTTCTGTAGCATTTGCAAATAAAAAGTCAACCGAAATGATTACTCTGGACATCGAGAAAGCTTTTGACTCTGTTTGGCATGAATAATTTACAAACTTGCCAAGTTTGGTATTGATGATTACGTTGTTAACCTTATACAAGCATTTATTTCTAACAGAAAGGCTGTCGTGAGGGTAAAAAACAATTTCTCGGACTCGTATAATATCCCTGCTGGTGTTCCCCAAGGTTCTTGCCTAAGCCCAGCGTTATACAACATTTTTACGGCAGATATTCCCAAACGACCCAAATGCGAAATCGCTACATTCGTAGACGACACGGCTATTTACACCACTTGCTCTGATCCGAATATCATTATCAATAATATATTAGCACAGATACATGATATCAATAACTTCTACTCCAACTGGAAAATTAAAATCAATGCAAGAAAAACTCAATGCATATTTTTCACCAAACGAAGAGCAAAGCGGTTTCTTCCAAATCCTACACTAAACGTCCTGGGAGAACAGATCCAATGGGAGAAAGTTATTAAATATTTAGGAATTCACCTTGATAATAAGCTTACTTTTCACGCACATGTAGATGCGATAGTATCTAAAGCTTCAAAATCTATTCGCATTCTATATCCACTGGTAAACAGAAGTTCATGCTTGTCCACCGAAAACAAGCTGCTGTTATATAAAGCAGTTATCCAACCTGCTATCACAGACGGCGCACCAGTTTGGAACTCTAGCGCTAATATCCACAAAAAAAAAATTACAAGTCATCCAAAACAAATGGCTAAAAATCCTTTTAGACAAACCCTGGCATTTCTCGAAGGAAGCGGCAAATGAACTCACCGAAAAATTTAAATCCAGACAAGAAAATTGCGACAATCCTCTACTCGAAGCAGTTCGAACCAATTAACCAGTAATAATTTACTTTATTAATTATAGGTTTAGCTAATAGTTAAGGTAGGTTAAGTTAGTTAATGTAAGTTTTATGTTAAGTAATCATACGGTTTTTGAATTGTTTTCTTTTTCCTAATCAATAATAACTTGAATTAGTTCATTTTATTCGATAGTAATATCTAAGTTACCAACATTGATGAGAAGACAAATTGTCTGAATCCAAATTTAACAAAACATATTTGTCAAATCACTGACAGTTCGACTTGTGCATTCGATCAGTGCACAAGTACTTCAGTGATTTTCATAATTTGCACCGTTACGCCAGTTGTTCAATTGAATCAGTGTCACTTGAAACCGGTTTTATATCGCTACAAGAATCAAAACGAAGCGGATACGGGAGGTTTCCCCGGAGAAAATGCTCCTGAGGGATAAACTTAAATTCCCACGCAACGAAAACAATATCATGCCGAACTACAAAAATAAATTTCACCCTCTTGCAAGCACGCTTGACGAGGAACCAGCAGCTGACAACCAATCAACAAGTCAACACAGCAAGGTAAAAATTCCACCTATTACTCTTCCTGACCTAAAGCGCGAAACCATTAGTGCTATAATGTTCACCTTGAATATTACGAGCTACAAAATTAAGCTCATGTCCATTGGGATTAGAGTGCTTCTGGAGAAATTAGACGATTTTGAAAAACTAAGCGACCATCTGACAACTAAAAAAGTCAACTTTTTCACTCACCAACGACCAGATTTACGTCCAACAAAAATTGTTCTCTCCGGACTCCATGACATGCCGTGCGATGAGCTTTTGAAGCATCTTAAAGAACACTGCAAACTGCCATGTCTTGACATCAAGAAATTCAACACTGATGTCTCGAAACGACGTAACTGCTCTCCAAAATACCTAATTCTGCTTGAGAAAGGCACGCAACTCAAAGATCTACGTGAATTCAAAACAATAATGCATACTGTCGTTCACTGGAGCTATCATGCCAAAAATAAAAATAACATAACTCAGTGTCGTAATTGCCAAATGTTTGGACATGGATCTACCCACTGCCATTTGCCAACGAAATGCATGATTTGTAGCGAAAAACACAATCATAAAGACTGCCCACTCAAAGAAGGACAAACGGATTTAATTAAATGCGCGAATTGCACCTTAGCACACCTCGCTAACGATCGTAGCTGCAAGAAACGCGAAGAATACATTCTTATCAAGGAACGTACTAGTCGACAAAACAGTAAAAGTAATAAACAACACCCTCGATCTGAATTCAACACTTTTGGTGCATTTGACAGAAATTTTCCCGCAATGCGAACAACATCGAAAAATACAATGACATCTCAGGAAATAAACAGACCATCTTTTAGCAGTGTTGCCAGAAATATACCCACGGCAATGAAGGGGGTAAATTTTGCACCTAACTCTAGTGACGACCTATTCTCGCCTGAAGTTCTAGTACAAATATCTACGGAGCTAATCAGTAGACTCGCTACATGTAAGACTAAGCAAGATCAATTTAACGTCATAATTAATTTAGCAACCAGATTTTTATATGCATAGCTTAAGTAGTATTCAGATTATTCTTTGGAATGCTCAGAGCATCCGCAATAAGTTTATTGAAACATTTGACTTCATTGTATCCCAAAATACAGACATATTTGTTATCACGGAAACTTGGCTTCACTCTAATGATAAATTATACCATCCGAATTACCATATTTATAGAAATGATAGAATAGGAACAGGCGGTGGAGTAGCCATATGTATTAAAAAATCTATAAAGAACACACAACTTCCCATTCCCATGACGAAAATTATACAAACAATAGCAATTAAAGTTGATGAAATTAACACTACGATTATTGCAGCCTATTTTCCTGGTACCAAGCTCAACGCGATTAAACATAAGCTTTTTGAAAAAGACCTCGAGCACCTTGTTAGTTCTCAACAAGGGTATATTTTGTGCGGCGACCTAAATTCCAGACACAGACTGTGGAACTGTGTAAAAGCAAATAAAGCTGGAAAAATTCTCTTCAACCTTATATTTAGAAGAAACATCTTTATTCACACCCCTTCAGGTCCAACCTGCTATCCACCAAGAGGCAAAGAATCAACTCTCGATCTCGTTATCAGCAATGGAAGAGCAGATATTTCGCAGCCTATAACCACCTGCGCATTGTTTTCGCCTCACCTTCCGGTATCCTTTTCTATTAAAGGAAAAATCAGCACTCAACATCGCTCGAATGAAGTGCTATGTTTTAAAGAAACTAACTGGTTCAGATACCACGGAGTACTAAAGAAGCTTACCCCAATAGGTTCCCTAAACCTCGCTGACATTACTTGTTCCGAACAAATAGATAGCTTACTCTCAAAATTTATCAGCAATTTATGGAAAGCTGTAGAACATAGTACCACAAGGAAAAGCAAACATTGCCATACTCACATTGAAATAGATATGGAAACCAAAAGTAAAATTCGAGAAAGAAACGCGCTTCGTAGACACTGGCAAAGATGCAGAGACCCAAACTCTACAGATTAATCAAGCTGCGTAACTCCAAATGGAACACCATGCTATCCAATCTCGAGAGGGGCTCACAAACTGTGTGGAAATTAAATAAATTGTTTAATCGAAGACTGGCAAACACCATCCCCACTCTTCTTGATAAAAACAATAAAAAGATATATAATGACTCGGAAAAATCCGAATTGTTAGCAGACTATTTCTATTCCGCGCATCGCACCTCTGAGCATATGGGTTCCAAAATCAACAATGACTCTGTTAATAACTCTCTCAAGAATATTCCACCAAGTTTTGACTTACCACCAAAGGCACTATGCAAGCCTCGAGAAATTATCACCATTTTAAAAAAATTGAAAAATAATAAGGCGCCAGGATGCGACAAACTCCCCAATCTTCTGCTTAAGAAACTTCCCAAGAACTGCATTATTGCACTAAATTTGATAATAAACGCTTGTATTAAACTCAGCTTCTTTCCCTCTTCCTGGAAACATGCTGTGGTTGTTCCCATTCCAAAATCCGGTAAAGATACAAGTAATCCTAAAAACTTCAGACCTATAAGCTTACTTCCGGCAATCAGCAAAATTGTTGAACGGGTGATTGCGCGTCGCATTGAAGATTTTCTTGACAACTCTGAAGTGATCCCTAATTTCCAGTTTGGATTCAGACGTGGACACTCGACCAATCACCAACTATATAGAGTCACCAAAGATATTCGAAAATCTCTCCACAATAAGAAATCTGTAGGCATGGTTATGCTTGATATCGAGAAGGCCTTCGATAGTGTTTGGCACGAAGGCCTTCTTTTCAAATTACTGAAATTCTCTTTTCCTTCTTACCTAACGAAAATAATTCAATCCTTTCTACTGAACAGGACCATCTCAGTAAAAATAAACTCAAGCTTCTCCACCCATCGACCAATACCTGCGGGCGTTCCACAAGGCTCCTGTCTAAGTCCAACGCTGTACAATATTTATACTGCAGATATTCCAATTCATCCAAAATGCGAGCTAGCGATTTTTGCAGATGATACATGTCTTTATGTAAGTGACAATGACCCTGATAAAATTATAATATGCCTGGAAACATATTTAGAACTGTTGTATCAGTACTATCATCGCTGGAAAATTAAAATCAACCCATCTAAAACTCAGGCCATGTTCTTTACAAAGAAGAGAAAACGATCCAATCTCCCAAACCGCGACATAAATTTTATTGGTCAAAATATTACTTGGTCCGACACCCTTACGTACCTTGGTGTCGTGTTGGACAAAAAACTGACCTTCAGCAGTCATATTGAAAACGTATGCTTCAAAGTTTCCAAATCTATTTATTCGCTTTATCCACTTATTAACCGCAAATCAAAACTTTCTCTGGCTAACAAGATGCTAATTTTTAAGCTTGTTCTGCAGCCTAGGCTATCTTATGGCTCACCTGTCTGGAGCCAGTGTGCAAACGCCCATAAAAATAAATTACAAGTTTCACAAAATAAGTGTTTGAAAATGATTCTCAAAAAACCATTTTACTTTTCGACCAAGGCCCTCCACGAAATAGCCAATGTGCCTACTGTACAAAAATTAGTTGATAAGAGATTCTCATCTTTTGCTCTCAGGTCCCAAATGGTCAAGAACACGCTCATTTCAACTCTTCTCAATCAATTGCAATAAAGTGCAGCCAAGTATCTCTTGATTTATCATAAGTTAGGTTAAGTTAAATTTAAATTTAGTTTTAAGTAGTTATTAAGTTAGACACGCAAGGTTTTTTTTTTTTTTGAAAATTTTTTCTTGGTCAGTTTAATAATAATAATAAAACCCACAGTTCTAATCAGCAAATGTCTACAAAATCCTCTCTAGTTGCTAAGATCTTGTAATCTGTTCTCTAAAATAAGTTACTCTGTGTTATACAAACTGATATATAATGATGAAATAAATGAATTTAATTTAATTTAATTTAATTTTGTCAAATCACTGTAAGAAGCTATCATAAACAAATAAAATTTATCTATCTAATTTTGAATCGAGATCATCTGAATAGGTTAAACTAATATCGGACTAAATATTTGAAAACATGTTAACTAGTAAAGCCCTTCACTTATGTCAATTTTTCTTTTCTCCCATAATTTCCTATCACAATTACTTTATCGCTTTTAATTATCGAAACTTACAAAATCCAATTATGGCATGAATATCGTCAAAAATGAAATCAAATCTATTCAAATTTATGCATTTTGCATGCAATATTTAAATGTGAAAATTAATGGGAAGCAAAATTTACATTTTTCTTCGTATTTTTTTCTTCACAGAATTCATAGAAAACTATTCAAAGCCGTCGTATTAATATACATCATAGCCTGCTATTATTTTTTTTTTATTCTTTTTGTTTTCAACTTTTTTTTTATGTTATTTTCTGTCATATTAATGTTAAAGTTTACCGAACTTTTATATCCAACTGTCATAAAATCATAAAATACATATAGGTAGTAATATGTATAAGGAATATGTATGCATGTTAAATTTGATCGAAATTGTTTTGTATAGCGATTTTGACCTTCTCGATTGTGGGCGTCCGCGATTGTATAAAAATAAAGTAATAAAATTTATTATTGAAAAAATCTGTTTTACCGTAAAAGAAATGAAATTTTGTTTTGATATTATGGTCAGAAAAATATGGCATTTTAAGGAGAAATAGAATTTGCCATTTTTTTCTGATTATGAAAATAGTTTACTTGTTTTCTGTTGGTAGATTTAATTTTTTTTTATTGAAATATGTTCTTTATCTGACCATAAAAAATTACATAATTCTTAGTAATTGTGCGAAAAGTGGAGGTGTTATGCCGTTTGATATTGGAGAAATTAATTTTATGAAATTTTAAAGACTATTGTCCGCGATATTTTTGATATTATTTAAATTTTTACGTTATTAATACAATTTTTTTATTGGATTATGACGTTGAGTTCGTTAACCTACTTTATATGAATATTTCAAATTGATGTCATCTTCTTTTCACGAACGTAAAAAGAAATAAACATTTTAAGAAAATGATAATCAGTTTAAGTTTTAATATAAATCTGTGAAAATTTATAATTTAATCAGTTCGAAGTCGTGTATTTTTTCATCTTTTTTTTTTCCTTCCACTCTTATTTGGAATGTTGTTATAGTTTGCTACTACATTTGATAAGACGATGCTCGTAGGGATTATACAAATTATTTTAAATTTTAATTTTCGGTTTTTTTCTATATATGGTTAATTTAAATCATATGTAGATTAGAGAACACGCTCGATTTATATTTTTCTGATGAAATATAACAACGAACTAGGCACATTAAGCTATGATATTTTTTTAATTTATTTTTTTTTTATCATTTCATGGCTTACTAATATCTTAAGAAAATTTATTCATAAGTAATAAAAATTTATAAATTTTTGTGATACATATTGGGTACGTATTAAAAAAAAAAATATAGATAAATTTTTTATTTGAGAAGCGTGACATGATTTAGATCCTTAGAAAATGATTAAGGTTACGGAAATAAATTCAATTATTTTTTTTACTCTGAATATTTGATTCGTGTTATAATTAAGATGTAAATGAAATTTTAATTCTTGTAAGTTTTAAGGAAAAAATTGCTTTTGTGTAAAACATATTTTGAATTTGCGAACATAAAAATATAATTAATTTATAAGAGAAATATTTATTTAAAATTATTCGAACCCGATTACATATTTTGTTGCTTTGGCAAATTGAATTGGTTTGTATTAATTTATATGGAAATTTTAGTAGGTTTGTTTATGAAGTTTTGTAGAATAATTTTTCGACAATAAGTCTTACAAATTTTCAATCTACGGACCAAATTCAAGTTAGTGAATCACTTTTACTTTATTATTATAATAATAATGTATTGTGAGCGACACAGAAAGGAAAAAAATTGCTATCCCGAAAATTCTCACATTTTATTTTATGTCCAAAAGTGCAATAAAAAAAATCCGTAGTCCGTCGTACGTTTACGCCATTTTAAATTTCAGCGCTTGTAGAGAGACAGCTCATTTTTGGGTGGATTGTAGGTTGGGCGTGGAAGTTTCATCACTAACATTTTATATGGTTTTTGTTTTGGAAGGAGGAAGCGGGGGAGGACAATAGTCAAAAATTACACTTGCTAATATCGCTACTACGAAAATAGATAGAAAACTGAAACTCGACATTGAGCTATAATGATTTAGAGAGATATACCTGGAAACGAAATGGCGAAGAGGCTGGCCAGAAACGGAGCTGGCGCTGTCACGTTGAGTAAACGGACAATGGTGGCATTACCATAAGAGTTATTAAGATAATATACGCTAACAAGGTGTGAGGAAGGAAAAATCTCAAATGGTTACAAAGCGATTCATGAACTAAGATGCGGGACAGAAACTCCCTACGGACACTAGTACATATAGTCACGGGCAGCTGTATTCTTAGAAAACACGCTCGAAGATTTCGCCTTACAACTGATGACATTTGCAGAGGCTGCGGTGAGAAGGATGAAATTATTGAGAATTTCCTCTGCCATTGCCCATGCCTCCGAATAATTCGAAGACCAATTCTTAGAGAGTACTTCTTCATCGAGCTGAATGATCTCCAGTCCCTTGAACCGATGAAGCTCATTAGTTTCGCCGGTAGAGCGGGCTGGCTGAATGATGTAGGTCCACATGATAAAAACGCAGAGCAGTACAAAGGGTCCACTTGTGGCATACGTACATTGGTATCCAACCCCTCCACGAACCTAACTATAATGGTTCATTATGAGAAAAGTAAAAATAAATTAATTTTTGTATACAAGTACAAAAGTAGGTAAGGTACATTATAGTCGAGTTTGATGAGAAAAATACTTGTTAGTGGGAGGTTCAGGAAGTAAAGAAAATCACTTGAAAATTAATATCTCGGCTAACTCTCGAGGTATTTATCTGAAACTATATTAAGAGACACTTGTGAAATATAACGAAAATCGAATTTGGTCCGATCGGAGGGAGATTTGGTGGACTTTAAAAACGGTTGCTTTTTTTTATAAAAAAAATTTCAATCTGTAATTATGATGGCAAATTTTCAGATTGTAGAGCTTGATTGATCTATAATTTTGGTAAATTTTTTGAGTTGGGTAGTGCAAGGAGAGGGAGGTGGTGAGCCAAATTGTCAAAAATTTTGAGAATTTTCTCTAGGGCTCTGATAAAGTCTGCAGAATTCAAATTTTGCATGCGCATATATCCATTATACCACTGTGTCCAAAAACTAGTCGGAATTTTTTTATAAATCAAAAAATCTTTATTTATTCTTTCAAATCAATTTCGTCCCCTTCAAAATAGTCCCCTCTCGATATAATACACTTATGCCTCCGCCTTTTCCAGTTCTCGAAGCATGCCAAAAAGTCTTCTTCCGCTATAGCCTTCAGAGCGCGCGCCGATTCTCGTTGAATGTCTTCAATCGACTCAAAACGGTTTTTTCGGAGTGGTCTTTTGAGTTTTGGAAATAGCCAGAAGTCACACGGAGCCAAATCAGGTTAATAAGGTGGTTGCGGAACGATATTGGTTGCATTTTTGGCGAAAAAGTCACGAAGAATCAGAGCAGTCTGAAATGGCGTATTATCGTGTTGTAAAAACCAAAAGTTGTCTTTCCATAAATCCGGCCTCTTTTCACGAATAGCTTCATGCAAACGACGCATAACACTCAAATAGTATTCCTTATTGACAGTTTGACCGAGCAGAAGGAATTCATAATGCACTACACCACGAAAATCGAAGAAAACAGTCAGCATCACCTTGATTTTTAAGCGATTTTGGCGCGGTCTTTTCGGTCTTACCTCACCTTTGGCACGATATTCACTCGATTGGTCGGTAGTTTCGGGGTCGTAAGCGTAAATTCAAATCTCATCTCCCGTAATAATGTGTTTATAAACCGCCTGATAGTCAGAGACCATTGTTTCACACACATCTACACGACGCTGTTTTTCAAGAAAATTCAGCTTTTTTGGTACCAATCGAGACTTGACACGTTTGACGCCCAAAACATCTTTCAAAATGGAATTAATTGATCCTTTTGATACGCCAATTTCATCAGTAATGTCTGTTATAGTTAATCGACGATTTTCAAGCACTAATTCTTTTACTTTTTGGATGTGAGCATCGTCAGTTGAGGTCGATGGTCGACCAAGGCGCTCTTCGTCTTCAACGCGTTCTCTACCTTCAACGCGTTCTCTACCTTCTTTGAACAATTGATACCAATCATATGTTGTCGATTTTGGTAGAGCTCGGTCCCCGTAAGCCTTCTCCAACATTTTCAACGTTTCTGCAGCATTTATTCCATTCAGGAAACAAAATTTGATCGCACTTCTTTGTTGAATAATTTCAGACATTGTAAAAATCGCCAAATTTACTTTTTGTGTCGCACAAAAACAAGCGTAACTCAAACACTAATGAATATTTTCACATATAATTTGGCATGGAAGTCAGTAACAGTTGTACTAACTTAAAAAAAAATATATTGAGCGAAAATATTTACCCCCGTAATTTAAATCGAAAAATTCCGACTAGTTTTTGGACACAGTAGTATATGATACATAATGAAAAATAATAATTTGAGCCAAAGCTACAATACAAACTATACTCCTAATTAGGGCACTAACCTGTACAATGTGTTTTATGTGTGTTGAAAAAAACACAAAAACGCAAACTTTTTGATTGAAATATTAAAATAGAATCTTGAAAATTTTGCAAGAGTTTAAAAAAAATTGCAGGAAAGTTTGTGATGTTTACTTGTAAAATGGCTTCCCTACTTCTACCACGTCTCATACAAAAGTAAAATTTTGACCAATTTCAATAACTCAACTAATAATCAACAATCGAACGTACACCTTTGAAAAGAAATGAAATAAAACTTAATCACAAATTTTTGGTTACCTTAACTCCTCTACGCCTCCCATATAAATGAATGTTTCTTGAATATATATTGGGAGTATAAATTGAAACCCTCTGTTTCCCAATAGATGGCGCCTGCAGTAAATACTTCTTAACAAAGGCGGATCAGAAACATCACATGGTAAACTTAGGCATCTATCAACAACCCCTCATCATTACATTTGTGAAGTTTTATCGGCGTCTTGTGCTTTTTTTGTGCGCAAATATGTCAAAGTTTGACCCAAATTTTCGTCATTTGCGGGAAATTTTGCTTTTTGTCTTCAATTCAAAAAAAATCTGCGGCTGAGGCGCGTCAAATACCCTCAAGCAATTACGTCGAGGCTGCCCTTATTGGAAGGACATGTCGTGAATGGTTTTAAAGCTTCAAGAGCAGTGATTTTCACGTTGAGGGCCGGTATGGTGGTGGAAGAGAGAAAATTGTTGTGCTATCTCATGAGCTGCTGAAACCAAGTGAAACCATAGTGGGAGATCACTATTGACTTTAAATGATGCGTTTGTGCTGAACTTTGAAGGAGAAACGACCACAGAACCAAAAGAGATACGGCAAAGTGATTTTGCTGCAAGACAACGCTTGGCCACATGTTGCTTAGGTTGAAAAACCTAGCTGGAAACACTGAAATCAGACATTCTACCCTCCCCGCTTTATTCTCCAGACAATCCCTTCTTACTACCACCTATTCCGATCGAAGACGCATGGCCTGACTGAGCAGCACTTCCATTCTTATGAAGAAGCCAAAAATTCGGTCGATTCATAAATCGGCTCAAAAAAAGAGCAGTGTTTTCGACGTGAAAGCCGTATGCTGCCAGGAAGAAGTTGTGGCTAGCGATGGGCATTTCTTTGATTAATAAATATTTAACCATTTTTGCACAATAAAGGCTCGAATTTTGAAAAAAAAAAACGGCGGTTTTCAATTTATATTCCCTATAAAACACCGAGTTTCATAAAATTTACTTCTTTTATGAAACCAACATTCTATTCAGAGAATTTTTAACTTGATTCAAGCAAACAATTAAGCAATTATTAACATCCACTCATACCTTCCACACCGCACGCCTTCATCTCCCATACAAATCCAAACCAGCATAAATAGATGAATGAAATATTGATTCTGTGTTCTGGAGTAATTGATTGTGATCGCTCGGTGTGGCTAGAGATACTTGATATACACAAATTTGAATCTTCTCGATTCTTTTTCTTTTATAAAGTACGTAGGCCGCTATTTAAGTTTTGAGCCTAACCTATACGCAGTGTTGATAGGCGCCATCTGACGTTTCAAATGAAAAGTATGATCTTTTAAATCATAACGTACTTCAGAGCGTTTTGACATTGGAGCATAACTTCTGTTGTTTACAGTCTGTTCAAAATTTTGTCTCAGCGAAAAAATGGAATTATCTCGGGAAAATTTTCGTGCGATGATTTTTGACGATTTTCGACGTGGATTATCACGACGGGAGTGCATTGATCAACTCACTTCGACTTTTGGTGATGAAGCCCCATCCGTGGCCACTGTGAAACGCTGGTACAACGAATTTGATCGTGGCCGTAGTTCGATCAGGGACGAAAATCGTGCAGGTCGTCCAAAATCAGCTGTTGTGCCAGAAAACATTGCTGCTGTTCGCGAACTAATATTGGAAGATCGCCATGTGACCTATCGGGAGATTGAGGCATCCGTGAGCATCAGTATGACGACCATCAACAAGATTTTGCATAAACATTTAGCTGTGAAGAAGATTTGTTCACGTTGGATCCCACATAAATTGACACAAGATCAAAAAGATGCTCGTGTCAAGTGGTGGAAGGAAATGATCAAAAAATACAATCGCGGTGCGTCAACAGCTGTTTATAATATCTACACAGGTGGCGAATCTTGGATCTATGCATATGAGCCTGAAACAAAACGCCAATCCACCGTATGGGTCTTCCACGACGAGCCAAATCCGACAAAAGTTGTTCGTGCGCGGAGCACTTCGAAGCAAATGATCGCCTGTTTCTTCGGAATAACTGGACATGTGGCAACCGTACCATTAGAGGAACGAAGAACGGTTAATTCTGAATGGTACACAATCATTTATTTGCCAAAAGTGTTTGGCGAAATACGAAAAAGGAAGCGGCAACGAAGGATCATTCTTCATCATGACAATGCGAGCTCTCACACATCGGCTGCAACAACCGCCTATTTGACTGGTCAAAACGTCGAATTGATGGGTCATCCTCCGTATAGCCTGATTTGTCACCTAATGACTTCCTTTTATTCCCGAATATCAAGAATAAATTGCGCGGTCAACGTTTTTCGAGGCCTGAAGAAGCCGTTGATGCATTCGAAAACCATGTTTTGGAGGTACCTCAATTGGAGTGGAAAAAGTGTTACGAAGATTGATTTAAGCGAATGCAAAAGTGTATCGATCATCATGGAGACTACTTTGAAAAACAATAAAGTCATTTCCAATAAGAAATTACTGTCGTTTCATTATAGGCTCAAAACTTAAATAGCGGTCTACGTAAACACAATCATAATGAATTATTATTTACGAAAGTCATATTTATTTTCGATTATAATGAGTGAATCTATACAAAAACTTGTAATTTAACGCAAGTTTGTGCCCATGTCCATACAAACTCAAGTAAACTACAAATTTGACTGTTTTTCAAATTCTTATGTTGCATTCTTGTGCTTCGAAATTCAAATTATTATAGCATTGTTCAAACTCTCTTAGGAGGATAGTGGTAGTGTGTATCGGATATTTCTAGTTGTAGGTATAAACAAAAATTAGTTTTATTTAACAACTGGGATATATTAAAAGTGATACTATTCGTGAAAGGTATTTCTGAAACTCAGCCCTGTATTCTACAAATTTGAAATCAACACTTTTGAAAGCTAACTTGTTATAGTCAAAAATTATGCTCAGGCTGGAGCACTATTGGTACCACAGCCAAAAGTTATAGAAACTTATGCTCAAACTCTTTTTAGTTCTTACAATACAAGAAATGCAACTACTTTCCAACAGCGAAGTAGCTTATCGAGAATTAATTAATCTAACCAAGAACTGTAGCGAATCATTCATGTTCAATTAAGCGATGAAATTATTGTAAACTATGCAGATGCAGTCTTCATTCTAAAAGTTTGGAGTAAAAATATGAACAATGAAAAGTTGTTTTCCTTAATTTAAGTGGGTAACATATTATTAGCAGGGCCGGTCCTACCAAGGTGCAAATGAAGCACCTCACCAGGCGGCACGCTTGGGTCGCAGCATCATCAAAATACGGAAAAGTTAAAACCAGTGTAACGAAATGGAAGATTTCTTTCCGCCAACGGACCATGTTCGTCCTCCGGACATTAAAGTATTGTTACATGCAGATCTGGCAGCCCCGCAACTCGATCTCTCTCGAATAGACAAGAATTATGTAGAACAGTATAATCCACTATGTAGAAAGCCACAATTAAAGATTTAGAGCTTTCCAGTATAGTTCAACATACACACCGAAGAAAGCTTCGAGAACTGTTCACACATAGTTCACACATACAAACCGAAGGAAGCTTCGAGAACTGTTCACACATAGTTGACACATATAAACCGAAGGAAGCTTCAAGAACTGTCATGAGATGTTTAAAACACGAAAGCTTTCAGGGAGGAGTCCAGTTAGTCACCGACCTTTATTTACGACGCGAACCAGTGAAAGCGACGGTATTGCCATTAAAGTGCGAATAAATAAATTATCACTTATTTTTAAACGAATTGTGTGTTTTTACTTGAAATCCCGGCAAACCCCTAGCTCGCAACAGTATGGTTTCCGGCAAAACAGGGCTGAGAGCGTAAGTTTCGATCAGTTAGGTCATCAACAGGAGGTACTGCTTCACTGGACTTTCTGCAAGAGATTTGTCCAAAGTTGGCGTAAGAATGTACCGGTAAGCAACATGAATCCGTGAACCAAACCGTCTTCGTTTTTGCTCCCTTTTATCAGAGTTCTTCAAAAATGGTATCTTCCCCGGAGAAAACTTTGACGAAAAGCTTTCGAATATCTCGCTGCTAAGTTTTTTTTTTTTTTTTGACAAAATGGATACAAATTTGTGAGCACTTTTTTAAACATTGTTTTGACGATTTTTAATGTTTTAGCAGTACGTCGCATTATTTTTCACCTGGGCACGTACTTTATGCCTTAATAAATTAACGTATTTTCCGAATATACAAATTAATTACCATCATTTAAGCTAATTTAATAGTGTTGTATTGCTTTGAATCTTAACTAAATATAAAGCTTCGTTGTATGATACAATCTAATTTGTTTCAGCGTAAGCATAAAAATTGTAAAATTTATTATGTTTCCAATATCTAACGAATTTCGTGTCCAAATCAGAGCGAATATTATGAAAAATTTATCGTTAAAATGTCCTATGAATCAGCCTCAAAATTTCATAGCAATTTGGAGTCTTTGTCATAATTGAAGAAATAAGCGTTGCATAAGAATATATTTTTTTTGTTACGCACAATCGCTGTCAGGCTTCTGTACTTCCATTTAAAAAATACCAATCGCCCAGCATTTTGTAGAATTGTTTTAAAATTTATTGTTAGAAATTCGGCGCAAAACCTAATTTCTAAAGTACATATGTTTCAACCATTTCAGTTTTTTTAAATTTGTAGTACTGTTACATGTTCACCAATTGTAACTTTGTAAAATTTTGGTCGAAAAATTGCTGGCGAAAATGTCAAAAACACAATCTCACATGTCAAACATTTGAACTCTTACGTCACGCAATTTTGTCGAAAAACAACGTTTTTTCGTGGCATTTCTGTCGGGAACTTTGAACCCCTTGAGCTAGGGTGTAGCCTAGTAGGTAGCGTGTTGGTCTTGCAATGCGAAGGTCGTGAGTTCAAATCCCGGTCGAAGCAATATATAATTCCAGCACATTGCCTGCTCGGATATACCTTGGTCACCTCAATCTACGAAAATGAAAAATTCGTAGAAAGAGGGTTGTGCGAAGGCTAAAAATCCTTCCACAATAAGTAATATAAAATGTCAAGGCCAAGGTCCGATTTGGGCTGTAGCGCCATTGTAGAAGTAGAAGTTGATGCCATATAACCCGTAATGCGATAGTACCCGAGTTTTGTTAATATAAATAAATATACAGATATTGCCCAATTACATTGTTATTAAGATACAACAGATATAAGTCAAAATCGGGATCTGGTATAGAATTATTAGATTAATTATGAAGTTAAAAATTTATAGTATCAACGACTAGTTCCGTTCGAGTTTCGAGAGCCTTTTGACGTTTATATCCTTATGTATTTAGATAACATACAGTTATTAGGCAAAAATTACCAATCTTGAACTGTGCAGATGATTAGCACCAGTGTTCAAGAAAAACTGCGATTTAAATTTATTTAAAGGGACTTAAATGTGAAATGAGATGTTCGACCCGTTCCCAATAAGAACCTTTTAAAGAGATGAAGGAAGCAAAGAAGAAAGAAAAGAAGTAAGAAAGGTAGCAAATACACAGAATTAAGGTAAATGGAAAATAAGAAAAAATTTTACGAAACTGTATCGTTAGACAATATCTATTTATCTTCACTGCCTGGACTATTGTTTATTCGCAGAGTTTGCATGAATCTCCTTAAGTTCGGTTATTGGCTTTTGCGCTACTCTTGTCCAATTGCAGAAGATCTTTCTATATGCGTATTCTTCTTCCATTTCGATCGATTCTGGCTTCAAGGAAAAAATGTCCAGCTAACGAATGCTATATGAAAGAATTAGGCTCAAAAGCTAACAAACTTGTTCCAGCTTTGCCTGAGATAAGTGACCATTGCGATCTTATTGTTACATTATGATCGATTAATGTGGCTTTTGGCGGCACATGAAAAATTTCTACCTTTTAAAAGTTAATTTTCTTTTTAGGTTCGAAATGATTTTTAAATTTTTCGATCGCCTAAGCCAAAGTATTATCTTCGCTTGTCTTGATGATGTTATAAAGTAGAACGCCCTGATCCCTAATAGAGTGCAAAAACAATACAATGTTTCTATGCTCGACGCACTATCCAAATTTGGAGTAACCAAAAAATTTCAAATCTCTGGAGCTACAGACATACTTTTGGATATGTTCAAGAACTGCAAGTTGTGTTTTGGGTGCTCCAGCTCATATATGCGAGTAGTTGTCAAGAGGGGAACGAATATAGGTCTTGTAGATATTAGAGGCGTTTGATGACATCTAGTGCAACATGAAAAATATGTTTGCTCCAATCGAGATTTTTGTTAGGTTCAATGCCGAGTAATGTGAATTCTTCTGAGAGTCCAATTGTACGCTATCGAATGCTAAATTCGAGGAACCCGCCGGAACATTCTTTTTAAAGGAATGGATGACAGGCCTAAGTTTTTGAGGCATTGAGATCTGCTCTATTTTTCTTGCTCCAATCTAGGATTAAGTTGAGGTCTGAGCTAAGAGATCTGTAAAATTCATCGCGTTTAGAATTTCCTGAAGTACGATGAGCTTCAGTAACGGAGTCGAATTGATAGATGTTATCCTGAGTACTGTCATCTGGAAATCAATGAATTGTGTTGAGTTTTGCTGATAGAAGATCATTAATGAAGATTAAAAAGACAGTGGGAGATATAACAGAGCCTTGGAGGACTCCGAAATTAATCTGAAACGGTTCGGATCATATGCCATCTATTACGACTCGTATCGAGCATGCACTACTAAAACCTATGGTTATGAGTTTTGCCAATTGACATTTGTTAAAGTTCGCAAATATGTTCGTGCCAGACAGAGTGAAATGCCTTCTCAATATCTAGAGTGACTATTCCGACGGGTTCTTCATTGTTTGAGTAATCTTTAATGAAGCTGAGTACTCTGAGTAACCGAAGATGAGTGGAGTAACCAGGTCGAAATTTGAACTGTATGCTTGGCTTCGATGTTATTGTGGATTCTCTCAAGGATAATTTTCTTCAAAAATTTACTTGGGGAAGACAGCAATTTTATTGGTTTATAACTTCCTACTTCAGAAAAATCTTTTCCTGGTTTGAGGATGGGATTTACTAGCCGATTCTTGATTATATTTTGAATACCATTTATGCCCACGCTCTGCATTATTTTAAGAAATTCGATAATGCCTTAATATTTTTCGGCTTAAGGATCAAGCCTGATCAGAAGTCTGAATCCAGAGAAGATGAGATGCGTAGGTTTAGTTTTATCAGCAATGAGTTCTGATTATTCGGCTGGTACAGGTTTCTGAAGCCATTGAGAAGGTATATATGTTGCCGTCATTCTAAAATTACTTAAAATACTCAGTTTTCACAGCTTTCTAAACGATTTTTCTACGTTCATGAGCATATTACTCCAAATTAAGTTTCTTACCGACGTTTGTGTAGTCCGTTTGCTTGGATTTTTAATTATCTAATGCCCTTTTTTTACCACTTTCTGCGAAATGGATTTCTTTCCTTTTAGAAAATCCGTAAGTTCAGTTTTATTTTAGGAGGGCATTTATTGGTTATTTGTGATGGATTCAACCTATTTATTTCAGAAGTATATAGTTACTTGTGCGAAATTAAAGTTAGTGAAGTATAGAACTGCTGAGTAGTCATTGAAACTTCAGCCAGTTGGTTTTGCTAAAGGAACTTTGGTAGAATGACTGTTAAGTTCAAAACGATCATTATTCAATTCAATAGGTAGATGGGGTGATGAAAGCTGTTTTTATGTTTATTAGCTGAAGTTAGATGTATTATTAATGACAATATCAATAGAAGAGAGGCTACTCCGGTTGAAGTGGGCTTAGATTTAGGCAGTAGGAGGTGGTTTCAAAGAACCACATTGCACTGCCACCATCTAGTTGGGTCCATCTTACTATTGATTATGAGATGGAAGTTACTCTTCTTGGTTGGCGTAAAAGTTTCAGATAGGTGTGGACGGAAAATTGGTCTAGGTTATTTTATTGAATAAAAGCTTAAAAGTTTTATTCCCTCTGGGACAGTTCCAATGCATATACTTGGCATTTAATTTACCAAATATAATAAAGTTAGATTTATTTTTCATAGGTAATCTAAAATCTTCCATAAATATTTCAATTCAATTTGGCTATACTGCCATTAAAGAACAGTTCTAGAACAGATAAAAATGCTAAATGTATGTAATGTAGTTAGAGCCAGTGCTAGCTTCCGATCCAGTTGAAAATATCGAGAGTTGCTACTGGTGCTTTGGAGGAATGTAAGCTTTCAATCCCGATTTCAATAGCGCAACTTTTTATGGATATTGATTCTTTGTATATTTTATTGCCTGTGGTCCAAATCTCAATGGCTTTTCACATGACAGTACATCAGAAAACATCTACAAATTAAATTTTATTACACAGACTTGACGTATATCGGAAGTACAAATTGAAATCCGCCGTTTCCCAATAGATAGCGCTAGCAGTCAATGTTGATCAACAATGGCGGATCAGACACGTCACATGGTAAACTTGGGCGTCAGTCAACTCCTTGTCATTGATTTGTGAAGTTTTATTGGCGTCGTATACTTTTTTGTGGCCGAAGAATATGTCGAAGTTGGAGCCAAATAAACGTCATTTGCGGGAAGTTTTGCCTTTTGTTTTCAAATCAAAAAAGTCTGCAGCTGAGGACCAGCATGGCAGTGGAAAAGAGAAAATTTTTATGGTATAACATGAGCTGTTGAAACCGAGTGAAACCGTCACGGGAGATCACTATCGAATACAATTAATGTGTTTGAGCCGAGCATTGCAGGATAAACGTCCACAGTATCAAGACAGACACGACAAAGTGATTTTGTTGCATGCTTTGGTTACAGGTTGCTCAGGTTGTTCAGGTTGTGAAACCCACCTGGAAACGCTGAAATGGGATGTCTTACCCCACCCGCCGTATTTTCCACACATCGCCCCTTCCAACTGCCACCTATTCCGATCGATGACGCATGGTCTGGCTGAGCAGCATTTTCATTCTTACGAAGAGGCCAGAAATTAGGTCAATTTGTTGATCAGCTCAAAAGGAGTGCAGTTTTTCGACGCGGAGTCCGAATGCCGCCAAAAAGATAGGAAAATATTGAGGCTAGCGATGGGCATTTCTTTGAATAATAAATATTTAACCATTATTGCACAATAAAGTTTCGAATTTTGAAAAAAACGGCGGTTTTCATTTTGTATTCCTATATATCAGAACTGAACTTTGCGTTTTCCCATGGAATTAGTCTTTTGGAAAATTTATTTGCATTCGTATTTCAAGTAGCTGTAATGATAATAAAATCTAAGTCTTCTTCATTAAACTGTAGTCGTATAAAGGTCTCAGCAGAGACCGAAACATCACACATAATAAATCAAAGAGTGTAAAATCCGGAAATTTTTCGTTTCAGTTCAAAATGCACTGTAAGAACTTGCACCAAGCCATATAAATTATAAATTTTTAAATTATTATTATATTTGTTTACTAAATGCAAACTTCTTTTACGAAGTTTTACAGTGCAATTTAATTTCGATTCCGCGCTATAAGGTAAAGCGAAACCTGTATATCTCCTTATCAACTTCTGATTAATTTTTTTGAATACACATACACTCGTATAGATCTAATTTTGTAACCAGAAATAAAATCAGATTCATAACATAAATTTCAAAAGATCACTGGTTATCTTGATATATCTTCATATGTTTTTTGTTGAATTATTTACTAATCGTCGCAGTGTTTTTAAAATAGAGTAACCATTTTCAAAAGTGTTGCTATTTGAGTTAAATTCATAAAAGGTATAGAAATTTAAGACATTAAATAAAAATTATTAAAAATAAAATTTACCTTCTCTAAAATCATAAGTAATCTTCACTTTGAACAAAAATCCTATGAAACAGCATACGATCGAATCAAATCAATTAAATTTTCTATCACTTTCGTCATTCCGTGAACTGAATTGAAACTTTTCTAAAACAAACTTCGACTCATAAATATTTTTTTCTTAATGTCATTTTATTTCCTATATTTCACATAATATCACTAACAATAAAAATAATAATAATAATAATAAGTAAATAGATAAAAATCTGTATTATTACTCATATAAGACAGAAATAAATTGCAATTATTTATTATAAAACTTGTATTATAAATTTATTATGCATAAAATAACCTTCGGTTGTCATTTAAATGGACACTTTAACGTTATGACAAACAATAATAAACATCATCATGATCATTGGCACTAACTTAAAACATTGTTGAGATCACGTTTTTTTTTTATTTTTCTCTCGATCTCTAACTACCGATCATCAGCCACATCACTTTAAAATAATAATTTTTATATTTTTTTCAAGTTGTATACAAACAAGAAATTTTTCACATTTAGCTATTCAATATTATTTCAATTATTAATTATATATTATATTTCCGTTCACTTTTATTGTACAATAAAACAGTATTGATCTATAAAGGATCTTAAATCCGGTAAATTGTTATTATTTAATTTATTTTTCGAGTTATTTAATGCTTAACGATCGCGACGAAGATCACCTTTTAAACTATCACGATCACTTAACTCTCTTATGTTCTAAACTGATAAATTATTGATTTATTTTTTTTAATTTCTAACAAATAAAAATTTATTTATACTATAAACTTTATATTGATATTTTTTATTTTATTTCAATAATATCGAACTGATCTTTTGAAAGATCCTTTAAAACGATCACGAAGAATATTGAAGCGGGCACAAACAAATTACTATAAACAATTTTTTTTTTTTGCTTAGATCGTCAAATATTACGCTAATATGTGTAAGATTACGATAAATACTAATGTGTGTAAAAGAAAAACGATGGTGTATGTATGTTTGCGATGTTTTACAGAGAAGAGTCAATTCACGACTGAAGAAGTCGACCTATTGCAAGGTAAAAATGATCATCACAACGCGCTCGATGTATAACAGGCCAGGTATGATGATAGTTTGTTGTGTTTAAGCTTAGAGCCTCTATAACGTTAAGGCTAAAAAGGTAAGGTAAAAAGTATCAAAGATGAATTTTTTAAAGAAGAGACTTGATTCGCATCGCACCATATGATTTTTATTCTTTGAGATTTACTTTTTTTTTTTTTAATATTCCATGTTAAATTTGTTGTGTACCTTTCTTTTAGATATCAAATATAATATAACGAAGATATTGGAATGGGCCATAGTTATTAGTTATTGGGTTTGTTGTATTTATGGTTTTGTTGATGTTTGGTTTTTTATTTATATCTGAGAAAAAAATTCATACATATTTGAAATTACGTTGAACTTAATAGGCCGGCTAGTTTTGTACAAGATCTAGTTTATCGGAAAAAAAATTTTTTTTTTCTGATTCATTACGCTATAATTCAAGGAAAATAAGTAAAAGTAAGTTGTAGCTACGATCGTAAAAATGGAGAAATGGAATAGAATGGAACGAATAGAGTTAATGTGGAAAATTAGCGCTTATTTATTTAATATAAATTAACATAAGTTAAGATAGTTTTAGTTAGTTTTATTATTTTAGTATTTTTATTTATTTATTTATATTTTTATTTATAACACGTGAGAGCATTGCGGCCTTTTTGGCCTATTGTGCGATTACTGCCCTTATACCCTACCATAACTCAATAGCTTTAGCTAATCTGAGTATCTGTAAGGGAGCCATGTTGGCTAGTTCCTCGGTGGAAATGAAACCTTTCCCCAGAAGATTATGCCTTTTCCTTGCCACTGCTTCAGAGTGGCATAGGATATGTATTGTCGTTTCTAAGTCTTCAAGACAGAGGCGGCAAATGTCGGTTTCAGCTAAGCCCATATTATTAAGGTGGTGGTTCACTCCACTGTGTCCCGTCATTAGGCCGATTCCTGAATTTCAGGATATCCTCCACTTTGTTTTTTTGTGGTATGATTAGTTTTTTTGAGGTTAATAAGCCTGAAAGTCTATTCCAGTAGATTTTGTGTTCTTGTTCAACCCACTTCTTAAGTATCGAGCTTTGATGCCCTTTTGATTTTCCGCAGAATGGCTCTGGACCAATAAAGCTTATTTCCGCGCCATTTTTTGCAAGGCGATCAGGCTCTTCGTTTCCCTCAATTCCCATATGTCCTGGTACCCATATTAAGGTTACGTCGCTCCTTTTTCCCAGGATGATTAGGTCTTGAAAACAGTCCCAAACTAACCTCGATCCGTGTTTATTGGATGCTAGGGCTTTGAGAACCGCCTGACTATCCGATAGGATATAAATTGATTTGTTGCGATGAGCTCTCCTTATATTCTCTTGGATATATAGCTCTATTGCAATTAGTTCAGCCTGAAAGATTGTGGCTTCTTTGCCGAGTGGTTTTGAAACCGAGAAGTTAGGACTTTTGACTCCGGCTCCTGTCCCCTCAGAAGTGTGCGAACCATCTGTATACCAGATGGTTGATCCCTCTTCCATTTCAGGTAGCGTGGATTGCCAGTCTTTGTTTGTAAAGTTTTAGTCCACCAAATCGTTGATCCGTATGTGACTATTGGAAGAATGATTATTCTGTAGCGCCAGTAAATCATTTTGGGCTTTAGTCCCCATTTTCTGCCAAATAAGCTTTTACAGGCCCAATATGCCTTTAGTGCTTTGGCATGAGTCCATTCTATATGTTTGTTCCAGTTGAGTTTGTTATCCAGTATGACACCTAAATAGTTTACCTCATCTGAAAAGGGTGTTAGTGTTCCATTTATTGAAGGGGGTATGATGTACGTTTTCCTTCTATTTGTAAGTGGTACTAGCTCAGTCTTACTTGGGTTGATGTTCAAGTTCTTAGACTGACACCAGTTCTTTATCACTTCTAAGGCTCATTGTATTCTTTCCGATATCATTAAATCATGTTTGCCTCTAATGATAATGACGAGGTCATCGGCATATCGTATAGCCTCGTATCCCTGTTCTGTTAGACGGTCCAGGAGTTCATCTACTACAATTAACCAAAGAAGTGGAGATAGTGGGACAGCCTCTATAGGTCTGTGCAGTCATTGTGCTATCACCTAGATCCATGGTTGTCATTCGGCTCCTTAGCATGGCATGTATCCATCTAGTCGTGGCCGTTTGCAAACCCTTTTTCCTAGCCGTCGCTATTATGGCTTCATGTGGAGTATTGTCAAATGCTCCTTCTATATCTAGGAATGCACAAAGTGCAATTTCTTTATAGTATTTTGCCTTTTCGATTTGTCTTACCAGACCGTGAAGGGCTGCCTCTGTTGATTTGCCCTTTTGGTAGGCATGTTGATTAGTATTAAGACGAAACTTGTTGGGTCCTGTTCTTACGTGTATGTCCATTAACTTCTCCATCGTTTTGACGAAGAAGGAGGTAAGGCTTATAGGACGATATGACTGCTGATCAATGGGACGATTCCTTGCCTTCGGTACAAATACCACCCTCACTTTCCTCCAGATTTTTGGGATGTATCCCCAAATAAAGCTGGCTTTAAAGATCCTTATCATTATTGGCATTAAGATCTCTAACCTCTTCCGCAGTAATGCGGGGAACATTTTATCTACTCCGGCTGATTTGTAAGGCTTAAAGGTGTTGATTTCCCATCTGATTTTTTCCGGAGTGAAGATTTTACCAGCAATGCTTTTACTGTGCGGAGTTTGACGATATGTTCTTTCCTCCGCCTCTAAATCCTCATTGTTGTTTATTATTTTGCAGCCTGGGAAATGTGTTGCCAATAACACCTGAAGGGTTTCCATACTGCTTTTAGTAGAGGACCCATCCGGTCTCTCCAAAATTCCGATATTTATCAGGGTGTCTTTTGATAACACCTTTTGAAGTTTTAATGCTGCTGGGAGATCATCTATCTCTTCACAGAATCTTCTCCAAGACTCTTTTTTCAACTTTCTTAGAAGATTGTTATATTCGGTTAGAGACTCTCTGTATTCGTCCCAGGTCCCAAAGGTCTTTGCTCTGTTGAACAATTTCCTAGTTTGCTTGCGTTTTGCCGCTAGTTCCTCGTTCCACCAAGGTGTTTGTTTGGCCCTTTTTTTGTTGAACAGGACAACTTTGTTCGTAAACATTAATTATATTGTTTACGAGTTTGTTCGTGATTTTATCAATGCTGTCTGGGCTGTTTATTGATTCTTCTTCGATACCTAGTTCAAATTCTAGGACTGACTGGTACAGATTCCAGTTGGTGCGTTTAGGGTTTCTGTATTGTCCGATATTTTCAAATGAAGTCTTAATATCAAAACAGATATGCCTATGATCCGATAATGAGGCTTCCTTTGATACTCGCACTTGTCAGCCAGGCAGAGACTTGTTATTGTTAGGTCAAGTACTTCCTGCCTAACTGAGTTTACAAAAGTCGGTGTGTTACCTCTATTTACTACGTCTAGGTTGTTAGTAGTAAGATACTCCAAAAGTGACTCACCTCTTTTGTTGATATCACTGCTTCCCCAGATAGTGTGATGAACTTTAGCGTCACTGGTATTTTGTGGATTCTACTCTATTCCACCAGCTCCATGACGCCTTGAGGAGGCTTCCGTGGCATAGTGGGCAGCGTGCTTGCTTCTCAGTCAATAGGTCGTGGGTTCGATTCCCACTCCAGACGGAATTTTTTTAAGCGCAAATTTTTCAGTTGCTACTGGTGATAAAAGATTATTCGCAATAAAATGGGGAAACGGTGTAAGACTGAAACAGTTCCTCTTCAAGAAGGCCTAGATACTCAGTAGATGGTTTCTGTTCGCTTTCTATCATTCAGTCCCCCATAACATCTGCAAATATCTGTCAGTAAGAAGCCAGTACAACTGAGCAATATACCAGCTTCTCCACTCGCTACGGTCGTTCTCACTCCCATTCCCCTACCTTCCCAATCCCATTTCATCCCTTCATGACTGTGTTTGTGCATTGCACATAAAGGCCGAAATTGCCTATAACACAGGTTATTCTATAAAAAAAAACAGGTGGCGCCTCTTGCTCCTCCCCCGGAAAGTAGGACGAGGCAATTATTACCTCTTGGCTTCCTCCTGCCGTTGGTATTTTGACCAGTACCGCTACTAAATCTGTTCGGATGAAAAGGCATATTTAGGTAATTCATTTCTGATGATATTAGAATTGCAGCTCTTGGCCTGTCACTTCTTTTATCAAAGATCACCTTACCCATTTTTTTAGGAATCCCAATAATTTTGCCCATAGCGGCTCTCGGTTCCTGAATTAGGGCTATGTGGAATTCCTCTTTACCGAATCTCCATGTTATTGTGTCCATGGCCGCTGCTGCACGATGGATATTCGCTTGTATAACTCTAATTTTACTTAGAGTTATGGCTCGCCGCTCTTGAGCTCCTTGACCTTAGGGCGGAGAGTCACGCTAGAGAATTTAAAGCAGACTCTATGCTCCTTTTGTTTAAGCTTTTCCAAAGATTGGCCGTCGATGGAGAAGGTTATGATGGTGTTTGTGCCCTCTATTCTTCTAGTAAGAACCTTCCAGTTAGAGGCGCGCAAACCAGCATTTTGCGCAACAATGACGGTGGTAATTTCCTTTGATGTTTTTGTCTCGTGAGAAAAATATCCCGTGATTATTTCTAATCGCGGGATATTCTCCTCCCTGCCCTGATGTTTGTGGACTCGTCCGGCTTGATGCCTTCTGCTGTTTTTTCCAACCATGCTGCGGTTTGCTCATCTAGGCAAATGATCAGCATCCAACCTGGCTTAAGGCTGAGTCCACCAAATTGTGGAATTATCTCCTCTTTTGTCGCGTTGGAAATCTCTTTTAGTATGTTTTCTTGTATTGTAGCTAGCTGCTCCGCTTTAAGGAACTTATGAGGATGTTTGGTATGTATTATACTGATCCTGATCACCTTTACTGCGTCTCTGTAGCTAGTATCCGACTGAGCCTCTTCTGCAGGTCTATGCACTACGTTTTTGCTTACTATTTTAGACGTTTTGTTACCACTTCCCACAGATGGCGGTGTTGTAGAAGAGGTTCTGCCTCTTTTCATTGCCTTTTTCTGTGCTGGCGATAACGTATTTTTATACTCTAAATGGAATAGTAAGTTTGCGTCAAAGTTTTTAACGCTAAGATTTCAGGCTCGTAGAAAAACATAACAGAATTATGAATTATTATGATACTCTAGATGAGATGGAAATGGCTTTAATATATCGGAAAATATGTCGTCTCAAATTCTTTCGAATAGTGAATAGAGACTTTTGCATGGGAGGTGGTAGAAGTAGAGGCAGAGGTTTGTATTTTTCGTATATGACACCGATCATGGCACGCAAAATGTGTTTTGCTGTATTTAAAGTTTTTAGTTTTCATTATTTTTAAAGAAATTGGTCATAGATTTTCTGAAATTGGGGCATTTGTATAAGAGGTGGCAGAGGAAGTGGAGCATTTAAGATGATTTTGAAACTATTATCATCATCCTCATCACCATGCTTTAATTCAATTTCAAAGTCGATAGTTCATATACTTGAAGGAGAAATACTTTTCTTGAATTTATAATACAGATATTTGTATGGGAGGTGGTAGAAGGAGTGAAGCGGAGCTGGTAATTTTTTCTAACACTTATTTCAATTATTAAGAAACAAATTCTGGCATTTACAGTTTTTTACGTTTTCTAGTTTGAATGGAAATCGATAAAATGCATTGAACAAAAATTATGCATTTGTATGGGAGGGGGTAGAAGGAGTGTACAAATGTTTTTTGCATTAATAATATTTCTGTTTGTATACTTCATACAAAATATCAAGATGATAGCTTTAACAGTTTCGAAGAAAAATAATTTAATTTAAATTTCAAAATTTCGTGAAATTTGTATGGGAGGGGGTAGAAGGAGTGAGGTGAAGATGATAAATATTTTTAAGATATATTGCAATCATAGTAGAATTAATTCTGACATAATTTCGTCTTTTCAGCTTTACTAGTTTCAATGAAAATCGAAAATATGTATTTTTCAAAATTGTATATTTGTATGGGAGGGGGTAGAAGGGGTAAGGGGATTGGGTTAATATTCCGTGATATTAATGATATCTAGATCATAATACTTTGACCTAAATATCAAGTCGATAGCTTAAATAGTCTCAAAGATAAATCAGCTTCTTAATATTTCGAAATTTCATGAAATTTGTATGGGAGGGGATAGAAGGAGTGGGGGATGTACCCCATTCACGAACTTAAAGTAACTTTTTTGCTAAAAATGACAGACAAAATTTTTTAGCACTATATCTCAAAGCTTTCGAGAGTTATTCTGTAGACAGACAGACAGACAGACGAACAGACGATCACTCGGAATCGAGGTTTTTGAGCGACAACAAATATTTCTGTGTCCTTGGCGGCTCTGTGCGAGCATTATTTCTTAGCGATTCTAGATTTTATCTAGACTATAAAAATTAATTATACATAATTTTATGTTATCACTCGAAAATTTCGGATCCGAATGTCCGTCTGGCTGGCCGTCCGTTCACCGTTTAACTTGAGAATCCGTCTAGTAAGTTCAAATTTTGTTTTCAGCAAAACTCTAAGGTCATGTTTGTAAACGGACCAAATTGTACCGCTCTTTCGACCCTCTCCCATACAAAATGACACAATTTCATTTTAAAAATATTTCCTTGGAATACATAGATGCTCTTGATCTGAAAATTCGAAATTACTCTTTTAAAGCCAAATATATTAATTTAAAAACAAAAAACAAAAATTAAAACCCCTCACTTTTGTGTAGCATCACGTCTGTCGTCCAAGGGTATACGCCGTATACCCACTGCTCATTTCCTAGAAAAAGCGTATACCCAATTGTACCAGGGCTATTTACTGTGGTATACGCTGTTATATACGCCGTATACCTTGTGTCTTTCCATAGAATTAGCTTGTATCGCATATTTTTTACATGGAGATATTTAAGATGTTTCTAATTTTTCCGGATAATTCACGTAATGTACGGCCACCTAAAAGAACTGTTTGTTATTATATGTAGAAGAGATTGGAGAGCACTTAATCAGCTCTACAGATATTTCGACTGGAAATTGTGCTTGAATACAATGATTGTGATACAGTTTGTCAAAAGATTACTGGAACAATCCTAAAGGGTGTGAAGATCTACAACCACTAAAGAATCTAACCATCGACAGATACATCGATCAACAAAAATAGTTTTAATGCCGTACAAAAAATGAAAAAAACACCCAACTTCTGCCAACAAATTGCTGTACAACGTGTTAAGGAATGCCAGTAAATCAACTCTCAAAAATATTAAATTCCAACATGACTAAAGGCTTGAAACCCCAAAAGGCTCAAAATCCTTTTGGTCACACTTAAAAACGGTCAACAAAAACTTCATAAAATCTTCCTCATCTCTTTTTTCAGATGTTGACTGAAATATCACGAATCCTGTTGAGAAAATTAATCTCCTGGCTGCGAACTTCGCAAGAAACTTCAAACTTCCATCATCAAATCAGCCTTCACCAAAACCACCGCATTCTGGTTTCTCACTTCCACCTATTCACTTTCTAGCACGTATTATCTCCAAGATACTCAGGGATCTTAATACTCACAAATCTGATGGTCCTGATGCCATCCCCCCTTCTACAGTTTAGAACTGTTTTTCCTCTCCGTCTAAGCCCATTCGCAATTTATTTTACATATCATTATCTGCAGGACAAACAGTCATGTGGAAAACGGTGAATGTACTGCCAATCCCTAAGAAGAGAAACAAAGCGATTCCTTCGAACTACCGCACTATTTCTTTTACTTCAGTGCTATCGAAAGTCACGGAAACGGCTGTCAATCGCAAACTTGTCTGTTATATTGAAGGTAACCATCTTATCCATGATCACCAATACGGGTTCCGTTCTGGGCGATCCACTGGAGATCTCCTCGTCTATCTGACTGAACGTTGTAACTCGTGCATTCCTAAATACGGTAAATGTCAAGTGCTGGCTCTTGACATTGGGAAGACCTTTGACAAAATTTGGCACGAAGGTCTTTTAGTAAATAGCCATAGGTGTTAACACTATCTTTATGAAGTGGATTGAGAGATTCCTTTTTGAACGATCGATACGAGTAGTCCGTCGGTCCCAACCGATTAGAATCGATTTCGGCATCCTAACACCCTTTCTCTCTTTAATCTTCATTAATGACCTCCAGTCAAAAACACTCAATCTAATTCATAGCTTTACTGATAACAGTACCATGGATAACAAATTTCAATTCGACTTCGTTACTGATGCTCGTCGTTCTTCGAGGAATTCTAAACGTATCCAATTGTACGATTCATTGAACTCAGATCTCAGCTTAATCCTGGAATGGTGCAGTTAAAGTAAAATAGAGTTCAGTACCTCAAAAACTCAGACCTGTCATCACCATCATCATCAATAGGCGCGAGAGCCCAAATCGGGTCCTGGCCTCTTGAAGTCGTCGCCTCCAATCGTTTCGATCCAAAGACTGCGTCCTCCAGCTGCTAATTATACTCTAGATGAAATCTGAGAGTATTATAAGTTTGCCACAAAGTTTGTAACGCTAAGAAATAAGGCTCGGAGAAAAAAATGAATGATACAGAAGTTCATATAATCACTCAAAAATCTCAAAACCGGATGTCCGTCCGTCTGTCCGACCGTGTCCTCTCTAGCTTGAGAACGCGTTAATCTAGAAAGTTCAAATTTTGTACATGTCGTTTTTGACAAAAAAGTAAGGACAATTTCGTGAAATCACTCCACCCCTTCTACCACCTCCCATACAAAATGACACAATTGCGCAATTTGACAATAAACGTATTTGCTCAAAAAGTATAAAAGCTATTGGTCTCAAATTTGGAACATATTACTTTTTTGATGATATTAATCTATCATATAAAAATTATGCGTGTCCTCTTTCTCCTTCCACCACCTCCCATACAAACTGTACTTTTTCATGAAATACTCTAAACCAATTTACTTAGTGCGTATAAAATTTACCGAGTTGAAATTGCGCGCTAAATATTTATTTGGAATTATTAGTAAGACTAAGAAATAAACTGCCAACAAGTCGGGCGAAACTTTATTATTTTTGGGACAAAATGCGCATGCGTAGAAAGTCAATATGCAGGTTAGAGTGGTTAGGGAAGACTAAGTGAAGGAGCTTCTTGGGCAGGGCAGTTCTCAATTTAACACTTTCCGGAAAAGTTCAAAAGCTCCATATTTCATTGGTTTATTTATGCAAGTTTGAGTTTTCATGAAGGGAGGGGGGAGGGTGATAGTAAGGGTGGGTGGATGTTAATAGTTTCTTAATTGATTGCTTGAACCAAATCCAATATTCTTTGTATAGAATGTCAGTTTCATAGACGAAATTGCATAGAATTTTCATTGGATTCGGTGAATTTTAAATTCACGAAACCAAACATTTGTATGGGAGGGGGTAGAGGAGGTAGGGGAATCGTAAAATTTGTGATGCAGTTTTATTTCTTTTTTTTTGTGAGGTGCTTGTACAATATTTCATGTTTGTAGCTTTTAATTTTTTAGTTATTAGATTTAATGAAATTGGTCGAAATCATACTTTTGTGTGGGAGGGGGTAAAAGGGCAAGTGCTATCTCAAAACTTTTAACGTAATTTTATTTCAACTATTTTTGTAAGTTCTTGTGCAAAATTTCAAATTGATAGCATTTAATAGTTAAGTGATAATTGATTTCTTAGAAATGGTCGAAAAAAAATTTTTGTATGGGAGGGGGTAGAAGTTTTAAAGATATTCAACCAGTTAATATTTTAAACTCTTGGAGATTTTTTTTAAATGCATTTCGCAAATTTTCAAGTTTCTACCTAAAAATTTCATTCAAAAATTTTGAGTTTATGTGTTTTTTTCATTGCACATGAAACACTTTGTGCACGTTAGACCCCCACTTCGGTGCATAACAATTTTGGAACAAATTATTATTTTTTTTCCATGTACATTAAATAGATGTGTCGACGTGCAAAATTCAAACTTTGTATCTTTTACCAGAGCCATAAAAAATCACTCAAAATTTTCAACATTTTCGCTTCCCACCTCCCTCCCCTTACACCCCCCAACTTAAATTTTTTACCAAAATTAAAGACTATATAGCTCTACAATCTGACAAATTTTCAATTTGATATGTGTACTCAATTTCGAGATTTGGTTATTTGTAGTTTTGGAAAGTGTGCCATTTTTTAAATGCTCCCCATTTCCCCCCACTACTATTATGTCCATATATTATATTTTTTTCATATGTCACTAGTAAAGCTTAGTATTCGTTTCAAGTTTCAATTACATAGCTTAAGAGACAATCGAGATATTAATTTTTAAGTGTTTTTCCTTGCACCCCCCCTGACCCTCCCCCTTACAAGAATTGGCTTCTATCTAAACTGATTCTAGTAGATCTTGATGCCATCTTAATTGTCTCAAAATATCAATTTTTTATGGGTAGCAATTTCGAAGATATAATCATTTGAAAAAAAAATTCGGCCGCCAATTGGCTCTTAGCCCCCCCTTTTCGCACCCCAATGGATAAAAAAATTAAATTATTTTTAAAAGTTGTCCCACAAACTCTTCTATATGTGTGTTGATTTTTAGCTTCCTAGCTGTAACCATGGTTGAGATATTTGAATTCGTATTTTTCGGTTTAAGCGCTCCCCCTGCCTCCCCCTGAACCCGTACACCCCCCAAAATGGGTATCCGCCTGAGATCCGCAACTACCTACAATCCCTCCAAAAATGAACTTTCTATCTTGAAGGGTTTGGGAGTTAATGTGCGCTGAGCGTACACGTCGGCGTATGGCGTACGGCGTACGGCGGACGGCGTACAGACAGACGGATTTTTTTTTTTTGCATTTTTAGGCTATTTTAGTCATGAAACGCGAAAAAAAAAAATTTCAGGGTAGCAAATTTTTTTTTTTTCCCAAGTCGATCACAATACTTTATTATTAAAATAATAAAGTAAAATTAGAGATTTAGTTTCACCCCTTGTACCCACTCCCATAAAAAAATGACACAATTTCGCAATTCGACAATAAACGGATTTTTTCAAAAAGCATGAAAGCTATTGATCTGAAATTTGTAATATACTACTTTTATAATAATTTCAATCTGCTGTATAAAAATTAGTTGTGTCCTCCCCTTTCTTCCACCACCTCCCACATAAACTGCACTTTTCTACGAAATACTCTAAATAAATTTACTCAGTACGTATGAAATTTATCGAGCGGAAATTATGCGCTAAATAATTATTTAGAATTATTAGTAAGACCAAAAAAAATTAGGCGGTTAGCTTCACTTTTTCTAGCCCCTTCCATACAATTTGACACAATTCAACAACTTTACAAAAATTCGATTTTCCTGGAAAGTATGAATGCTACTGATCTGCAATTTAAAATATGTCAATTAAATGATGTTTACAGTTATGTCTAAAAACGTCATTAATAAGTTCACACTACCACCTCCCACACAAACTGCGCAATTTCACTAAATCCAATACACTAATTTTCTCAGTACTTATTAAATTTTTGAATCCTGAATTTTGTATAAAACATTTTAATAGCATCCTTAGCGTGATATGAAAAAAATAGTTCAATGTCGTCACCCCATTTACCACTTCCCATACAAAATTTCTTAAAATAAAGAAAATTCTGTTTCATCTAGAGTATCGCACGATTGGAGTTAACGCTCAGTCGTAGTCCTGTTATGTTTTTTAATATGGTTTTGCCGTCTTCATCAACCGAGTCTTCCCATCGCTGGCGTGGTTTGCCTACTGGCCGGTTACCACTCGCTTTGCCTTTAAGAGTACGATTGGGGATTCTTCTGTCTTCCATTCGCTCTACATGGCCAACCCACTGCAGTTTACGTAGCTTGATGAACGTTGACGCTTCTGGCTCGTCGTAGAGTAGATAAAACTCATGGTTGTATCTTATTCGCCATTCCGTTCGTTCCTTCACAGGTCCCAAGATTCTTCGAAGGACCTTTCTTTCGAATGCGTTAACTGCTTTTTCGGAAGTTCGCGTTAATGTCCACGTCTCGCTACCATAACAGAGCACAGGTCGTATAATAGTTTTATAAATCAGCAGCTTATTATTCCTGTGCACTTTCTTGGATTTTATTATTGGAAGTACCGAATAATACGTCTTATTTGCAAGTATTATCCGTCGTTTGATTTCGTCTGTTTCATTACCGTCCTTTGCTAGATTAGCCCCAAGATATATGAAGTTATCCACACTCTCCAAATTATATTCCGCAATTGTTATGTTTTGTCTGATTGGCGTTCTCTTTCTTGTTTGCATCATTACTTTTGTTTTGCTTTCATTAATGCGCAACCCGACTTCTTTTGCGGCGGAGTCAAGATTGACAAATACCTCCTTAGCACTAGGGAAGGATATTGCTAGGATGTTAATGTCGTCAGTGTACGCTACTAGTTGGGTGGACTGGAATAGTAGTGTCTCGTTGGTGTCGACTGGAATTTTTCAGACGACATACTCTAGTACCAAGTTGAAAAGCATGGGGGCTACACCATCTCCCTGCTTTAAACCACATTCCATTTGAAAGCTGGTTGTGGAATCGGTTTGTATTCTTACTTGGGAGTCAGTGTTCGTCATTGTGAGTCTTGTTAGTCGGACTAGTTTTGGGGAAACTCCAAAGTCAAGCATGATTTGGTACAATGCGCTCCTATCGATACTGTCGTATGTTTGTTTAAAATCTACGAAGATTTGGTGCACGTCTGTGTTATATTCCCAGCATTTCTCTAGCACCTGTTTCACCGAAAATATCTGGTCTGTTGTAGATCGTCCGGTTCTGAATCCGCCTTGGTATTCGCCAATTATTTGATTAGTATAGGGCTTAAGACGACGTTCAATAATTTTTGCCAGTATTTTATAGGACGTCCACAAGTAGTTCTGTAGTTCTCACAGCAGAGTTTGTCTCCTTTCTTGTAAATTGTACATATAATGCTTTTTTGCCAGTCGTCGGGTATGATTTCCTCTGTCCAAATTTTGCATATCATGTTGTGCAGTATCTCAGCGACACAGTTTCCACCGTTTTTCAGAAGTTCAACTGGTATTTCGTCAATTCCCAGCGCTTTGTTTAGTTTTTGGTCACATAGGGCTGCTTTGATTTCAGCAATCGTGGGTGGTATCGATGATGGTTCTTCTTCGTCAGTTGGGGCCTCGATTGAAATGTTGTCTGTCGTGATAGATGCTAATGGGGTGGGATTGAGAAGATATTCAAAGTAGGAAGCCCATCTCCTTTTGATTTCTTGTGGGTCGCTGATAATGTTGCCCTCTGCGTCTTTGCAGAGACTGGTTTTTGGTTTATATCCAGGCTTGTCATCTATTTCATAAAAAGGATGTTCCCCGAATATAAACTTCGGTTACGTACAATTACACTCTTCAGACGAATTTACATTACTCGGCATAAGACTTAGCAAACATCTCAATTGGAGGAAACATATTTGTGATATTGCACTTGATGTTTCCAAACGCCTTGGTGTTCTTCGAAAATGCAAAAAATAAATTTGTATGGGGAGTGGTAAAGGGGTAACGGCATTGAACCAATTTTTTCACATCATGCTAGAGTTGCTATCAGATTGTTTTATTGAAAATTTAAGCTTCAAAAATTTAATAGGTACTGAGAACATTAGTTTGTTGGATTTAGTGAAATTTTGCCGTTTGTATGGGAGGTGATAGAAGGAGTGGGGAGTTCTTAGTGAAGTTTTCAGAAATAACCATAAACATCATGCATTTGACATGTTTTCAATCACAGAGCAGTAGTGTTAAGACTTTTCAGTAAAATCGACTTTTTGAAAAGTTGTCATATTGCTTGGGAGGGGGTAAAAGGAGTGAAACTACTCATATAATTTTTTTTTATCTTACTAGTATTGCTAAATAAATATTTTGGTCAAAATTTCAGCGCGAGAACTTTTATATGTACGTTCAGAGTAAATTGGTATATAGTATTGGGTTGGTGAATGTTTTCGCAGTGCATTTTGAAATGAAAGAAAAGATTTCCGGATTCTACACTGTTATGTTTTATTATTCGTGACGTTTCGGTCTCTGCTGAGACCTTTATCAAACATTGGTATATAGTATTTCATGAAAAAGTCCAGTTTATATGAGAGGTGGTAGAAGGAGTAATGGAATTCAAATAATTTTTACATCACAGAAATTGGTATAAAAATAATATATTCCAAATTTCGTATATACTTTTGAAGAAAATCGGGTTTTTGTCAAATCTCGAAAATGCGTCATTTTATATGGCAGGGGGTAGAAGAGGTGGAGCGAATTGGCCCTTTCACGAACTTGACCTTAATTTTTTGTCAAAAACAACGTGTACAAAATTTAAACATTCTAGCTCAACGTCTTCTCAAGCAAGAGTGCGAATAGACGGACATCTGGTTTTGATATTTTTGAATGATTACATGAACTTATTTTTTTTCTCCGAGCCTTATTTCTTAGCGTTACAAACTGTGACAAACTTATAATATTCCCAGATTTCATCTAGATTATAAACATAGCAGAACTATGTGCGTAAGGCCCAATCATATGATACTCTAGATGAAATAGGAAAGATTTTATTGTACCGGAAAACATGTCATCTCTAATTCTTTCGAATAGTGAATAGTGACTGTTGCATGGGAAGTGGTAAAACCAGACGGGAGAGGTTTGTAATTTTTGCATAAAACACCGAACGTGATATGCAAAATTTTTAATGCTGAATTTAAAGTTTTTAGGTTTCATAATTTTCGAGGACAATGACGGTTTTGATGAAAAATAATTTAATTGAAATAACGAAATTTCGAAAAATTTATATGGGAGGGGATAGAAAGAATGAGGTGAAGTTCATAGTTTTTCCAAAATTGGTTGCAATTATAATGAAATTAATTTTGGCAAAAATTGATTCTTTGAGCTTTGCAAGTGGCAATGAAAACCGAATAAATACAGTATAGAAATTGTGCAGTCGTATCGGAGGGTTAGAAGAAGTAAGGGGATTAGATTAATATTTTTTGACGTTAATGATCTAATTTTCATGTCAATAGCTAAAATACGAGTAGTGTCGGGCTTAAAATCAATTTTTTTGAATTTCAAAATATCAGGAAATCTGTGTGGGAGGGGCTAGAAGGAGTGGGAGATATGGCCCCTCCATGAAGTTGCTTTTTGCTGGAAATTACATATGCATAAATTCTACACGATATGTCAAAGCTTTCGAGAGTTATGTTGTAGACGGACGGATAGACAGTCACTCGGAATCGAAATTTTTGAGCGAAAACAAATATTTCTGTGCCCTTGACGGCTCTGTGTGAGCATTATTTCATAGCGTTACAAACGGTAAGGCAATCGCAATATACTCTCAGATTTCATCTAGAATATAAAGAGTATCGAAGAAACGTCGCAAGTTTCCATGGTCACCTACTAATCACCCTCTGCACATGCATATCCCATGCCCATGCAGATTTAATCTTTTTTTCTTAAATTATGTGTATTCATTGTTTTAGATCCTTCTAGTTGCGCTTTCAATCATGTTTACGGTTTTCATCTGCTTCATTGGGAATTTGTTACAACAACAAAACAGTTCCCTCGAGTTTTGGAAAGTTTTAAAACCATCCCTAATGAAAAAAACCGCGTTGGCTATAAAGACTAGCGAAAATTTGATAGTTAAGAATATCCCTTTGGCGAATAAGAATCGTCTGCCTTCGGGAAACTAAAATGAAGATAATATGCAGACGGTTTAACGTGGAAGAAATCGACGCAATTCAAAGTTTGAGAGATCTTACCGACAATAGCAAAATTATCCCAGAAATATTTCTTAAGGAAGATACCAACGTTGCCATGTTCCACAGCTGAACAACATAATAACTGATTTGTGATGTTACTTATCAATATCACATGTGTCAAATTTAATATTTTTATATTTAAACTGAGAGCACCGAACTTCGAATCAAAAATATTTATTTAAAGTAATTATTATTTATTTATTTAAAAAAAAATATATACATGGCTAAGGTAATTCTCAATAGGATTAGTGATGTCGTCGAGAGCACTCTCGAGGCTTATCAGGCTGAATTACGTAAAGGGGTGTCTTGTACCGACCACACAAATACCCTACGGAAATGGGTTTGCCACTACATCTCATGTTTGTGGACTTCAAGAAGGGTTTCGACAGCGTTAAGAGAGATTACATATGGAATGCTTTGCGTAGGAGAGGTATTCCAGATAAGGTCACAGCTATGATTAAAGAATCCTACGAAGATGCAAGGTGTCGCGTCTTGCATAGAGGAGAGCTGCCCGAGAGCTTTCTTGTGCGAACGGGTGTCAGACAAGGCTGCATATTATCACCAGCCCTGTTTCTGGTGGTAATAAATGACATCTTGAAAGCTGCACTGGAGGGTGGGGAAGGTATAGGTCTTCAGTGGAGACTATTTAACATCTTAAGTCACCTTGATTATGCTGATGACGTGTGTTTGCTTGCACATAACCGTTCGGACTTAGAGTCAAATGTTCGCTCGTTGTATTCTAAATGCAAAGAGGTGGGACTGGAAATAAATGTCCGTAAAACCAAGGTAAAAGGAGTGAAACTACTCATATAATTTTTTTTTATCTTACTAGTATTGCTAAATAAATATTTTGGTCAAAATTTCAGCGCGAGAACTTTTATATGTACGTTCAGAGTAAATTGGTATATAGTATTGGGTTGGTGAATGTTTTCGCAGTGCATTTTGAAATGAAAGAAAAGATTTCCGGATTCTACACTGTTATGTTTTATTATTCGTGACGTTTCGGTCTCTGCTGAGACCTTTATCAAACATTGGTATATAGTATTTCATGAAAAAGTCCAGTTTATATGAGAGGTGGTAGAAGGAGTAATGGAATTCAAATAATTTTTACATCACAGAAATTGGTATAAAAATAATATATTCCAAATTTCGTATATACTTTTGAAGAAAATCGGGTTTTTGTCAAATCTCGAAAATGCGTCATTTTATATGGCAGGGGGTAGAAGAGGTGGAGCGAATTGGCCCTTTCACGAACTTGACCTTAATTTTTTGTCAAAAACAACGTGTACAAAATTTAAACATTCTAGCTCAACGTCTTCTCAAGCAAGAGTGCGAATAGACGGACATCTGGTTTTGATATTTTTGAATGATTACATGAACTTATTTTTTTTCTCCGAGCCTTATTTCTTAGCGTTACAAACTGTGACAAACTTATAATATTCCCAGATTTCATCTAGATTATAAACATAGCAGAACTATGTGCGTAAGGCCCAATCATATGATACTCTAGATGAAATAGGAAAGATTTTATTGTACCGGAAAACATGTCATCTCTAATTCTTTCGAATAGTGACTGTTGCATGGGAAGTGGTAAAACCAGACGGGAGAGGTTTGTAATTTTTGCATAAAACACCGAACGTGATATGCAAAATTTTTAATGCTGAATTTAAAGTTTTTAGGTTTCATAATTTTCGAGGACAATGACGGTTTTGATGAAAAATAATTTAATTGAAATAACGAAATTTCGAAAAATTTATATGGGAGGGGATAGAAAGAATGAGGTGAAGTTCATAGTTTTTCCAAAATTGGTTGCAATTATAATGAAATTAATTTTGGCAAAAATTGATTCTTTGAGCTTTGCAAGTGGCAATGAAAACCGAATAAATACAGTATAGAAATTGTGCAGTCGTATCGGAGGGTTAGAAGAAGTAAGGGGATTAGATTAATATTTTTTGACGTTAATGATCTAATTTTCATGTCAATAGCTAAAATACGAGTAGTGTCGGGCTTAAAATCAATTTTTTTGAATTTCAAAATATCAGGAAATCTGTGTGGGAGGGGCTAGAAGGAGTGGGAGATATGGCCCCTCCATGAAGTTGCTTTTTGCTGGAAATTACATATGCATAAATTCTACACGATATGTCAAAGCTTTCGAGAGTTATGTTGTAGACGGACGGATAGACAGTCACTCGGAATCGAAATTTTTGAGCGAAAACAAATATTTCTGTGCCCTTGACGGCTCTGTGTGAGCATTATTTCATAGCGTTACAAACGGTAAGGCAATCGCAATATACTCTCAGATTTCATCTAGAATATAAAGAGTATCGAAGAAACGTCGCAAGTTTCCATGGTCACCTACTAATCACCCTCTGCACATGCATATCCCATGCCCATGCAGATTTAATCTTTTTTTCTTAAATTATGTGTATTCATTGTTTTAGATCCTTCTAGTTGCGCTTTCAATCATGTTTACGGTTTTCATCTGCTTCATTGGGAATTTGTTACAACAACAAAACAGTTCCCTCGAGTTTTGGAAAGTTTTAAAACCATCCCTAATGAAAAAAACCGCGTTGGCTATAAAGACTAGCGAAAATTTGATAGTTAAGAATATCCCTTTGGCGAATAAGAATCGTCTGCCTTCGGGAAACTAAAATGAAGATAATATGCAGACGGTTTAACGTGGAAGAAATCGACGCAATTCAAAGTTTGAGAGATCTTACCGACAATAGCAAAATTATCCCAGAAATATTTCTTAAGGAAGATACCAACGTTGCCATGTTCCACAGCTGAACAACATAATAACTGATTTGTGATGTTACTTATCAATATCACATGTGTCAAATTTAATATTTTTATATTTAAACTGAGAGCACCGAACTTCGAATCAAAAATATTTATTTAAAGTAATTATTATTTATTTATTTAAAAAAAAATATATACATGGCTAAGGTAATTCTCAATAGGATTAGTGATGTCGTCGAGAGCACTCTCGAGGCTTATCAGGCTGAATTACGTAAAGGGGTGTCTTGTACCGACCACACAAATACCCTACGGAAATGGGTTTGCCACTACATCTCATGTTTGTGGACTTCAAGAAGGGTTTCGACAGCGTTAAGAGAGATTACATATGGAATGCTTTGCGTAGGAGAGGTATTCCAGATAAGGTCACAGCTATGATTAAAGAATCCTACGAAGATGCAAGGTGTCGCGTCTTGCATAGAGGAGAGCTGCCCGAGAGCTTTCTTGTGCGAACGGGTGTCAGACAAGGCTGCATATTATCACCAGCCCTGTTTCTGGTGGTAATAAATGACATCTTGAAAGCTGCACTGGAGGGTGGGGAAGGTATAGGTCTTCAGTGGAGACTATTTAACATCTTAAGTCACCTTGATTATGCTGATGACGTGTGTTTGCTTGCACATAACCGTTCGGACTTAGAGTCAAATGTTCGCTCGTTGTATTCTAAATGCAAAGAGGTGGGACTGGAAATAAATGTCCGTAAAACCAAGTACATGTACATGAGTTCGAACGCAAGCACACCGATTGTTCTTAACGAACATGATGTGGAAGAGGTGCAAGATTTTTGCTATCTCGGAAGCATTGTCAGTATTGACGGTGGAACCGAAAAGGATGTTGAGGCTTGGCAAATTAAAGCTCGTCAGGCCTTCGGTATCCTTTCCCCTTTCTGGAGGTTAAGAGAGATCTCCCTTCGCACGAAGCTGCGAGTTTTTGACGCTTGCGTCAAATCCGTGTTGTTATATGGTTGTACTACGTGGAAAGTGACCGTTCGACTTACCAAGAAACTACAGACTTCGTAAACCAATGCCTCCGACGCATTTTTAGAATATTCTGGCCAGAAGTGATCTTCAACGACGAACTTTGGAGTACAACTCGCCAGACTAAATTAGATATTGAGATTCAAAGGCGGAAGTATCAGTGGATTGGTCGTACTTTGAGGAAACCAGAGCGAACATCGCCAAACAGGAACTGGATTATAATCCTCAATTAAGACGCCGGGTTGGTCGACCATGTAACACATGGAAGCAAGCAATTGAGCAGGAGGCCAGAGGAATAAACACGTCCTGGAAACAGCTTAAGACCAATGCTCAGGATCGCGCCTTGGGGAAGATAGTTGTTTCTGTCCTATAGGAGGTCTTAACAGGAATTTGATTGATTGGTTTTCTATTTTTATACTCTAGATGAAATCTGAGAGTATTATAAGTTTGCTCTAAAGTTTGTAACGCCAAGAAATAAGACTCGGAGGTTTTTGGAGTAAGCATTTTGTGTAAAACATTTTTGTAGCTACTTTAGCATGAAGGGGAAAAAATTAGTTCAATGCTATGATCCCTTCTAACACTTCCCATACAAAATTTCTTGGGATCACAAAAAATTCTATTTCATCTAGAGTATCGTAAGATTGCGCTTTACGCTTTTACTGAAATATTATCAACCCAATATCTTTTCTACATATTGCATCTTACTTGTTTTATATATACACAGTCAGTAAAATAATTTAATTGCTATTGCAAACCCTTTAATCACCAAGCGGGCTTTGTTTTGCACTGGGATCACAAGTGTATAATAAATTGTTACTCAGGATAATTAAATTGCAGTTCGATATTAATTTAATGATTTTATAAATTAATAAACAGCATCGGTCACCGATGACCGCTCCAGCCTTGCAACAACCCTCTGCTGGACATATGACTACAGCCCTGTCTAGCACCTCCCAGATTAAATGCATAAGTTCGCGAAACACAATTTTCCATTTTTTTCAATAGGTATCTAAATAGTGTTTTTTTAGAGGCGGAGAACTTTAAATTGTTGTCAACCTCAATTTCATCTAAAACTGTTGTTTTAAAATAGGATATTTCCCCCAGGCTTGGAAAATAGCAACAGTAACTCCGATTCCAAAGCCAGGTAAGGACCCAACACAACCTGACAGCTATCGACCAATAAGTTTACTGCCCATCCTGGGGAAAATATTTGAAAAAATAATTCTAAGCCGGTTACGTAATGAAATTGAGGAGCTTAACGTTATTCCTGATTTCCAATTTAGTTTCCGTGCAAAGCACTCAACAACACAGCAGCTTTTTAGAGTTAAGTCGCAAATACAAAAATCCCTGCACGCCAAAGAATCTGTTGGCATGATAACTCTAGATATCGAAAAGGCCTTCGACTCCGTTTGGCACGACGGCTTGGTTTACAAACTAGTGAAACTCTCCTTCCCTCCTTACCTGTGTCAATTAATAAGTTCGTTTCTTAGCAACAGAAATTTCTCTGTTAAAGTGAAAGATAAATTATCTCGCCATAGAGCTATCCATTCAGGAGTCCCACAAGGTTCTTGTATCAGCCCCACCCTATATAATATCTTCACAGCGGACATCCCTAAACTTAATTCCTGCGAACTAGCAACATTTGCAGATGACACCGCTATTTTATCTGCAGCTCCAGATTATCAAACAATAATAAACAACCTACAAGATCAACTCGAAAAAGTCTCAGAATACTTCCACAAATGGAAAATTAAGCTTAATTCTAGCAAAACGCGGGCTATATTCTTCACGAGACGTAGATCCTCACGTTACTTACCTCCACCTACAATCAACGTACTTGGAGAGCCTGTATCATGGTCTAAATCTGTGAAATATCTAGGAGTTTATTTTGACCCTAAGCTAATTTTCCAAAATCATGTTGACCAAACTATCTCAAAAACAGCTAAAAACATTCAAATTTTGTATCCACTGATCAATAGAAAGTCCCAAATGTCCCAAGAAAATAAGCTGCTATTATACAAAATAGTAGTACAACCAGCATTAACATACGGAGCTCCTATTTGGAAAATCTGTGCAGCTACCCATCGCAAAAAACTGCAAATCATACAAAATAAGTTCCTTAAAATTATTCTAAATAAACCGTGGTACTTCTCAACTCGTCTTTTGCACGAATTAGCAAAAACGCAACAGATTAATGATCTTACCAATGAACTAGAATACAAATTTAAAAATAAATGTTTGAATTGCGGCATCACTACAATCGAATCGATCTTCGATTAGAATAGTCATTAGTTTTAAGTTAATTTTAATTTTAGTTAAATAAGTAGAATTAATAATTTAAACATTGGGTTTTGCACTTTTTCCCAAACTTATTAAACCTACTAAAATTGTTAGTAATAAATCTGCACATTTGCTACTCAGTACAAAACAAAGTTGTAGAGACAATGTTTAGTCTAAGCTCTGAAAACGAAATCATTAATTAAATTTAAGTTGAAAACATACGCAATAAATATACATACATACATAAATAGTGTTTTTTAGAGGCGGAGAACTTTAAATTGGCAAGACTGTTTTCTGTGACAGCTAATTTGAAGGTTTTCAGTTGTTTTTAGGTTAGTTTGTTATAACAATTCATCATGAATAGGCCGAAGGAAGCATTGCTATTGATCCTCGATTTCATTTGAAAATTTTTTTAGTGATGAAGTACACTTTTGGCTGAATGGCTATGCCAATAAGCAGAATATCCGCATTTGGGGCGATGATAATCCACAAGCCTTGTCGAAACACCATTACATCCAGAAAAAGTCACCGAAAAAGTCACCGTTTGATACGCTTTATTGGCCGGTGGAATCATTCGTTCATATATCTTCAAGAATGATGATGGTCAGAACGTTACAGTCAACGGTGAGCGGTACAGAGATATGTTCACTAACTTTTTCGTGCGTTAATTGGAATGCATTAACGTCGCAGACATGTGGATTGAACAGGACGGAGCGACAGAGCGCGATACAATCAATTTACTTAAAGAAACATTTGATGATCGATTAATTTCGCGAAATGGGCCTGTTAAGTGGCTACCTCATTCGTGCGGTTTGACGCCATTAGATTTTTTCCTCTGGGGATATGTAATGTCCCATGTCTCCGCCGATAAACCAATAAGCCAAAAACTATTGAGCACTTGGAAGCCAACATTCGACGCGTTATTGCCGAAATACAGACTGATTTACTGCGAAGAGTGTGTGAAAATTGCACTTCCAAATTACGCCATGTACGCGGTAGCTGCTGCATCCACATGCCCGAAATCATATTCAAACATTAATGCCATAAAGCTAATTTTATGAATATTAAAAACATTTTTCTGTGTTTTATTTCAATTTAGTTTTTTCCGCCTTTTAAAACACCCTGCTTCGATCTATAGAAATTCAAATTTAACGTTACGGTAACGTACCAGATTTTTAAGTTTAATTTTTTTTTTGTGATATTACTTATTTTTCGTAAAAAATTTAGATTTATCGCATACCTCCATACTGCACCATTTAATCAAAAACGATGTAGCAATCTTTCCAAAGGTATGTAGGTCAAATTTGATGTAAAATGTTTTGGTAGCGACCGTAGTGAGATGTAAAGAAATAAGTTCAATCCCACTACGCTTTCATTCACCTCCCATATGAAACAAAACAATTTCACAACTTTAAAATATCGCGATTTTCTTGGAAAGTATGTTATACAGATTATTGATCTGAAATTTGAACGTATTATTTCTACGCTGATGTTAGCCACCGTTACAAAATCGTTGAAGTACCTCCACTCCTTCTATCATCTCCTATAAGAAAGTGGCTCTTTAGTCATACGCATTCAAAAGATTTTCTGGACAATGATCATCATCATCAATGACGCGTCAGCCCAAATCGAGCTCTGGCCTCCTGAAGTTGTCGCCTCCAATCGTCTCGATCCAAAGACCGCGTCTTCCAACTGCTAATTATACTCTAGATGAAATCTGAGAGTATATTGTGTTTGCCTTACCGTTTGTAACGTTGAGAAATAATAATCACACAGAGTCGCCAAGGGTTCAAAAATATTTGTAGTCGCTCAAAAACCTCGATTCCGAGTGACCGTCTGTCTATTCGTCTGTCTACAACATGACTTTCGAACATTTTGACCTACCGTGCTGAAATTTGTGTTATTTCATTTTTAGAAAAAAAAAAAGAGCTTTCAGTTTGCGAACGGGCTACATCCCCCACTCCTTCTATCCCCTCCCTAACAAATTTCATGAAATTTCGAAATTCAAAGAAATCGATTTTCTCCTAAACCATTTCAGCTGTCAAGTTGAAAATTAGCACGTAGTATAATGATATGAATATCATTAACGTCAAAAATATTGATACGATCCCCCTCCCATACAACTGTTCAATTTTCAATTTTGCTTTTATTCGGTTTTCATTGCAAATAGTAAAGCTAAAATAATGAATTTTTGGCAGAATTAATTTTAATACAATTACAACCAATTTTGAAAAAAAATTTCACCTCACCCTTTCTACCCCTTCCTATAAAAATTTCACGAAATTTTGGAATTTTAAATAAATTATTTATCTTCAAAACCGTCAAAGCTATCAGCTTTAAATTTTGAGAAATCACCCTTCACCCTGCGACTAACCCTTCTTCACTATATTGGTTTAAAAATGTTCTTATTGCTTTTCTACTCCTTATCTTAATTCGCTTTATGCCAAATCTATCTCGCGTTTTTTTTTATTTTTTTTTTGTTGGATGTTCCTAAATACGTAGCTTTTTATGCAATGTCATCCAAAAAATAATAAATAATAACAAAAAAATAAAATAATAAAAACATGGACAAGTTTAAACAGGGCAACACTGCAATAAATCTTTTTGGCGCCAAAATCACCAACCAGTATGGAAAAAACCGGTTTTTTTCTGCTTCTGGTCTGCCCGCCAAAAATGAAAAGCAAAAAAAAAAATTAAAAATCTGAATTGATAATAACTAATAAAAAAAAACTAACAAAAATTATTCGAGGCGGAGACCTAAAGTTATGGACACTAGAAGCAGCAAGGGGCGCAGCAAAGTATATTTTATTTATTAATGTTTTTTTGCGCAAAACTAAAATTTTTCTTCTTTTCTAATTTCATTAAATTGCAAGTTATCACTATAAATATCATTCTTATTATTGTACCATTAATGTTAAGATTCTTGTGAGTGTATACTCTTTTTAGGAACATTGCTACTTATACTTCTTTTTGCGTTCGAATTTTTTTATTTTGGTTCTTTACTGTATTTGCGTAATGATGTATAAGAGCTCCGGAACTGCTCATCATCGACATGTAGAGTTTTACACTCTTGTATACCTCTCGCTTATTTATTTTCAGCACGGATCAAGGATGGGTGCTTCTTCAGGTCAATGTTTGAACGACCCCAACGTTCCTGAGTAGCGGACAGGGGGTGCTGTCCGACTTGGAGAAGCCCCATTACAAATCTGTGACAAGAGTACGGCTCGCCAGTGGGATTGTCGTTACAACTATTGCAAATATTAATAATGTCGAAAAATTTGATTTTGATACGAATACTACTTCTACCTCCTCCCATATAAATGCACAATTTTGGTAAATGCACTTAATCGATTTTCGTTGAAACTAGGAAAAGTAGAAACTTAAAATTTTGCCAGAATTTGTCACTAAAAAAATATCAACTTCGCTTTACTCCTTCTACCCCCTCCCATACAAATTTTTGTATTTCAAGAAAAGTATATCTCCTTCGAACATATGAGAGGTATTACTCCCCAAATAAAGAGGACTACAAAAGCAGTAATAAATTGTTTTAAGCTAGGATAAAAGTACAAAAAAAAGATCGTTCTTTCCCAGAGAGTGAAATAAAAAGATTAGCACGCGTAGAAACCACTGAATCAAACAGTCCCCTTCACATACGACGTATGCTTAATCTTAATGTTTCTGTGAGACTAGTCCAACAGATTTTGAAATCCGACATAAACTTACAACATGATGACAATGCGCCACAAATGTTGCAGATTGGATTTTGCGGAAAAGAACGAATTTTGGGAAGATGAATGACAACGAGTGATTTTCTCAGACGAAAAAAATTAAATCTTGGCTGTCCTGATGGTTATCAAAAACATTGGCATGACAAACTTAAAAAAAATGGAAAGGAATGGTGCGAAACTTTGGCGGATGATCGTTAATGATTTGGAGTGCAATTGAATATCATGGAAGCTACTTTTCGGCGATTTTTTTATAGGTGAAATATAAAAAAAAATCGGCGAAAAGTACCTTTCTTAGGTCTCTAAATCAGACAACCCGCTTAAGCTACATTGTGAATTGTGTTGGGGTCAGAATTTAATGAATCGAATAACTAACTACGTCTAAAGGCACAGAAGACTGATGCGCCTCAGTAATTGAGTCAAAGCTATAATTGTTTTCTGCACAGCTGTGAATTGGATTGAGAGTCGACGACAGGATGTAATTAACAAAATTTAAAAATAAGGTAGATGGTAGAACTGAGCCTTGAGGTGGCTCTCCAAATATTGCATGACAGCATTTTCCAACACTTTTTAGACCACGTAAGTGATGTCTATGGAGCCATAATTTACGGGGTTTGACTTGCTTCCCTTCTTGGATATAGGCTGGACATTCGCTTGTTTTAAGCTTTGTGGGAATTTTATTGAAGAGTAAGAAAGGTCGAAAAGGTTGCGAAGAGCCAAATATGAGAAGCATTTCTTAAAGTTAAGAGGGGCAATACCTTCCGAACCAGAGGAACTAATAATATTGAGATCGTGAAGAGATTTAGCCATCATCATCACTTGAATGCAAAATTTTAACACATGGAATACAGTTCGGAGAGTTTAATTACTAGGTAGTATAGTTGAATTTCTTATAAAACTTGCTGCTAATAAATTTTATAATCTACTGGATCAACGACTGAGCGGCTGCTACCAGAAAAAGTAGGTGTGGACCATGAGACTAAATTATTACTGACGGATTTGGCATATGTCAAAAAAGAGTTGGATAATTTAGGGCATTCATGTATTTTTTTGCTTAATTTTTGGTCATGCTGAAGTGTGCAAGGGCTCGATGATTTCACATAAAAAAAAACTACTTCGCTTTAATTTGCAATAACCGTAAACTTCATTTGTCGCTTCTCCCTAACTCTTACAAACCCTTTTTCCATTCACCAGCTGTCGCTTTAGTACACGCACTAACCACCTTACGACTCTTTCGCCTTCTAAGCAACGACTAAATCTATCGCTGCCCATTCTCCGACTGACTATTGCGACTTTCCTTGCGATCATCTGACCTCTACTCTATCTCTTTCCAATCATTCAATTGACAGAAAAAAATTATATAAAAAGGCGAGCGTTTGCGAGGAGGCTGTCAGTTTCCCCGCAAACGCTCGCCTTTTCATCCGCTACTCGCCCGCTGGAAGGCCATTCTGGTGGAGTATAATTTTGAAATAAAATACAAACACCCAAGGACTAATTTCGCAGCAGATGCATTTTTCAGGCCACTTATCAAGGAAAATGTTAACTCTCTGACAGCCACTGCACACAGCGACGAAAGCTCGCCACACAATCTAGTACCATCCGTTGAAACTCCGATTAACGCATTTTGTACCCAAAACATTCTGCAAATCGGAGAAGGAACGAGTTATAAACTTGAAAAACCTTTTCCTATTTATTGGAAATATACTTTCACCGAAATCGAGTACTCCAGAGAAAACTTGACAGGAATTTTCAAAAGATATCTGAATCCAAGCATTACCAACGGCAATAAAACCAGCGAAGAAATAATGAGAAAAAATCCAGGAGATATATCCCCTGTACTCCAGAAACAACAACTCAAGTAGAAGTTCAAAATGAACAAGAACAGGAAGATTTTATTCCAAGATTCCGCAACAGAGCATATCGAAATTTCATTGAAAATAAATTACAAATTATCGAAAAATTCTATTTTCCCAAAATAAGTTCGAAAATCAAACGCCTAGTGAAACAGTGTACTATCTGCGTAGAAAACAAATACTAAGGGCATCCCAATAACCCAATTTTAAAACTTACCCCGATTCCGGAATTCATACTCTCCATGTATGTAGATATCTACTTGACAGAAAAAATATCTAGTATTAATTGCGCTAGATAAATTTATCGAATTCGCTCAAGCAAAGATTCTTAAATCTAGGGCTATCGCAGATGTACATACACCACTAAGAGAACTGCTATTCTTTTTCGGTTTTCCGAAATATGTAGTAATAAACAGTGAAAAAACTCTTAATTCGGCATCCATTACGTTCACGATGAGGGATCATTAAAAATTGAAATCTATAAAACCCCATCATACAAGAGTGAAGTCAATGGTCAAGTCGAAAGATTTCACACTGACGGAAATAATGAGATGTTTGAAAACAGAAGATATCCACTGTTTCAACGATCCCTATATGAATATAATTCTTCTATCCATTCCCTTACTGAAAAAAACCAATTGAATTATTTTACGGTAGAATCGTCTCGACAGACCCTGAACAAATAGAGAAATCGAGAAAGGATAACATAGAACTACTCAAATAAAAACAACAAAAAGACCTTAAGTCCAATAATAAATACAGAAAATTGCCCAAAGAGTACGAAATAGGAGAGACAATTTATGTAAAAAATAATAAACGTGTAAGAATAAAATTAACAGCTAGATACAGGAAAGAAATCGTAAAAGAAAATAAACTCACTTAAGTAATAACAGAATCAGGAAAGGAAATTTATGAAAATGATATTCGAAATTAAATCCCTAATATATTTCAAATTCTTAATCACCGCCATAAGCGCAGAAGTCCAAATCCTCGATTATTCCCATTTCCAGATCATTGCACTTAAAACCGGAACAGCGAAAATCCAAAATGGAAATATAAAACTAATCCATATTTTCGAAACAGACTAGCACGAGCTATTCACATCCAATATTTCATCCTTATTAAAAGAATACATTCCTACAAATAATCCCTTTTACCCACTCTTACATCATGAAATAAAACAATTCAAAACTTAATTGATAACATTAAAATTCGCAAAAACGATCACTCGAGGAAGTTCTGCTTGGAATTAGATCGCGCGAAATCCTGACTACGATGATTTTGTTTTAATTAAAGATAAAATTAATAATGTTCTAGCAAGTTATAAAAAATAGATTTTGATAAACAGCGAACATAACGAAAAAATTAAAAATAAGATCACCAAATTAACCAATGAAATTTTAAACACAATAAAAAAGGATACAGTTTTCAAAAAAACCTTAGGTCTAAGTATTCAGAAGAAAGAAAGAATTAAAAAATATTATACAATCAAAAACAATTGGAGAAGGTCTATATTGTAAATTCAAATGTACTTTCCAAATCTGAAATTAAAATATAATAATTATAAAAAATTTTGATAAAGACATGATTCCCTATTCAAACATAGTGGAAGCCTTAGAAATTTCCGAATTCAAAATAGCACAAAATGCTTTATATAATAGATGTACCAGTAATTTGTAATATAACTTATGAAAAATTGTTGCTCAAACCAGTAAAAAGAAATAATATCATAAATAAAATTCCAACAAATATGTATTGAAAAAAGATAAAATTATATTTGGTGTAATTGGGAAATGCATAAATTTCAATGGAATCTCTATAAAAATATTAATGTTAGAAAATATCATAAAATGTAACAAAACTAATAGCCATCATGTCCGATCAGTAGAAGAAGTCACTTCCGGAATCGTCCTTTTAAATAATTTTAACGGAAAAATCCAGCTCAATGATACAATGCAAAACCTAAAAGGAACTTACCTTATATCATTCAAAAACGAGTCGATCATCGTAAACAATCAGAAATTCACAGCAAAGGAAGTGACAACCGTCCAATTCTTGCCACCACTGCTGCAGACAGAAATGGGATAAAAAGCGATCTCGAGGAGATATTATACTTAGAGACGATAAAAGGATCTTCTTGAACAACACTAAACAAATCAGCTTTTTCAAAACCGAAATGAACATCAAAATATGGACTGTTTGCAGCAATACTTATTGTCATACTTACCTTTAAAACCGTCGAACTCCTGAAAAAACCAAAAGGGCCAGATATCACCATAAATTCGGCAGCACCACTCATGTCGGCTCCAGCGATCCACATCAATGCTGATGAATCTCCAAGGCAAGACTACGGAAGTCTTCACAGCATTCCAGTTTTTTTAGTTAAGCTTTAAGTTCTTCTCATAAAAATTTCATGAAATTTTGAAATTTTAAGAAACCAATTTTTCTTCTTTACTATGCAAGCTAGCAACTTGAAATTTGGATCAAAGTATTATATATCAATGTACATATCATTAATATCACAAAATATTGATCCGATCCTTCTACCCCCTCCCATAAAAAAGCACAACTTTGTAAAAATCATTTTGTTGATTTGAAACTATCAAATTTTACTAGCGAGTTTCTCCCAGAATTAATTTTATTATAATTCGAATAAATTTTGAAAAAATTATCAACTTCACCTCACTCCATCGGACCCCTTCTGTACAAATGCATAATTCTGCTAAATGCTTTATATCGATTTCCATTAAAACTAGAGCAATTACAAACGTAAAATTTTGCCAGAATTTGTCCCTTAATATAAATAATAAATGCTAAAAAGCTAAATTATCAGCTTCACTTCACTCCTTCTACCCCCTCCAATATAAACATCTGTCATAGACTTAAGAAAAGCATCTCGCCTTCAAATATTTCAGAACTATATACTTTGAAACAAAGCATAGTGATAAGGATGGTGATAAGCAGTTTCAAAATCACTCCACTTCCTCTGCCACCTCCCATACAAATGCCCCAATTTCGATGAAAATTACAAACTTTTAATTCAGCACAAAACATTTTGCATGCATTACAAACCTCCCCCTTCTGCTTCTACCACCACCCATACAAAAGTTTCTATTCACTATTGGAAAGAATTTGAGACGAAATATTTTTCGGCACATTAAACTCTTTCTCATTTCATCTAGAGTATCTATGATTGGGGATCATAATTCTGTTGTTTTTTTGTCGAATCGGTTACCATTTTGATTCTAGCTACAGTTTTGATTTTGGCTCATTCATCACCCTGCCGTCGGATTAAAAGTAATCCATTCTAAGCAATTCCCAACAAATGAACTGCTTCATACTAATCATTTTTATCTTTAATTCTTTGATTTAAATGGCATTGCATTTCTAGGCTCAAACAGTTTGATGACCATTTTAACAAACACTGACTATTTGGAGTTCAGAATTGTTTAAAGTCTCGAAATATTTCCCTTAATTACGTTCACCAAACTTAATTTAAACGATAATCGATATAGCATTGTTCAACCTTTTTTGTTTCGAAAAAATCAAATGGATGCTTATTTCCCACGTAAAGCAATGTCTTACAGAGCTTACCATTCTATCGTTAGTTGATTTCTCTGGCTTTATTTTCAACTGCTTGTTTTTAGGTGATTCAACATCGGCCATTGGCCCACGAGAGTTTGAATTATCCTGCTAAGCGTAACGGCTATCTTCTTCGTAATACAAACATATGTCATCACGAATTTAATGCATGCGAAGGTTCGAGATGCTTCATGAGCCTCAACACTATTTTCGCCGCCACCTTCCATGACCACAATGCTCCCAAGGTAACAAAATCCTTACAGCTCTGCCAGGGTAGTCGGTATGGTTGTGATCGAATGCATATGCGTAGACTTACACATTTATTTGGCGATCTACCCATTTGCATCTGGAATGAAAAAGAACGGACACATTACTCTAGGATGCTCTAGTAAGAAGACATATTCAGCATTTTCTTGTAGAGTAATATTGCACTTATATAACTTAACAATACTGATTTTGAAACGCAGTCCAATATTGGAAACGAAGAATTTTAGATATGGCTTATGATTTTTTCCTCTTGAATAACTATTCTATTCTACTATGGCACTACAACCTAAATCGGGCCTTGGCCTCCTGACCTTCAGGTTCCTTAAGATTTTCATTCCTTATTGCGGAAGGGTTGTTAACTCTTTGCACAAATTTCTATCAACGAATTTCCATTTTCGTAGATTGAGATAACTAAGGTATACCCAAGCAGGTAGTGTGAATTATGCGTCGACCGGGATTTGAACTCGGAATCTTCGCATTGTAGACCAACACGCAACCCATTAGCCTACATTCTAACTTCTTCAATAACACTAAATGCCAAATCCGGCCTTGCCATCCTGACCTTCATGCTCCTTAACATTTGTTTGTATTTGTTATGGTGGAAGGGTTGTAAAACAGCGCCCGCAAAAGAAGCAAGAATAAGGCGCTTCTGTACCGTCTATTTGGTAGCAATAGAAAAGGGCTACCCAAAATACGTGCTTTGAAGCGAAGAAGTAGCACTTCTCCGATCTAGAAGCAAGAAAAAGTGCAAACCTAGAAGCCAGTTTTAAAGTGAGTACGAAGCTCTTGTTTTCTTTCCGTTGCAAGCACACGCAAAACGTCACAATAAAAACCGGTTTTGCTGCGAATAGGAGAAAAGAGAAGGTGTCCTTTTCGGAAAAAAAGTTCTTGCTTTGACGATTTCGTTGAGCGATTGAGGAGGTAATTAGATAAGAAAAGAGAAATTGGATGCGGATAAGCGAGTTTTTACATGAAGAGCTTAGGCGATAAGCGAAAAAGACGTGCAGGCGAAAACAAACTTACTTACAATGGCGCTACAGCCCAAATAGGACTTTGGCCTCATGAATACTTTGCTCCCATCCATCTTGGTTCAATGACCGCGTCTTCCAGTTAGAAAATCTTAGCAGTGATTTTCTGTCTGCATCAATCGAATCCTCCCAGCGCTTTCGTGGTTTTCCGACCGGTCTTTGTCCGTTGACTTTCCCTTTTAGTGTAAGTTTAGGAATTCTTCCGTCAGCCATCCGCTCCATATGACCAGCCCATTCTAACTTCTTAAATTTTATGAGGGTTGACACTTCTGGATTGTCGAAGATGGCATACAATTCTCTATTGTATCTTATTCTCCGGATTGAGTCTTCCCTCACAGGTCCGAGGATTCTTCTGAGGACTTTTCTTTCAAAGGCCTTAAGTAGTTTTTCGGACGCCTGAGTTAAAGTCCACGTTTCGCTGCCATAACGTTGCACAGGTCTTATGATGATTTTGTATAGCTTAAGTTTTGTTTTCCTCTGCACGTTCTTGTTTTTGATTATTGGAAGTACCAAATAATAAGTTTTGCTTGCCATCTTTTAATTTCGATGGGTTTGCTTCCATCCTTCGATAGGTTCGCCCCTAGGTATATAAAGTTGTCTACGTTTTCGTAGTTTGCGTCATAATTTTTGTTTTGTTTTCATTAATACGCAGTCCAACTTCCCTTGCTAACGAGTCAAGGTTTACAAATACCTCCTTAGCATTCTCCAGAGATCTTGCAAGAATATCTATATCATCGGCATATGCTACGAGTCGTGTGGATGGGAAGCATAGTGTTCCCTGGATGTCAACGGGAAGCTTACGAACAACATATTCGATTGTCAAGTTGAAAAGCATTGGTGCGAGGCCGACACCTTGCTTAAGGCCGTTGTCTGTTTTAAAACCGGAAGTCAGATCGTATCCTAATCTGACTCGTGACAAAGACTAGGTCATTGTCATTCTTGTAAGCCGAACCAGTTTCGGTGAGACTCCAAACTCTAACATGATTTTATACAGTATGCGCATTTTGATTCTGTCGTATTCTGCTATTTCAAGTCAAGAAATATCTGGTGCACATCAATATTATATTCCCAGTACTTTTCTAGTACCTGTTTAACTGAGAATATCTGGTCCGTTGTCGATCGTCCAGCTCTAAATCCGCCTTGGTATTCACCAATTACTTTGTCAGCATAGGGCTTAACTCTCTTTTCAAGAATTTGCGTCAAGATTTTATAAGACGTACTCAACAGAGATAGTCCTCGGTAGTTTCCGCAGCAAAGTTTGTCACCTTTTTTATAAATTGGACATATGATGCTTTTGCGCCAATCTTCAGGAAGTGTTTCCTGCGTCCATATGTCCGTGACTTACTAGGTAAGAAATGCGCTATGCAGGTGTCGCCGGTTTTCAGAAGCTCAGCTGGAATTTGATCAGTGCCCGGCGCTTTGTTATTTGGGTGGTTCCTCAGGGCTGTTTTTACTTCTTCGAGTGTACTGTTACAATGTAATGTAATGTAATGTCAGTAATCTCGCTACCTAACAATTTAGTTGTGCAATTATGTTTATACTGTATTTGGCTGCCTGTTCCAGAAGCGCTCTCACTGCTCCTGCACTGTACAGGGATCGCACGCTCCAAGATCCGAAGGAATAGTCCATTTTTCGTATGCGTGGTCATTGCCGTTGAATCAATCCAGTCCGAGACGTTGCTTCAGGTTTCGAAACGGGTGTGGTTTTTCCGAGGATGAGTTGTTAACACTTCACCCAACCCCCGACTAGGAGGGCCATATTATTATAGTGCTGGAATTTTTCTGTTTCACTAGCACTCGCGCCTATCAGTTCAGCAAGTCAAGTCCAGATGGACAAGACTATCGAGATATGATGAGCACAATTGATGTGTATATGATAGTTACAACACTGGGTGTCGTCTTATGACGCCGATCATATGCCTACCCCAGCCACCCAGGCGAAAATAAACGAAGTACCATAATGACAAGATACGAAAAATGGACGACGATATTAGACAAAATAAAACGCGGGACGCATACGCAATAGTAAAAGTCATAAAAAAGGGATGTAAGTCAAATAAACTACCAACAAGTCGGGCGAAACTTTATTATTCTTGGGACAAGTTGCGGATGAGTGGAAAGTCAATATGCAGGTTAGAGTGGTTAGGGAAGGCTAAGTGAAAGGGAGTTCATGGGCAGGACTGCTAACAATATTTCATTCGTGTCTGTAAGTCTGGTTTTTATGAGGGGAGGAGTAGGGGTAATAGTAAGGGTGGGTGGATGTTAATAGCTTTTTCATTAATTGCTTGAATCACGTCCAATATTCTCTATATGAATGTCAGTTTCATAGACGAAGTTGCATAGAATTTTCATAAAATTCGGAGTATTTTACATTCATGAAACCGAACATTTGTATGGGAGGGGGTAGAGAATATAAAGGAATCGTAAAATTTGATACGCAGTTTTATTTCACGTCTCTTGTAAGGTGCTTGTATAGAATTTCAAGTTCGTAGCTTTTAGTTTGTTGGTTATTAGTTGATTTAATGAAATTGGTCGAAATCATAGTTTTGTATGGGAGGGGGTAGAAGCGCAAGCGCGATTTCAAAACTTTTAAAGCAACTTCATTTGAATTATTTTTATAAGTTTTTGTGCCAAATTTGAAATTGATAGCTTTTAAGAGTTAGCTGATAACTGATTTCTTAAAAATGCTCGAAAAAATAATTTTGTATGGGAGGGGGTAGAGGATGTAAGGGAATCGTAAAACTTGTGATGCAATTTTCTTTCATTATTATTGTAAGCTGCTAGTACGAAATTTCAAGTTCGTAGCTTTTAATTTGTTGGTTATTAGTTGATTTAATGAAATTAGTCGAAATCATACTTTTGTATGGGAGGGGGTAGAAGGTCAAGCGCGATTTTAAAACTTTTAACGCGATTTCATTTTAATTATTTTTGTTAGTTGTTATGCAAAATTTCAAATTGATAGCTTTTAATAGTTAGGTGATAATTGATTTCTTGAAAATGGTCAAAAAAATAATTTTGTATGGGAGGGGGTAGAAGTGTTAAAGGTTTTCAACTAGTTAATATTTCGTATTTTTAGGGATTTTTTTTAAATGCATTTCGCAAATTTTCAAATTTCTACCTTAAAATTTCACTCAAAAATTTTCAGTTTATGTGTTTTTTTCAATGCACATGAAACACCTTGTGCACGTTAGACCGGGGGGGTCGGTTTATAACAAATATGGATCAAGTTATTATTATTTTTCTATGTGGATTAAATATAGGTATTCACATGCAAAATTTTAAGTTTGTATCTTTTCCCAGAGCCCTAAGAAAATCACTCAAATTTTTCGATATTTTTGCTTATTACCTCCCTCTTCTTACACCTCCCAACTTAAAATTTTTACCAAAATTAACTATTATGTAGTTGTACAATCTAACAAATTTTGTATTTGATATCTGTACTATTTTTGGAGATATAAGGATTTGTAATTTTGAAAAGTGCGCCATTTTTTAAATGCTCCTCATTTCCCTCCATTACTATTATTTCATTATGTTATATTTTTTTTGTATTTGCCTTGTATAGCTTAATATTAGTTTTACGTTTCAATTACATAGCTTAAGAGATAGTTGAGATATTAATTTTTAAGTGTTTTTCTTTGCACTTCCCTGACCCTCCCCCTTACAATAATTAGCCGCTTTCTAAGCTGGTTCCGATGAAACTATATGCCACCTTGACGGTCTCTAAATATGATTTTGTTACGATAAGTAATTTCGAAGATATAATCATTTGAAAAAAAAAATTCGGCCGACAATTGGTTCTAAGCCCCCCTTTTCGCACCCCAATGGATAAAAAAATTAAATTATTTTTAAAAGTTGTCCCACAAAGCCCTCTATATTGATGTTGAGTTTTAGTTTCCTAGCTGTTACCATGGTTGAGATATTTGAATTCGTATTTTTCGGTTTAAGCGCTCCCCCCGCCTCCCCCTGAACCCGTATACCCCCGAAAATGGGTATCCGTCTGAGATCCGCAACTATCTACAATCCCTCCAAAAATTAACTTTATATCTTGAAGGGTTTGGGAGTTAATGTGCGCTGAGCGTACACGTCGGCGTACGGCGGACGGCGTACAGACAGACGGATTTTTTTTTTTTGCATTTTTAGGCTAAGGGTAGCAAACCTTTTTTTTTCTTGTGTCGATCACAATACTTTATTATTATAATAATAAAGTAAAACTAGTCTCTGCAAAGACGCAGAGGGAAACATCATCAGCGACACACAAGAAATTAAAAGGAGATGGGCTTCCTACTTTGAACATCTTCTCGATCCCACCCCGTTAGCACCGATCACGACAGACAACTTTTTAATTGAGGTCTCAACTGGTGAAGAAAAACCATTATCGACATTACCCACGCTTGCTGAAATCAAAGCAACCCTTTGTGACTAAAAACTAAACAAAACGCTGGGAATCGAAGAAATACCAGTTTAACTTCTGAAAAACGATGGAAACTGTGTCGTGGAAATACTGCACAAAATGATATGCCAAATTTGGACAGATGAAATCATACCTGACGATTGGCGAAAAAGCATTATATGTCCAATTTACAAGACAAGAGACAAACTCTGCTGTGAGAATTACAGAGGAATATCATTGTTGTGTACGTCCTATAAAATAATGACAAAAATAATTGAACGTCGTCTTAAGCCCTACACTAACGAAATAATTGGCGAATATCAAGGTGGATACAGAACCGGACGATCTACAATAGGCCAGATTTTCTCTGTGAAACAGGGGCCTGAGAAATGCAGAAGTGTACCAAATTTTCGTAGATTTTAAACAAGGGGTGTAGCCTAGTGGGTAGCGTGTTGGTCTACAATGTGAATGTCGTGAGTTCAAATCCCGGGCGACGCATAATGCCAGCACACTACCTGCTTGGTATACTTTAGTTATCTCAATCTACAAAAATGAAAATTCGTAGATAGAGGGTTGTGCGAAGGGCTAACAACCCTTTAACAATGCCAAATAAAAAATGTTAAGGAACCTGAAAGTCAGGAGGTCAAGGACCGAATTGGGTTGTAAAGCAATCGCAATAATAATACGACAGTATCGAGAGGAGCCTAACAAGACTCACAATGACGAACACTGAATCCCAAGTGAGAATACAAACCGATTCCACAACCAGCTTTCGAACGGAATGTGGTTTAAAGCAGGGAGCTGGTTTAGCTTCCATGCTTTTCAACTTGGTACTAGAGTATGTCGTCCGAAAAACCCCAGTCGACACCAACGGGACACTACAATTCAAGTCCACCCAACTAGTAGCATACGCTGACGACATTAATATCCTAGCAAGGTCTTTCCCTAGTGTTAAGGAGGTATTTGTCAATCTTGTCTCCTCCGCAAAAGAAGTCGGGCTGCGCATTAACGAAAGCAAAACAAAAGTAATGATGCAAACAAGAAGAAGAACGCCTATCAGACGAAACATAACGATTGAGGAATGTAATTTGGAGAGTGTGGATAACTCAATATATCTTTGGGAAACAGACGAAATCAAACGACGGAAAATACTAGCGAATATGACGTATTATTCGGTTCCTCCAATAATGAAATCCAAGAAAGTTTACAGGAACAATTAGCTGCGGATATACATATGTATATGTATATGTATAAAACTATTATATGACCTGTGCTTTGTTATGGCAGCGAGACGTGGACATTAACGTGAACTTCTGAAAAAGCAGTTAACGCATTCAAAAGAAAGGTCCTCCGAAGAATTTTGGGACCAATAAGATTCAACCATGATTTGTATCAACTTTACGATGAGCTAGAAGCTTCAACGTTCATTAAGCTACGTAAACTGCAGTGGGCTGGCCATGTAGAGCAAATGGAAGACAGAAGGATACCCAAATGTACTCCTAAAGGCAAAGCGAGTGGTAACCGGCCAGTAGGCAAGCCACGCAAGCGATGGGAAGACTCGGTTGATGAAGATAGCAAAGCGATCTTAAAAATTAGCAGCTGGAGGACGTGGTCTTTGGATCGATACTATTGGAGGCGACGACTTCAGGAGCCCGATTTGGGCTGTCACACCATTGATGATGATGAACCAAGTTTTGGTAAGTTGTTGTATTTAAATAATTAATCAACATTTTATTAAAGAATTTTCCTTAGATAAACTGTATAAAATAGTTGGTTGAGAAAAAACTCCGGTTTAAAAATCCTTCCACCATTTTTTCGGTGATGAATTTATTTTATGTGTAAATTTTAGATGAGAACCAGAAAAACTTCCCATTAAGAAAATTAAGCTATTAATGCGTAAACAGTGAGTTCAATAAAATTTTTGTACATTACAACAATTTCTAATAATTTTGTTACTTTGCAGGGGCAGTTCGAACTGCAGAATTAGGCTACGAAGATTATGTGCAAGCGGTGAAAGCAGGTTTGTTGATTAAGACCATTATGCCCTATCTCCTACCATCTTTTTAGTCCTAATAAACGACTTTCTGTCAGCTACTCTCAATCCTATTCATTATTTCGCAGATGACAGCACTTTGGATAATACCTTCCAATTTGACTTCCCTGCGGAGGCACGCCCAACATCAATGGCATCATGCCGTAATGAGTCAATACAGTCATTAAACTCTGACCTCAGTTTAATCCTAGAATGGGGCAGGAAAAAAACTATACTGTTTAATGCCTTAAAAACGCAGTCCTGTCATCTATTTCTTAAACATAACGTTCCGACGTCGGCCGCTAATATGTCCTTAAATGGCGTACAGATTTCACCTTTTGCAGACTTCACGTTACTAGGTGTAAAATTTAACAATCGCCTTGATTGGAGCCAACCATAGATGTGTTGCTCTTGATGCTTCGAAACGTCGAGGTATTCTGCGGAAGTGTAAGAAATACTTTTCTGCGTCCAAACTAGCTACCATCTATAAGGCTTATATCCGAGCACGTCTTGAGTGCAACTCGCATGTTTGGGCTGGGGCCCCGAAATCACATCTGGCTCTTCTTGACCGTATCCAAAAACATGCATTCCGATTAATTGGAGATGAAGCTATATCAGTGTCAGTTGATTCCCTCGAGCACCGTCGAAATATCGGTGTACTCTGCATTTACTATAGATACTTCCATGGTAAATGCAGCAAGTAACTAAGAGCCCTAATACCACCTACATATATTCAATGCCCCCCGAAATACTCGCCAAGCTGCACGCTCACACGAGTACACTGTGAAGCCCTTACCGTGGAGAACAGTGAATTTTTGTCAGTCCTTCATCCCTCGGACGACAGTGCTGTGGAATTCATTACCAGGCAATCTCTTTCCCACTGAATACAACCTTCAGCAAATTAAGAACAATGTCCCCGCCACTTCAAACTCTTCCCTCCTAAGTTAATTTCGATAAACATAAAAAAATGTACATATAACATATACCTCCATATATGTATATTGCAGTTTTTTTTTTATTTTGTTAATATTTTGAATATTATTTTCTGTTTTAAATAGTTATATTTCTTTGAGTGCTAAGCTTGTATTTCTAGCTCACTATGATCACTGCAGCACTAATGATGCGATTTTTAAGCAATGCTCAAAGCATCACAAATGAAACGCTTCTCTTTCACTCCTCAAAGCCGCACAAATGAAGCGCTTCTTTTAGCGGACATGCCTATGTGGGCTGGGTTTGGAAAGAAGCGGCACTGAGCTCTAAAAGCGCTCTTTTTCCAGTTGGGTTCGCACAACCCTCTACTAAGAATTTTCATTTTCGCTGATTAAGGTAGTTCATATATACGCACGCAGGCAGTGTGCTAGAATTATACGTTGACTGCGATTTGAACTCACGACCTTCGCATTGTAAACCAACACGCTTCCCAATTGGCTATATCCTGGCTCGTTTTAAGGATTTACAATACCGTAAATATGGCGGGTTGAAAAGATGATTTACTCAGCTTGTTGTTGTTTGTTGGATTGATTAAAGTATCACGTCATTGAACATTCCATATCACGACTAAAAAATCTTGGCTAAGGATTTTTCGCAATAGTATCTGGAAGGAAATTTATATTAACTCCATGAATGAAAAATCGTCAATACCGCACCTCTACTTTTCTCATTTCATTAAATCAAATAAACGATCGTGTTCTTGTTATCTAATTACCCTCATAATAACCCCGATTATAATTTAAACTCCAATTTCTTTCAAAAATAGCACCATTTTCGGGATAATGAAACCATCGTAAATCGTCACTTAATTTTCTTAAATCGCGATTACAGCGCTTTCGCGGCGCTCATTAAAACAGGCCGGACTGAAAATAAAGCAACATAATGCATCGAAAACTGCTATGCACCAGAAGAAACACAATTATTTGCATATATGCGCGCTCGTTTATCCACATAACATAAAACTTGTCCCCGGGTCTTCGTCTCCAAACCAATTGGCAATCCCATAATTTCGGATGAATAATAATTCGTAATCTGCACCGCACAGATATGGAAACAAACGAACCCAAAAACCCATGCCGCTGCTGCTGTTAACTCTTTGGTCTTCCGGAGACGTAAAATTTCTTTGGTCGTATCGTAAATGTTTAAGATTTTCAATTTTCTTAGAAGACGCCGAGAGCGCAGAGACCGATGTATCACACACGTATAAAATATGGACAAAAAACAAAGATGATAGTCAGCTCCTTGTGGTAGGTAAGTTTCATACTCTTATATGACACAAGATTTAATGAAATTGGAATTACCGGCGAGCAAATAATGTCACGTATTTGCATTTATGACAGAATTCTGTGTGCATTTTACGGTTTTTTTTTTTTAACGAAAAGACAATTGTCTTGGCCGTGGTGAAAAAAAAACAAACAGGCAAATAAACAAACAAACTGGCCGGATTCTTCGTCATCTTCAGGAGCGAATAAGAAGGTGGAAAAGAAAATGTGCATACAATTTTTTTAGTAGTTGTAGTGCAGGTATTTATGATAAAATGCAGCTCGCGGATGTCTGAAAGTGCCACCGAACTGGGTGCATCTTATCCGCATATTCTTCCGCGATTGTTTAGCTTATTCCCCGATATATAACTCTTGCCCAATGGCAAGTCCATTCTTTACGGTTTTGTATATGACATTTTGCAAATTGTTTCCGCAATTGTGTGGTCACATTTGTCATCTACTCGTCGGATTCATCGACTCGGAGCGCACTATACCCAACGGACAGATGAATTGGTTTTGGGTCACATATGGTGCACGGATTGGGGCTAAGTGGATTAGTACTAAATAATGCTTGAAACATTTCCATAATTTCAATGAAGTAGGAATAACTGTTCAGAAAATTCTCTCATCTGGAAGCGTTTACACCTTGATGTTTGTATACAAAATACTTTGGAGGAACACCCATATTTTGGATAGTGTTCATTTCAATCTTGATTTCAATCAAAACATCGACCTATAGAATACAATTTTTCAGCCGTTCTCGACATCACAAATGCTGAAGATTTATGACCTCAACAATGGTTTCATTTAGCTGAGCCATTGTAAAATCAATGACGACACACTTCATTACTTTTCGATATGATGGTATTGGAAACCACCAGGCTTCACATCAATGCCTGAATAGGAAATTTGCTCACATTGTACGAATATGCACTCGTAGTTACCACGTAGTCGCATTATTCATGGGTAATACTTATCCTTGCGGGCCTCTGTCTAAATTCGGGGTGTTAACATATGTGTTCTGTTATGAAACCAGTCACAGATATTTATCGGAAAATAATTCTAAGGGATGTTCCGATTTTGAGGACCTGAAAAGTTGAATTTGCTATGGGTGTGCATTGAATTTTCGACGTAATTTATGGGATTCAGCAATAACTTATCGATTATCATCGATGACAACATGTTGGCAAAACAATTCGGTCTTAATACGAAGGACATAATCCTGAATTATTTACTTTCCGATAAGGATATGACTGATTTTAACGGTTTGAATTTGATGAAGTTCGAGATAAGGATTTGTGAGAAGGAAAAAGAAATTTTCAAAATATTTTTTTTTTTGCAATCAAGTTCTCTAGAATCAATCTATTATTTCTGTGATTTGGAAAATTAATTTTTTTATGAATATTTTCTATGTATTTTTAACTGAATCACTACACTTGTAACTACGATATACGCATTTAGATTAGGAAGGAAATATACAAATTTGGTGTATAAAACAATGTGAAGAAAATTTCCAACATACTGGATTCAAGTATTAGAAAGATATTTCCAAGATTCAAGATTTTAGAACACACACATTATCGATTATTAATATTGAGATCTTAAATCTTATGATTTAATATATAATTATATTAGAACTTGGAATTTTGATAAGAAAGTAAACAAGTGATCGGGTTTTGGCATTTTCAACACCGCTGCTTACAAAATTTCGATTTTGCAATATACACAAAGTCAATTTTCATGAAAAGTATGAATCCTACTGATCTGCAATTTAAAACATGTCAAAAGCATGATGTTTATGGTTATTTCTTAAAAAGTCATTAAGAACTCGCCCCTCCTTCTACCACCTCCCATACAAACTGCACAATTTCACTAAATCCAATGTACTAATTTTACTTTATTATTCTAATAATAAAGTATTGTGATCGACACAAGAAAAAAAAAATTTGCTACCCTGAAATTTTTTTTTTCGTGTTTCATGACTAAATTAGCCTAAAAACGCAAAAAAAAAAATCCGTCCCGCCGTACGCCGTACATATGGACTCATATCTCCGAGACCGTTAAGGGTAGAATGTTCCTTTTTGGGTGGATTGTTGACTGGGTAAGTGAGCTCTATTTTCTTTGGGGGGTGTTAGATGCAAGGGGGAAGCGGGGGAGGGAAAAGTCGAAAAATACACTTGCTAATATCTCCCTCACGAATGCAGATAGAAAGTTGAAAATCAGTAGACATATAAAGAAGATTATGGGACAAACTCCAAAAATAATTTATTTTTTTTATCCATTGGCGTCCGAAAAGGGTGGGCCAAAAACAAATTGTCGGCCGAATTGTTTTTTCAAATGATTATATCTTCGAAATTACTTATCATAAAAAATTCATATTTTGAGACCATCAAGGTTGCATATAGTTCCATCGGAATCAGCTTAGAGAATGGCTAATTATTGTAAGGGGGAGGGTCACGGGGGTGCAAAGAAAAATACTTAAAAATGAATATCTCAACTATCTCTTAAGCTATGTACTTGAAACTTGAAACGTATATTATGAAAATGGAGAATTTCAAAAATGGCGCACTTTTCAAAATTACAAATCCTTGTATCGCAAAAAATAGTACAGATATCAAATCGAAAATTTGTCAGATTGTAGAACTACACAATAGTTAATTTTGATAAAAATTTTAAGTTAGGGGGTGTAAAGGGAGGGAGGTGGTAAGCAAAAATGTCGAAAATTTTGAGTGATTTTTTTAGGACTCTGGTAAAAGATAGAGACTTTAAATTTGGCGTGTGGATACATCTATTTGATATACATACAAAATAAGTAATAATTTGATCCACAATTGTTACGAACCGACCACCCCGGTCTAATGGGCACAAGGTGTTTCATATGCAGCAAAAAAACATAACAGGAGTACGATTGGGCATAAAGCCCAATCGTGCGATACTCTAGATGAAAGAGAAATTTTTGTATCTTAAGAAATTTTGTAGGGGAAGTGGTAGAGGGGGTGACGACATTGAACTAATTTTTTCACATGACGGTAAGGTTGCTATCAAAATGTTTTATACAAAATTTAGGATTTAAAAATTTAATAAGTACTGAGAAAATTAGTGTATTGGATGTAGTGAAGTAGTGCAGTTTGTATGGGAGGTGATAGAAGGAGGGGCGAGTTTTTAATGACTTTTCAGAAATAACTATAAATATCATGCTTTTGACATGTCTTAAATTGCAGATCAGTAGTATTCATACTTTTCATGAAAATCGACTTTTTATAAAGTTGTGAAATTGTGTCATTTTGTATGGGAGGGGGTAGAAGGGGTAAAGCTAATCGCCTAATTTTTTTTTTGTTTTACTAATAATTCTAAATAAACATTTAGTGCACAATTTCAGCTCGGTCAATTTTATACGCACTGAGTAAATTGGCTTAGAGCATTTCATGAAAAAGTGCAGTTTGTATGGGAGGTGGTGGAAGGAAGGGGAGGACTCAAATAAATTTTGTACAGTAGATTTATATCATCATTTAAGTAATATATTCCAAATTTCAGATCAATAGAATTTATGTTTTTCGAGCAAATCTGTTTATTATGAAATTACGAAATTGTGTCATTTTGTATGGGAGGGGGTAGAAGGGGTACAGCTAATCGTCTCACTTTTTTTGGTCTTAATAATAATTTTAAATAAATATTTCGTGCACAATTTCAGCTCAATAACTATTATACGCACTGAGTACATTGGTTTAGAGCATTTCATGAAAAAGTGCAGTTTGTATGGGAGGTGGTGGAAGGAGGGGGAAGACACAAATTATTTTTATAGAGTAGATTGGAATCATCATAAAAGTATTATGTTCCAAATTTCAAATCAATGTCATTTGTACTTTTCGAGCAAATCCGTTTATTGTCAGATTGGGAAATTGTGTCATTTTGTATGGGAGGGGGTAGAAGGGGTGGAGCGATTTGGCTCGTTCACGAACTTGACCTTACTTTTTTGTTAAAAACGACGTATACAAAATTTGAACTTTTTAGCTCAACGCGTTCTCAAGCGAGAGAGGACACGGACGGACAGACAGACAGACGGACAGACAGACGGACAGACGGACAGACGGACGGACGGACATCCGGTTTTGAGATTTTTGAGTGATTATATGAACTTCTGTATCATTCATTTTTTTCTCCGAGCCTTATTTCTTGGCGTTACAAACTTTGTGGCAAACTTATAATACTCTCAGATTTCATCTAGAGTATAAACACGAAAACTGAAATTTTTTGGATGTAATTTTAAGGTAGAAACTTGAAAATTTGGGAAATACATTTAACAAAAATTCCTAAAAGTATGAAATATTAACTGGTCGAATACTTTCAAAACTTCTACCCCCTCCCATACAAAATCATTTTTTCGACCATTTTTAAGAAATTAATTATCACCTAACTATTAAAAGCTATCAATTTGAAATTGCATAAGAACTTATAAAAATATTTGAAATGAAATTACTTTAAAACTTTTGAAATCGCACTTGCCCTTCTACCCCCTCCCATACAAAACTATGATTTCGACCAATTTCATTAAATCAACTAATAACCAACAAACTAAAAGCTACGAACTTGAAATTTTATACAAGCACCTTACAAGTGAATCGAAACAAAATTACATATCAAATTTTACGATTCCCCTACCTTCTCTACCCCCTCCCATACAAATGTTCGTTTTCGTGAATGTAAAATACACCGAATTTTATGAAAATTCTATGCAACTTCGTCTATGAAACACATTCTATACAGAGAATATTGGACGTGATTCAAGCAATTAATTAAAAAGCTATTAACATCCACCCACCCTTACTATCACCCCTCCTACTCCGCTCATAAGAACCCAAACTTGCAGAAACGAATGAAATATTGTTAAATTGACAACAGCCCTGCCCAAGAACTCCCTTGCACTTAGCCTTCCCTAACCACTCTAACCTGCATGTTGACTTTCCACTCATCCACAATTTATCCCAAGAATAATAAAGTTTCGCCCGACTTGTTGGCAGTTTATTTCCAGTACATACTAAATTTTCGAATCCTAAATTTTGTATACAACATTTTGATGGCAACTCTAGCGTGATGTGAAAAAATTAGTTCAATGTCGTCACCCCCTCACACCACTTCCCCTACAAAAAAAAAAAAAATTCCCTTTCATCAAGAGTATCGCACACAGTTGTTGGCTTTATGCTCAATCGTAGTTCTGTTATGTTTTTTTTACAAATATTTTTATGTTAAGGTTATTTATTTTATTTATTTATATTAGGGGAACACGTGAGAGCACTGCGGCCTTTCCGGCCTATTGTGCGATTATTGCCCCTTTACCCTACCATAACTCAAAAGCTTTGGCTAATCTGAGTATCTGTAAGGAAGCCATGTTGGCCAGTTCCTCGGTGGAAAGGAAACCTTTCTCAAGAAGATTATGCCTTTTCCTTGCCACTGCTTCACATTGGCATAGGATATGTATTGTCGTTTTTGAGCCTTTGAGACTGAGGCGGCAGATGTCGGTTTCAGCTAAGCCCATATTATTGAGGTGGTGGTTTACTCCACTGTGCCCCGTCATTAGGCCGACTAGAGTGCTAATATCGCTCTTGCTGAATTTCAGGATATCCTCCACTTTGTGTTTTTGTGATAGGATTAGTTTTTTTGAGGTTGATAAGCCTAGACTTCCAGTAGATTTTGTGTTCTTGTTCAACCTACTTCCTAAGTATAGAGTTATGATGCCCTTTTGATTTTCCGCAGAATGGCTCTGGACCAATAAAGTTTTTTTCCGCACCGTTTTTTGCAAGGCGATCAGCCTCTTCCTATCCCTCAATTCCCTTATGTCCTGGTACCTACATTAAGGTTACGTTGTTCCTTTTCCCCAGGATCATTAGGTCTTGAAAACAGTCCCAAACTAACCTTGATCCGTGTTTATTGGATGCTAGGGCCTTGAGATCCGATCGGATATAAATTGATTTGTTGCGATGAGCTCTCCTTATATTCCCTTGGATACATAGCTCTGTTGCAATTAGTTCAGCCTGGAAGATTGTGGCTTTTTTGCCGAGTGATTTTGAAACCGAGAAGTTAGGACCTTTGACTCCGGCTCCTGTCCCCTCAGAGGTGCACGAACCATCTGTTTAACAGATGGTTGATCCCTCTTCCATTTCAGGCAGTGTGGATTGCCAGTCCTTGCGTTCTCTGATTATATCTTTGAAGGGGGTTTCAAAGTTAAATTTTATCGGCATCGCGTCCGATAATGTGGAGATTAGTTCCTCCAATTTTGGGTTTCTTAGGATTTTGAGGTGGCCTCTAAAATCCTCTGGTTTTTAATTGTTTTCCCTCTGTGTGCGTAACACCCCTTTGAGAGCTTCCTTTTTTATTGGAAAATGTGTCGGAGGGATATTAAGGAACATTTCCATTGCCGCTGTAGGACAGGTTTTCATAGCTCCTGTGATACCAAGACAAGCTAGCCTTGGGATTTTTTGTAGCTTAAGCTGTGCTTTTCTTTGTAAAGTTTTAGTCCCCCATATCGTTGATCCGTATGTGACTATTGGAAGAATGATTGTTCTGTAACACCAGTAAATCATTTTGGTCTTTAGTCCCCATTTTCTGCCAAATAAGCTTTTACAGGTCCAAAATGCCTTTAAGGCTTTGGCATGAGTCCATTCTATATGTTTGCTCCAGTTGAATTTACTATCCAGTATGACACCTAGATATTTTACCTCATTTGAAAAGGGTATTATTGTTCCATTTATTGAAGGGGGTATGATGAACATTTTCATTCTATTTGTAAATGGTACTAACTCAGTCTTACTTGGGTTGATGTTCAACTTCTTAGACTGACACCAGTTCATTATCAGTTCTACGGCTGATTGTATTCTTTCCGATATAATTAAATCATGTTTGCCTCTAATGATAATGACGAGGTCATCGGCATATCCTATAGCTTCGTATCCCTGTTCTGTTAGACGGTCCATGAGTTCATCTACTACAATTGACCAAAGAAGTGGAGATAGTACCCCACCTTGGGGACAAACTCTATAGGTCTGTGCAGTCAATGTGCTATCACCTAGATCCATGGTTGTCATTCGGCTCCTTAGCATGGCATGTATCCATCTAATCGTGGCCGTTTCCAAACCCTTTTTTCTGGCCGCCGCTGTTATGGCTTCATCGTGAGTATTGTCAATGCTCCTTCTACATATATCTAGGAATGCACAAAGTGCAATTTCTTTATAGTTTTTGCCTTTTCGATTTGTCTTTCCAAACCGTGAAGGGCTGATTCTGTTGATTTGCCCTTTCGGTAGGCATGTTGATTAGTATTTAGATGAACCTAGTTAAGCCCTGTTCTTATATGTATTTCCACTACCTTTTCCGACGAAGAAGGAGGTAAGGCTTATAGGACGATATGACTTAGGCTGATCAATGGGACGATTCCCTGCCTTCGCTACAAATACCACCCTCGCTTTCCTCCAAATTTTGAACTCTTTAACCTTAGGGCGGAGAGTCACGCTACAGAATTGAAAGCAGACTCTGTGCCCCCTTTGTTTAAGCTTTTCCATCGATTGGCCGTCGATGGAGAAGGTTATAATTTTGTTTGTACCCTCTGCTGTTCTGCTAAGTACCTTTCAGTTAGAGGCACACAAACCAGCATTTTGCGCATCAATGAGGGAGGTAATTTCCTCTGATGTCTTTGTCTCATGAGGAAAATATCCCGTGATTATTTCTAATCGCGGGATATTCTTCTCCCGGACTGCCCTGATATTCGTGGGCTCGTCCGGCTTGATGCCTTCAGGTGTTTTTCTAATCATGCTGCGATTTGCTCTTATGAGGATGTTCGGTATGTATAATACCGATCCTGATCCCTGCGTCTCTGTAGCTAGTACCCGACCTGGAGGGCTGAGCCTATACTGCAGGTCTATGCACTCCGCTTTTGCTTACGGTTTTGGGCCTTTTGTTACCACTTCCCACAGATGGCGGTGTTGTAGAAGAGGTTCTGCCTCTTTTCATTGCCTTTTTATGTGCTGGCGATAACGTTTTTTCGATCGGCTGGCAAGCAAGATCGTAAGCTTCATTAGCGGTTTTCCCTAGGTTTAGATGGTAAGAATACCGTTTCCGGGCAGCCCCGCTTAGCCTTTTTTTTCTTTTCTGTAAGCGTTAGCTGTTTCAGCTCGGCTGATAAACGCTGTTCATCCATTAGAGGCTTACTAAGGATTTTCCTATCCGCTTTGAGTGGCGGTCTGTTGTTCTTTGTTGTGCTTGGGGGACTAGCCTCTGCTGTCATTTCACACACTTTTTGTAGAGGGTTTGTTGTTGTTTTTTCCTCTTCAATTACGACATCAGCCGTTATTTGTGATGCTTTAGCAGATGTATCTGCCCTTTTGTTTACATTTGGTTTATCCATTTGATTCTCACGAGTAGCGCGAGAAAGTAGAGTCACCCCTGGCAGAGCTCCGCATTACCAGGGGAAGGCTAATTTAAACTGGAGGGCGCCTGGTATCCAGAGTTGGCATATTAATGGTTAGTTACCCACTAACTATTCATCTTTTGGCATATGCTGTTCCATCGTAGATTAGGGGATTTTTATATACGAGGTTTACTCTTCTAGCGTCGTACTTTATGAAGGTTAACATCTAGGTAGTACGTACACTTGCGAATCACTTAGAGATAAATCCCCTTGTAACCATCAACATCTTGATATCTGCCTAAAACATGACCAGTCCAGATTACAAGAATATCAATGCTGCGATAGGATACGGAACCGACAGCTAGCTGAACGATTTGGTCCCCCCTACCACATCCGCCAAAGACCATAGATAGGATACGGAGCCGAAAGCAAGCTATTCGACTTTTCCCCTTCTATCTAGATAGAATACGGAGCCGACAGCAAGCTGTTCGACTTGTTCCCCCCCTATCTGTAGATCTTTTAGCATTACCCAGTCTGCACCGCGAGGAGGCGATCTACACAACAGACCACAGTTTGTATCAATATTATTAAATGTAAGATTTTGTAAGTATATCAGGGCTAATATGTGTTCAAATATGAAATCAGTTAAACGAATTCGCTTAGCTAACTACTGACCTAATATTAAGGGCTATGATTTTTAATGTAAATGCAAGCTAAAAAAGAATTGGAATGACCTGATTGCTTTTCTGCAGGTGTTCTTAAGCACTTATATTTAGAAACAAATTCATTAATTCTTTGAATAAGTTCTCCAATAGATATTCCAGCTCCTTGAAAAAATGTTCCAGCATTATTGCTCTTGGGTGTTTCTGGTGCATAGTCCTTTCTAAAAAGGCTACTATAAGTTACATTGTGCTTTCGATAATTTGAAACTTCATTATCTACAACCTCTTGTCTCTCTTGATGATAACTGTTCACACATTGGGGTTCAGCTTCCATAATATTATTTTTGGGGCAATTACCTGGTGTATGAACATACATGCATTTCACACACCGATATACGGCAGCGCAATTGAAAAAAAAATCGGCAGTTCCTACACTGGATGTCTCCTACGCTTCTAGGCTTATCCCACAATATCTTGAGGCTTAGCAAATACTTAATTCCTGTTACTTTAGTAGGATCCTCTCTAAAATAAAATAAAATAAATAAATAGCTACTGTCTCAACCTTTAACGAGTTTGGAAATTTTCCTCATTTAAGTCGGTGTAAAGCAGTAGCTACGGAAATTCCATTTTTTACAGTTCACTAAAAATTCTCTCGTCGTTACTAATGTACAGTCTAATCGACCAATTTCTATAATTTTTTTCAAGTAATATTTAGTATGAGGTAGAAAATCTGAGACGATAACCTTTAAAATTGGCTGCACTTCCCTGAGAAGTGCAGCACAGAACTTGATTTTTCCTGATTTCTATTATCAACTTTTCTTACATTTTTTGCTATTATTTTCAAATTTTTAGTATTTGCAGTACTTTTACCATTTCCTGTCGTTTCCAGTAAGTAATATTGATTGGATGATTCTGATATTTTGCTCTCGTTGACCGTGGTGTTGATTTTTCTTCTCGGCATGGCGTTCTTAGGTTTGGCAAGCTGCCAATTGTTAATGTTTATTTGTTGTTGTTTATTGAAAACTGACACGTCCCTTCTTGAACTAGACAGCTGGTCTCCCATTGAATATGCTGCTGTCAACTGCGACGTGGATTTCTGAGTTGTTTCAAACAAATTCTGAATTGTTGTCGCTCAAAAATGTCAAAACCGTATGTCCACTCTTTATCTTGAGAACGCGTTGAGCTAGAAAGTGCACGTCGTTTTTGTCAAAAAAGTAGGGTCTAGTTTATGAACGGGCCAAATCGCTCCACCCCTTTTACTCCCTCCCATACAAAATGACACAATTTCGCAATTTCACAATAAATGGATTCGCTCAAAAAGTATAAAATCAATTGATCTGAAATTTGAAATATATTACTTTTATGATGATTTCAATATATTGTATAAAAATTTTTCCTTCCACCACCTCCCGTACAAACTGCACTTTTTCATGAAATACTCTAAGCAAATTTATTCAGTACGTATAAAATGTATCGAGCTGAAATTGTGTACTAAATATTTATTTGGAATTGTTAGTAAGACCAACAAAGTTATACGATTAGCTTCACTCTTTCTACCCCCTCCCGAACAATCTGACATAGTTTCAAAATTTTACAAAAAGTCGATTTTTCTGAAAAGTATGTTTGCTACTGATGTGCAATTTAAAACATATCAAAAGCATGGTGTTTATAGATATTTCCGAAAAAGTCATTAAGGACTCGCTTCTCCTTCTACCACCTCCCATACAAACTGCATAATTTCACTAAATTGAATACACTAATTTTTTCAGTACTTATTAAATTTTTGAATCTAACGTCCTGTTATGTTTTTAAAACCACTTTTAAATTTCCGGTTTTAAGCACTTCACTTTTAAAAATAGATTTTTTTAATGGATGAGAGGGCCCGGCGTGAATGCCTCCATCAGAATTATTCGCGATGTTGTTATTTTTAATGTCTATTTATAGGTATTAAATATTACCTCAAAATTACATTTTTGGAAAAACAAAAAAACCCTACGGTGGCTCAAAGCGAATCTTTTAAGATTTAACTAGAGTAAACATGTTATAATTTCACTGAAGCACGGGAAGGCGCTGGTTTTAGGCACCAGTCCGAAAGGCAAGCGTTTATATTGATAGTGATTGTAGTTTGCGCTGAAGGCAGTTTTTTCTCTATCGGCGACGTCGACAAGCACTTGATGGTAGCCGCTCGCCAAATCCAGAGTCGAAAATTATCTGGAGTGGCCAAGTCGGTCCAATATATCTTCTATCCGCGGTAGCGGATATGCTAGCGATATACATTGTTTATTTAATTCTCTGAAATCCACGCAGAGACGGAACTTCTTCTTTTCTTCCTCCTTGGTCTTCTTTGGAACTAGAATTACAGGAAAATTAAAAGGAGGGATCTTAAAAGTTTTCGGGTTCGTATATGTTAATTTATCACCCGGTAAATAAAAAATATCGCTGTATTCGAAACAAATCTGCGTCACTGAATCACGTTCGTAGTTGTTAAGGGTATCCGGTAAGTTTATGTTTTCCTTCATTAGCTGCAAACGATGTGCGTTCGGCTTTCCTGTTTGTGGCTCTAGTCTGTGAGCCTTATAATTCTCCAACCGTTCAAATCGTGGTGTAAAGTCGTCCAGTCTTACATCCTCTGTAGTGGCGTTCACAATTCCCACAAAAACTTTCCCCTTTACTGGTCTAACCAAGGCATTACTACTGTAAACACCAGGTTTAATTTCTTCCTGTAAGCATACCATGTCTTCGTTGATGTCTGCTGGTATTTCTATAATTTGTTCATGTCGTGCTTTTAAGGTAATGACGGGGACGCGTACGGGTTCGTAGGCTTCAGTATCGAAAAGTTCGTTTTCCGATTTCATCTTACGTTCGTTTTCATTTGACTTATTCTTATTTATTCTCTTTCTTAATTCGTCTAGGATATCTGTACCTTCTATACTTCTTTTCAGCAGCTCTTCTTCTCAAGCTTTAATGTTTTTCCTGATCGATTCTCTTTTCAACTTCGCCTGCTTCCTTTCTGTGTCTCCTGCCGTTGGAGTTTTATCTTCCTTAGTTTCATCTACTTTTCCTAGTGTAGGATGAAAATACGCTGTACTGCCTGCGTTGGAGGTTATCAAACCGACTCGTTCCCTCGGGGCCTCTCGTCTTTGGTCTGTACTCCCGTATTCGACAGTATGCGTTACCTTCATCTTACAAGCCAGCTTTGGAGTAGAACATGGTTTCATTATTTTTTGTTTAACTGTATTTCGGCTGTTATTGACACCTTGCGTTACCTCTTCTCGATCCCCATTTGTTTTCCCGCTGTGGGATTTCATTAACATCCGGTTATTCACGCAATCGATAACTGCTTGTCCTGCCAAAAAATCTTCCCCAATATGCCATCCCCAGGAAATTCCTTGGCATCCTTAATTACAGTAAATTCACATGGATAGTCAACGCTTCCTATACGAAGTTTAGCATTGCACGTTCCTAGTGACTCCTGTTCGGATCCAAAGAGTCCAACAATGGTTTGGTTTTTATTTTTATCTATTTCGACGTTCTTACCTAATATTTCCGACTTTATTATGTTACAGGTAGCTCCAGTATCTATTAAGAAGGATAAGCGTTTCCCCATACCCGGTTTTGTACTTATAACTGCATTAAAATTTTTATCTAGCTCTACTTCGTTTCTACTTTCATGGCACTGTTTATTTTCCCGACAGCCGTCCACGTGCCCCGGGGCTGCCTTTATTCGTTTCCCTCAGCGCGATTCCCCTTTTCCGCTAAATATTGTTTTAGACAGATCTTTGTATAATGGTCCCTTGTTTTACAGAAATCACATTAAAGAGCATGAGTTTCTTCATTCTCGCTGAGAGTTGTGTTATCCGCAAATCGTACGTGTTCTCTAAATGGGTTCTTTCCTTGGATCTGTTGTTGTGGATATCGATTGATGCGGCAGTTCTGTGCGTTGTATCCATACCTATTACACTGTGTGCAGTACGGGTCTTTTCGTTTTTGTTTACAATCCCTTGCTAAGCAAACCGTGCTCCTGCTGTGTCACTTGTTTCATCTCTATTGGGACTTTTTACCGGATTATGTTGCGGCTCTACGCGCCCTGCTAAGGAGTACGTTGAAATCCTTTGCATTTCCCTTTCATAAAATCCTCCGGTTTCTTTTGCTGCCATTAGTGTTTCCAAATTCTTACCTATCAAATACATTTGGGTACTTTTATTCCTCATACCAATTTTAAAGGTTGTTACGGCGTCTTTTTCCAACTCCATTAACAATCCCGTGCTTCCCGAGCAAATTATAGAAATACCAGCAGACATCAACGAAGACAAGGTATGCTTACAGGAAGAAATTAAACCTGGTGTTTACAGTAGTAATGCCTTGGTTAGACCAGTAGAGGGGAAAGTTTTTGTGGGAATTGTGAACGCCACTACAGAGGATGTAAGACTGGACGACTTTACATCACGATTTGAACCGTTGGAGAATTATAAGGCTCACAGACTAGAGCCACAAATAGGAAAGCCGAACGCACATCGTTTGCAGCTAATGAAGGAAAACATAAACTTACCGGATACCCTTAACAACTACGAACGTGATTCAGTGACGCAGATTTGTTTCGAATACAGCGATATTTTTCATTTACCGGGTGATAAATTAACATATACGAACCGGAAAACTTTTAAGATCCCTCTTAAAGATGAAAATAACCCTATTTATAGGAAGCAATATCGAATGCCTGAGGCACACCGGTTAGAATGCGCAAACCAAATTGAAGCTATGTTGGAAGACGATATCATCGAACCCAGTAACAGTCCTTTTAATTTTCCTGTAATTCTAGTTCCAAAGAAGACCAAGGCGGAAGAAAAGAAGAAGTTCCGTCTCTGCGTGGATTTCAGAGAATTAAATAAACAATGTATATCGCTAGCATATCCGTTACCGCGGATAGAAGATATATTGGACTGACTTGGCCACTCCAGATACTTTTCGACTCTGGATTTGGCGAGCGGCTACCATCAAGTGCTTGTCGACGTCGCCGATAGAGAAAAAACTGCCTTCAGCGCAAACTACAATCACTATCAATATAAACGCTTGCCTTTCGGGCTCAAAACTGCTCCAGCTTTTTTCCAGTCTCTGTTAAACCAAATACTAACGGGTCTACAAGGACTGAGGTGTTTCGTTTACTTAGACGATGTAGTTATTTTCGCAAAAAACCTAGATGAGCATAACGAGAAGTTACGGGAAGTATTCGATAGGTTCAGAGCGAGCAACTTGAAATAACAACCCGCCAAGTGCCAGTTCTTAGCCAAGGAAGTGACTTACTTAGGACATGTTTGCTCTGATGCGGGAGTCAAACCTGATCCCCGACTAACACAAGCCGTTTAGAAGTTCCCAAGGCCGAGAAAAATCCGGGAAGTGCAATCGTTCCTGGAACTTGCAAATTACTACCGTAAGTTCGTCCCAAAGTTTTCACAAATAACTAAACCTATAACCAAGCTACTCCAGAAGGATAGTAAATTTTTGTGGAGTGACACATGCGAACAAGCATTCACTGAAATCAAAAACGCTTTGACAGCGCCAACATTACTGCAATATCCTGACTTTGATAAGGAATTCACACTCGTGACGGATGCCAGTGGAGAATCTTTGGGCGCGATACTGGAACAAAATGGAAAACCTGTGGCTTATGCGAGTCGGTCTCTGAATTCAGCAGAGAAGAACTACTCTACATCAGAACGTGAACTACTTGCAATAGTTTGGGCAACAAAAAATTATAAGTGCTATCTGCTAGGTCGGCATTTCAAGATAGTCTCTGATCACAAACCGTTAGCAGGCATGTTAAAAGTAAAGGTCACCACCTCACGAATGCTAAGACTTCAACAAAAGATTTCTGAGTTTAATTACGAGATCTGTCATAAACCGGGAAAAAGTATTTCGCACGCTGACGCACTGAGTAGAAGACCTAACTCCCCCTTAATACAGTATTGTTTAGTCACAATTCGCGCACAGGCTCAGCAGGCAAAAGAGGACAATGCCACAACTACTATGAACAAGGATGTTGCCTATCAAGCATCGGACGTACCAAGTGAATTAAGAAGTACACAAACTAAATAAACTGCCAACAAGTCGGGCGAAACTTTATTATTCTTGGGACAAGTTGCGGATGTGTGGAAAGTCAATATGCAGGTTAGAGTGGTTAGGGAAGGCTAAGTGAAAGGGAGTTCTTGGGCAGGGCTGTTGCCAATTTAACAATATTTCATTCATTTCTGCAAGTTTGGGTTTTTATGAGGGGAGGAGGAGGGGTAAGGGTGGGTGGATGTTAATAGCTTTTTAATTAATTGCTTGAATCGCGTCCAATATCCTCTGTATAGAATGTGTTTCATAGACGAAGTTGCATAGAATTTTCATAGGATTTGGTGCATTTTACATTCACGAAACCAAACATTTGTATGGGAAGGAGTAGAGGAGGTAGGGGAATCGTAAAATTTGTGACGCAATTTTATTCCCTTTTTTTGTAGTGTGCTTGTACAAAATTTCAAGTTCGTAGCTTTTAATTAGATGATTATTAGTTGATTCAATGAAATAGGTAGAAATGATACTTTTGTATGGGAGGGGGTAGAAGGGCAAGCGCGATTTCAAAACTTTTAAAGGAATTTCATTTCAATTATTTTTATTAGTTTTTAGGCAAAATTTGAAATGGATAGCTTTTAAGAGTTAGCTGATAACTGATTTCTTAAAAATGCTCGAAAAAATAATTTTGTACGGGAGGGGGTAGAAGAGGTAGGGGAATTGCAAAATTTGTGACGCAATTTTATTTCCTTTCTCTTGTAATCTGGTCGTACAAAATTTCAAGTTCGTAGCTTTTAATTTGTTGGTTATTAGTTGATTTAATGAAATTGGTCGAAATCATACTTTTGTATGGGAGGGGGTAGAAGGGCAAGTGTGATTTTGAAACTTTTAAAATAATTTCCTTGCAAATATTTTTATAAGTTCTTATGCAAAATTTCAAATGGATAGCTTTTAATAGTTAGGTGATAATTAATTTCTTAAAAATGGTCGAAAAAATAATTTTGTATAGGAGGGGGTAGAAGTTTTGAAGGTATTCGACCAGTTAATATTTTATACTTTTAGGGATTTTTTTTAAATGTATTTCCCAAATTTTCAAGTTTCTACCCTAAAATTACATCCAAAAATTTTCAGTTTTCGTGTTTTTTTCGTTGCACATGAAACAGCTTGTGCCCATTAGACCAGGGTGGATCAAATTATTATTTTTTTTCTATGTATATCAAATAGATGTATTCACTTGCAAAATTTAAAGTTTCTATCTTTGAGCAGAGTCCTAAAAAATTCACTCAAAATTTTCGACATTTTTGCTTACCACCTCTCTCCCTTTACACCCCCTAACTTAAAATTTTTATCAAAATTATAAATTATGTAGTTCTATAATCTGACGAATTTTCAATTCGATATCTGTACTGAATTTTGAGATATAATGATTTCTAATTTTGAAAATTGCACCATTTTTCAAATGCTCCCCATTTCACCCCACTACTATTATGACCAAATTTTATATATTTTTTGTATTTCGCTAGTATAGTTTAGTATATGTTTTAAATTTCAATAACATAGCTTAAGAGATAGTTGAGATATTAATTCTTAAGTGTTTTTCCTTGCATCCCCCCCGACCCTTCCCCTTACAATAATAAGCCTATTTCTAAGCTGATTCTGGTGGATCTATACGCCATCTTAATTGTCCTAAAATATGAATTTTTTATGGTAAGTAGTTTCGAAGATATAACCATTTCAAAAAACGATTCGGCCGACAATTTGTTTTTAGCCCCCCCTTTACGGACGCCAATGGATAAAAAAATTAAATTATTTTTGGAATATGTCCCACAGCTCTCTCTATACGTGTGCTGATTTTCATCTTTCTATCTGCATTCGTGGTGAAGCAAGTGTATATTTTACTTTTTCCATCCCCCCGCCTCCCCCTTCCACACCACACTCCCCAAAATTTGGATAATGGAGCTCACTTACCAAGTTAATAACCCACCCAAAATTCAACATTCTAGCTGTAACGGTCTTGGAGGTACGAGTCCATATGTACGGCGTACGGCGGGACGGATTTTTTTTTTTTGCTTTTTTAGGCTAATTTAGTCATGAAACGCGAAAAAACAAAATTTCAGGGTAGCAAATTTTTTTTTTTTCTGTGTCGATCACAATACTTTATTATTAAAATAATAAAGTAAAAAATAACCAAACAAAATTCCACTAGAAGATTTGAGGAAGAATCCATCGTTGCTCAAAGTTGCTAAACCACACCAAAGGTGTACTTTTCAGTTAGTTTAATGGTAAAATACTACACAAAAAAAAAAAACACATAAAATTCTTCTTTCAAAAAAAAAAAAAAAAAACAATGTAATAATTTCTAAACTACTTGTAATTTTTCGTATTAAAAAACAAAAATAAAAAAAAAAAAAAGATGTATAATAATTTTTATAATTTTGTCATATGTGAAAAAACAAAAAAAAAAACATTTAAAAATGTGCGTGTGTTACAAGAAAGAAATAAAAATAATAATTGCCTTCCAAATCAATAAGAAAATAACAACAAAACAAAAATGAATCATATTTATATATGTTTAAGCAAAAAAAAAATCCTAATAATTGACAAAAATTAACATATTATTTTTCACTTAATTGTATCTTGTACGTTTTTATCAGTAACTATAAATAATGTAATATTTTGTTTTTATTCTTTCCTACACATAAAACACTTAATTTTATACTCATATCATTTCAATGTAATTTTATTAAGTTTAATAAAAAAAAACAAAAAAAAACAATTCTAATCTAAAGAAGAAGAAAACAAGATGAAACAATGAAACACATAATAAGAAAATATACACAAAACTATTTTTATATTATTTAGAATTAAAATATATGTGCATAAAACAAAGAAAGAAAAACGAATCGATAGAATGTTTAGAAAATATTTTTTAAAAAATAATAACAAATGAAAATACTAAAAGACCGAAACGAAGCGAGGGAGAAAAAGCAAATACAATAAAAAAAAAACTATTATTTGTTATTAAGATAACTGTAAAATAAAATAATAATTGTAAAACGTAACTAAAAACATAACAGGGCTACGATTGCGCGTAAAACGCAATCTTACTATACTCTAGATGAAATAGAATTTTTTTGATCCCAAGAAATTTTGTATGGGGAGTGTTAGAAGGGGTGATAGCATTGAACTAATTTTTTCCCCATCATGCTAAGGTAGCTACAAAAATGTTTTATACAAAATGCTTACTCCAAAAATTGAATGCGAACTGAGAAAATTAGTGTGTTAGATTTAGTGAAAATGTGCAGTTTGTATGGGAGGTGGTAGAAAGAGTGGGGGGATTTTTGTGATTTTTTTAGAAATAACTAAGAATATCATAAAATTGACATCTCTTAAATTTAAGACCAGTAACATTCATACCTTTCAAGAAAATAAATTTTTTGTAAGTTTTGAAACTGTGTCATATTGTATGGGAGGGGTAGAAGGGGCGAAGCTAATCAAATATTTTTTTCTGATCTTAGTGATAATACTAATTAAGTATTTATAACAAAATATGAACTCGATAAATATTATATGTTCTGAGAAAATTGTCTTAGAGCATTTCATGAAAAAGTGTAGTTTGTATGGGAGGGGGTGGAAGGAGAAAGAGGACGCAAATAATTTTTCTACTGTAGATTTATATCATTATGAAAGTAATATATCCCAAAATTCAGATTAATAGCTTTTATACTTTTCGAGTAAATTCATTTATTGTCAAATTGCGAAATTGTGTCATTTTGTATGGGAGGGGGTAGAAGGGGTGAAGCTAATCGTCTAATTTTTTTTCAATCTTACTAACAATTTTAAATTAATATAAGGTGCACAATTCAGTCTGCTAATTCTTATACGCACTGAGTAAATTGGTTTAGAGTATTTCATGAAAAAGTTCAGTTTGTATGGGAGGTGGTACAAGGACGGGAAGGACACGCATAATTGTTATATGGTAGATTGATATTATCATAAAAGTAACATATTTCAAATTTCAGGCCAATAGCTTTTATACTTTTTGAGCAAATCCGTTAATTGTCAAATTGCGCAATTGTGGCATTTTGTATGGGAGGGGGTAGAAGGGGTGGAGCGATTTGGCCCGTTCACGAACTTTACCTTACTTTTTTGTCAAAAACGACGTGTACAAAATTTGAACTATCTAGCTCAACGCGTTCTCAAGCTAGAGCGCGCACAGACGGACGGACGGACGGACGGACGGACGGACGGACGGACGGACGGACAGACGGACGGACGGACGGACGGACAGACGGACGGACATCCGGTTTTGAGATTTTTGAGTGATAATATTAACTTCTGTATCATTCATTTTTTTCTCCGAGCCTTATTTTTTGGCGTTACAAACTTTAGAGCAAACTTATAATACTCTCAGATTCCATCTAGAGTATAAAAAAAAATTATCAGTTAAAAGGGATGTGTAGAACTTAATAGTCTTATTATTGACATAATTATGATACAAGAAAATATCACGGAACACATTTTCTATTAATTATATTTAAAAGAAAACAAATTCTATTTTGATAACTGTAATTATTTATATATTTCAGACAACTTAAAAACAAACTAAAATACCGCAATTGTAAAATTTTTAAAAAAAAAATTTGACCGATATTATAACTAATACAAATAACTTAGAAAAAACCATCAACACTCCACTTTTTTTTTGTTCATTAATATACTTTTAATTTTCCTTTCAATTATGAAAAATTTTCAACCAGATATTTTGCAGATTGAAAACAAATCACATACCCTACAACAGTAACAAATAAAAAAAATATTATAAAATTGTTAATTGTTATTAAAATTATTTGTTTCAATATTTTTAATTTTCTCCTGTTTAAAAAAAAAAAATAATAATAAGTATCGTAGGTGCTAGAAATTAATTAAACAAAACAGAAAAAAAATATCTTCTACACAGTTTTGTCTTATATAACTACTTCATACGTCTTGCTTTACATAAAAAAAATGTGAGCCGGGCATGATGGACGATCTAGCGCGCATTTTTTCGAGGAGGGAGGGATGTCGAGGCCCGATTTCTTGATCATCAAAATTCTATTCATTAAATTCGAACGATGATCGGGAAATCGGCTCGATTTACTTTCCTGCTTTTGAATGTGCACTGCTGACGGACATTCACATGAAATATGATCTGTCGGCAGTGCATTATTCAATTACAGGTGAATATTCGCGAGGCACGAGCTGGCAATATCATCGACCTATTGACAAAGGTCGATATTCGCGACACGCGAAGCGATGATATTGCCGGTCAGCAATTATGCATGACAGCGATCCATCATGCCCGGAGAAATTACAGTCAGTTCAAATTAACCACCGGTGACGAACACCCTAATTATAATATATAGTAAAATAATAAAATATAAAAGTCGAATACGAGTGTTTTAATAAATAGAACTCCCGGGACGCAACAGATGTGCCCGTACGATTCAAGGCCAACAATAAATTTAAGAAATTTTAACACAGGCCCATGAGTTTTATACATTAACCTACGTAGATGTAAAAAAAAGACCGGCCGAAGGCCGTTGTTTGGAGTACGGCTAGTACAAGATACAATGAGTAATAAGTAATCATGTTTATTTACATTATTTTTTAAGTAAATTTTTAAAAATCTAAACAAATTCTTCAGTTTTGGTGCCATGGAGTGCTGCTAGAGTTTATATAATGCATCATTATCAACAACTATAAAAATAGTGTCTTTGCTTACTCCACTAATGTACTCTACTTTCAAGTTGAAACATTACCCTATTAACCCATCGCCTACACACTTATTATCATTAAAAAACCACATAAATAATTTAATTTTTAATGTTTTTTTTCTATTTTTTTGCTTCAATAGCATCAAAATTGTGATACGTTGGTGTCAAATATTTTACTGAAAGCTTTAATTTATCTAAAAACAAAAAAAAAAACACATTCCATTAAATTACACACCAAAAAAATGATATTTCCAAAAAAAAAAAAAAAAAACAGCTAAGTTTAATTATACAAAAATACCACCCAGTAACAAAAATGTTTGCTCTCCTAAAATTCTACGGTTTAATTTTACATGACATTTTTTTTTGTCATAAATATCACATTTGAGACCGCAATACATGCCGTTTAACTGCGCTCGGTTTGCACAAAAATCTAATAAAATTATTTAAATTTTGTCGCATAACATTAATACATCGTTATAATTTTAATTACATTTTTTTCTTCTCTTGATTCATTTTACGATTTCACTTTAATTACACAAAAAAAAATAGTTTTATTCGTCTTGCTGGATATTATTCGAAAAAAAAAAAAATATTAACTAAAATCTTTTCGAACATAAAAAATCCGTGTCCAAAAACATGTCCAGATATTTCAGACCATCCAAAGAAAAATAAATCTCATTGAAATTTTTGTAATTGACCTCATTACCACGAAATCTTTAAATTAACCACGCAATCGAAACATTAAAAAAAAGAGAATTTATACAAATAGGTTGAAAATAAAATAGATTTTTCAACTCAAAGAAGTTTGGATTTAATTTTAAAATGCATATCTAAAAAATAAATTAAGTAAGGTACAGACAGGTAAGGCTTCCGCCTCTTTCTAAAAAATCTGATGCGAGTCAAATTTATGAGACCACGCGTTTTAAGATGATAATGGTTACGGATACTTGGATAAATAACGAGTGTAAATTACGAAACCAGATGATGTTATATCTTTTTTCTTAAAAAAGGTATTTAGGAATAAAATGAAAAGAAAAAATGTTTCAATTCGATTCGTTACGAATTCGTCATGAACTTTTAACAAGTTTTTAAAGAGAAATGCATTTGCTTTTAGCAATGTTAAACGTTTTTGATTAGAAAAATAAAAAAATAATAAATGGATTGTTTTGTTGTTAAAATTAGTATCGACTCATCTAGAAATTTCGTTCGCTGTTAATTTGTATTTTTATTTAAGCTCGTAACTGTAACACTAGGAGACTAAGCAAAGAAAATTGCACAGTTTTTGAGTTTTTAGTGCTAAAATCTTTTAAATAAGCCTCGAACATAATTAGCTAGTGTTTTTTTTTCTCGAAATTCGATCATTAAGATTATTTTACATACCACTGTTCTTAGAATTACCACATTTTCGCAACACCTCAGCTTAAATGATTTGGTTATTGAATCCGTAAAGTCTTCACTAGAAATATAAAATTTATCTTCTGGGTTCCTGTTAGGTGCTAGACTTATGAACTATTGAGGTTTTTGGAGACTTTTCATTCTAAAGGTTAAATTGAGGGAAAACTATCTGAATGAAAAGAATCACTGACTATCCACAATGCCTTGAACTAAAAATTTCGCATGACGGCTCACTAAGTATAAAAGCCATTAATTTCATTTTCCTCTATTTATTGATTAAATTTTTTAAGCTCCGTTTCCTACTAAATCTGATATAAGTACTTACAGCTTTATCGAAATTAGTGCCTTTTTAAAAAAATTATTGAATTTATTTACATTTTTCAACGTTTCGTTTCCGATGTTTGATATCCTTGGCCGCCTGACCTTCAGCTTCCTTAACATTTTTCTTTTGTTATTGTGGAAAACTACAAACGCGAATATCTGAACTATAATTCTAGCAATAAAGCTGACAAACATGAAGAGAGATTGAAAATAAAATCTCCCAATATAATTTTTGTTTCGACTATGTTCCGAGAAGTTGTGATGGGGGGTTGCATATAACTATAAGTATGAGGGCGCAAACACTTGTAAGAGGTAGGTCAAGTGGTTCAAAGTAAAATACGTTAACAAATTTTTCGTTAATATCTCTACAATCTCTCAGGATACGTAGTCGAGGCTTGGAACATATGAGGGACATTCAAAATTAAAAGGACAAATTGATGTAGAAATGTAACAGTTTGTAGGAGGAGTTTTATCCTCTTATGACTTTAGGTTGGCATCACTGGGATAAGCTGAAAACAGCTAACGGATAAAAATTATTTTGTTTATAATTTCAATATTGCATTTAGCGATGGCGTGTCCGCTTGAAGTTTCCATATTAGCTGATCAGGTTTTTGTATTCTGAAGGTGAAAAACCGGCTAAAATCTTTTCCTCAATGATGTTACAGTATGGTGGATGTTGTATGAACCGCGAAAATTTTTATGAGTGGGTAGGACAGTTTAAAAACGGTCGAACGGTCGTATACTCTAATCGTGGTCTAATGTAAGCCTTATAGATGGTTGCTATGTCTATAGGTGTGAAATATTTTTTGCATTTCCGGAGAACACCTAGGCGTTTTGAGGCGTCGAGGGCAATATCAAAGATATGCTGGGCCCAATTCAGGTGTTCATTAATTTTGACGCCTAATAGTGTGAAATTCTCCGAAGTGGTAAGCTGTGCACCATCAAAGGTTACATTGTGAGACAATACTGGAAGATCATGTTTGAGGGATAGATGACAGGCCTGTGTTTTGGATGCGTTGTATTTCTTCGAGGTGCCTTGACTGACAGCGGTGTAGTTGCTGCAACTGGGAATTGAGCACGAATCAAAAAGTGATCAGTATTTCCAATTGGCGATGGGGATAATACAGAGACAGAATATTTCTCGGGTTGGTTGGTGAGAAATAAGTCAAGAAGGTTAGGAAAATGCCCTGCGATGTCTGGTGAACGAGTAGGCTCATCCACCAGTTGAGTTAACCCGTTTAGGGAGGCAAAAAGCTCAGTATCACGTCCCCCCTGGTCCGTAGTGGAGGAATGTTTAAGCCAGGCAATGTTATGAACATTGAAATCGCCCGCGATAACGATTTCAGCGTCAGGGTTAGCAGTATAAATAGACTGAATAGATTTAGATAACCCATCCAGTTCTGATAACGTGTTCGCTGCTGTCATTGCTGGACTTCTATACACATAACAAAAGTACATGATATGTCTTTGGATTATTAATTTTATCCAGATGTAATTAAATTCTGGATTGGAGCAATTTCCTAAATGGGAAACTAAATGAAAAGACACATCATCGCGGATGTAGAGTGCGACACCCCGCTGGCGAAAGAAAGCTGGGACAAGGTGGTATCCGGGAACAGAATAAAACTGTTCACTTCCCGGTAACACCTTACATTCGCCAAGTGCTAGAATATCCGGTCTTGCAGTTTGGGTATGGATATACAGCGACAGATAAGCAGAGTGCAGACCCCGAACGTTGACCTGATCAATTATAAAGTTGACCATGGTCGGAAAAGAGAAGAAATAGGAACGATAGTTAAATAATGACTAACCGGCGAACTGCGTAAAAAAAAAAAAAACCCAAATGAGAAATGTTATTGACTAACCGGCGAACCGCGTTAAAAAAAAAAAAAAATACCATATGAAAAACGGTAAAAACCAAAAAAAAAAAAAAAAAATTAATTAAATTATACTAAGGAAAGAAGAAAGGAAAACCTGAGACAGTACGCGGAAAATGTAAGTAATTAACATTAAAATTAGACTTAAATAAGAAACAGTAAACAAAAATAAAAAATAGCAGGAACGATAAACAGATCAAAAATATTTAGCAAAAAAAAACAAGAAATAAAATCTGCGCCTTGGTAACACTACCGATCAAAATATAAAAACGGAAGAAAAATAAAAAAAAAAACATAGAAGGGCTACGATTGCGCGTAAAGCGCAATCTTACGATACTCTAGATGAAATAGAATTTTTTATGATCCCAAGAAATTTTGTATGGGGAGTGTTAGAAGGGGTGATAGCATTGAACTAATTTTTTCCCCATCATGCTAAAGTAGCTATAAAAATGTTTTATACAAAATGCTTACTCCAAAAATTGAATAGGAGCTGAGAAAATTAATGTGTTAGATTTAGTGAAAATGTGCAGTTTGTATGGGAGGTGGTAGAAAGAGTGGGGGGATTTTAGTGATTTTTTCAGAAATAACTAAGAATATCATAAATTGGCATCTCTTAAATATTAGATGAGTAACATTCATACTTTTTAAGAAAATAGATTTTTTGTAAAGTTGAAAAACTGTGTCATATTGTATGGGAGGGGGTAGAAGGGGTGAAGCTAATCAAAAATTTTTTTCTGATCTTAGTGATAATACTAATTAAGTATTTATTACAGAATATGAGCTCGATAAATATTATATGTTTTGTGAAAATTGTATTAGAGCATTTCATGAAAAAGTGTAGTTTGTATGGGAGGGGGTGGAAGGAGAGAGAGTACGCAGATAATTTTTCTACTGTAGATTTATATTATTATTAAAGTAATATATCCCAAAACTCAGACTAATAGGTTGTATACTTTTCGATTAAATCCATTTATTGTCAAATTGCGAAATTGGGTCATTTTGTATGGGAGGGGGTAGAAGGGGTGAAGTTAATCATCTAATTTTTTTTGGTCTTACTAACAATTTTAAATAAATATATGGTGCACAATTTCAGCCCGCTAAATTTTATACACACTGAGTAAATTGGCTTATAGTAATTCATGACAAGTACAGTTTGTATGGGAGGTGGTAGAAGGAGGGGGAGGACACGCATAATTTTTATACGGTAGATTGATATTATCAATAAAGTAAAATATTTCAAATTTCAGGCCAATAGCTTTTACACTTTTCGAGCAAACCCGTTAATTGTCAAATTGCGCAATTGTGTCATTTTGTATGGGAGGGGGTAGAAGGGGTGGAGCGATTTGGCCCGTTCACGAACTTGACCTTACTTTTTTGTTAAAAACGACGTGTACAAAATTTGAACTATCTAGCTCAACGCGTTCTCAAGCTAGAGAGCGAACAGACGGACGGACGGACGGACGGACGGACAGACGGACATTCGGTTTTGAGATTTTTGAGTGATAATATTAACTTCTGTATCATTCATTTTTTTCTCCAAGCCTTATTTCTTGGCGTTACAAACCTTAGAGCAAACTTATAATACTCTCAGATTCCATCTAGAGTATAAAAATAAAATAACAAATACAACCAACAATAACAGCAACAACAACTTTACTAGCACCGGATCAAAAGCAATACAGTGCTGTAAGCCCGTACAGTTCTAGGCCTGGCACGAGCAACAGCACCACACTGAAGATCCCGCTAGCCGGCACTTATCTTGATTTGTTAATCAACCAACGACGGTGCCGTGACCCCCTGATGTAGCGCGCACATGAGAATGTCAATTAACGCAATAACAAAAAAAAAAAAAGAAATCGCGAGTCAGGTGGTAAAAAACGCGAACAAATTGTTGAGAATTTGTAAAAATACACGGTATTTTTTCTACATCAATTTGCCTCTTTAATTATTGAATGTCCCTGGTTAATTGGGCTTCTCTAACATATATTAAGCTATGGGATGGAGACAGTAGAGTTCACCCACATCCAGTCCTGCTTGCCCTAAAAATGGCAAATGGACATTCACTGGATCATGGGCTTATCACTCGTGATCTTAAAGCCTAACTGATACGTATCCGTACAGTATCTCGAATACGGACGAATTCTACGGTAACAACTTTTTGCATTCGAAAACGGACTATGATTGGCATCTTGAACGTTCGCACATTGAATGATGGAGGAAGGGCTGGTGTCATTCGGTCCTTGCACCGCCAATCAGTGATCGACCGTGAAACGGAGCACTATAACATCCAAATCTTGGGCTTGAGCGAGGTCAGGTGGACAGGATCAGGAGAAGAACGAACTCCGAGCGAAAACACCATTCTGGACTTGGTCTGAGATTGAAGCCAAAAATGGCTTGGCGGTCGTCCTTACTCCGAGAACGAGAAACAGTCTCATCAGCTGGGAACCAATCCCGGATACGATTACCGTCGTCAGGCTCAGCACCAGCGTCAGAAACGTCACAATTCTGCAGTTGTACGCATCAAATAATAACGCAGCACCTTGTGACAATGAGGAGTTTTATAGCCAACTGAGTGCCACCTTTGATCGTGTTCCAAGAGATGATATTATTATTATTTCAGGAGATATGAACACCCAGGTTGACTCTGATAGCATTGGACTAGAACAAGTCATGGGGAAGCATGAGATTAAGAGACCCGAAACAGCAAATGATTTGTGGAGTTTTGTTGTACTCGGCAAATGGTCATCGGAGGGACCCTTTTTCCATACAAGAGTCACCCTAAGGCATCTTGGGTTTCCCCTGATGGTGTTACTCAGAACCAGATTGACCATTTGGCTTTAAGTCGCCGATGAAGAAGATGTCTCCTCGATGTGCGAGCGAAGGTTGGAGCTGACGTGGGGAGCAAGTACCACTTGATGTTTGCCTCCTTGAGATTGTGTACAGCAGCTATCCGACGACCACAAATTCTTTAAATGAGGCGCAAGCTTAACGTGGATAAACTCGGAGATCCCAACAAAAAACGCGAATATACCACTATTCTACGCAAAAAGTCATCCACATTGGGTGAATATGAAATGCGCACACTGGACGCCAATTGGGAGGCAACCAGAAACACTTTTCTAACTAGTGATGAAGAAACTGTGGGATATGTGCAAAGCGGTGAGAAACCCTGGATGTCGCAAGACACGTGGGACAAGGTTGGCAATCGGAAAAAAGCCAAATTGACAATCATCTCTCATCCCGATATCAACCAAAGGACATCCGATTTGAGACAGAACTACCGCGAGGCTTATATACAGCTTAAAAAGGCTGTTAGACGCGACAAGAGAAATAATTGAAGATCTGGCCAATAAGGTAGAATCTGCTTATCTTGGGGATATGGATTCACTATTGAAAATTATGAAACGGTTGACGAACAGGAATTTCACCGCCAATCACCTGGTGAAAGATGTCAACGGAACTCTCCTTAATACGAGTGAGCACCAGTTGCGGCAAAGGAAGGAATACTTCTCTGATATTTGAAACATCTTGTCAAAGGAAGATATTCCAGAAACAGAACAACTACCAAACATCCAACCGGTTCTTCTTCTACAATGGCGCTACAGCCCAAATCGGACCTTGGCCTCCTGATATTCAGGCTCCTTAACACTTTTCACTACTTATTGTGAAAGGGTTGTTAGCTCTTCGCTCAACTCTTTTTTTACGAATTTTCATTTTCATAGATTGAGGTAACCAAGGTATAATATCCAACCGCAACAATCCTCTATTAGGGACGATCAATGGCGGGAAGGAAAGCCCCAGGTATAGATGGATTACCAAGTGAACTCCTCAAAGTGGACCCGGAAATAAATCTTTACTTAGGTATAGAATCAAGGATAATATCCGACTGATTGGAAGGAGGGCGTCATTGTGAAAATTCCGAAGAAGTACTATCTTCGGGATTGCCGCAATTGTTGTGGTATATGTCTACTTACTGCCGTAACGACAATCACGACTAAAGTAATTCTTAATAGGATTAGTGATGTTGTGGAGAGCACCCCCGAAGTCGATCAGGCTGGAACGCGTAAAGTGTCGTCTTGTACCGATCACACAAATACCTTACGGGTAATATTGGAAGCCGAAATGGGTTTGCCACTACCTAGTCGTGCCATAAGTTCTGTCACACGTATATGGGCAATTTTTGTATAAATGAAAAAGAGTTTTTGACAAAGGAAAATATATTTTATTTTGGCATACTAATGGAAGTAAAATAAGCAACAAATTATTTAAAGTGGCCGCCTTTAGCCTTAACACAGCTCTTTAATCTGTTGGGCCAGTCATCGATAGCAGTACGCACTGTTTCTAGCGGAAAATTAGCTACTGCTTCTGTCAAAGATCGCTTAAGGCTCTCGATATTTGGGTGTCGTCTCGTGCACACCATGGACTCTAACTCCGCCCACAGTTTGTAGTCCAGGGGATTCAAATCTGGGCTCCCAGAAGGCCATTCCGTCGCCCTTATAAACTGTGGAATATTGGTTTCCAACCACGCTTGTGTGGTTCGAGCTTTGTGGGCTGGCGCAGAATCTTGCTGGAAAACCCAATGTCGATTGTTGAATAGCGTAGAGTTCAGCGGCTTCACACATCCCTCCAGGATGTCCGTTTGATAATTTTTCGCTGCAGTTTTTACGCCTTTTTCGCAAAAATGAAGCTCGGTGACCCCTTCGTAGCTGACACCCCACCATACCATGACTGATGCTGGATGATGTCCTCGCTGTACCCTAGTGGCAACTTGTCGGGCTTCTATGGAGCTGTGGGCATACACCTTATCATTTTGGCGGTTGAAATGTTCCTCCACCGTAAAAATTTTTTCATCGGTAAACAAAATTTCTCGATGTTTGTTGTTGCCGTACCGCCGAAGGAGCTCTTTCGATCTGGTGCTCCTAATTTGCTTCAACCGCTCAGTCAGCAAATGTCCCGTTGATCGTCGAAAGGCACTCATCCCGAGGTCAGATTTTATGATGCGAGACATACTTCGGGTGGAGATGTTCATCTCTCGAGCCATGATTCGTTGTTTACGAAGCGGATTTCGACGGATTCGACTCTCGACCGCTTTGATGGCAGCAGAAGAACGTACATCACGCGGACGTCCAGAACGAGGTCGATCTTCAATAGTCTGGATCGCGTTATATCTCTGGATCGCACGATACATAAATCTTTGCGTTATTTTTAACGGGCACAACAACTTGAAAATTTCACTCGCGGATTTTCCACACTTATGTAGTGCAATCACTGCAGTTCGGTTTTCTATTACACCCCATTCCATCTTCACACGTTAACGAACACACTTTAAATGACCATCAACTGTCAACAACATTATGACGTTTATAAAACTGGCCGATATTGAAATGTCACTCATAAAATAAAGTTGTTGCCAATGTGAGAAATTATGTGACAGAACTTATGGCAGGACTAGGTACATCTCGTATTTGTGGACTTCGAGAAGCTTTACATATCGAATGCTTTGCGTAGGAGATAAGGTCATAGCTATGATTAAAGAAGGTGCAAGTTGTCGCGTCATTCATGAAGGCGAGCTATCCGAGAACTTTCCTTTGCGAACGGGTGTCAGATAAGGCTGCATTTTATCACCAGCTCTGTTTCTGGTGGCAATAAATGACATCTTGAAAGCTGCACTGGAAGGTGGGGAAGATAAAGGTCTTCAATGGAGACTATTTAACGTCTTAAGTCGCCTTGATTATGCTGATGATGTGTGTTTGCTTGCATATAACTGTTTGGACTTAATCTCAAACGTTCCATTCTGAATGCAAAGAGGCGGAACTGAAAATAAATGTGCGTAAAACCAAGTATATGCACATGTGTTCGAACATAAGCACACCGATTGTTCTTAATGGACAAAATGTGGAAGAGGTTCAAGATTTTGTTATCTCTGAATCATTCTCAGCATGGACCCGAAAAGGATATTGAGGCTCGTATAAATAAAGCTCGTCAGGCCTTCGGTATCCTTTCTCCTTTTTGGAGATTCAGAGAGATCTCCCTTCGCATGAATCTGCGAGTTTTTGACGCATGGGTCAAATCTGTGTTGTTATATGGTTTGTATTACGTGCAAAGTGACTGTTCGACTTACCAGGAAACTGCAAAATTTCGTGAACCAATGCTTCCGACGCATAGTAGGAATATTCTGACTAGAAGTGATCTCAAACGAAGAAACTTTTGAGTACAATTGGACAAACTAAAATAGGCATTGAGATTCAAAGGCGGAAGTGGCAGTGGATAGGTCACAAAGGTACAAAGTCCATACAGGCCAGATTATTCCAAATACAATTTAACAATAATTGAGAGGAAAAAAAATATATCAAACATTAAATATCAAGTCAATAAAACAATAAAATTAGTAAATTGGCGTAAACTTAAAATAAAATTGAAATTAAAATTAAAAATTAAAAAAAAAAAAGAAAAAAAACTAAGCAGAATTAAAAAATAAACCCACACATACAATCAGGTACGATTTAAGGCGTCTAATACCATCTCTCTAAAGCAGTCTCTATTAAAGCTGATATCAATAAAATTAGCAACCGAATTAAAATTAAATATGCTGCGAGTTAAGGGGTCATTGGATCCATAATCTGTCTTATGAGCAGGATATGCCAAAAAATCACGAATACGTAGAGGTCTCTCAGGAACATAAATGGAGTTTTTATAAAGAAGCTCAGGAGAATTAATTCTATTACAAAGAATATCTCGCAAAACAACTATTGACTGTTGTTTTCTTCGAACATCTAGAAATTGCAAGTCGATTAGCTTACAACGGTTTTCATAACATGGCATATCATTTGCCCAATCAAGCCTTCTCAGTGCAAAACGAGTAAATCTTCTCTGAACACCCTCAATTCGTCTACTATTACTATGTTTATACGGACTCCAAACTTCACGAGTGAAACTTCAATCGCGAAGTAAAACATCGTATAAACAGTGATTGAAACTCAAAGTTCACTCGCAATCTAGATCCTGAGTGTAACTTCAATCGCGAACTAAAAATATCGTATAAATAGTAAGTGAACTGACAGCCTACTATCCCCAGAAATGAATTTATTTTTCGTCACTATCCAGTATGCGAAATACCATTTTTATGCAATTCTCAACACAAATTAATGAAATTTGCAATGTGTTTTGGAATTATCTAGCAAATTGCTGATAAAAATTGCAAGTATTTTCACTTTGATGGGGCGAGGAACTGTCATTATAATTGCGATCTTAATTCGGAACTTTTACATTGGAAGTATATCTTGCGTATAAACATATCGCAAGTTTCAATCGCAATTCTCAATCGGAATCGAAACTCCCCCGTATAAACATAGTATATGAATGGCATATGATGAATCCCAAATGACTGAACAATATTCCAGAAGAGGCCTCACCAGCAAGCAAAAGAGTGATTTCAAAGTATATGGATCTTGAAAATCAACTGAATTTCTCTTAACGAAACCCAAACGAGAATTAACTCTTGCAACCATGCGACCGATATGAGCAACAAAACTTAATTTATGGTCCAGTAATACACCTAGATCATTTGCTTCTTGGGATCGATGTAGTTTTGTATTATCCAGAAAATAACAATTCAGAATGGGTGAGAGACAACGATAAATGGACATTATTTTACATTTAGAAAAACTTAACTCCAAAACATTAAATTTAAACCAATCAACAAATGAATTAATCTCACTTTGAAATTTTTGGCAATCTTCTAGGTCCTTAATACGAATGAAAATCTTCAAATCGTCGGCATAGCCCAAACAAAAACAATACTGAAAAATAGAGAAAACATCATTTATGAACAATATGAACAAAAGTGGCCCTAAGTTGCTACCTTGAGGAACCCCCGAGTTGACACGAATACTTCTAGATAGAAAAGAATCAATTTTGACATATTGGGTTCTATTGCTCAGGCAAGAAGTAAGCCAATCAAGCATTTTGGAATGAAAGCCAAGAGCATATAACTTAGACAGAAGGAGATTGACATGCACTCTATCAAATGCCTTGACGAAGTCCGTGTACAGAATTCCCCCTTTTGTTTTACCCACCAAGCAAACTGCACTCACATACAAACTGCACTTTTTCATGAAATACTATAAACCACTTTTCTCAGTGCGTATAACATTTATCGGCCTAAATTTTTTTACTAAGTCTTTAATTAGTATTATAATTAATATTGGGAAAAGTGAACCGATTAACTTCTCCTCTTCTATCTCCTCTTGTGCAATGTGACACAATATCATATCTTTTCCAAAATTCGTAAAAAAAAGTTGGAAATTTACTGATCTAAAATTTAAAATATGTCAATTGCATGATAATTATGGTTGTTTCTCAAAAAATCACTAAAAATCCTGCACTCCTTCTACCACCTCCCATGTAAACTGCACAATTTCACTAAAACGAATGCACTAATGTTCGCAATATCTATCTATTCGATTTTTGAAGCTCAAATGTGGTACAAAACACTCTAGAATGATGTAAAATAAATTAGTTCAATGCTGTCATGCCTTCTACCACTCCCCATACAAAATTTCTTAATATCACGGAAATTTCGATTTCATATATAATACCGTATGATTCGGCTTTACGTACAATCGTAGTCCTGTTATTTTTTTAAGCTTAATGTTAGTTTGTTAGGGCTTGTTTTTTTAAATAATACAAGCTTTAACTATTCACATGTTCTTAACGCTCTTCAATACGTATATGATCTGAAAGGAATTGATTTAATCACGAGCCTGTCCCATAGAAATGCGAGTAACATGGTTTCACTCTTAATAATCTATGGTTCTGATTCCAACAAAATACAAAGCATTGTGTTGAAAGAGCCATTGAACTAAGCAGATTATATATCTCCCATAATGTATTACTAGCTACATTCTCAAAAATTGCCTATTATTGCGATTCTTACGCAGATAAAGTCGCGGGTGATCGCTAGTATCAAATATAAATCGCTTACAAATCATCCAATTCCTAGAGAAAATAAGATGGAACGAGGAACTAAACAGAGAAGGAAGAATCGATCAATAAAAGTGATGCTTGGAGGACTGAGTTCTGTACTTCTTTTTATATATTTACATTAATTTGAGTAAGACGTTTTGAGTTAAATATTATTATTTTGTTTATTTATCAAAACTTCTAATATTTGTTAGTATTACATAAATATTACAATTTCCCTTATTTTTTTGTGCTAATACAAAGGTAATAAATATTCCTTAAGGAACACATTTAATTTCGGAAAAAACCGTATCAAAGACACCATGAAAAATTATCATTACGACCTTCGAATCTTCTTTGATTAATAACTCTAGTTTAGGTATTATTTTGCAAACATCTAAAATACCCTCTTGTTCCATATATAATTAGCATCGCACATGACAATCCAAATCATCAATCTTTTCTTCTTTCATCACAGTTTTGTAACAAACCCTGATACACAAACCCACTCAATAAATTTTTGTCAATACGAAACAAATAGCCTAAGGTTAAACAGAAGTCTAAGAAGCTACTTATAACTATGAAAAGGTAACAATATGGACACAATACCAGAGCCTCTTGTGACTTACAGAAGAAAAACAAACTATAGAGTCACCTCTATCAAAAGACTATTCAATTTATCACGGGCAGCTGCATCATTGTAACATACTTGAATGATGCTGTAGGAAAACAAACTCATATCTGCCTATAATCATCCCTTTTTGTCGAAATCGAGAAGATAATGTTAAGAAACTCTTCAAGATATTACTAAAAAAATTGTTGTTACTAAGCAGGCATGTATCTAATTACGGAATAACATTTTGAGATGAATTAGCAATCAATTGAGATGATTCCATTCGTTGTTATGATAAAAATATTTGAGTTTTGTACGGTCATCACAACATTACAACTCAATGAAGATAGAATTAAATAAGTGGCAGTGTAAGAGCTGAAAATTTATTAATACATGAATGGCACCTTACTATACATAACGCACAAAGAAAGTAGTATGTTAATGCGATCAAGGTTTAATAATGATATGTTACAATATTGACCTTTGAATTCGATACGATTATAATATTAGTGCGATATTAAATGTTACGGCATCTGTCGCGGAACTGATTGCTTGAGATTGTGCTTAATATTGGTTAAAACTTGAACGGATTTAGGACGAGCGTAAGTATGACCTAAGTTGGTTAAGTGGAACTTAATTAATAGATGAGGCAAATTAGGCGCTGTTATTATGTAGGTTAAAACCAAAAGTCAGAGTTCCTTAAAGTAGGCGTTTCATGCTCATTTTAAAAAATTAATATCATTTTTACCGTAGATAATTGTGGCAACGCCATTACATTTAGTATAAAAATTACTTTGCAATAATTTTGATACTACATGTAATTTAGTCAAAGTAGACCAATTTTATTTTTTTCATAAAAACTTTTATTTTATTCATCAGTTTCAATTGGAATTTAGAATAAATAACTAGCTTTTTAATTTAACTTTAAAACTAAAATTTACATTAATAAATACATTTTTTTTTAAATGTTTAAGTAAAATGAATTTGTATAGCGATAATATATTGTAGTGTATTGTTAAATAATAGTACCTACAATAATGAAAATAAATAAAAGTAGCAAAATCCAAATACAAATAACCATTGTACAGTAATCCCTCGACATTTGCGGGGGTTACGTTCCAAAAAAAAATCCGCGGTTAAATTCACGAATGTCAAGCCAACTTTTCTGCGTAAATAGGAGGGTTATTACCGTGATGGTTATTAAGTCATAACACAGATTATGTTAATAGATTTTTAGTACTGTTTAATTACGAACAAGGACTTAAATATATTTTAAGAAAATATTTCTTTTGTAATTGAAATAAATTTTTGCGTGAGGGGATTTCTCTCTTAAATTCTAAACTGGGTCGAATTGCATGGCTTTTTCTACATGTTGTTAAAGAGCTATAATTATTCTGTTGTTTCGAAGAGAAATTTTTATCAGCCAAAAAATTTTTTGCTAAAAAAATTATTTCGAAAAATTCCCTAAAACAATCATCAATATCATCTCACCCCATATCTTCAAATGCTTCGCCACTGATTTCGTGGGCAAGATCCACGATTTCATCTTCTTGTTTGGTAATAGGCGGACGATGGTTTTCTTTATCCACAACTTCGGGCTTTTTCGGGATATTTCTCCAACAAGCATTGATGAAGCTTGGCTTCAATTCCATTATCGAGGCATCAATATTCACTGGTGTTTCTTCCGGGTTAAATTCATTTGAATCCAAAATTCGTTTCAAACATCGCTTGGTGTAATAAGGTTTAAATGTTGTAATTTTTCTCTGATCAAGAGGTTGGATTAATCACGTTGTTTTTGGGGCCAAAAATGCCACTTGAACATTAGGAAGTGCTCGTACTGAAGTTGAGGCTGACCAGGATTAATTTCGATGATTAAAAGCACTTTAAAGCCAAGGTATCAAGACACCAGGCATTTTTTAACTTCTGAAATAAAACAGTCTTTAAACAATACCTCAATCACCTACCGCAGTAATCTCCAATATCTTATTAGCCCACCAAAAAATGGGTAATTGATTTTTATTTTTTTGCTCGAGGACTTAGAGATCGATATATCAACATGGTATTTACCATGCAGTCCCCAGAGGCATTTGTACATAACAGAAGAGAAACGCGATCTTTTTTTTATCACTATCAGGATTCCTTAATGCAAGGAATTGCCATTAAATCGGTTCCAAGTATAAAAGATGGAATCGATTTATCCTCTGGCTCATCATTTACTGAAGGGACAAAACAAACATCAACATCCCTACACCAAGAACTTACGAGGGCGGATCGATAATGACGTGTAAAAATGAAGAAAATAGAATTTCTTCGGCAAAAATTTATTTTATTTTTCAACATAGTCCCCTTTCAGCTCGATACACTTAGTCCAGCGTTTTTCCAATTTTGGGATGCCATCCAAATAATAAGATTTCTCTTACCCTCTAAAATGTGCGTCATCAATGAAAATTGATGACGTCACTATTCGTGGTGAATCTCTTTCCAGCAAGCCATTTTTTCAAGTCTGGAAACAAGAAAAAGTCACACGGGGCCAAATCTGGAGAATACGGTGGGTGAGGAAGCAATTCGTAGCGTAATTCCAATCATTTTGCCACTGCAACAGCAGACGTGTGAGCAGGAGCGTTGTCGTGATGAAATAGCTTTTTTTTCTTCGCCAAATGCGGCCGTTTTTCCTTGATTGCAGCATTCAGTCGAACCAATAACTGAGTATAATATGCTCCCGTTATTGTTTTTCCTTTCTCCAAGTAGTCGATGAAAATTATTCCTTTGGAGTCTCAAAATACTGTCGTCATAACCTTTCCAGCCGATGGAACGATTTTTGCCTTCTTCGGTGCGCTTGAACCGGCTTCCATCCATTGTTTAGACTGTTGTTTGGTTTCTGGAGTATAGTGGTGGATCCATGTTTCATCAACAGTTATGAATCGATGAAGAAATTCATTTGGATCACGTTGAAACAGTTGCAAATTGTGCTGTGAAGTTGTCACACGATCGCGTTTTTTGTCGATTGTGAGCAAACGCGGCAGCCATCTTGCGGATAGCTTCCGCATGTCCAAATGATTTTTCAAAATATTCCAAACACGTTCATGTGGGATGCTTACTGCCTAAGCTATCTCACGCACTTTCACTCAATGATCTCCTAGCACGAGATAATGGATTTTGTCGACCATTTCTGGCATGGTGACCTCATTTGAACGACTTGGACTTTGTATGGTCTCTGTGCTCGTATGACCACGCTTGAATTCTGAAAACCACTCATAAATCATTTCAATCGATGGTACAGAGTGTCCATAGTGTTTATCTAATTTTTCTTTGGTTACTTTAGCTGTTTTCCCTTTTAAAAAGTTATGTTTAATCAACACACGAAATTCGTTTTTATCCATTTTTGAAATTTTTAAAAGTTGACTTGCTTAGACAGCAGTTTCACAAAAACTAAAAAAGGTATCAGGCTAAGCCTTTGCAGATAATCTTTTTAAGGATGAAGCCCTCCTTCTTTATTTTAACACGTCATTATCGATCCGCCCTCGTAAATAAATAGAGCATAATAAATTGACCAAAATTTTTATAAATTGGTGTCAACTAGCATTACGTCTGCGTTTTAAACATATTGTATCTATGGAGAAGTCGAATACATCAATATTCTTGTTAACTTCTCTTGCAAGACGCGAAATCGGTTCACTCAAACCATAGTTAGTTCAGTAAAAGCAAATTTGCAGCAATCTAGGATGCCTTGGTAAAAATTGACCAACAGCAAACTGCATCAAATCCAAAAGTGAGCAGGACTCTACCAGCCCAGTAAGAAGTTGATGAGCAAAAACTACATCAGCTACTTCACGTCGTCCTAGAGTGATGTCATATTCAGTAGCTGAAGTCGGTCGGTCTAAGAAGAAAGACGGACTCTGTCATTCCAATTAAGGTGACTTAAAGCTATTCTCACAAATTTACGCTGAATAGATTCAATTCTGCCGATATGCACATCATAAAAGGGAGATCTAACAAAGATGTTATACAGACCCAACCTAACAAAGGAATTGTTAAATTCCTTGGATAAACGAGTGGTGAAACCCAGCATAGAATTTCCCTTTTGTACAATCTTATTTATATGCAAGCCAAAATCAATCTTTTGGTCAAATGTAACACCTAAGTCAATAATGGAATTAACACGATTCAAAATACAGTCATCGAGACTGTATGTTAGCTAGGGTGTAGACTAGTGGGCAGCGTGTTGGTCTTGTAATGCGAAGTTCGTGAGTTCAAATCCCGGTCGACGCACATTGCCAGCTTGGATATACCTTGGTCACCTCAATCTACGAAAATGAAAAATTCTTAGATGGAGGGTTGTGCGAAGAGCTAACAACCCTTCCACAATAAATAATGAAAAATCTTAAGGAACCTGAAAGTCAGGAGGCCAAGGTTCGATTTGGGCTGTAGCACCATTGTAGAAGTAGAGACTGTATGTTACTACAAACGGTAAGATTTTCCTAGTAAATGACATTACATGACATTTATCTAAATTTAATCGAAGGTCATTATGGCGTCAGTTAGTAAGGTAGTTTGCAATCCAATCGATTAATTCCTGTTTAAAATTAAATTTGTGCAAATTGTTTATAATATTACAGTTTGGTATCGAATCAAAAACCTTAGCTAAATCAAGAAAAACGTTTTTTTACCGGCTATATCCTTCACTCATTTACCTCTATGCACCAATTCCCAGTTTCGAAGACTCAAGGCCCTGCTATTCTAAAAGAAACTGTTAAAATTCAATAGTACACTCAAAAAAGACTTTAGCGATATTAAACTAGAATTATCTGAAGCTATAACATACGATGAAATCATTTTAAAAGTTCAATATCTAATCTAAAAATACTAGTTGCATGGAAAATAGCAACAGTTATCCCTAGCTAGGAAAATTAACCTCTGGCCCGGTAGCTATCGCCCTATTAGCCGACTCAAAAATTTTCGCGGAAGCAATTCTAAGACGCTTGACTGTCCGAATATACAATAACTATTCCAAACTTCCAACTCGGCTTTCGCTCAAAACATTCGACTACCCATCTGCTTCTCAGAGTTAAATCGTTTATTCAAAGGCAAATTACCTCTAAAGATATTTCCGATTACTACACCAAGTGGAAAATAAAACTAAATACCTCTAAAACTTAGTGTCTGTTTTCATACTCTAGAAGAAATCTGAGAGTATATTGTGTTTGCCTTACCGTTTGTATCGCTAAGAAATAATGATCGCACAGAGTCGCCAAGGGTACAGAAATATTAGTTGTCGCTCAAAAACATTGATTTGGAATGACCGCCTGTCCGTATGTCAGTCCGTCTGTGTACAACATAAATCTTTGACCTATCGTGCTGAAATTTTTCATGTATCATTTTTAGTAAAAAATAATTTTAAGTTCGTGAATGGGCCACATCCCTCCACTCCTTCTACCCCTTACCATACAAATTTCATGAAATTTCGAAATTTAAAGAAATTGATTTTCTCCTTAACCATTTCAGCTATAGACTTGAAAATTAGGTCATAGTATAATGATGAAAATATCATTGACATCAAAAATATTGATCTGACACATTTACTCCTTCTACCCCCCTCCCACATGCACAATGCACAATTTTAAGAAATGCGTTTATTCGGTTTGCATCGCAACTAGAAAGATCCAATTTTTGTCATGATTAATTTTATTACTATTGCAACCAATTTTGTAAAACTATCAACTTCACCTCACTCTTTCTACCCCCTCCCATACAAATTGCACGAAATTTCGGAGTTCTTATTATAGTAGTAGCAAACCCCCGCGACTTCGTCCGCGTACAAATAGCAATAATAAGCAATTTTTTAGAGTGTAGTTAGTAATGCATTATGTGGGATATAAAATCTGCTTACTTGAATGGCTCTTTGAAGAAAATGGTTTATATATTGTTGGAATCAGAACCATAAATTATTAAGAATGAAAGCATGATACTCGCATTTGAATGGGAGAGGCTCGTGATCAAATCAAACCCGTAATTCGAGATCATATACATACGTGTTGAAGAGCGTTAAGGACATGTGAATAATTGTAGCTGGTGTTAATTAAAAAAAAAAAAGCAAATAAAATAACATTAAGCATAAAAACATAACAGGACTACGATTGTGCGTAAAGCCAAATCATACGATATTATTACTTTATTATTATAATAATAAAGTATTGTGATCGGCACAAGAAAAAAAAAAGTTTGCTACCCTGAAATTTTTTTTTTCGCGTTTCATGACTAATTTAGCCTAAAAATGCAAAAAAAAAAAATCCGTCTGTCTGTACGCCGTCCGCCGTACGCCGACGTGTACGCTCAGCGCACATTAACTCCCAAACCCTTCAAGATAGAAAGTTCATTTTTGGGGGGATTGTAGATAGTTGCGGATCTCAGACGGATACCCATTTTCGGGGGTATACGGGTTCAGGGGGAGGCGGGAGGAGCGCTTAAACCGAAAAATACGAATTCAAATATCTCAACCATGGTAATAGCTAGGAAACTAAAACTCAACATACATGTAGAAGGGTTTGTGGGACAACTTTTAAAAATAATTTAATTTTTTTATCCATTGGGGTGCGAAAAGGGGGGGCTTAGAACCAATTTTCGGCCGAATTTATTTTTCAAATGATTATATCTTCGAAATTACTTATCGTAACAAAATCATATTTAGAGACCGTCAAGGTGGCATATAGTTTCATCGGAACCAGCTTAGAGAGCGGCTAATTATTGTAAGGAGGAGGGTCAGGGCGGGTGCAAAGAAAAACACTTAAAAATTAATATCTCAACTATCTCTTAACCTATGTAATTGAAACTTAAAACGTATATTAAACTATACTAGGAAAATAGAAACAAAATATAATATGTTGAAATAATAGTAGTGGGGGGAAATGGGGAGCATTTCAAAAATGGCGCACTTTTCAAAATTACAAATCCTTATATCTCAGAAAATAGTACAGATATCAAATCAAAAATTTGTAAGATTGTAGAACTACATAATAGTTAATTTTGGTGAAAATTTTAAGTTGGGAGGTGTAAGGGGAGGGAGGTAATAAGCAAAAATATCGAAAACTTTGAGTGATTTTTCTAGGGCTCTGGTAAAAGATACAAAGTTAAAATTTTGCATGTGAATACCTATATTTAATTCACATAGAAAAATAATAATAACTTGATCCATATTTGTTATAAACCGACCCCCCCGGTCTAACGTGCACAAGGTTTTTCATGTGCATTGAAAAAAACATATAAACTGAAAATTTTTGAGTGAAATTTTAAGGTAGAAATTTGAAATTTTGCGAAATGCATTTAAAAAAAATTTCTAAATATATGAAATATTAACTGGTCGAAAACCTTTAACACTTCTACCCCCTCCCATACAAAATTATTTTTTCGACCATTTTCAAGAAATCAATTATCACCTAACTATTAAAAGCTATCAATTTGAAATTTTGCATAACAACTACCAAAAATAATTAAAATGAAATTGCGTTAAAAGTTTTAAAATCCCGCTTGACCTTCTACCCCCTCCCATACAAAAGTATGATTTCGACCAATTTCATTAAATCAACTAATAACCAACAAATTAAAAGCTACGAACTTGAAATTTCGTACGAGCACCTTACAATAAAAATGAAAGAAAATTGCATCACAAGTTTTACGATTCCTCTACCTCCTCTACCCCCTCCCATACAAAATTATTTTTTCGAGCATTTTTAAGAAATCAGTTATCAGCTAACTCTTAAAAGCTATCAATTTAAAATTTGGCATAAAAACTTATAAAAATAATTCAAATGAAGTTGCTTTAAAAGTTTTGAAATCGCGCTTGCGCTTCTACCCCCTCCCATACAAAACTATGATTTCGACCAATTTCATTAAATCAACTAATAACCAACAAACTAAAAGCTACGAACTTGAAATTCTATACAAGCACCTTGCAAGAGACGCGAAATAAAACTGCGTATCAAATTTTACGATTTCCCTATATTCTCTACCCCCGCCCATACAAATGTTCGGTTTCATGAATGTAAAATACACCGAATTTTATGAAAATTCTATGCAACTTCGTCTATGAAACACATTCTATACAGAGAATATTGGACGTGATTCAAGCAATTAATTAAAAAGCTATTAACATCACCCCACCCTTACTATTACCCCTACTCCTCCCCTCATAAAAACCAAAAATACAGAAACGAATGAAATATTGTTAACAGTCCTGCCCAAGAACTCCCTTTCACTTAGCCTTCCCTAACCACTCTAACCTGCATATTGACTTTCCACTCATCCGCAACTTGTCTCAAGAATAATAAAGTTTCGCCCGACTTGTTGGCAGCATAGATGAAATCGAAATTTTTGCGGTGTTAAAAAATTTTGTATGGGGAGTGGTAGAAGGGGTGACAGCACTGAACTAATTTGTTTCACATCATGCTAGAGTAGCTATATAAATGGTTTGTACCAAATTTAAGCTTCAAAAATTGAGTAGGTACTGAGAAACTTAGTGCACTGAATTTGTATGGGAGGTGGTAGAAGGAGTGGGGGGTTTTTGGTGATTATTCGAAAAACAACTATAACTATCATCCAATTGATACACTTTAAATTTCAGATCTGCATCATTCACACTTTTCAAGAAAATCGAATTGTTACATAGTCGTGTAATGTGCCTCATTGTATGGGAGGGGGTAGAAGGAGTGAAGCTACTCGGTTAATTTTCTTCCCGCTCTTAATAATAATGCTAATTAAGGATTAAGTTTAAATTTTTACCTTGATGAAATTTAAATGTACTGAGAAAATTCGTTTAGAGTATTTTATGAAAAAGTGCGGTTTATATGGGAGGTGGTGGAAGGAGAAGGGGGTTTTTGATGATTTTTTGAGAAACAACTATAATCATCATGCAATTGATATATTTTAAATTTCAGATCAGTAACATTCAGACTTTTCAAGAAAATCGAATTCTTGTGAAGGCGTGGAACTGTGTCACATTGTATGGGAGGGGGTAGAAGGAGTGAAGCTAATCGGTTAATTTTATTTCGATATTAATAATAATGTTAATTTAGGATTTAATAGAACATTTTAGCTCGATGAAAGTTACACGTACTGAGAAAATTGGTGTAAAGTGGTTCATGAAAAAGTGTAGTTTGTATGAGAGGTGGTAGAAGGAGTGACAAACCTTAAATAATTTGCATACCAAAAGACTGCATTTATAATAGAAATAATACAGTTCAAGTTTCAAATTAATAGCTTTTATAGTTTTCAAGAAAATTTGATTAATATATATTTTTGAAAATGAGTCACTTTGTATGGGAGGGGGTAGAAGGCGTGAGGAGAGTGCAATAAAACCAAAAGCAGATTTCATCCTGAAGGACACCTAAAAAACTGTGCAAGTTTCATTACAATCTGTTCAGCCGTTTGTTCGTGAAAAGCGGTCGTACAGACAGACAGACAGACAGACAAAAATTTCAAAAATGTGTTTTTATGATTAGTTAGTGCTAAAATAACTCAAAAAACTAACTTATAGCCATTTATAAGCAAATAACAGACAGACACTACAATTATATTTATATGTATAGATTAATTTTTAGTTTTATCTTTTAATCTATCAAAGGGTTTTGATCATTTCTTCCCTTTATTATACTCTAGATGAAATCTGAGAGTATTATAAGTTTGCTCTAAAGTTTGTAACGCCAAGAAATAAGGCTCGGAGAAAAAAATGATGAATACAGAAATTAATATTATCACTCAAAAATCTCAAAACCGGATGTCCGTCCGTCCGTCCGTCCGTCCGTCTGTGCGCGCTCTAGCTTGAGAACGCGTTGAGCTAGATAGTTCAAATTTCGTACACGTCGTTTCTGACAAAAAAGTAAGGTCAAGTTCTCTCTCTTTCTACCACCTCCCATACAAACTGCACATTTTCACTAAATCTAACTCACTAATTTTTTCAGTTCCCATTCAATTTTTGGAGTAAGCATTTTGTACAAAACATTTTTATAGCTACTTTAGCATGATGGAGAAATATTAGTTCAATGCTGTCATCCCTTCTAATACTTCCCATGCGAAATTTCTTGGGATCACAAAAAATTCTATTTCATCTAGAGTATCGTAAGATTGCGCTTTACGCGCAATCGTAGCCCTGTTATGTTTTTTTTCTTATAGTTGAAAAGTAAATTTTTTTCCACAATATAACCTTTATAATAATTCTTCAAATTTATTCGGTTTTCAGCGCGCGCAGGGGTATGTGATAGTGTTGGGTAGGACAAGAATTTTTGTCCCATGTTTGTATGAGGGGCTCATTTGAAATTTGAGGTGGTACAATGTCCCACCTCAAATGTCCCATTCAAAAGCTCCATGTCCCATTCATACATACAATGTCCGTCCCATTCATACAATTTACCTTTTTGAGGAGCAATGGTAGCAAATGAAATGAAATTTTTATGTGTGCGCGTAGAGTATTTTAACCCTACTAACACCGTTTCTTATTGAGATGCGGTAGTAAAATGACGTATTATTAGGTGTGGCATTTGTGGGTTGTGTTTATAATATACATTCTTTTTTATTTTATTTATTCTTATTTAATTTTAAAAATTAAAATACAAAATCTCTCAATCTCTCTCAAAAAAATACATTGTTATTTATTTCAGTTATTCTTATTTACACTTATTCGGTTTCACTAGGGTTAAAATATATACTAGCCATGTAAGTCAATCCAACAACAACAAGTTGTAGTCACAATAAAAATGACAGTTCCGTTCGCCAGCTTTTGTATGTAGCGGACACGGCGGGCTTCGTAAGAATCGCGTTTATTCTTAAATGCAGTGTTAAAAATAGTTCAGTTTTCCAAAATACTTTATTAATAGTGCTCAGCATGTAATTACTACACGTTGATATCAGTGCAATAGATTTTTAATCGAAAAAAGTGCGATGAAAGTTAAATCTGGGTTTCTCCCATCGAAGAGAATCTGTCATTCATGTGCAGAATTCTCCGGTTCGTAATATTTCCGTGCTGAGAGCTATGCTTTCAGCCATACAAATGCATGGGACAAAACCCGGTGAAGTGAGTGTGATTTGAGTGTTACAAATGTATTGGTACAGCAGCCATACAAATGCATGTTTTTAATTCAGATGCGACAAAAGCTCTGAAGTGGGACAAAAACTTTGAAGTGGGACAACAATATTTTTTGTAGTGATGGGACATTTTGACGTGCATGAATGGGACATTTGTACCACTTCTTGTATGAGTAACCCAACACTATATGTGAGCCCTGAATGTTTTAGAGATAAAATTACAGATGCGTTTCAAATACTTGACTGCTATCCCATCAAAACCTGGGCTGATTCTCCTTCCATGCACATAATTACGTTCTCGACATCAATATCTTTAACTGCAGAAATATTATTTGTCTTATCTTGAAACATAGTAAATAATCTCAGTAAGTTTTTAACCTGCGTGGGCGAAATACTCATTAGAAATATTTGCTATCTCTATGGAATCAAGTTTTGAGTGAATAGAGACACCATCAAGAACAATACTAGTATTTTGACTAAATTGTTTTGGTTTATCTATTGCTGTATGGATCGTATGCCATATTTTTTGCCATCATTTCCAGCGTTTTTTTAAAGTTTATAGAATATACGAACTTTTAGCAATAGATATAATACGAGTATAATTTTCTTTAGTCCTGAATTTTTTGAAATATGTTTTAAGGTGATCTTTTGACGGATGTTTTGTTGGAGCTTTGCTAAGTTTATTTTGTTGTCTAGTTGATGTGATAAGCCCTAATGATATCCAGGATTTTATTTTTCTATTTTTACAATTATCCCCCTCATTTTGGTATTTTCTTCTAGTAAATCCGTTCGTATTTTTTGAAAGTTTGCAGCACTTTCATTTACGTTCGTTGTATTTAGTACATGTTCACCCCAGTTATAGTTTGTGATAGATTCCAGCATTCGTAAGGGTCATATTAAGTTAAGGTTAAAACGAAATTGTCGAAGTTTTTTTTAATACTTTTGATGTTTGTTTGTTATAATTAAAAAATTTTTTTTTAACGTTCCGTAAACACGTTACACTTATTCGCACTGCTACATATACACTCTTCGTACAGCTGGAAGCTATCAATACCACCTATTAGATTGCTAGACATTTCTTTATAACAAAACACTAACATAATCAGTATATATAGGTATAATGGGCCGAAATTGATTAAATTGTGAGGCTTTACATTTAAATTTATTGTGATTGAATATGGTAATTTTTTTTGTATATATGAATGCGCAAAAAGTAGAATTGAAAACATAACAGAATTATGATTAGGTGTAAAGCCCAATCATATCATACTCTAGATGAAATAGGAAAGAATTTATTATTCCGTAAAATATGTCATCATAAGTTCTTTCGAATTGTGAATAGTGACTTTTGTATGGGAGTTGGTAAAAGTAGACGAAGGTAGTTTGTAATTTTTCTATATAACACCGAAGGTAGAATACAAAGTGTTTCATGCTGAATTTTATGTTTGTAACTTTCATCATTTTCGAGGAAATTGAACAATTTTTGTCTGAATTTATGGCATTTGTATGGGAGGTGGCAGAGAAAGTGGGAGGTTTCGGATGATATTGAATCTACTTATCAGCACCCTAGTCAAATTCTTCTTCATTACTTTTTGTGGAAGGGTTGTTAGCCCTTCGCACAACCCTCGTTCTACGAATTTTTCATTTTCGTAGATTGAGGGGACCAAGGTATATCCAAGCAGGCAATGTGTTGGAATTATATGTTGCGCCGACCGGGATTTGAATTCACGACCTTCGCATTACAAGACCAACATGCTACCCACTAGGCTACACCCTAACTTGTTATAATTTTAAAGTCGATAGCTATTATATGTTCGAAGAAGAAAAACTTTTCTTGGATTTCCAATACAAAATTTTGTATGGGAGGTGGTAGAAGGAGTGAAGCAAAGTTCATATTTTTTGTATCATTTATTGAAATTATTAAGGGACAAATTCTGACAAAACTTTAATTTTGTACTTTTTCTAGTTTCAATGAAAATCGTATAAATGCAATTACCAAAATTGTGAATTTGTATGGGAGAGGGTAGAAGGAATATTCGAATCAAAACCAAATTTTTCGACATCAATGATATTTGTAATACTATACTTTCTCAAAATTTAAAGTTGATAGCTTTTACGATTTTGGAGAAAAATAATTTAATTGAAATTCCGAAATTTCGTGAAATTTGTATGAGAGAGGGTAGAAAGAGTGAGGTGAAGTTGATAGTTTTTCCAAAATTGGTTGCAATTAGAATAAAATTAATTATGACAAAAATTCGTTATTTTAGCTATAATAAATGCATTTTCGAAAATTGTGCATTTGTATGGGAGGGAGTAGAAGTAGTAAAGGGATCAGATCAATATTTTTTGACGTTAATGATAATTACAACGTCATATTATGACCTAATTTTCATGTCAATAGCTGAAATACTTTCGGAGAAAAATCAATTTCTTTAAATTCCGAAATTTAATTAAATTTGTATGGTAGGGGGTAGAAATAGTGGGGGGATGTTGCTCGTTCACGAACTTAAAGTTACTTTTTGCTAAAAATGGCATATGAAAAATTTCAGCACGATAGGTCAAAGCTTTCGAGAGCTATGTTGTAGACAGACGGACAGACAGTCAGACGGTCACTCGGAATCGAGGGTTTTAAGCGAAAATAAATATTTCTGTAGCCTTGGCGACTCTGTGTGAGCAAATTTCTTAGCATTACAAATGGTAAGGAAAACACAATACACTCTCAGATTTCATCTAGAGTATAATTACCTTGTAAGGTAAGCTGTGAAGCTAATAGAAATTTGATTAAGAATTGAAAATTAAAAAAAAAAAAAAATAAATAAATATAATAATAAATAATTGAATGAAATGGTAGATTAGTATTTAATTTGAAATAATAGGGTCCTAGATAAACTTAAAACATAACAGAATCATGATTGGGCGTAAAGCCCAATCATATGATACTTTAGATAAAATAGAAAAGAGATTAATGTACTGGAAAAGATATCATCTCAAAATCCTTCGAAGATTTGCTGTGGGAGGCAGTAGGAGCAGAGTGAGGTTTGTAATTTTTTTATGTGACACCAAGCGTGGTATGCAGTATCTCGTTCTACACTTAAAGTTTCTAGTTTATTTAGCTTTCAAAGAAATTGTGCATTGTTTTCCTGCAATTGGGGCATTTGAATAGGAGGTGGTAGAGGAACTGAAAGGTTTTGGATTATTTTGAACCTACTAATCAACGTCCTTACTACCCTGCTTTGACATAATTTTAAAGTCGATAGCTCTTATATGTTCGAAAGAGAAATGCTTTTTTTGAATTTCCAATACAGTAATTTGTATTGGAAGGAGTGAAGTGAAGTTGATAGTTTTTTTTAGCATTTATTGTAATTATTAAGGTACAAATTCTGGCCAAATTTTAAGTTCTTACTTTTTCTAGTTTTAGTGGAAATCGATATAATACATATACCAAAATTATGCATTTATATGGAAGGGGGTAGAAATCGCAATTATAATAAAAATAATTCGGGCATAAATCGGTCCTTTAAATTTTTTAAAATTGTGCATTTGTATATGAGGAAGTAGGAGGTGTATGGGGATCGGTTCAATATTTTTTGCGTTAATGGTATACACATCATTATTCATTGACCTGATTTTCAAGTCGATGGCTTAAACAGTTACGTAGAAAAAACAATTTCTTGAAATTCCGAAATTTAATTATAGAAGAAGTAAAGGGATGACCCCCGCAAGGGGGTAGTTGTAGTATGAGGTTTTACCAATTCCTGCAACTATCTTTGGAGTTAGCGACTCCACGGACCTGAGCTAGCTATCCCCCTCTGGGATGGGGGCTGTAGAATTCACCCACAGCCAGTCCTGCTTGCCCTAAAAATGGCAAATGGACACTCACTGGATCATGGGCTTATCACCCGTGATCTTAAGACCTAAATGATACGAGAAACGGATACATCGCCTCGGATACGGACTGATTCAACGGTAACGACTTTTGGCATTCGAAAACGGACTATGATTGGCTTCTGGAACGTTCGAACATTGAATGACGGGGGAAGAGCTGGGGTTACTCGGTCCTTGCACCGCCAGTCAGTGATCGACCGTGAAATGAAGCAATATAACATCCAAATCTTGGGCTTGAGCGAGGTCAGGTGGACAGGATCAGGAGAAGAACGAACCCCTAGCGCAAACACTATTCTGTACATTGGCCCTGAAAGTGAAGCCAGAAATGGCGTGGCGTTCGTCCTTACGCCGAGAGCGAGAAACAGTCTCATTAGCTGGGAACCAATCTCGGATAGGATTATCGTCGTCAGGCTCAGGACCAGTGTCAGAAACGTCACAATTCTGCAGTGCTACGCACCAACTAATACCGCAACATCTGGTGACAAAGAGGAGTTTTATAGCCAACTGAGTGCCACCTTCGAACGTGTTCCAAGAGGTGATATTATTATCATCTCGGGAGATATGAACGCCCAGGTTGGATCAGACAACACTGGACTAGAACACGTCATGGGGAGGCATGGTGACCCTTGGGTCGACCCTTCACGACTTTGGATTAAGAGACCCGAAAACGGCGAATTATTTGTGGAGTTCTGTAGTACTCGGCAAATGGTCATCGGAGGGACCCTTTTCCCACACAAGAGTCATCATAAAACATCTTGGGTTTCCCCTGATGGTGTTACTCAGAACCAGATCGACCATTTGGCTATAAGTCGCCGATGGAGAAGATGTCTCCTCGATGTGCGAGCGAAACGTGGAGCTGACGTGCGGAGCGATCACCACTTGATGGTTGCCTGCTTGAGATTGTGTACAGCAGCTATCCGACGACCACAAATTCTTCAAATGAAGCGCAAGCTTAATGTGGATAAACTCAGAGATCCCAACAAAAAACTCGAATACACCACCATTCTACGCGAAAAGTCATCCACATTGGGTGAACATGAAATGCGCACACTGGACGCCAATTGGGAGGCAACCAGAAACACTTTTCTAACTAGTGCTGAAGAATCTGTGGGATATGCGCAAAGCGGTGAGAAACCCTGGATGTCGCAAGACACATGGGACAAGGTTGGCAATCGGAAAAAAGCCAAATTGGCAATCATCTCTCAACCCGATGTCAACCAACGAACGCCCGACTTGAGGCAGAACTACCGCGATGCTCATATACAGCTTAAAAAGGCTGTTAGACGCGACAAGAGAAAGGCCATTGAAGATCTGGCAAACAAGGCAGAATCTGCGGCTTACCTTGGGGATATGGGTTCACTATTTAAAATCATGAAACAGTTGACAAACAGGAATTTCACCGCCAACCACCTGGTGAGAGATGTCGACGGAACTCTCCTTAATATGAGTGAACACCAGTTGCGACGATGGAAGGAATACTTCTCTGATATTTTAAACATCTTGTCAGATGAAGATATCCCGGAAACAGAACAACTTCCAAACATCCAACCGCAACAATCCTCTAATAGGGACGATCCCCCAGATAAAGAAGAGATAGTTTCCGCCATTCGGTCAATGGCGGGAAGGAAAGCTCCAGGTATAGACGGACTACCAACCGAACTCCTCAAAGCGGACCCGGAAATAACAGCCGATATACTCCTCCCACTCTTCACTAAGGTGTGGAATGATGGAAGATATCCGACTGAATGGAAGGAGGGCGTCATTGTGAAAATTCCGAAGAAGGGCGACCTTCGGGATTGTGGCAATTGGCGTGGTATATGTCTACTTACTGCCGTATCAAAAATTATGGCTAAGGTAATTCTCAATAGGATTAGTGATGTCGTCGAGAGCACTCTCGAAGTTTATCAGGCTGGATTCCGTAAAGGGTCGTCTTGTACCGACCACACAAATACCCTACGGATAATATTAGAGCAGTCAGCCGAAATGGGTTCGCCACTACATCTCATGTTTGTGGACTTCGAGAAGGCTTTCGACAGCGTTAAGCGAGATTACATATGGAATGCTTTGCGTAGGAGAGGTATTCCAGATAAGGTCATAGCTATGATTAAAGAATCCTACGAAGATGCAAGGTGTCGCGTCTTGCATAGAGGAGAGCTGTCCGAGAGCTTTCCTGTGCGAACGGGTGTCAGACAAGGCTGCATATTATCACCAGCCCTGTTTCTGGTGGTAATAAATGACATCTTGAAAGCTGCACTGGAAGGTGGGGAAGGTAAAGGTCTTCAATGGAGACTATTTAACATCTTAAGTCACCTTGATTATGCTGATGACGTGTGTTTGCTTGCACATACCCGTTCGGACTTAGAGTCAAATGTTCGCTCGTTGCATTCTAAATGCAAAGAGGCGGGACTGAAAATAAATGTGCGTAAAACCAAGTACATGCACATGGGTTCGAACGCAAACACACCGATTGTTCTTGATGGACAGGATGTGGAAGAGGTGCAAGATTTTTGCTATCTCGGAAGCATTGTCAGCATGGACGGCGGAGCCGAAAAGGATGTTGAGGCACGGCTAAATAAAGCTCGTCAGGCCTTCGGTATCCTTTCCCCTTTCTGGAGGTTAAGAGAGATCTCCCTTCGCACGAAACTGCGAGTTTTTGACGCATGCGTCAAATCCGTGTTGTTATATGGTTGTACTACGTGGAAAGTGACCGTTCGACTTACCAAGAAACTACAGACTTTCGTAAACCAATGCCTCCGGCGCATTTTAGGAATATTCTGGCCAGAAGTGATCTCCAACGACGAACTTTGGAGTACAACTCGCCAGACTAAAATAGGTATTGAGATTCAACGGCGAAAGTGGCAGTGGATCGGTCATACTTTGAGGAAACCAGAGCAAAACATCGCAAAACAGGCTCTGGATTATAACCCTCAAGGAAGACGTCGGGTTGGTCGACCATGTAACACATGGAAGCGAGCAGTTGAGCAGGAGGCCAGAGGAATAAACAAGTCCTGGCAACAGCTTAAAGCCGATGCTCAGGATCGCGCCTTGTGGAAGAGAGTTGTTTCTGTCCTATGCCCCTATAGGGGGTCTTAACAGGAATTTGATTGAAAGGGATGTATCCCACGAACTTAAAGTTTGTTTTTTACTAAAAATGTTAACATTTTTCAGCACGATAGCTCAATGCATCCGAGAGTTATGTTGTAAGCAGACGGACAAACAGACAGAGAAAGAGTAAGTGAGCTTTCAATTAGTCTATACTGTCAGAATCTCTGTCTAAAATTTTAATGATCCGGGGCTTGATACTATCCAGATAGGAGAGAGAATTTTTTGCAGCTCCGCCCATAAGAGAGAATTAATAGTCAAGACGTGGTCTATTCTAGGCCTTGAATTAATTCAGAAGCGGTGAAGGAGTTTTTACAGCGTTTTAGGTAATCCAAACATTAAGATGTGTCTTTGGCTATGTTAAATATATGATCGTTCCAAGATAAGCTATCTGGGATTCGGATACCTTACATCTTAACACTTGAAGAGTTTGTAAATGGCTGGCCTTCAAAGGTGCTTGGATCAAGGTTAGATTCACATTTGTGGGACACAACACGACTTGATTCTTTTGCCCCAACTAAGAATCTTAACCAAGTCGTCACTGAATGATTGAACAATGTGCCTACGTTGTTCTACTAAACCAGTTCATCTGGAAAAGGATGCAGTGTTGAAGTGATAGTAGAAGTCTAATGTGCTGTCATCAGCAAAGCTACGTATAGGATTGAAATTTGTTCTTGTTGCTAACTTGCTAGGAGTTTATTACTCTCAATTAGATCTTCAATCATTTTAGGAAGTGTGGAATAATTAGTATTCACGACTTATTTTAAATGAGTAGATTCTGATCTAGATTCGACTCGGCGCTTTGTTACGGAAGTGTAACACTTCCAGTTTTACTTTATTATTTTAATAATAAAGTATTGTGATCGACTTGGGGAAAAAAAAAAAATTTACTACCCTGAAATTTTGTTATTTCGCGTTTCATGACTAAATTAGCCTAAAAATGCAAAAAAAAAATCCGTCTGTCTGTACGCCGTCCGCCGTCCGCCGTACGCCGACGTGTACGCTCAGCGCACATTAACTCCCAAACCCTTCAAGACAGAAAGCTCATTTTTGGGGGATTGTAGATAGTTGCGGATCTCAGGAGGATACCCATTTTGGGGGGTGTACGGGTTCAGTGGGAGGCGGGGGGAGCGCTTAAACCGAAAAATACGAATTCAAATATCTCAACCATGATAACAGCTAGGAAGCTAAAACTCAACATACATATAGAGGGGTTTGTGGGACAATTTTTAAAATAATTTAATTTTTTTATCCATTGAGGTGCGAAAAGGGGGGGCTAAGAACCAATTGTCGGCCGAATTTTTTTCTCAAATGATTATATCTTCGAAATTATTTCTTATAAAAAATTTATATTTTGAGACCGCTAAGATTGTATCAAGATCTACTAGAATCAGTTTAGATAAAAGCTAATTATTGTAAGGAGGATGGTCACGGGGGGGGGGGGGGGGGGCAAAGAAAACACTTAATAATCAATATCGCGGCTATTTATTAAGCTATATAATTGAATCTTAGAACCTATATTAAGCTATACTAAAGAAATACGAGCAAAATATAACATTTAGACAAAATAGTAGTGGGGAGAAATGGGGAGCATTTCAAAAATGATGCACTTTCCAAAATTTCAAACCGTTATAATTCAAATTTGAGTACAGATATCAAATTAAAATTTTGTCAAATTATAGAACTACGTAGTTTTTAATTTTGGTCAAAATTATACGTCGAGAGGTGTAAGGGGAGGGAGGTGGCAAGCAAAAATGTCGAAAATTTTGAGTGATTTTTTAAGGGCTCTGGTTAAAGATAAAAAATTTAAATTTTCCATGTGGATACATCTATTTGTTGTACATACAGAAAAAATAATAAAAATTCCACAATTGTTATGCACCGACCCCCCTGGTCTACCGTGCACAAGGTGTTTCATGTGCAATGAAAAAACCACATAAACTGAAAATTTTTGAATGAAATTTGAAGGTAGAAACTTGAAAACTTGCGAAACGCATTTAAAAAAAATCTTTAAAAGAATGAAATATAAACTGGTCGCTTCTACTCCCTCCCATACTTATTAATAATAAATAATTAATAATTATTTTTTCGACCGTTTTTAAGAAATTAATTATCACCCTATTAGTAAAAGCTATCAATTTGAAATTTTGCACAAAATCATTTAAAAATAGTTGAAATAGAACTGCGTCAAAATTTTTGAGATCACACTTGCCGTTCTACCCCCTCCCATACAAAAGTATGATTTCGACCAATTTCTATAAAACAACTGCGAACCAACAAATTAAAAGCTACGTACTTGAAATTTTGTACGAGCACCTTAAAAGAGAAAAAAAAGAAAATTGCGTCACAAATTTTGCGATTCCCCTACCTCTTCTACACCGTCCCGTACAAAATTATTTTTTTTAACCATTTTTAGGAAATCAGTTATCAGCTAACTCTTAAAAGCTACCAATTTTAAATTTTGCGCAAAAACTTATAAAAAACATAACAGGGCTACGATACTCTAGATGAAATAGAATTTTTTGTGATCCCAAGAAATTTCGTATGGGAGTGTTAGAAGGGATGATAGCATTGAACTAATTTTTTCGACATCATGCTAAAGTAGCTATGAAAATGTTTTATACAAAATGCTTACTCCAAAAACTGAATGGGAACTGAGAAAATTAGTGAGTTTGATTTAGTGAAAATGTGCAGTTTGTATGGGAGGTGGTAGAAAGGGTGGGGGGATTTTAGTGAATTTTTCAGAAATAACTAGAAATATTATAAAATTGGCATCCCTTAAATTTCAGGCTAGTGCCATTCATACTTTTCAAGAAAATCGATTTTTGTGAAGTTGTGAAACTGTGTCGTATTGTATGGGAGGGGGTAGAATTAGTGAAGCAAATCAAATATTTCTCATCTTAGTAATAATATTAATTAAATATTTATTACAAAATATGAGCTCAACAAATGTTATATCTTCTGAGAAAATCGGCTTAGAGCATTTCAGGAAAAAGTGTAGTTTGTATGGAAGGAAAGGAAGGAAGCAAATAATTTTTGTACTGTAGATTAAAATCATTAAAAAAGTAATATATACCAAAATTGAGACCAATAGCTCTTGTACTTTTTGAGTAAATCCATTTATTGTCAAATTGTGTCATTTTGTATGGGAGGGGGTAGAAGGGGTGAAGCTAATCATCTCATTTTTTTTGACCTTACTAACAATTTTAAATGAATATTTGGTGCACAATTTGAGCCCGCTGAATTTTATAAGCACTGAGGAAATCGGCTTAGAGTAATTCATGATAAGTACAGTTTGTATGGGAGGTGGTAGAAGGAGGGGGAGGACATGCACAATTTTTATATGATAGATTGATATTATCATAAAAGTAATTTATTCTGAATTTCAGGCCAATAACTTTTATACTTTTTGAGCAAATCCGTTTATTGTCAAATTGCGTAATTGTGTCATTTTGTATGGGAGGGGGTAGAAGTGGTGGAGCGATTTGGCCCGTTTACGAACTTGACCTTACTCTTTTGTAAAAAACGACGTGTACAAAATTTGAACTTTCTAGCTCAACGCGTTCTCAAGCTAGAGAGCGCACGGACGGACGGACGGACGGACATCCGCTTTTGAAATTTTTGAGTGATATTATTAACTTCTTTATCATTCATTTTTTTTCTCCGAGCCTTATTTCTTGGCGTTACAAACCTTAGAACGAACTTATACTACTTTCAGATTCCATCTAGAGTATAATAATTGAAATGATATTACTTTAAAAGTTCTGCAATCGTGCTTGCCCTTCTACCCCCTCCCATACAAAAGTATCATTTCGACCTATTTCATTCAATCAACTAAAAGCCAAGAAATTAAAAGCTTCGAACTTGAAATTTTGTACGAGCACACTACAAGAGAAAGGAAATAAAATTGCGTCACAAATTTTACGATTCCCCTACCTCCTCTACCCCCTCCCATACAAATGTTTGGTTTCGTGAATGTAAAATACACCGAATCCTATGAAAATTCTATGCAACTTCGTCTATGAAACTGACATTCTATGCAGAGAATATTGGACGTAATTCAAGCAATCAATTAAAAACTATTACCATCCACCCACTCTTACTATCACCCCTCACCCCACCTCTCACAAAAACTCAAACTTGGATAAATAAACGAATGAAATATTGATTATATGTACTGGAGCTTTTGAACGTTTCCGCAAAGTATTAAATTGACAATTGCCCTTCCCAAGAACCCGCTTTCACTTAGTCTTCCCTAACCACTCTAACCTGCATATTGACTTTCCACACATACGCAACTTGTCCCGAGAATAATAAAGTTTCGCCCGACTTGTTGGCATTTCATTTCAATTTATTTTGTTCTTTGAAAAAGCCAATATCCGTTTCACTAAGTTCACTGAGTTGATTATTGGCATTCCACTCAGTTTCCAATTTCACTATTCCAGTGCGTGAAGGCGGTAAGTAGGTTGACTGTACATATACCGATATTAGCAAAGCTTCTAATAAAGTGGACCATGCTATTCTTGCTTACAAGCTATATCCCCTACATTTCGATAATGTCCTAGATGGTAGCACATCACAAAAGACATACAAGTTACTAGATTTCGATATATATTTTATAACCGCATACATACATAATCGGCAAGGTTGACTCCGTTTGGGGTTTCGTTCAAAGATGGAGCAAGGATTCCAATGATCCTTATATAACTGAGACTTTATAGTGTGCATTTGTTCGCTCAATTCTTCAGTATGCTTGTCAGGTGTGAGCTTCGTATTAAGAGGATTATAATAGTAGGATCGAGTCTATTCAGCGATGGATCTTAAGGTTTGCCCTAAGGAACCTTCTTTGGTCTGATACGTTGCGTCTTCCTCCTTACGAACAGTATCTTAAACTCTTTTCTCTAGAGTCGCTTGAGAATAGACGGATTATCCTTAAGGCTGCTTTGCATTTAAACTTATCTTAGGTGAAATTGATTCCCCATATTTGCTCGAAGCCATAACTTTTAATATTCCGCGTCGATCCTTGAGAAACTATGTGCCACTTCACATTCCTCATCATTGCGCCAACTATCACATCTCTTTCGTGTATTGCCAATAATAATTACTGCCGAATTGACTATAATTTATCTAGCATGCACTTAAAGTCAATTTTATGGGATAAATAATTAGTTGATTGTTAATTGTTTTAAATTTGATACTCGCATGATGTATTTTTTAAGTACTTTTTTTTAAACAATAATTTATAAGTAATCATTGTTTTGATGAATTGGAAAAATAAAAACAAATAAAATAAGATAACCATATAAAAAACTTAAATTTTTTTCTTTCGAAGGTAAATATAATTTACAAAAATTGGAGATAGCAATCGAATTAAGTGAGATTGACAGCAACACTGAAACTGAATAATATGGAAGACTATTTTCGAGAAATCCGAAATCAAATATTAATTTTGACAAACTTTTTGCTAAGTGATTTTAAATTTTTTCAACAAACTACTTTTTTTTAATGCCGAACTCTAATAATCAAATCTAATTTTTCTGTTATTCAAAATTTAGAAATTTCACAATTTTACAGTCTCGAAAAAAAAAATCAAACTAAAAAATGATTTCATTATATTTTATTAAGAAGATATGAAGACATGTGCCTAAGGCTACCGACACTCGATGCGAGTTAATATATATTATCTCGCTTTTCGATATTACTAGTGTCATTATCCTATACATAATTCGGCCTACTTATATCAAAATAGGAAGTTAATATATTTTAACTTGCATCGTGTGTCGGTAGCCTAAATAAAGTTACTACATACTTCAATTTTAACGAATAAAAAACAAAAAGAATCCCACAAAATATGTAGATACATAATTATGAATTTTTCTTGAAAATTCTAATCCAAAATTTTATAAATTTTAATCACGTTGTAAATAAAATTACATTTAAATTTTGCAAGTGGTCGATCATCTTCAAATCGTTACGAAAATCAACTGAAGCATATAAAAAAAAACGAGGCCAAAAATATAAATCAAATCCGTATGTCCTAATAAATTTATGATAAAGTTGCCCCAGAATTGTGCACTGTTTAACCCGGCAACTCCCAACGAACCCAACGTCAGAAATGCACGAAGATCTCCTCGCATCAATGTAATAAATTATTCAAAACATAAAATACTACAATGGGCTGTTGACCAACAAACAAGATCGAGTACAACAGGAACGGTTGCTTTTTGTAAAAACGAAGCTCAAAGAAATAAGACCCTCGAAACGGTGTGTCTTCACCGATCGCATATATGAACCCTCCTTATGAGTAGTATACTCATAATATCATTGATCGTCGACGCGATCTCGTTCACACAATACTATTAAGATTTTTTTTTCTTTTTTTGACGAATTCCGATGATATAAATTATATCGTTCCTGCAGATTTCAAGAAGTAACAGCACGATCGGTATACTCATTTTCTGACGCACCTCTAAGGAACCTTTGATTATGTCGTAGAAGCAAGGTGTGAAGAAGATCATCGAAGAAATGTGCGATCACCAGGTAAGAAAGAAAAATAAGAAGAAAAAGGCCGGTATGGTATTTTAAGACGTCTAGCGGCATCTGGGCGACTATGAGAGAAAGTCGATGGCCGGAAAGTATGGACAAGCATCTCATGCATAATACGGTTTCAAAGAAACGATGCTCTTCTGCGTGTCGTATACGACAAGATCACACAAAATATTTGAGATATAGATGGTAGAGTGATCGGTAAAATGCGATTTCTTGCATTTTTTTAAAAATTAGATGAATACAGGTTGGGAATTAATTTTTGAGATGTGTACTAAAAATGCCGGTCTGAAATATTTTTTCAATATTTTTGTTGCCGTTCCAATTATATCTTCGGAAGGAATCATTTAATGTTCAAACCGTTGTATACATTAAAGTTGGTAAAATTTGCATAAATAGTTAGCCAATTGTTTGAAGTAATGTCGGTGAATGCAGTTTTTGAAACGTTGTTCGTATGCTAGTGAGATTAATATATTGAAGTTTGTGGTTAATTGAGATAGTGTGTACAGTGAGTAGTAATCATATTCAATGTAGTACAAAAAAAACACGTGAATATATTTGTAATTATATTTAGTGATCCGGAGATCATATCAGGTATTAAAATCAAAAAGTCCGCAATTTACTCACAGTTGATTTTACGATTGAATTGGCGCTTTTTCATTAAACTCATTAAAGCTCACAACTATGCAGCATGACATAAGCATGCTTATCAATCTGCAAAATAAATTTCCATCACTCAAAAGTGAACCAAATAAAATTATTTTCAGTTAAAATCGCCAAAAATCGCTTAAATTATTACAAATTTAGCACTTACAAGGTTTCAAATTTTCATAACGGTACAGCAATAGTTTTACGCATTGAAATTAATCTTAAATTTTTATACCCTAGATGAAATTCGAGAATATTATAAATTTGCTCTAAAGTTAGTAATCCCAAGAAATAATACTCGCACAGAGGCGCCAAGGGTACAGAAATATTTGTTGTCGCTCAAAAATCTCGAAACTGGATGTCCGTCCGTCTGTGCGCTCTCTAGCTTGAGAACGCGTTGACCTAGAAAGTTCAAATTTCGTATACGTCGTTCTTGACAAAAAAGTAGGGTCAAGTTCGTGAACGGGCCAAATCGCTCCTTCCTTTCTACCCGCTCCCATACAAAATGACACAATTTCGCAATTTGACAATAAACTATTTTGCTCGAAAAGTATACAATCGATTGATCTGAAATTTAGAATTTATTACTTTTACAATGACTTCAACCTACGGTATATAAATTTTTCGTATCCTCCCTCTCATTCCACCACCTCCCATACAAACTGCACTTTTTCATGAAACACTCTAAGCAAATTCACTCAGTACGTATAAAATTTATCGAGCTAAAATCATGCATTAAATATTTATTTAGAATTATTAATAAGGCAAAAAAAAAAATTAGACGATTAGCTTCACTCCTTCTGTTCCTCCCGTACAGTCTGACACAATTCCTCAATTTTACAAAAAGTCTATTTTCCTGAAAAGTTTGTATGCTACAGATCTGTAATTTAAAATATATCAAAAGCATGATGTTTATAGATATTTCTGAAAAGGTCATTAAGAGCTCGCCCCTCCTTCTACCACCTCCCGTACAAACTGCACAATTTCATTAAATCCAATACACTAATTTTCTCAGTACCTATAATATATTCGAATCCTAAATTTTGTATAAATCATTTTATAGAAATTATAGCGTGATGTGAAGAAATTAGTTCAATATCATCACCCCTCTACCACTTTTCCTACAAAATTTCTTTATATCAAAAAATTTCTCTTTCATCTAGAGTGTCGCACGATTGGGCTTTAGGCCCAATCCTTGTCCTGTTATGTTTTTATGTAAAATTTACCTCCAAGATTTAATTGTACATTCATATTGAAGTGCACAAGGGGTCGCGGGATTTCAAGTAAAAATAAACTGATAAGAATTCGGGTGTAACTTTATTATTCTTGGGACAAGTTGAGGATGCGTGGAAAGTCAATATGCAGGTTAGAGTGGCTTGGAAAAACTAAGTGAATGGCGGTTCTAGGGCAGGGCTGTTGTCTATTTAACACTTAACTGCGAATAGGAGGAATAGATCTCAAGTTCACATAATCAATCCGTTTATTTATGGAAGTTCGAGTTTTTATGAGGTAGTAAGGGTGGGTGGAGGTTAATGAATTTTTAATTGATTGCTTGAATCACGTCCAATATTCTCTGTGCAAAATGTCATTTTCATAGGAGAAGTTCATAGTATTTTCATAAAATTTGTGGTTTATTCATTGCAGATGAAACACCTTGTGCAAGTTGGACTCCCGGTGCATAACAATCGTCGAAGAAATTATTATTTTTTCTCTATGCATATCAAATAGATGTATCCACATGGGTAATTCAAAGTTTGTATCTTTCACTAGAGCCTTAAAAAATTACTCAAAATTTTTGATATTTTTCTTAAAACTTCCCTCCTCTTACGCCATATCATAAAATTTTTACCAAAATTAAGAACTACGTAGTTCTACAATCTGACAAAATTTCAAATTGATATATGCACTCAATTTTGAGATACAACGGTTTGAAATTTTGGAAAGTGCACCATTTTTGAAATGCTCCCCATTTCACCCCATTTCTATTATGTCCATTTGTTATATTTTACTTTATTATTTTAATAATAAAGTATTGTGATCGACTTGGGAAAAAAAAAAATTTGCTACCCTGAAATTTTTTTTCGCGTTTCATGACTAAAATAGCCTAAAAATGCAAAAAAAAAAATCTGTCTGTCTGTACGCCGTACGCCGACGTGTACGCTCAGCGCACATTAACTCCCAAACCCTTCAAGATAGAAAATTCATTTTTGGAGGGATTCTAGGTAGTTGCAGATCTCAGGCGGATACCAATTTTGGAGGTGTACGTGTTCAGGGGGAGGCAGGGGGAGCGCATAAACCGAAAAATACGAATTCAAATATCTCAACCATGGTTACAGCTAGGAAGCTGAAAATCAACATACATATACAGGAGTTTATGCGACAACTTCTAAAAATAATTTAATTTTTTTATCCATTGGGGTGCGAAAAGGGGGGGCTAAGAACCAATTGTCGACCGAATTTTTTTTTGAATTGATTATATCTTTGAAACTACTTCCCATAAAAAATTGATATTTTGAGACCATTAAGATAGCATATTGATCTACTAGAAGTAGTTTAGATAGAAGCTAATTAATGAAAGGGGAGGGTCAGGGGGGTGCAAAGAAAAACACTTAAAAATTAATATCTCGACTGTCTCTTACGCTAAGTAATTGAAACTTGAAATGTATACTAAGCTTTACTAGCGACATATGAAAAAAATATAATATGTGGACATTATAGTAGTAGGGGGAAATAGGAAGCATTTCAAAAATGGCGCACTTTCCAAAACTACAAATCATCAAATCTCAAAATTGAGTACAGATATCAAATCAAAAATTAGTCAGATTGTAGAGCTATATAATCTTTAATTTTGGTAAAAAATTTAAGTTGGGGGGTGTAGGGGGAGGGAGGTGGAAAGCGAAAATGTTGAAAATTTTGAGTGATTTTTTTATGGCTCTGGTAAAAGATACAAAGTTTAAATTCGACACATCTATTTGATATAGATAGAAAAAAAATAGTAATTTGTTCCAAAATTGTTATGCTTTGAAGTGCTAACGTTCACAAGGTGTTTCATGTGGAATGAAAAAAACACATAAACTGAAAATTTTTGAATGAAATTTTTTTCAATATTAACTGGTCGAATATTTTTAAAACTTCTACTCCCTCCTATACAAAATTATTTTGTCGACCATTTTTAAGAAATCAATTATCACCTAACTATCAAAAGCTATCAATTTGAAAGTTTGCACAAAATCTTAAAAAAATTGTTGAAATAAAATTACGTTAAAAGTTTTGAAATCACACTTGCCCTTCTACCCCCTCCCATACAAAAGTACGATTTCGACCAATTTCATTAAATCAACTAATAACCAACAAATTAAAAGCTACGAACTTAAAATTTTGTACGAGCACATCACAACAGAAAAGAAAGAAAATTCCATTACAAGTTTTACGATTCCCCTACCTCCTCTACCCCCTCCCATTCAAAATTATTTTTTCGAGCATTTTTAAGAATTCAGTTATCAGCTATCTCTTAAAAGCTATCAATTTCAAATTTTGCATGAAAACTTATAAAATAATTCAAAAGAAGTTGCTTTAAAAGTTTTGAAATCGCGCTTGCCGTTCTACCCCCTCCCATACAAAACTATGATTTCGACCGATTTCATTAAATCAACTAATAACTAACAAACTTAAAGCTACGAACTTGAAATTTTATACAAGCACCTTACAAGAGAAGCGAAATAAAACTACATATCAAATTTTACGATTCCCCTACCTTCTCTAGCCCCTCCGATACAAATTTTCGGTTTCGTGAATGTAAAATACACCGATTTTTAGGAAAATTCTATGCAATTTCGTCTATGAAACATATTCTATACAAAGAATATTGGACGTGATTCATGCAATTATTAAGCTGTTAACATCCACCCACCCTTACTATTACCCCTCCTCTTCCCCTCATAAAAACTCAAACTTGCAGAAACGAATGAAATATTGTTAAATTGACAACAGCCCTGCCCAAGAAATCCCTTTCACTTAGCTTTCCCTAACCACTTTAACCTGCATATTGACTTTCCACTCATCCGCGACTTGTCTCAAGAATAATAGAGTTTCGCCCGACTTGTTGGCAGTTTATTTTTCGTATTTCGCTAGTAAAGCTTAACATATTTTTCAAGTTTCAATTACATAACTTAAGAGATAATTGAGATATTTATCTTTAAGTGTTTTTACTTGGAACCCCCCTGACCGTCTCCTTTAGTCTTACTCTACGCTGATTCTGGTGAATCTGTATGCCACATTAATGGTCCCAAAATATGATTTTTTTATGGCTAATAATTTCAAAGATAAAATCATTTAAAAAAAAAATTTGGCCGACAATTTGTTTCGGACCCAATGGATAAAACTTTTCGAACCCAATGGATAAAAAAATTAAATTATTTGTAACGTTTGTCCCACGAACCCCTCTATTTATTAATTTTCAGCTTCATAGCTAAAACCATGGTTTAGATATTCGAATTCATAGTTTAAGGTTTTAGGGCTAACCCACCCTCTGCCCTTCATCCCCCCAAAATTAGTGTCGTCCTGAGATCCGTAACCATCTTTAATCCACTCGAAAATATACTTTCTATCTTGAAGGGTTTTGGAGTTAGTAGTTGAATTTCGATTGAGTTATAATATCTTTTTTGCTGCCTGTGTTGTACAGTTTGTATAAGAGGTGGTAGAAAGAGTAGTGCGTCCTTAATGATTTTTGCAGAAATAACTATGGACATCATGCAGTTAATATGTTTTAAATTGCAGATCAGTAGCATTCATTTTCAATAAAATTGACTTTTTGTACATTTCTTAAATTATGTCATATTGGTAGTTGGAGTTAGAAGGGGTGAAGCAATTTGGCCCGCTCATGAGCTTGACCTTGCTTTCTTGTCAAAAACAACTTGTACAAAATTGGAACCTTCTAGGTCAATGCTTTCTCAATGTAAAGACCTGACAGACGACCATTCAGAGATTTTTGAGTGATAATATTAACTTCTATATCATCCATTTTTTTCTCCCAGTCTTATTTCTTAGAATTATAAGCTTTGTGGCAAACTTATAATACTGTCAGATTTCATCTAGAGTACAAACATTCCTTATATCATTTTTAGATAAGCCAAATTTAAATATGTACCAGACAAATGAGAGGTTTATTTTTTGTTTTTCAATTTCGATTAGTAGAACGTCGAAAAACTAAAAAAAAACCTTTAACCTTGTAACGGAAAAAGCTCTGGAGGACGTGGGAACGGCGTATGAAGCCGTTGGTTATCCTCACGCAGAATTCCTTCCGCCAACAGATTTTAGCGGTTTATTCCTCGATACGGAGCGCGATTTTTGCCGGCTAGCTGGAACGTGGGAGTGGGATTACCGAGGAATTATTTATCCGCTCTTGTAACGCGCTACACATAGAAACACATGACCGGTCACCTGTCGAACTCACATTTCTTTATTCAACCCGAACCGGAAAGCGAAGCGAATTATGCTCAGATCACCATGAGGAGGCTTATCCTGCGGAGCCCCAGAGCGAACTCTCTACTCACTATTCATATTTAAACTTTTTTCGGGATTTCTAAGGAAAAAAGATTAGACACCGCGAAACGAAAACTTAACCTTTCCTTTTTTCGACTGTCGCCGAGTTTGCACCTGCGGAAACAATCACAAGAATCTTTACACAAAAAAAATAAGAAGAGAAAAGAAATTTATGCAGGCACAATTCAAAAATTTTTATTCGCCAAATTTTTCTTAAACAAAAACCTGATTTGGGGCCCCCCCCCTTTTCTGATGCGGAGCGTCGTCCCACGGCTTATCGCTGCACGGAGAATTCTTGCACGTTCGTTTATTTTTCAAGATCTGCGGCGGCTGCTCGGATCGACTTGCACTTGAACACCTTTTTTTTTTAAACACTGTGCCAACTTGCACACTTGTAATGAATTTTTTTTTTTTGTAAACTCAAACTCGAGGTTTCTAATTTTTCGTCCTCCTCGGACCACTTTTCAAAAGCTAATCCCCCGGATTTTTTTTCCTCGTTCGCTTCACGAAAACTTGTAACAGTTTTTCCTCCGATCAAGCCGTTTTTCGCTTTCCCAACAGATGGCGTTAACGTCGTTTGATTGTTTCCCCATATTATTGATTTAATTTAATATTATTATTTTTTTCTAACAAATTGAGGCAATTACTTTGTTTCAGGTGCAAACTCTTTGAAACCACAAAATAGAAGAAAATAAAGATCAAAAATTCTGCCTCAAGAAATCCAAAAAAAATTTAAGTAAAAGAAATCCGAAATAATGTACGAAAAAAAAAAACACTGCTCTGTTCCATTTTGCAACAATCGTGGGGACGACCTCGACCCAGGACGAAATGGTCTCATGCTCTAAGCCGGGCAATTTAAAGACGAGGGATAAAAGAAATAATAACAATAATGAAAAAATAAAAAAAAATATACTACTTATGTATATATATATAAAAAAAAATATAAATTAAATGTAGACATAAATAACTATAGTTCTCAAAATTTTTAGGTTTTAATGTCCTTGCAGTGAAATATTCCTACTCGTTGTCCATTGTTATCTTCCAATTCGTATGATACGTTTCCTATCCGTCTCCGTACACGGACTTTATTATATTTGGGAGCTAATTTAGCGGAAAACTTATTAACCGCGTCACTTTGGGAATAGTTACGTACATATACAATTTGACCAACTGAGAATTCGCGGTCTCGACTACGAAGATTATAAGTGTGCGCGCTTCTCTTATACGCTTGGTCTAGGTGGGTCTTCACTGCTTCTTGTATCAGACGCATTCGATCAATATGAGATTTGAACTGAATATCAGCATCTGACAAACAGCTCAAGTTACGCAACAACTTGTAATCTGAACCATGTGAAATATAGTTGTATCCAAACATGAGGAAGTGTGGAGGGAATTTCGTCGACTCATGAGTTGTATTTCGCACTGCAGCTAAAATCTGGGGTAAATTCTCATCCCATAAACGATGATCCCTGCCGAGATAAGCTCTAATACCAACTAGTATAGATTGATTAACTCGCTCTGAGGCATTCGATTGTGGTGAATAAATAGGAGAGAAAATATGTTGAACTCCATAGCCTTGCAAGAATTCAGAAAATGATTTGGAAGTAAACTGGGAACCATTATCAGAATGTATCAATTCGGGTACTCCATACACTAAAAACACTTCCGTTTCCAAGAAATGTATGACTTTCTTAGCAGTTGCTTCTGAAAATGGTTTTAGCCACACATATTTGGAGAAATGATCAAGGACAATGAAAATGTACCGATTTCCACTTCGGGATCTAGGATATGGGCCTAAAAAGTCTATATAAAGGCGTTGCAAGGGTCGCTCGGTTTCTGGCTTGTTGCCCATAGGAGGTTTCATAATACGGTTAGGAGGCTTTATCATTTTGCAAGTCTCGCAACGACCAATGTATTGACTCACTTGATGATGCAGTTTTGGCCAGTAGTAATAGCGTTTAAGCAACTCTACTGTCTTGGCTAATCCACAATGTGCTGATGTAGGAGGAGAGTGTGTATCGGCGATTAGTGATTCCGTTAATGAAGAAGGAACCCAAAGCTTGGCTTCAGGTATATCTTTAAGCCAGGATGTTTCTGAGTTCCCTTGTATTACGTAGATCTTAGAATCAATTACACGCAAATTCTCAAATCTGTCAGGTTCTTTGAGAATTTCCTGCACTTTCTCCACATAGTCAGGATCTTTGAAGGCTGCTGAATTAACATCTATGGTAATCGCCGAGACATTGACCAAGTCTGAACTAAAAACACGCGATAAAGCATCAGGTACGACATTTTGCGTGCCCTTTCGGTATTCGATATGGAACGTAAATGATTGAAGTTTTAAACTCCAGCGCGCTAATCTTCCTGATAGATCTTTCTGCTCCATCAACCATTTCAGACTGGCGTGATCTGTTATGATCGTAAACTCCAGACCCTCAATGTATGCTCTAAATCGCTTAACGCTTTGCACAGCAGCTAGACACTCTAATTCAGTGACACTATAATTTTTCTGTGCGGCATTGAGTTTGGATGACATATAAGCGATAGGGTGTTCTTCACCTGCTTCAGATTTTTGGAAGAGAACGCTTCCAATTCCGGTCGCACTAGCATCACATTGTATGAAAAATGGCTTGGAAAAATCGGGATTCACTAAAACCGGTGCGGAAGTCAGAAGCGTTTTAACATTTTCGAAGGCAACATTAGCCGCATCATTCCATTGAAAAACTCGCTTGCCTTTCAATAAATCAGTGAGTGCGGAAGCAACAGACGCAAAATTTGGTATGAATCGCCTGTACCAGCCCGCCATACCCATAAATCTCCGCACGTCCTTAGCAGATTTGGGGACTGGATATGTCGTGATGCCGGAGATTTTCTCTGGATCCGTTTTTAGTATTCCGTCACCAACCACATAGCCCAGATATCTGATCTCTTTCATCAAGAATTTGCTTTTCTCGATGTTTATCGTGAGATTTGCAGCTATTAAAAGACTGGAAACCTGACGTAGGAGGTCGAGATGTTCTTCGAAACTACTTGATGTTATAAGCAAATCGTCGAGATAAACAAATATCCGGTCATGCAGCTGATGCGGAATAACTTTGTGCATCAAACGACACATAGTCTGCGGGGCATTGCAGAGACCAAAAGGCATGACGGTGAACTGGTACAAAGGACGACCAGGTACCGTAAAAGCAGTCTTGTCGCGCGAAGCAGGGTCAAGGGGAATTTGCCAGAAAGCATCCTTTAAATCCAAACTCGTGATGAATCTGGTTGCTTGCAGTCGGGCTAACAGACCATCAATGAGGGGTAAAGGGTACGCATCCTTGATCGTGACTTCGTTCAGACGGCGGGCATCTAAGCATAGACGAGCCTTTCCATTTGCTTTCCGTACAATTGTAACCGGAGAACACCAAGAACTGTTACTTTCTTCTATGACGCCCAGTTCTAACATCCGATCTAGTTCATCGTACAGCGATTTCTGTACGGCAGGGGAAACGGCATAGTGTCTTTGCTTCAAAGGTTTAGCTGAACCTACATCGATAATGTGGCTGAGTAAAGAAGTTTTACCCAAACCGCACTCATTAAACGAAGGAAAGCTTTGAATAACAGTTGCAAGCTGCTGCTGTTCGGTCGCCGTCAATTGGTGGTAAAGTTTGTCGACTGACTCAGTTGTACACTGCAGTTCGTCTATATGCGATGGAACTAGTTGGAATGTATCCCAAAAATCGATTCCAAGATATACGGGGTTAACCAGTGAAGGGACCACCAAGAATCTAATCGATCGGGTTTTGCCATTGAAGGTCACTTGAGCGTTTACGTAACCCAAAACTTTATTTTTCTCACCACTAGCTGTGGTTACTTGCATTTTGAGTGAATGCAACGGAAGAGATAGTTTTTGGATGGTGTCAATAGCGCCTGCTCCTAATATACTAGTAGTTGCTCCACTGTCCAACAGTCCTCGTAATATTTGTCCCTTAATGGTTATATCGGCATACGGTCGATTATCTCCAGGTACATGTAAGAATGATTCCAAGCAAGCTAGTTTGAGTTGACGTCTCAACAACCAATATCGGCGAGACCGATCTAAACGACGATTGAAAGATGATTTTGTTGCGAAAGAGTTAGGTATATGTTGCGAAAGAAATGAAGATTGAGAAAGTGTTTCGTCGTCAGAATCTATTTCATCCTGCGTAGTTCGGGATCCGTGTTCGACGCTGTCTCCGAAGTATTCCGAGCTGGACCTCTCCATGCTGAAGTGTGGTTGGTCCTCTGATGACCCACACTTCTCGATTGGTTTCCCGATGACCGAGAACGACACTGGATACAATTGGGCTTTAAAACATTCTCTGCTCCGCATCCAAAACAAAAGATATGGGTAACAGGCTTTACGCAATCAGGGAATAAATGACCTAAATCATAGCAATTCCAGCACATGACATTGCTATTCATTGGAGCCTGTTTTTGTACTTGTGGTCGAGCGTGTTGGAGAATCGAGACTTTTGGTTCATCAAAAACTGGTGGTAGATCGAATTGCACTTCATGAACTTGTCTACGCACTGAACAGTTTGCATCTGCGTCAAAACCAATCCTCTTCCAAGTAGACTCTATTGCCGTACACTTGCGAATAAGCTGCTGTACTGATTGAAATTCCTGTCCGGCTAAATGAGCTTGATGTCCAGGACGCATATTTCGCAATAGGATTTGCATTAAAGACTCATCCGAAAGAGGTACAGACAGCTGTAAGGATAATTGTTCGATTGCATCGACGAACTCTACAAATGATTCCTTCGACTTTTGGAATCGTGCATCCATGGTTCGGCGGACATCCAAATCGGTGTTTTGATCGCCATAACGTTCGCGCAAGGCAGCACATAAGTGTAGCCAATTTGGGGAAGGAGTTTTTTCTTGGTACTTCCAGTACCAATCTAACGCACTACCCTTCAATAGCAAGTACAAACCATTAACCAAATCACCTTGTGACACATCGTTGGAAACAGCTAGGGTTTCCACACGGAAAAGAAAACGTCCTATGTTCAGACCAGACACAGCACCATCAAACACAATTCCCCACTTAGACATCGGAGTACGCTGTTTTTCATGCATTGAAGGTATGGTACGTGTTTGAAACACTGAGCCTCTATGAGTGCTACTAAGTAACGAGTGTGGGACGTTTGGCACGCCTTGAGGGAGTGTTGCCCGTTGCTCAATGAAAGTGGAAAAGTCATTGGTATGAGAAATCGTAGGGTTGGTTAGGTTGGAAAGATTTATCTCATCAATTTTTTGATAAAAAGTGTTATTGTCTATATTTTTGATATCGACAACCAGCATTTGCAACGCATTTATCACATTCAATGCGTCTTTAGCAGCAGATCGGACACTCGCTACTGAAGCATAGCTCGTGAGCCAACCAAAACGTCTAGCATAATGGGCTAATCGTGTCTGGAAACATTCAATACCAGACAGTTCCAATTCAACGTTGTTTTTAAGCAACTTAATGGAGTTTGCAATTTGTTGAACTTTACTACAACACGTAGTGAGCTCCTCTTGAGGATTATCCGCAATCCTTTTCGGCAAGCGACCAGGTTGAAGAAACGGTTTTTCTTCCTCTAAAACTAACCTAGCTTTCAACTCATCGTATTGACGCAAGGCATTACCAGTTATTTCTCGCATAAGGCATTCCATCTGGAATTCCTCAGGCTCCAAATGTGATATGTTGAATGAAGTCATATTTGCAGCAAGGAGCAAAAATCCACCAAACAAGAAAAAGGAAAATCAAATGTATATGTAAGTAAAAATATAAAGATAAAAAAAAATATCAAAGTTCCAAAATTCCAAATATAAAAAAAATTCAATATAAATATATGGAAATGTATTTACGCAACATACGAGGAATATTGACAACGAGCGAAAAACAAGATAAATGGATACGAGATTCTATAGTGTAATTATGTAGGTACCACAGAAATAATAAAAAAAAATCCAAAATATAATAAATAATAATGTTATTATTTATTTTCTTTTCCACTTTTGTTGCAAGGTAACAGGGAATTAAATCGTAATAATATCAGAAACAAGGCGATATATGTATAATAAAAAGAAAAAAATGAAAATTCCGGAACTCCGCTAGAAAAAGCACACCTCATTTGGATCTTTCCAAGCATAATTCGTGTAGGTGCGAAAATGTCAAGGAAGAAAAATAATAGTACCAGTGAGTTCAACAAATAACCAATCGATTACGTAGTAGGAATGGGATAAAGGAATGAAACATCGAGAAGATTATTATAAGTTATGTTTAACATGAACAAGAATGACGGAAGTTTCATCAATGTGGTTCCTTTTATTCGCCGAATTTATTCGAAAAGTTGACTGAAATTACAACTGACGGAGCCGGTCCGGATAAAATTCGCAAGAAACCAAATCGGAAACTAGTTGCAAGACGCGATACTAAGGAATGATGTCGCTAACAACAGTATTCGAAGATTGTCGGTCAATCACGCAAAAAAAAAACTGCAGATAACTGCCGCGGGCATCATTCCTTCGTAATACTATGAGAAGTTTGAAAAGTATGATCACAAGCTTATTGGTGTTCCAAATGAACTAATCAGGCACTGAAGGTGCGCTTGGATTTCCTTCATTATATGCAAAAACGCCCGACATGAATTATAATACTTGTACTATCGACGTTAGACGGAAAAAAAATTCTTAAAAGAAATTATATGAATTAAGAGAAAATGTATAAGGAAAACGAGAAAAAAAAATGTTTGCCAAAATTATAGAAAAAAATTGTTCAAGTTTGCCTGCCATAGCCGTGAGTTATAGAGACAATTCAATCCTACAGAAAATTAGGTCATGCCTACTTAGAGCAGCACTTTGTATAAAACCCCCAAATATGTCGCACAATAGGAGGAAAAATGAATTTCTATCCAATAAAAAGGTTTTTTATTTATGCTAAAACGTTATGGGTGGGTCTTATTTAACAGAATAAAAAAAAAATGAAATATGAAATTGGCCTTTTGAGCAGCTTGTGTAAACAACAAAAATTTAATAAAATGGCTGTGAGGTATTGTTATATAGTATATAGCATAATGCAGGTAGCAAAAAAATTTTGTAAGGTTTTTTTTTTTTTTTTTTTATTTTTTCTAATAACCAAACCAAATCAATCGTTATATTAGTTAAAATTATAATGAAGTCTATTGAAGACAAGGCCATTTCTTTAGCAAGTACACAAACCACAAAAGTTAAATTTTTCAAAATTTACGAGAACTAGAGCTTATTTTCCCCTAGTTCATGAATGAATCTTGGTAAAGTACTAAGGCTTAACCAAAAAGAAATTTTCTGCTCTCGAGAGAAATTATGAATGAAAAGAATGATTTTATAAAAATGACCTGCTATATTGGCCAAAAATTCAACTGAAAAGCTTTAACGTTCTTTGCTTGAACTAAACTAGCTGAGTTCTGCTAGCCTGGTATTTAACGTCTTCAAATTGGTCCAGATTTTTATGAAAAATCTAAAGAATGTAAAGGTAATTGAATGTATGTAGATTTTTATTTCAAGAAATGGTACATGAGTTAACATGTTTCAGTTGTTGGAGAAAAATAATTAAAACAAAATTGGTTTATCAAAAGTTAAGACTGAAAAGAAATATTTAAAGTTGGATTTCGAAGAAAAATGTAAAATATGCGGCTTGAATGCATTGAACAATGCTGGTAAGCTATTGCTCGAACAAATCATGAAAAATGTTCATAAATTTCGTGACGTGGGAACATTTTTAAAATATTCACGAAGAAAGAAAAAAATATTATTAAAAAAAACTTGCAAAATTTTCGGAATTTGCACTGTGTTAGAGGACGTTAACCTTAAGCCAACATCATTGGAAAAATGCGCGGGACTTTTCACAGTTTGACGTCATAGCGGAAAAATGAGTTCGCGAAAGTTCAAAAATCGCAAAGCTTTCACTTTTTTTTTTTTTTGCATTTTTGTAACGCATGTGCTATTTAATATTCACACTTTAATCCACGACTCTGAAAATTTTTATAAGCTAAAATGATGGGATAGGAAGTAAAAATTAACGAATGCCGAATTTAGGTTTGGGCGCCACTGTAACGGAAAAAGCTCTGGAGGACGTGGGAACGGCGTATGAAGCCGTTGGTTATCCTCACGCAGAATTCCTTCCGCCAACAGATTTTAGCGGTTTATTCCTCGATACGGAGCGCGATTTTTGCCGGCTAGCTGGAACGTGGGAGTGGGATTACCGAGGAATTATTTATCCGCTCTTGTAACGCGCTACACATAGAAACACATGACCGGTCACCTGTCGAACTCACATTTCTTTATTCAACCCGAACCGGAAAGCGAAGCGAATTATGCTCAGATCACCATGAGGAGGCTTATCCTGCGGAGCCCCAGAGCGAACTCTCTACTCACTATTCATATTTAAACTTTTTTCGGGATTTCTAAGGAAAAAAGATTAGACACCGCGAAACGAAAACTTAACCTTTCCTTTTTTCGACTGTCGCCGAGTTTGCACCTGCGGAAACAATCACAAGAATCTTTACACAAAAAAAATAAGAAGAGAAAAGAAATTTATGCAGGCACAATTCAAAAATTTTTATTCGCCAAATTTTTCTTAAACAAAAACCTGATTTGGGGCCCCCCCCCTTTTCTGATGCGGAGCGTCGTCCCACGGCTTATCGCTGCACGGAGAATTCTTGCACGTTCGTTTATTTTTCAAGATCTGCGGCGGCTGCTCGGATCGACTTGCACTTGAACACCTTTTTTTTTTAAACACTGTGCCAACTTGCACACTTGTAATGAATTTTTTTTTTTTGTAAACTCAAACTCGAGGTTTCTAATTTTTCGTCCTCCTCGGACCACTTTTCAAAAGCTAATCCCCCGGATTTTTTTTCCTCGTTCGCTTCACGAAAACTTGTAACAGTTTTTCCTCCGATCAAGCCGTTTTTCGCTTTCCCAACAGATGGCGTTAACGTCGTTTGATTGTTTCCCCATATTATTGATTTAATTTAATATTATTATTTTTTTCTAACAAATTGAGGCAATTACTTTGTTTCAGGTGCAAACTCTTTGAAACCACAAAATAGAAGAAAATAAAGATCAAAAATTCTGCCTCAAGAAATCCAAAAAAAATTTAAGTAAAAGAAATCCGAAATAACGTACGAAAAAAAAAAACACTGCTCTGTTCCATTTTGCAACAACCTCCAACACCTAAACCTCTCTCAAATTTGCATGTTTTGCTATTTTTCGAGTCCTTCCCCCATTGCCCAGAATGATAATTGGAATGTACGCAAAAAACTATGGGGTAGAACAAAAATCGGAACATTTCGACCTAAAATTCTAACCCGACAGTACTATAGGTCTATTCCTATTTTTCGAAATGGTGTTAGGTGCTTATACTCAAGATGGAATCTGCGAGTATTATAAGTTTGTTCTAAGGGTTGTTACGCCAAGAAGTACTGCTCGCATATAGTCGCCAAGGGTACAGAAGCATTTGTTGTCGCTCAAAAATCTCAAAACCATATGTCCGTCCGTCCGTCTGTGCGCTCTCTAACTTGAAAGCGCGTTGAGCTAGAATGTTCAAATTTCGCACACATTGAAAAATTAAGGTCGAGTTTGTAAACGGGCCAAATCACTCCAAGCCAATAATTTGAAATTTAGAATATATTATTCTTATCATAAATTTCACCTATGGCAAGAAAATTATTCGAATTCCCCTACTTCTTCCACCACCTCCCATACAACCGGTACTTTTTCATGAAACGGTAGAAATATATCGAGTTCAAATTTTATACCAAATAATTCATTAGGATAGCTATTGAGATAAATAAAATTCATTCGCTTCACTCCTTTTACCCCTCCCATACAAAACGACGCAATTTTACAACTTTGTAATAAGTTGATTTTCTTGGAAAACATCAATGCTTCCATACAAACTGAGCCATTTCATGAAATACAATGTACCAATTTTCTCTGTTCCTAATTGTCAAAGTTATGAAGCTTGTGTTGACTACAAAAGTTCAACTGCAGTAGTTTCGCAGAATGGACAAATAATATGACGCGTCCACTACTTATCTTGGGTGTTAGGGTGCTAGGGTGCAGCCTAGAAGTTAGGGTGTTGGTCTTGTAATGCGAAGGTCGTGAGTTCAAATCCCCGTCGGCGTAATATATAAATCTAGCGCATTGCCTGCTTGGATATACTTTGGTCACCTCAATCCACGAAAATAAAAAATTCGTAAGTATAGGGTTGTGTGAAGGGCTAACAACCCTTCCAAATAAGTAATGATATAAGGAAGCTGAATGTCAGAGGAAAATTGTATGGAAATTTGCATGCTCGTAACGAATGTGCAAAAGAATTTTCCGAGAATCGAGAGAGAAAGGAGAGCAGAAGCAATATAAGGTGCACAGCATAAAATGACTGCCAGCTCAGCGAAGTAATACCTAACTAGTGATGTGAAAAAAGTAACTATTCGTTACACGAGTACTCGTTACTGACCGAAATCCGAAGTAACGAGTACCGTCGCAGATTTATACTCGTTACTTAAGTAACGAAATGAGCTCCCGAAAAAGTAACTGAACTGTCAAAACGTTTCGTTACTCGAGTATTCGTTTCACATACAAAAAAGAACCTATACTGAAAGTAAGTATGAAAATTTTATTTTTTAGACTTAAAAAAATCAACTCTTCTCTCAAATTTTCAATGAATTTTTATCTTTTCTAATTTTGAAATCAATGATTGAATTAGAAAACTAGGAATGGATGGAAGTTTTTCAATGCGATTTGTTTTCATGTACAAGTCTGTTGTATATTTTTTTTTTTTATTTTAAGCAGCGAACCCATAGCTCATTCACTCCATTTAAGCGTTATCAACATAATTTCATAAATCTATGTTCAAAAATTCAGGAAACAAAATACTGCGTCTTAAATACCTAGTGTACCGCAGACCTCCCAAAATTTTAATGCCGCGAAATGTATTTTAGTACTTTCATTATCTTATAATATGATATGAAATATGAAATAAGAAAAAACCCAATATGAAATAAATCGAAGTTTCGACATTATAATTTTGGGCTTTCAAATTTTGCAATTTGTATATCAGTCTAAATTTATAAATTTTTTTTCCATTGACCATACATTACATACAATAGTAATCTTCTTTTTTCTTACAGCTTCTGGTAATATTTTTTACCTTCTACTTTTGAATTCAAGATTGCAAGATTTTGGGTCATGAGCTTTTTTTCATATACTTAACATAGTTGATTCACGTCAAGTATAGTATCTCCTTTCTTTCCTTGTGATTTGGCTACAGAAGACCATGGCGCTACTAAATTAATTTAATTCAGTCCTTATTACATTGATCTGTAGTTAAATTTCAATTCCTCACTACAATTCATAATCAATTGTACGGTTGGGAGCCAAAGAATTGAAAGTTTTCACATCTCTTAATCGCAAATGACATACAGCAAGACACAATTTGCTTTTCATAGATTTTCTAAATCAATATAAGTAGCTAACATTTAATCGATCGATTAACAGTAACTAATTGCGTACACACATTTGATGTTGATCAAAGTCTTTTGTCATTGGCCGAATCGAACATGTCGCGCCTTTTTCTACATTGCGTTTAGTTTCTTCGCCGATCATCGCATAAAAACATTTTTCAAAGAGAACATTTTTCTATTACAACAAAAATCGACAAGATTTCCACTGCGCCACTATTTCGTTCACTTCAGCGAACTCGGTCCAAGTGAAACTGATGCGGCAAGGATTAACGTCTGATCGGTATCTCTTCGAACATAGATGCGGCAAAACTACAAAAACGAGCCTCGGGTATTGAGCGTATGGACAAACGCTGAAAAACCATAGAAACATGCTGTCCGATAGTTTCGATGTATGTTCCTGTTTCTTTCTTTTTTCGTGTTACTGTAACTCTTTAAATGCGTGTTTCTAATGGAAATCAAGACACGATCACATGTGCCGATAATTGTTATTACCGGACATATAGCGCGCAAAAGATCACCTTCTCATACCGACCTGATGGGTATCATCACGGCTCGGCGGCTCAGCTTAAGTCCAACAGAAGGAAATCGTTTGTCTAAAGCGCTAATTCCCCTACTGGGACCTCCCATTTGCAATAAATTTCCCAGATAGGTTAACGTTTATACTTCAACTGCACTTTATCTGTTGCTAATTTCTATCCCTGATCGGTCCGAAAGAAAGAGAGTTTTGACGCGATACTTGTGTCGTTCAATGGAACATTTTCCTACCTTTTCGGAATACTAATTTGAGAAATCACCTCGAAATTGTATCTGTAAGAAATAGCTACCGGCTAAGGCATCAGAAAAAAACCGTGCCTCTTTCTTATTCTTTTTTAAGCTACAAAATATTTGCCAAGTCATGATCTCATAAAACATGAAAATTGCGACATGCTTTCTCAGCAGCTCAGAATCCGCAAAAGGATTAACATTATATGCGAGCGAGATACCCCCTAATACCCGAACTTTAAGACGTATGATTCCCATCGAATGGAAATTCTTACTTTGAATTGTGCTACCTGTACTTTCGGATAACTACAGCTTCTCGACTTGGAATAATTTTTTAAGAGATTACCATTTGTCTTTGTTCCATTTAAGAAATTCCCGTTCTTAACCCGACCAGTGTCTTCCGTTCTCGAACGGAGCGGCGTCCATTCCTGTAATAAGAATATGGTCATGTATGTGACATGTAAATTAATGATATGAGTACCACATTCAAAATTCATAAAGGATTTACTTTTGACCTTCTTTTGTGAGCCGAGTGCGACCAACAGTCAACTTTTCGATCTTAATTTTTTTTTCTCGAATTCCGCTTTATACCTTATTACCCCCTCGGTGTAAGGATTAAGAAAATTGAAGGGAACAAGATCACGCGCTTTGTAACGAGCAAAATCATCTTTTTAAGCATTTGTGTCAAAGGAAGATTTGTAATGGAACTAAGGAGAACTGGTTGAACCCTTTTGGTGCCTTTCTGGTTAAGAAGTCGACAGAATTCAGTTAAGTAGTTGCCGTGTTTGTCATTGAGTTATTAACTGAAGTGAACTACATAAAAAGGACAATAAGGTATGAAGCGTCATTTATCATTTATGCAAGATAATTTGTTACGCTTAACAATATAGGAAAAAAGGGAACAAGGACAACTCGAATTTGTATGATTTTTGTTTGGCAAATATGACACGTATATATAATTTAATAAATAATATTGAAAAATAGTGAGTATCTTTTGTTTTAATAAATAGAATTCTTTAGCCAGGTATTTGGTATCTCTACCTAGCAACATGGCCAACAAATCCATGCTACTTATACTGATTTTTCGAAAAGTGTTTGATAAAGTTAATCACTGCCTACTCATCTCGAAGCTCAGTGCCTATGGAATTTTTGGTAATCTATTGCTTTAGTTAAGAGATCATCGCACTATACGTCGTTAGCACCAAGTGTTCTAAGTCGATCTTCTCCTTGATAGCTCGTATCATTTATTTCACATTATGGTTTAATATGTAATCCTGACCGTAAAATGCTTGAATTAATTACTCGGAACACTAAAGACTTTTCCAGCATTCAATCCATTAGAACGCTTTACTTTTCGTTAATTCATCCTAATCTCGAATATCTGTCAGTAATTTGGAATCCACATTATGAGACACATGAGCATATCGGTGGCGGGTTATATGTCGATGATATTCTAGCAAGTGTATTAATGTACGCAGATGATATAATACTGCCAGCAAAAAATGATAAATTGAGCTTTTGAATTTGGAAATTAATTGTTAATTCATATATGTACATACTTAGGAATTATTCTCATCCCAGGGTTATTGTTTAAGCAGCATCTAACAAATAGGGAGAAGAAAGCCAAAACAGCACTATTTGGAGTAGTCTCATAGCAAAAAAAAAAGATATTAAGTTTTCTGTCAATTACGATTTATTTTTAGCTGTATCTAGATCCATATTTTGCTATGCGGCTCAGCAATGGAGATTCTCCTATTTCAACGATACGGATAAAATTCAGAGGTATTTTCTAAAACGTTTATTTGGCTTTACTGTTTTGACACCAAATTAGATGTTAAATCTAGAAACCGGTGTACCACAAAGGCATTTATACTCTTTAGAACTACACTTAAACTATATGTTCAAAATCTTATTTCATTATTCTACTAACCGACTTCCATTTAACCATGTAAGAAAAGTTGTCGAAAAAAAAGTATTTTGGTTTACATAACTATCCCAATTATGTGAAACTCTTGGTTTCACGTTAGGAAATGATATTATAAATGCAGATTACTGGAAGAATAAAAATAAAATTCTGGAGGGGTTGAAAAATGCGCAAGTAATAAATAATTTAGAAAGCGCTCGGGGAAGATCGTGTCGAATTTAAAGTCAACTTAATCATAATATTGGTAATTTGTATTTTTCTTACATCATAGGCACAAGTGATATAGCATGGATTTTTAAAGCGAGACCTGGGTTAATCGTTCTAAATTCCGCACGACACACGACAAGAAAAAATTGTACTCTTTGCAATTTAGAGTCAGAAGAAAATGTATTACACTTTCTAGGAATTTGTCCTGTTTTAAAGGAAATTAGGAAAAAATATTTTGAAAAGACAGTACTGGGGTTAGAGGAACTATGTGCTATTTTAAATGACTATCAAAAAACGGTATGGAAAAAATTAGTTCCGTATGTAAGATCTGCCTGGTTCTACCTGGTTCTGGACCCTGGTTCAGGAATTCAATTCAAGAGTGTTGAAGACTAGTAAACAATGTAAAACTACTAAAATTTATATAAAATTAAGCCAATCGAATAACAGAACCTTAGCTCGCGTTTGAATGTATCACCTAGATCTAAGTAATATTATACATAGAGAGCTATAGTAACCTAATTTTTTCATGTACCTCAATTTACTTTATTATTCTAATAATAAAGTATTGTGATCGACACAAGAAAAAAAAAAAAATTTGTTACCCTGAAATTTTTTTTTTTGCGTTTCATGACTAAATTAGCCTAAAAATGCAAAAAAAAAAATCCGTTCCGCCGTACATATCTCCAAGACCGTTAAAGGTAGAATGTTCGTTTTTCGGTGGATTGTTGATTGGGTAAGTGAGCTCTATTTTCTAAATTTTGCGGGGTGTTAGATGGAAGGGGGAGGCAGGGGGAAGGAAAAAGTCGAAAATTACGCTTGCTAATATCTCCACCACGAATGTAGATAGAAAGTTGAAAATCAGAATAGATATAGAGAAGTTGTGGGACAAACTTCAAAAATAATTTAATTTTTTTATCCATTGGTGTCCGAAAGGGGGGGCTAAATACAAATTGTCGGCCGAATTGTTTTTTCAAATGACGAAATTACTTATTCTTAAGCTATGTAATTGCAACTTGAAACGTATATTAAGCTATACTAGGAAAATACAAAAAAAATATAACATGTCGAAATAATAGTAGTGGGGGGAAATGGGGAGCATTTCAAAAATGGCGCACTTTTCAAAATTACAAATCTTTGTATCTCAAAAAATAGTACACATATCAAATGGAAAATTTGTTAGATTGTAGAACTATATAATGGTTAATTTTGGTAAAAAATTTAAAGTTGGGAGGTGTAAGGGGAGGGAGGTGATAAGCAAAAATGTCGAAAACTTTGGGTAATTTTTTTAGAGCTCTGGTGAAAGATACAAAGTCGAAATTTTGCACGTGAATATCTCTATTCGATGTACATACAAAAATAGTAATAACTTGATCCATAATTTTTATAAACCGACCCCCCGGTCTAACGTGCACAAGGTGTTTCATGCGCATTAAAAAAAACACATAAACTGAAAATTTTTGAGTGAAATTTTAAGGTAGAAACTTGAAAATTTACGTAATGCATTTAAAAAAAATCCCTAAGTATACGAAATATTAACTGGTTGAAAACCTTTAAGACTTCTACCCCCTCCCATACAAAATTATTTTTTCGACCATTTTTAAGAAATCAATTATCACCTAACTATTAAAAGCTATCAATTTTAAATTTTGCATAAAAACTTACAAAAATAATTGAAATGAAATTACGTTAAAACTTTTGAAATCGCGCTTGCCCTTCTACCCCTCCCATACAAAAGTATGTTTTTGACCAATTTCATTAAATCAACTAATAACAAGCAAACTAAAAGCTACGAACTTGAAATTTTATACAAGCACCTTACAGAGAATCGAAATAAAACTACATATCAAATTTTACGATTCCCTTACCTTCTCTTCCCCCTTCCATACAAATGTTCGGTTTCGTGAATATAGAATACACCGAATTTTATGAAAATTCTATGCAACTTCGTCTATGAAACACATTCTATACAGAGAATATTGGACGTGATTCAAGCAATTAATTAAAAATCTATTAACATCCACCCACCCTTACTATCACCCTTCCTCCTCCCCTCATAAAAACCGAAACGAATGAAATATTGTTAAATTAACAACAGCCCTGCCCAAGAACTCCCTTTCACTTAGCCTTCCCTAACCACTCTAACCTGCATATTGACTTTCCACTCATCCGCAACTTGTCCCAAGAATAATATAGTTTTGCCCGACTTGTTGGCAGTTTATTTACTCTTGTAACATGTGTTTAAAATTTGCTAAAATTTAATTGAAGACTAAACTAAAATTAAAACATAACAGAATTATGATTGGGCTTAAAGCCCAATCATATGATACTCTAGATGAGATGGAAATGACTTTAATATACCGGCAAATATGTCATCTCAAATTCTTTCGAATAGTGAGAAGAGACTTTGCATGGGAGGTAGTAGAAGTAGAGGCGGAGGTTTGTATTTCTCCTATGTGACACCAAAAATGGCGTGTAAAATGTTTCGTGCTGAATTTAAAATTTTTAGTTTTCGTTATTTTTAAAGAAATTGGTCATAGTTTTCCATAAATTGAGGCATTTGTATGGGAAGTGGCAGAGGAAGTGGAACGTATTAGATGATTTGAAACTGCTTATCATCAAGCATAGTGATAAGGGCTATGCTTTGATTCAATTTCAAAGTCGACAGCTCTCATATATTCGAAGGAGAAATGCTTTTCTTGAATTTATAATACAGATATTTATATGGGAGGGGGTAGAAGGAGGGAAGCTGAGCTGATAATTTTTTCCAGCATTTATTGCAACTATTGAAAAACAAATTCTGGCAAAATTTAAAGTTTGTAATTTTTCTAGTTTTAATGGAAATCGATATAATGCATTTAACAAAAATGATGCATTTGTATGGGAGGGGGTAGAAGGAGTGCAAAGATGAAAACAATTTTTTTTCCTGTTATTGATATTTCTATTTTTATACTTTGTGCGAAATATCAAATTGATAACTTTAACAGTTTCGAAGAAAAATAATTTAATTTAAATTTCAAAATTTCGTGAAATTTGTATGGGAGGGGGTAGAAGGAATGAGGGGAAGTTGATAATTTTTTCAGTGCTGATTGGAATTCTTATAAATTAATTTTGGCGAAAATTCGTTTTTATAACTTTGCTAGTTTCAATGAAAATCGAAAAACTGCATTTTTCAAAATTATGCATTTGTATGGGAGGGGGTAGAAGGAGTGATGGGATCGGATCAATATTGATTCATATTAATGGTATCTATTTCATAATACTTGAACCCAAATTTCAAATGGATAGCTTAAATGGTTTCTAAGAAAATCAATTTCTGAAAATTTCGAAATTTCGTGAAATTTGTATGGGAGGGGGTAGAAGGAGTGGGGGGATGTGGCCCATTCACGAACTTAAAGTTTCTTTTTTGCTAAAAATGACACACTACAAATTTCAGCACGATAGCTCAAAGCGTTCGAGAGTTATGCTGTAGACAGACGGACAGACAGACAGACGGACAGACGGTCACTCGGAATCGAGGTTTTTGAGCGATAACAAATATTTCTGTACCCTTGGCGGCTCTGTGCGAGCGTTATTTCTTAGCGTTACAAACGGTAAGGCAAACACAATATACTCTCAGATTTCATCTAGAGTATAATAAAAAGCTTGATAAATGTAATATCTTATAAACTTCAAACTTAAGTTAGTATTTCATATTTTTATATTCGAATTTAACAGAGCGTTGAATGGTTTAGTTGTAAAGCTAATTTAGTATTAAGTAATCCAATGCAAATTGTTTATGATTATCATTATTTTTATTCCATTTACTTTATTATTCTAATAATAAAGTATTGTGATCGACACAAGAAAAAAAAAATTTGCTACCCTGAAATTTTTTTTCGCGTTTCATGACTAAATTAGCCTAAAAATGCAACAAAAAAATCCGTCCCGCCGTACACCGTACGCCGTCCGCCGTACATATGAACTCATATCTCCGAGACCGTTAAAGGTAGAATGTTCGGTTTTGGGTGGATTGTTGACTGGGTAAGTGAGCTCTATTTTCTAAATTTTGAAGGGTGTTAGGTGGAAGAGGGAGGCGGAGGGAGGGAAATAGTCGAAAACTACACTTGCTAATATCTCAACCACGAATGCAGATAGAAAGTTGAAAATAAGTAGAGATATAGAGAAGGTTGTGGGACAAACTTTAAAAATAATTTAATTTTTTTATCCATTGGCGTCCGAAAAGGGGGGGCTAAAAACAAATTGTCGGCCGAATTGTTTTTTTCAAATAATTATATCTTCGAAATTACTTATCGTAAAAAATTCATATTTTGGGACCATCAAGGTGGCGTATAATTTCATCGGAATCAGCGTAGAGAGTGGTTAATTATTGCAAGTGGAAGGGTCAGGGGGAGTGCAAAGAAAAACACTTAAAAATGAATATCTCAGCTATCTCTTAAGCTTTGTAATTGAAACTTAAAACATATATTAAGCTATACTAAGAAAATACAAAAAAATATAACATGTTGAACTAATAGTAGTGGGGGAAATGGGAGAATTTCAAAAATGGCGCACTTTTAAAAATTACAAATTCTTACCACCTTGATCAAAAAGTTCCCGGAATAACCACCGTGTGGCGCTTTTATTGTTCCGATTTGAGTTCTGTTTTTTTTTTGTTAAATTGGTACATCTGTTGTTCACATTCCCTCTAAATCTTCGCATCATAGCTTGACATTTACAAAAGTTACGTAGCCAAGAGTACATCTATCTCTGTGTGTGTTGGCGATTTTTTACAATTTTAGAAATGGATTTAAATTTGCAACAACGAACTTGCATTAAATTTTACGTTAAAAAACGATTTAATGGTGTGCGAACGTTGGAAATGTTGGAAAAATGTTTCGGCAACGATTCTCTAAAGAAAACAGTCGTTTACCAGTGGCACGAGCGGTTAAAAAGTGGTCGTGTGTCAATCGAAGATGATGAACGCAGTGGCAGACCATCGACATCGAAAACCGACGAAAACATTCATGAAGTAAAAGAAATGTTGATCAATAACCGCAAATTAACCATCAGAGAGATAGTGAAGGACTGGAACATTGCCTATGGATCCGTCCAAGATATTTTGGCTAATGATTTGGGTTTCCGTCGTGTAGCATCAAAGTTGGTGCCAAAAGACCTCAATTCCAGTGCCATCGTTATTCGCAATTTTTTGAAGAAAAAAGCAACAAATACCATCCAACAGCCACCGAATTCACCTGATTTGGCTCCCTGTGACCTTTTTCTGTTCAATCGAGCTAAAAAACCACTACGGGGAACGCGTTTCAGCAGCCGAGAGGAATTAATGGAAAAATCGCAGGGAGCACTGATGGTCATACCGAAAACCGAATATAAAAAATGTTTCGAGGATTGGATCAGGCGCTGGCATAAGTGTGTTGCAGTCGATGGGCATTACTTTGAAGGGGACAACATAGGTTTAGATGAAAAAACTTGTATTTTTAATTTTCTCAATAAATTCCGGGAGCTTTTTGATCAAGGTGGTATATCTAAAAAAAGAGTACAGATATCAAATCGAAAATTTGTCAGATTGTAGAACTGGTTAATTTTGCTAAAAATTTTAAGTTAGGAGGTGTATGGCGAGGGAGGTGATAAGCAAAAATATCAAAAATTTTGAGTGATGTTTTTAGGGCTCTGGTGAAAGATACAAAGTTTAAATTTTGTCTATTTGATATACATAGAAAAGTAATAATAGCTTGATCCATAATTATTATAAAGCGACCCCCCCCCCCCGGTCTAACGTGCACAAGGTGTTTCATGTGCATTAAAGAAAACACATAAACTGAAAATTTTAAGGTAGAAACTTGAAAATTTTTAAAAAAAATCCATAAATATACGAAATATTAACTGGTCGAAAACCTTTAAAACTTCTACCCCCTACCATACAAAATAATTTTTTCGACCATTTCTAAGAAATTAATTATCACCTAACTATTAAAAGCTATCAATTTGAAAATTTGCATAAAAACTATAAAAATAATTAAAATGAAATTACGTTTAAAGTTTTAAAATCGCGCTTGCCCTTGTGCCCCTCCCATACAAAAGTATGATTTCGAACAATTTCATTAAATCAACTAATAATCAACAAATTTAAAGCTACGAACTTGAAATTTTATACAAGCACCTTACAAGAGAAGCGAAACAAAACTACATATCAAATTTTACGATTCCCTTACCTTTTCTTCCCCCTCCCATACAAATGTTCGGTTTCGTGAATGTAGAATACACCGAATTTTATGAAAATTCTATGCAACTTTGTCTATGAAACACATTCTATACAGAGAATATTGGACGTGACTCAAGCAATTAATTAAAAAAGCTATTAACATCCACTCACCCTTACTATTACCCTCCTCCTCCCCTCATAAAAACCCAAACTTGCAGAAACGAATGAAATATTGTTAAATTGACAACAGCCCTGCCCAAGAACTCCCTTTCACTTAGGCTTTCCTAACCACTCTAACCTGCATATTGACTTTCCACTCATCCGCAACTTGTCCCAAGAATAGTAAAGTTTCGCCCGACTTGTTGGCAGTTTATTTTTAAATTTGATGAAGTAAAGTTTATACAAACAGAGGACGAAAGTCATTGTTTAATATTTTGTAAGTTTTCCAAATTACTTTTTGTTCTTGGGCAGGGCTGTTGTCAATTTAACAAGTTTTTTAACAATTGCGAAACAAATTATTATTATTTTTCTATGGATATCATGGTTATATGTATCGAGGTGCAAAATTTAAACTTTGTATCTTTCACCCGAGCCGTAAAAAACCACTCAAAATTTTAAGTATTTTTGCTTACAACCTCCCTTCCCTTATACCTCTGAACTTAAAATTAAAAGCTATATAGTTCTATAGCTTGACGAATTTTCGATTTGATACCTGTACTCAGTATTGAGATATAACGGTTTCGAATTTTGGAAAGTGCACCATTTTTGAAATACTCACCATTCCCCCTCCCCTACTGCTATGACCAAATTTTATTATTATTTTTCTTGTATTTCGCTAGTATAGCTTAATGTATTTTTCAAGTTTCAATTACAAAGCATAAAAGATAGTCGAGATATTAATTTTTAAGTGTTTTTCTTTGCACCTCCTCTGACCCTCCTCTTTCTAAAAGCTGATTCTTGGGTATCTTTATGCCACCTTAATGGTCCCAAAATAAGAATTTCGTATGGTAAATAATAATCATTTGAAAAACAACAAAAAATTTGGCCGGCAATTTGTTTTTAGCCCACCCCCCTTTGGAACGCCAATGGATATTGTCCCACAACCCTCTTTATACCTATGCTGATTTTTAGATTTTTTTGTTTTTGGCTCTTTCCTTCCCCCCGCCTCCCTCTTCCACCTGACACTCCTCAATATTTAGATAGAACAAAATTTCAGGGTAGCAATTTTTTTTTTCTGTGCCGATCACAATACTTTATTATTAGAATAATAAAGTAATTGAGTTTCGTGCTGTCATAAAATCTCTTACCAAGCAAGGAAAAACTCTAAAAATAATTTTAGAAGAAAAGTAATCTATTTATGGGGACTCTTGCCCTGGAAAAACTATGATTTATAAATGGCGTAGTTTATTCAGGCGAGGTTGAGAGTCAATTGAAGATGATAAACTCTTGGGCCGGCCAATTGGGGCCACTTCCTTAAAAATTATCGAAAATTTTGGGAAGCTTGTTAACGAAGATGCTCGTTTAAAGAAGAAACAAATCGCAGAAATGGTTGGAGTATCAGATATAAACATTTTGGATATCCTCCACGATCATCTCGGTATGTCTAAAGTCAGCGCAAGATGGTACCGATAATGCTTTCAGCGGTATATATATGATAAAACATTTTCCTTGAAAGAAATTAATAAACTTTTTGAAAGATGTGGTAAGTGTAGAGAATAAATTGAAATGGAAAAATAATAACTTGTTTAATTTTACCCCCTTTTGCTGGCCTTCTGTGAAATTTTTGACCTCTCGTCACAAGTCAGTATATATTGCGTCTACTCGAAAGCCACTTTCCAAAGAATATTAATAAAGTTTTGATAGACAAGTAAATAGTTGAGGTCGATCTTCCAGTACAAAATCCATACTGATTTGGTATGATTGAATTTTTCATGAAAATTGATATCAAAAAGTATGGGTATCGCTGATAACATCAGATGGGTGTATAATTACCAATATCACTTTTTTCACCACTTTTATAAATAAGTTTTAAAGTTTTACGCTTTTCCATAATGTCGGAAAATTTCTGCTATTGATAGACAACTTAAAAAAATAGCGGCAATGTTTTAAAAACAATGGAGGGAATCCATGAGGACCAACACTTGCGACATCACTGAGCGATGATAGCTTATCAACGGTAAGTTGCACGTTAAAAGAATCATCATGAAAATGAAATAAATACATTACAATTAGGAAAACGATTTTTGATCCCTGTATTTAATGCGGAAGGCTCACACGTTTTTGAAAAGTAAGATGCAAACAGGTTAGAAATAGCCTGTGGATCATTACTATCCGTTTTGGCAAGATGCATAATAGATGGTAGTAGGTGATTTTTTTCAAAAGAGTTAATGTAGTTCCAGAAATAATTTGGATTTACGCAAATTGAGTCTTGAGGAATGGTATTTAAAAAAAAAAAATTTCGGTAAGCAGGTAAAACTGTCCTTAATTATTGTTCCGAAAATTAGTGCGGTCTGTTAATCAGTTTGCTTACAGCAGCTAGTTTTTAGAAATTCCTCGAAGAAACTTAATTTGGAAATTGGTGTCACTTTTTTGTCACAATGTATAGTCGAATAAAAAATATGAGTTGCATCATTAAGACATTTACCATCCAGGGTATATTGCCATTTAATAGAGACCTTAGGTCATCGTAGTTAGCTTTTTTAAAATTAAAACTCCAAAGTTTGCTTTAAGTTCATCAAAAAGGTAATGAGGAAAATAAATTTGATTGAGAATGCAGGACGTCTAATGGAACTAGATGAGTTAAATCTTGTGAAACATCAACAATGAAGAGAAAATTTGATCAAGCATAGTTTTGCCAATATATGTTAAATTGTTTCGTAAAATAAAAGATTTGCAAATTACTTTTTTAAAGAAACAATATTCGGAATTCCATTAAACTATTTAATAGTTAAATTAGTGTCCGTTTTTTCCTTTCTTTGACATTAGAACGTAATGCAGAAAGATAAGCGCGGTGGGATTGCGTTAAATCTGGAGCAATCTTGAATAAGTTCGCTTTTAGAAATTCTTGCACAGATTTAGTTTTTTCTTCATCCTTAAAATTTCCATAGCATTATAAGAGTCACGAAGAATAACTTTCATGGAACTGCTAACATTATTTTTAAGTTGACCAAGTCTGAAGGAATGAAAATCTGTGGCTGTTCGCAAAAATTTAGTATTAGTTTAAGCACTTCATCCTTATCTTGACTCAAATTAATGTTGTTTTCTTCGAATGCATGAACAATTATGTTAGAGCTGTTTTTTCGTTATTCTTCCAATTCTCCAAAAATATTCTCAGAATTAGTCAATTCCTACGATATAATTCAGCGATAGTACCGCGAAATTTTTCATTCGACTTCTCACTATCCGTGCATTTAGAGCATATGAAAACAAATTTACAGGATTGCTATAGAAGTGCGTGCGAGTTGTGAACAACTATTATGCTGAGGCCGACGACAAGTATCGCTAGTGAAATAACCATTTCTAGTGTTTGCTTCCCTGTCGCAAGAAGAACAAATGTTCATAAAGCGAATTGACATTTTAGTTGTTATGATTCAGACTTTTTGAGGTAATGTTTCAAAACTAAGTATGTGATTAATTTGTTTCGACTTAAACGAATAACCGAAATCTTTCAACTTTGATCGATTCTGCATACAAAGTTCTGAAGTTTTCAAATGGCGTTGTTTTACCGAAATGAATCTATATTAATTATGGATCTGGCAGTTTTGATACTCATTTACTCATTGCTGTGTCTCAAAAATTGCCAAGGCTAGGCAATCGAAGTTTTCAATAGATTTTTTTCTAGAGAAATGGAAGGAAATTTCAAAGGTACTCACTCGATGTGCTTTCCTCAAATCTCATAGACATAAAATTATCCGATGCACCAAATTTACACTTGGGAATACATCATTAAATTATATTTTCATTCAATTCATCACAATTTAAAATCTTTTTCCAATGGAAATAGCTTGTTCAACAATACAAACTGCAGAAGTCAACTAACTACAGAAATCGGATCGAGTTACTCGCTTAAGTCTTTTGATTTTCTTCGGGCGCCAAAAATTATTCCACGTAGAAAATTAAGCACTCGCTTGAAAGTGTTCTCCATTTAATAAATTGCTTAATAAGGGATATGGCTTTTTTTTTAATTTTACTCCTAAGAGAGAGAGAAAGAGAGAGATAAATAGGGAGAAACCTCATATATGATTGGTTACTGTATTTCCGCAACATTTTGATTTATAAATTTGAAAATGCTAAAATGTTTCAATTAAAGTATGAATAAAAGTAGTTTCTGTCTTTTTTTGGTCCTCGTGGATACCGACCAAAGTAATTTTAAGGGTTTCCAAAGTTCGACCCCCAAGAGGGTCAAACGCCAAAAGAATGTATCAAAAGGCTGGGCCTTTCGAAACGTAACACTTAGAGCAAATGTTGGAATTCGGCTTAGATTTAAAGTAGTGGAATAGAGAGAAACTCCATCTTTAAGTAGGCATCATCTTTATCTACAAGAATGGAATATGTCATATATGTAGTTCCCTGTTAGAATCAAGAGGGGAAATTTATAATTGGTTCATCGCCATCAACTAGAGAAAAGTAGATGCCCTTGAATTGGAATTTTGCCTCGAATTGAATGAACCAAAGATCTGGCTGTGCCTTTTAGGTAAAGAGTTTCAAACCATTCTGATCGGTGCAATAATTTTGAAGTTCAATACAGATTCAAATAATTATTAAAATTAATCGTAATATTTTTAACCCCCAATCTAAACCGAATTTTATTAATGAAATAATTATTGTTCGAAGTAAATAGCGTGGTATGTATGTAAGCTTCTTCTTGTCAAGGTCAAATTGAAGTCGGATATTAAAGTTATATGCGCCATTTGTTACACAGAACATTTTTTTTTGCTCGCTCCATTATTAGCTTGTACTTGTAACAAAAGCCACATTGCGGCGACCCCGAAGATGGTTGCAGATTTGATGGGGCTCATCCAGGTCTCGGCAGCACAATTTGCCGGCAGTCAGGAGGTCGCCTGTGGGGAAAACACGACCCAGACGATCACACCTTTCTTTGTGGTGCTACAAAAAAAAAGGAATTAATTAAAATAAAGGACAAAGAAAAGAAAATGGTGAAATGTTGCAACTATTCGACATGGAAAATAAAATTATCGAATTACGTTGTTGACAGACTCCTCGCAACAATTCCTAAATGCACTGAATTAATTTATAATAATTTGAATGAAATTTAAGATAAACTACATTATTGGAGTGTCTTTTCTATTAAAGATGGCACTTCTGTTTTAGTGCTCGAGACAAAAATTGATTTTTTTTTGGCATGAAAACTTGTGAAAAAAAAAAGACCTAAAACCGATATCAACAAACTTCCATATATCTCTCTCTTCGATTACAAATGACACCGCTATTTTCAAGTAACAAATCTTAGTGTCATCGATTCTTCGTCTATTGACACTCGAAGAAGTTGCCGCTACCATTTTTCATTTGGTCACCATTTATATAAAAATAACACGCGAGAAAGGTAACAAACAAGGTAGTAAAATACTTGCGCGATATACATATCTAGTATCTAAGTATCTAACTATAAAACCGATCGGGTTGTTCATAGATACGTCACATAAGATCGCATCGCGTAAATCCTCGCCACTTTATTTGCGATATGTCCATGCTGTTTTGTCTGTCTCTAAAGCGAAATACCGCCGTCTATGTCGGCATACGTGATTGGTGCGATCAATCTAATCAAAGACGGCCAGCCGAATCGCTGCGCACTCAGGGGCACTACTGTTTAATACACGCTACATTTTTGTTGACGGGTAAGATAAAAAAACAACAAACTATTACACTCTGACGGACGATAAATTTTGAAATCGATATAGGAAATCAAATGATTGCGATACGATTTGTAAAGATTAAGTTAAAATGACTGGGTATGCCATATTTGTCAGTTTACCTAGCTACCGCTCTCGTGATGCTGCGAATACTAACAATCTTTTAGGCTATATGAATGCAATCGGCTTGTAAATTTAAATAAATATATGATAAAAAAAAATCGTACTGGGAAGAAAATAAAAAATATATTTTTGGATATATATATTTCAAATTATTCTTTTCAACCGTTGTTTCAAGTGCTCAATAGTTTCTCGGTCATCGCCGTAGACATGAAACTTTACATATCCCTGGAGAAAAAAATGTAATGGCGCCAAATTGCACGAAAGAGGTGGCCAGTTAGCAGGTCCATTTCGTAAAATTATTCGATCATCAATAGTTTCTTTCAGTAAATTAATTGCATTGCGCGCTGTGTGGTATATGGCGTCGTCTTGTTGAAACCGCATTTCTGCGGCATTAATGCCTTTCAGTTGAGGTACGAAAAAGTTAGTAATCATGTCTCTGTACCGTTCACCGTTCACCGTTGACTGTTACGTTCTGACTATCATCATTTCTGATGACATATGGACCAATGAATCCACCGGCCCGTAAAGCGCACCAAACGATGACTTTCTCTGGATGTAATGGTGTTTCGACATTGGTTTGGGGATTATTATTGCTCCAACTGCGGAAATTCTGCTAACTGACATAGCCATTTAGTCAAAAGTGTGTTTCATCTCTGAACAAGTTTTTCAAATGAAATTGTGGACTTCCAAATTACGCCATGTACGCGTCAGCCGCGGCGGTCACATGCCCGTAATTATATTCAAACATTATTGCTATAAAATTATCTTTCAAATAAAGCCAATTCATACATGGATATTACAAATATTTTCCTATATTTTATTTAAATTTAAAGTCTCCGCCTCTAAGAAAACACCCTATAGTACAATAATTGGCGGAATAGGTTTTTAATGTCTTTCATGTGCTAATATGGATGATAAACCGATTATATCCACTCCTCAAATCAGAAGGTTTGTGCTTTTTTCACTTGTCCATTTTTATAATTATTAAAGAAAATAATAGCATAATAACAGAAAACGCATGAACGTACATTTGTAACTATTCGATAAGCAACGTTAATTTCTTTCGTCCATTAATAACTCGAAATATAGAGGAAAATCATGTACCATGGTCAGTTTTTCACTTATTGCACCATAATTTGCAAAATATTAATGCAGGATATTTCTCGCGTATCTTGTTTTAAAGGTACAAATCTCAGGTTCAAAATGCCATTTTCTTATAATGCATTATTATCAATTTTCTAAACGAAGCTAAATTCGAAATGGTGTGACTTGGCATGTAATTTAAACCATTATAAAAAGTTTTCTAATATATTTACTTTTAAAAAAAAATAATTTTTGTTACAAATTATTTTTATATTCCAAATAACCTAACAATACTAAGTATTCATTACAAAATTAGTATAAATTAGTAGAATATACAACAAACTACCGGTGAAAAAAGCTGCAGGGCTTCGCAAATTATTTCGTAAACGATAATACTTAAAAATAATTTTGGACGCATCAGAACTATTTTACTTTATTAATTTTAATAAAAAAGTATTGTACTCGACTCGGAAAAAAATTTGCTACTCTGAAATATTGTTTTTTCGCGTTTCATGACTAAAATAGCCTAAAAATGCAAAAGAAACAAAAACTCCGTATGTTTGTGCGCCGTACGTAGTACGTGTAAGCTCAGCGCACATTTACTCAAGATAGAAATTTAATTTTTGGTTGGATTGTAGATGGTTGCGGATCTCAGGCGGACACCCATTTTGGGGGTGTACAGGTTAAAGAGGTGACGAGAAGAGCGCTAAAATCGAAAATTAAGAATTCGAATTTCTCAATCATGGTTCTAGCTGGGAAGCTGAAAATCGACAAGTGGCATAGACTATGAAAATAATTAATAATTACTTTACCCATTAGGGTCCGAAAAAGGGGAGGGGGTTAAAAATAAATTCTCGGCCGAATGTTTTTTTAAATAATTATATCTTCGAAATTAATTACCATAAAATATTCATATTGTGGGACCATTAAGGTGGCATACAGATCCATTAAAGTCAGCTTAGAGGGAGGCTAATTATTGTAAGGGAGATGGTCATAGAGGGGGGGGGGGAAGGGGGTGCAAAGAAAAACACTTATAAATTAATATCTCGGCTATTTCTTCAGCTATATAATTGAAGCTTGGAACATATACCTAGTCTAGCCATAAATATTGTTACAAGGTTTGGCAAGAACACCGTAAAATTTTGCTTACGGACGAAAAAATTTTTACTGTCGAAGAAACATTTAATAAACAAAACGATAGGGTCTATGCTCGCAGTGCCAGAGAAGCTTCTCAAGTTGCCCAAAAGGTTCAAAGAGGTCATCATCCAGCCTCCGTAATGGTTTGGTGGGGTGTTTGCTACAACGGGGTGACAAAGTTGCATTTTTGTGAGAAGGGCGTCAAAACGGCTGCCAAAATTTATCAAGAAAGTGTCCTTGAAAGTGTAGTGAAACCTCTCAACACGTCATTATTCAAAAATCAGCCTTGGAGTTTCCAGCAAGATTCTGCACCAGGTCATAAGGCGAAGTCAACCCAAAAATGGCTTGAAGAAAATGTTCCAGATTTTATTAAAGCTGAAGATTGGCCTTCCTCTAGCCCAGACCTGAATCCGCTGGATTACGAATTATGGTCTGTCTTAGAGCAAATGACGTGCTCTAAAAGACATCCTAATATCGAATCCTTAAAGAAGTCTCTTACACATGCAGTCGCCAACTTTCCGATTGAAGTCTAGCGTGCTTCCATAGATAAGTGGCCAGCTCGATTAAAGGCTTGTGTAAAGGCAAAAGGCAATCACTTCGAATAACTTGTTGCAATTTCCGTTGTTGACAATGCATTTAATAAATAAACAATGATTTCTTAACATATAACACCTCTTTTATTGAACAGTGCTTCAAAAAGTTTGTAACAGTATTTATGGCTAGACTAGGTATTAAGCTTTACTTGTGAATTGGGAGAAAAATATAACATTTGGACATAATAGTAGTGACGAAAAATGGGAAGCATTTCAAAAATGGTACACTTTCCAAAATTTCAAACCGTTATTACTCAAATCTGAGTACAGATATCAAATTGAAATTTTGTCAGACTGTAGAACTACATAGTTTTTAATTTTGGAAAAAATTTTAAGTTGGGGGTGCAAGAGAAAGGAGGTGGTAAGCAAAAATGTCGAAAATTTTGAGTAATTTTCTTAGGGCTCTAGTGAAAGACACAAAGTTTAAATTTTCCACGTGGATACATCTATTTGATAATTTGTAAATAAAATTACTTTGGGGAATGATATTAAAAAAGTTTTTTTTGGTAAGCAGGTAGGACTGTCGTTAATTAATTTCTCAAAAAGTAACGCGGTCTGTTAATCAATTTGTTTACAGCAGCTGGTTGAATATGTACACCTCAGTAGTCCACGGTGATTTGTTTTATGTCATTGATCGTCTGAAACGGGTTCCACGGAGCGGTAATTTCAGTTTCGAGAATAGGAAAAAGTAACACGGAGCCAACTCTAGTAAATAAGGTAGTTGACTGATGCAATTTGTTGCTTTTTAGCCTTAAATTCCGTCACAATTGACGCTCACTGCGATGGTCCATTCCCATCGTGGAAAATCCATGAATTCTCTTTCCATAATTCCGGCCGTATTTTACGGATTTGCTGACGCAAACGCTTCAATATGGTCAAGTAGTACTCCTTATTGATCGCCTGTTCTTACGGTACGAACTTATGATGGATAAAACCTTGACTATTGAAAAAAAAAAACAATGAACATCGTCTTGATTTTTGAGCAGCCTTGGCGTGGTTTTTTCGGTTTTGGCTCATTTTACTTTATTATTCTAATAATAAAGTATTGTGATCGACACAAGAAAAAAAAAAACTTTGCTACCCTGAAATTTTTTTTTTTCGCGTTTCATGACTAAATTAGCCTAAAAATGCAAAAAAAAAAATCCGTCTGTCTGTACGCCGTCCGCCGTACGCCGACGTGTACGCTCAGCGCACATTAACTCCCAAACCCTTCAAGATAGAAAGTTCAATTTTGGAGGTATTGTAGGTAGTTGCGGATCTCAGGCGGATACCCATTTTGGGGGGTGTACGAGTTCAGGGGGAAGCAGGGGGAGCGCTTAAACTGAAAAATACGAACTCAAATATCTCAACCATGGTTACAGCTAGGAAGCTAAAAATCAACATACATATAGAGGAGTTTGTAGGACAACTTTTAAAAATAATTTAATTTTTTTATCCATTGGGGTGCGAAAAGGGAGGGCTAAGAACCAAGTAGGCCGAATTTTTTTTTTAAATGATTATATCTTCGAAAGTACTTCCCATAAAAAAATGATATTTTGAGACCATTAAGATGGCATACAGGTGTACTAGAATCAGTTTAGATAGAAGCTAATTATTGTAAGGGGAAGGGTCAGGGGGGCTGCAAAGAAAAACACTTAAAAATTAATATCTCGACTATCTCTTAAGCTATGTAATTGAAACTTGAAACGTGTACTAAGCTTTATTAGCATAATATGAAAAAAATACAACATGTGGACATAATAGGAGTGGGGGGAAATGAGGAGCATTTCAAAAATGGTGCACTTTCCAAACCTACAAATCACCACAACTCAAAATTGAATACAGATATCAAATCAAAAATTTGTCAGATTGTAGAGCTATATAGTTTTTAATTTTCGTAAAAAATTTAAGCTGGGGGGTGTAAGGAGAGGGAGGTGGAAAGCGAAAATGTTGAAAATTTTGAGTGATTTTTTTATGGCTCTCATAAAAGATACAAAGTTTAAATTTTGCACGTCGACATATTAATTTAATGTACACAGAAAAAAAATAATAATTTGTTCCAAAATTGTTATGCACCGAAGTGGAGGTCTAACGTGCACAAAGTGTTTCATGTGCAATTAAAAAAATACATAAACTGAAAATTTTTGAATGAAATTTTTAGGTAGAAACTTGAAAATTTGCGAAATGCATTTAAAAAAAATCTTTAAGAGTTTAAAATATTAACTGGTTGAATATCTTTAAAACTTCTACCCCCTCCCATACAAAATTATTTTTTCGACCATTTTTAAGAAATCAATTATCACCTTACTATTACATGCTATCAATTTGAAATTTTGCACAAGAACTTACAAAAATAGTTGAAATAAAATGACGTTAAAAGTTTTGCGATCGCAGTTGCCCTTCTACCCCCTCCCACACAAAAGTATGATTTCGACCAATTTCATTAAATCAACTATTAACTAACAAATTAAAAGCTACAAACTTGAAATTTTGTACAAGCACCTTACAAAAAAAACGAAATAAAACTGCATCACAAATTTTACGATTCCTCTACCTCCTCTACCCCCTCTCATACAAATGTTTGGTTTGGTGAATTTAAAATACACCGAATCCAATGAAAATTCTATGCAACTTCGTCTATGAAACTGACATTCTATACAAAGAATATTGGACTTGGTTCAAGCAATCACTTAAAAAACTATTTACATCCACCCACCCTTACTATCACCCTCCCCCCTCCCTTCATGAAAACTCAAACTTGTATAAATAAAGGAATGAAATAGCGTTTCCGGAAAGTGTTAAATTGAGAACTGCCCTGCTCAAGAAGTTCCTTTCACTTAGTCTTTCCTAACCACTCTAACCTGCATATTGACCTTCTACGCATGCGCATTTTGTCCCAAAAATAATAAAGTTTCGCCCGACTTGTTGGCAGTTTATTTTGCCTCCATTCCGATGATTGTTGACTGGTTTGCGCATCAAACTCGTAGACCCATTATTACCAATTACGATGCGCTCCATGAATGTGGAATCAGAATTCGCACGATCAAGCATGTCCAAAGTGACCTGTTCACTTTTTTTTAAGAAAATTCAGCTTTTTGTAAAGAGTCGAAAAAGGATGCGATTCTTAGCCAAAGTATCCACCAAACCCGAACGAACGGACTCGGGAGAGATATAGAGCTCTACGCTATCTCCCTAACTCTGTCATGATGATTTTGGGGCATCATTTCCTTCACTTTTTGAATGTTTCCGTCAGTTGAAGAGGTCGTATGTCGTCCAGAGCGAGGCATGTCTTCAAGGATCTCTCGGCCGTCCTTAAAAGCATTGTACCACTCGTAGGTTCATGTTTTTGATGTATCTGAATCACTATAAGCTTTTTTCCGACATTCGCAATGATTCTGCACGAAATTTGGTTGGAAACACAAAATTTGTGACAAAATCTTCGTTCCATATTTTTATCCATTGCGAGAATCGCCGTGGAATACTGAGGTGTACCCATTAAACAAACAAAAAACTGATTAATAGACCTCATTAATTTTTGGGTTTATAATTAAGTCCTACCTGCTTACCCAACAAAATTTTTTTTAAATATCCTTCCCCAGATTAATTTTATTTAAAAATTATTGGTACTATTTTGTCACAATGTACTTATAGAAAAAGTAATAAAAATTCCACAATTGTTATGCACCGACCCCCGAGAAATATAGTTAAAAAAAAATCCCTAAAAGTATGCAATATTACCTGGTCGAATACCTTCAAGACCCCCTCCCATAGAAAATCATTTTTCGAGAAATCAATTATAACCTAAGTGTTAAAAGATATAAATTTGAAATTTTCCTCAAAAAACTTTTAAAAATAGTTGAAATGAAACTACGTTAAGAGTTCCCTATCAGACAAAAGTATGATTTAGACAAATTTCAATAAATCAACTACAAACCAACAAATTAAAAGCAACGAACTTGAAATTTTGTACGAGCAGCTTACAAGAGAATGCTGAATTCTTGGATAATCTGTCTAATTTTGATTTTAATAGGTATCTATCTGGCATAACTAGAGCAGTTAATTTAAACCCTTCATGTATTGACCATATATGTATTTTTCAAAAAGTACGAAGATATCACTTTTAAACCTGTAATATATGAATCGAATGTAACTGATTATTTTAGTGCCTTGGCGCAACTTAATTTCAATACTACAATTAAATCAAGTCCTGATAAAAAAATGTAATATGTACAAAGGTCGATAATAACATTCTCAACTACATTTTGCTTGAGGAAAATTGTTCAAGTTTCTATTCTTGTGAAGACGTAAATACTAGTATGGATATATTTTATGATTAGCAAACTCCCACGCCTTCGTCCGCATAAAAATCGCAATAATAAGCAATTTTTGAGAATGTAGTTAGTAGTACATTATATGGGATATATAATCCGCTTACTTTAATGGCTCTTTGAACACAATGTTTTGTATTTTGTTGTAATCAGAACCATAAATTATTAAGAATGATACCATGATACTCGCATTTGAATGGGAGAGGCTCGTGATCAAATCAATTCCGTTATTTGAGTTCATATACGTATTGAAGAGCATTAAGGACATGCGAATAATTATAGCTTGTGTTAATTTAAAAAAAAACCCAAATAAAATAACATTAAGCTTAAAAACGTAACAGGACTACGATTGTGCGTAGAGCCCAATCACACGATACTATAGATAAAATCGAAATTTTTGTGATATTATGAAATTTTGTATTGGTAGTGGCTGCATTGAACTAATTTGCTTCACATCATTCTAGAGTAGCTATAAAAATGTTTTGTACCAAATTTAAGCTTCAAAAATTGAGGAGGTACTGAGAAACTTAGTGCATTGAATTTAATGAAATTGTGCAATTTTTATGGGAGGTGGTAGAAGGAAAGGGGGTTTTTTTGTGATATTTCGAGAAACAACTATAATCATCATGCAATTGATATATTTTAAATTTCAGGTCGGTATCATTCTCTCTTTTCAAGAAAATCGAATTTTTGTAAGGTCGTAGAATTGTGTCACATTGTATGGGAGGGGGTAGAGGGAGTGAAGCTACTCGGTTAATTTTTTCCCGATATTAATAATGCTAATTAAGGATTGAGTACAAAATTTTAGCTCGATGAAAGTTACATGTATTGGGAAATTAGTTTAAAATATTTCATGAAAAAGTGCAGTTTGTATGGGAGGTAGTGGAAGGAGTAGGGGGTTTCAAGTGAATTTTTGAGAAACAACTACAATCATTATGCAATTGATATACAGTCAAATTTCCATAAGTCGAACGTCTATAACTCGAATTTTCTATAACTCGAACTAAATCAGGTGTCAATAGCATTTAGAGAGCAAATTGTATAAAAATGTCACTTCCATAATTCGAACTTCCATAACTCGCATTTCTCCATAAGTCGAGTAAAAAAATGGCACGCGTATTCAATAAGTTGAATAATTCGGGGAGATCCCTGATAGCGGCGAAAATTTTTGTTTCTTTTTTTTTGGGAGTCCCTCATTTTCTCACATCAAAGTAAGTGGTTTGTTGTTTTGGGTTCTTATAGTTGGGGAAGTCCCTATTTATAAAGAAATGTTTTATGAGGTTGCCGCTTGGTGCACGTTTCAGTTGCGCTTGTAACTGAACACGAGTTCAGTTTACGTACTACTGTGTATTAACACAAAATCGGTTTTCATGGCGTCGAAACGTGTTCTAAAAAGTTTGTCAATTGACGAAAAGTATAAATTAATTCAAGAAATAGAAAGTGGATTAAAGAAAAAGGATATAGCTTTTAAATACGGTGTTCCGGCGAGTACAGTTTCAATGATTTTAAAAAATAAGGACACAATTATCGCATCAGTTGAATCTGGTGCTGGATGCAGCAAAAGAATTAAAAATCCACTATTTAAAAATGTCAATAATGCAGTTTTCGATTGGTTTAAAGAAGCAAGAAACCAAAACGTGCCCATATCTGGAGAAATTTTAAAGGAGATGGCATTGGAATTTGCGAAGCGGTTTGGAGAAAACGATTTTAAGAAAAGCACTGGTTGGCTTGATAAATGGAAGCAAAGGTATGGACAAATATTTAAATAACAAAAGGTTAACCAAATTGTGTGTCATACGTATGTATGTTGAATTGTGTTGAAATAAACACTGTACATACGAAATGTAATGTACCTAGTCCTGCCATAAGTTCTGTCACATAATTTCTCACATTGGCAACAACTTTATTTTATGAGTGACATTTCAATATCGGCCAGTTTTATAAACGTCATAATGTTGTTGACAGTTGATGGTCATTTAAAGTGTGTTCGTTAACGTGTGAAGATGGAATGGGGTGTAATAGAAAACCGAACTGCAGTGATTGCACTACATAAGTGTGGAAAATCCGCGAGTGAAATTTTCAAGTTGTTGTGCCCGTTAAAAATAACGCAAAGATTTGTGTATCGTGCGATCCAGAGATATAACGCGATCCAGACTATTGAAGATCGACCTCGTTCTGGACGTCCGCGTGATGTACGTTCTTCTGCTGCCATCAAAGCGGTCGAGAGTCGAATTCGTCGAAATCCGCTTCGTAAACAACGAATCATGGCTCGAGAGATGAACATCTCCACCCGAAGTATGTCTCGCATCATAAAATCTGACCTCGGGATGAGTGCCTTTCGACGATCAACGGGACATTTGCTGACTGAGCAGTTGAAGCAAATTAGGAGCACCAGATCGAAAGAGCTCCTTCGGCGGTACGGCAACAACAAACATCGAGAAATTTTGTTTACCGATGAAAAAATTTTTACGGTGGAGGAACATTTCAACCGCCAAACTGATAAGGTGTATGCCCACAGCTCCATAGAAGCCCGAGAAGTTGCCACTAGGGTACAGCGAGGACATCATCCAGCATCAGTCATGGTATGGTGGGGTGTCAGCTACGAAGGGGTCACCGAGCTTCATTTTTGCGAAAAAGGCGTAAAAACTGCAGCGAAAAATTATCAAACGGACATCCTGGAGGGATGTGTGAAGCCACTGAACTCTACGCTATTCAACAATCGACATTGGGTTTTCCAGCAAGATTCTGCGCCAGCCCACAAAGCTCGAACCACACAAGCGTGTTTGGAAACCAATATTCCACAGTTTATAAGGGCGACGGAATGGCCTTCTGGGAGCCCAGATTTGAATCCCCTGGACTACAAACTGTGGGCGGAGTTAGAGTCCATGGTGTGCACGAGACGACACCCAAATATCGAGAGCCTTAAGCGATCTTTGACAGAAGCAGTAGCTAATTTTCCGCTAGAAACAGTGCGTACTGCTATCGATGACTGGCCCAACAGATTAAAGAGCTGTGTTAAGGCTAAAGGCGGCCACTTTGAATAATTTGTTGCTTATTTTACTTCCATTAGTATGCCAAAATAAAATATATTTTCCTTTGTCAAAAACTCTTTTTCATTTATACAAAAATTGCCCATATACGTGTGACAGAACTTATGGCACGACTAGGTAGTTACCTCTGTTTTTATTGAATATTGTTTTTATAATTTTTATCAATAAAAATTATTAGCTGTCGTAATTCAACAGGTTATGGGCCCAGGTTTTTCAACTGCGCAATAAAAATAAGTTTTTGAAAAATTTTTAAATTGCTTTAATTATTTCTGTGAGAAATTAAATTGAAAAACAAATTTATTTAAGTGAAAGGGCAAAGTGTATTGATTTTTTTTGATCTATTACAAAGAGATTGATCTAGGCGACAAAGGTGGCGATTTCGTGAAGGTGACGAAGTTGATCGGTTCAACCAATTATATTTCATGGCGCAGAAGTGCACGAATGATGCTTGAATGGCACGATCTGGATGCATATTTGACCGCAGCGAATCCTACGGGAAATGTGGCAGTTTCAGCAGCGAATAAAGCAGCGGCAGCAACTGCGGCGGCATCAAATAAACCAGATGATTCAAGTCTGAAGGCGTTGGCAATAGCTGCCGAGGCGGCTGCGGTCGCAGCAGCAACAGCCGATGCATCGAATTCAGCAGAGCGCATCAAGAAGTCTAAACAGGCTAAAGCTCGTTTAATGATGACGATTGAGCCGAGATTGTATGATGAGTTCGGGGACCATTCAACGGCTGAGTCGCTTTGGGCGAGATGTGCGACGCTGTACCAAAATGACAGCTGGATGCACAAGGCTCGTATCATCGGAAATCTGGCCACACTAAAGTTAGCGAATTGTGCTTCAATGGAAGAATTTGTTAGAGCACATACGGCAGCAATATGTCGGGTTCAAGAAACCGGTTTTGAAATAAGTGACGAAGTGATTTGTGGATTAGTAATCTATGGATTAACACCAGAGTATGAATCTTTTGTAGGAGGACTCGATGGTAGCACGGTTGTTAATGACGGGAAGCAGTGTATGACGTCAGAAACTCTCAAACGTCGGTTAATTGATTCGGCACAGGCGAAGTTGTTGTTGAATGGTGAAAATAACATGAGTGTCGCTTTCAAAATGGCATCACAACAGCAAGTGACATCAAAGCCGAATGCGAACAACAAAAAGAAAAACATGAAAACAAAAAGTGCAGACATAGAATGTTTTAATTGTCATGAAAAAGGACACAAAAGTTTTTAGTGTCCAAAAGAAAAGTCCGATAACAAGAAGCCTAAAGGAAATGCGCAGAGTGCCATGGCGGCGACGAATTGTGATTTGTTATCCAACTCGTGGGTCATCGATTCTGGTGCTACGACCCATTTAACTGGTAATCGTCAACTTTTCGAGAGTTTCAAAAAAAATTCAAATTTTCCAGACATAGTGACAGCTGGTGATCAAAGATTGAAGGTCACAGGAAGTGGTTCAATCAATTTGAATACCAATGGAAAGATAATTCCGGTGAAGAACGTACTGTTGGTGGAAGGTGTTTCATCTAATTTGCTGTCAGTGTTTGACATCCAGAAGACCGGCAACAGTGTATTGTTTGCAAATAATCATTGCGTGGTGCGTGATAAAAAAGGTAATGTTATCGTTGATGTGGCAGCGCGCAGTAACTCATGGAAAATCAACAATACAAATGCTTGCGGTATGATGGCTCACACAGATGATGGAAGCGATTTGATGATGTGGCACCGTCGCATGGGTCATCTCGGCTATGATGGCTTGATGAAATTGAATGGATTGGTGAATGGCGTTGCAATCAAAGGTGATCGCAGTATTTTGGCGAAGTGTGTACCTTGCATGCTAGGAAAACAGAGTCGGCAACCGTTTCGACGAGCAGAAGTCGAAATCAAGTCAAAAAAAATCCTGGAGCTGATTCACTCGGATGTCTGCGGACCAATGGAGACAGATTCAGTTGGGGGCACCAAATACTTTGTGACGTTCATCGATGATCATTCACGGAAAGTTTTTGTGTATTTCATCAAATTCAAGAGTGACGTGCAGCGGGTTTTCACAGAATTCAAGTCAATGGTGGAAAATCAAACTGTACTCAAAGTGAAGGTGTTGCGATCGGACAACGGCCGTGAGTACATGGGTGATTTGGCAAAAGAATGTAAGCATAGTGGCATCATTCATCAAACTTAATCGTGCTATGTACGGGCTCAAACAGGCGGGTCGCCAGTGGAACCTGAAACTGGACGCAGCGCTGATAGACATCGGGCTGACCAGGTCAAAGGAGGACCCGTGTGTGTATTATTCGATCGAGATGGGAGTGATTCTGGCTGTTTACGTCGACGATGTATTGATTCTCTGGAAGGACGAAAATCAGTTACGTGCTCTTAAGTCAGCATTGAGTACGAAATTCAAGATGAAGGATCTTGGACGGGCAGTGAACATTGTTGGAATCAGCATCGAATATACCCAAGAGGGAATTGCAATTCACCAGAAGCGGTACATCGAGATGATTTTGAAACGTTTTGGCATGGAGAACGCGAAACCTGCAGTGACACCAAGCGACGCGAATCAGAAGCTCTCGATCAAGATGGTCGAAGAAGGATCTGGCGTTTTGGAGAACATTCCGTACCAACAGGCGGTTGGAAGTTTGTTGTACCTGGTGCAGGGGACGCGTCCTGACATTGCATTTGCTGTGAATGATGTAAGTCGGTTCAATTCCAATCATGCACAGCCACATTGGACGGCGGTCAAGCGCATCATGCGCTATCTCAGCGGGACGCTTGATTATAAAATTTTATATCGGTATGGCGGTGGTGAATTGGTTGGGTACTCGGATTCGGATTGGGCATCCGAAATCGACAAACGGCGCTCATGCACTGGTTATATTTTCAAAATGAGCAATGGTGCTGTCGCTTGGGCAAGCAGGCGCCAACCAACAGTGGCTTTGTCTTCGACAGAAGCGGAGTACATGGCAATCTCTGCAGCAACATGCGAGGCAATTTGGTTAAGGATGCTTGGCAAGCGATTGAAGGAGTTTGACGAACCAGCTACGCTATTCTGTGACAACCAGAGTGCAATAGCGATTGCAAGTAATTGTGGCCATGGTGTGTGTCATAAAAAGGCATGCGGTGAAAGTAGTGATATTCGAGACGAGGACTGCGATAAATGGAAAACCGACGTTTTGCCTCATCTTTTAAAAAAGTATAATGAACGCGACATTTTCAATGCAGACGAGACAGGACTGTTCTTCAAATGCTTACCAGATAAGACACTGACTTTCAAGGGCGATAAATGCCATGGAGGCAAACATTGGAAGCAGCGAGTTATATTATTGTTGGCAGCAAATATGGATGAAACAGAAAAATTGAAAATGCTCTTGATTGGCAGAAGTAGCAAGCCTTGTTGCTTTCGTGGGGCTAAGTCGCTACCCGTTGATTATAAATCAAACTCCAGAGCGTGGATGACCGGAAAACTTTTTGAAGAATGGATTTGCAAATTAGATAAACAATTTTTACGCGCTGGATGAAAAGTCTTATTATTCATTGATAATTGTCCTGCCCATCCAAAAGACTAACAAAGAAAATTGAAATCTATTGAATAGGCTTTTTTGCCACCAAATATGACCTTAAAATTGCAACCGCTTGACCAAGGAGTAGTTCAAAATTTAAAGTGTCACTATCGAAGCAGAATCTTAAAAGAAGCATTAAAGCGTTTAGAGACAAAGAACAAACATGATATTACTCTTCTGGATTGCATTAATCACATAACAAAATCATGGGATATTGACGTAAAAAATCAAACTATTGCGAATTGCTTTAAAAAAGCTGGATTTGGTCAGCATTCTACATGGAATGAAGAGGCTAACATACCTTTAATTTTCTTAAATAATATTGATCAGGAAAGGAGCTTGATATAACCTGATTATGAAGCATGGATAACGTTGAATAATATAACTTCCAATGTTACTCTTGATGATTATATTGAGATTGACAATGAAATTTGTACACAAGGTTTTCTTATAGATGATGACATTATTAAGAATTATAATTCTGAATCAGTGACTCAGACTTTAATTGCAGTGGAAAGTGATGACGAGGGTTCCGAAGAAGAATTTATTTAACAGCCTTGTACGAATGATATGGCGGATTCCTTGAGAAATTTGAATCTATATTTACAAACGAATGAAAACGCAACTGATAAGAACTATAAGGCTTTAAATAAACTGGAATCTCTTTTAATTGAAAATAATAAAGCAAAAGAAAATTTTCAGCCACAAATTACTTATTATTTTAACCCACTGTTACTATGTAGTATGTAGTACTTAATATGGAGTAAATAAAAATGTGAATTGAATATATGTAGTAATTTTAGTGTCTTTTAATAAATCCGCTGGTTTTGATAAACTGTTCTATAGCTCGAAGTCTGTATAAGTCGAACTATTTTTGTGGAGAATGATGATTCGAGTTATGGAAGTTTGACTGTATTTTAAATTTTAGATCTGCATCATTCACGCTTTTCAAGAAAATCAAATTTTTGTAAAGTCGTGCAATTGTGTCACATTGTATGAGAGGGGGTAGAAGGAGTGAAGCTACTCGGTTAATTTTTTCCCGATATTAATAACGATGCTAATTTAGGGAAGAGTACAAAATTTGAGCTCGATGAAAGTTTTATGTCCTGAGAAAATATTTCATGAAAAAGTGTATTTTGTATGGGAGGTGGTGGAAGGCGTGGAGGGTTTTAAGTGACATTTTGAGAAGCAACTATAATTAATTTGCAATTGACATACTTTAAATTTCAGATCAGTAATATTTACAGTTTTCACGAAAATCGAATTTAAGTAAAGTCGTGGAATTGTGTCCCATTGTGTTGGAGGGGGTAGAATGAGTGAAGCTCATCGGTTAATTTTTTTCCGATATTAATAATAATACAAATTAAGTATTAAGTACAACATTTAAGCTCGATGAAAGTTACATGTACTGAGAAAATTGGTGAATAACATTTTATGAAAAAGTGTAGTTTGTATGGGAGGTGATGGAAAGAGTATGGGGATTCAAATAATTTGTATACCATAGATTAAATTTCTGGTAAAAAATAGTATGTTCTAAGTTTCAAATGATTTGCTCTAATGGTTTTGAAGAAAATTTGATTATTATATATTTTTTTTAAATGAGTCATTTTGTATGGGGGGTGGAAGGCGTGGGGGTATTGAAATAAGACCATACGCAGATTACATCTCAGTGCACATCTAATAAACTGTGAAAGTTTCATTACAATCCGTTGAGTCGTTTTTGCCTGAAAATCGGAAAGACAGACAGACAGAGAAAATTTTTAAAAACGTGTGTTTTTGCTTAGTTATTGCTAAAATAAAGCAAAAAACTTATTTATAGCCATTTATAAACAAATAACAGACAGACATTACAATTATATTTATATGTATAGATATCATGGAAAGAGCCATCTGTCGATCAAGTAAAATTACTAGTAGTGGACTCAAAAGAAATTTGTTTCCCATAAAGGCCTGGGCCACCACCCCCGGTATTATAAAATTCAATAGAGGGAAAAATAATCTAGTGCAATTAGTGAGACGGCAACCATGTAATGCAAATCGAATTTTTACAAATGACACAGAAGGGGGTTATTAGAAACGCAAAGATCTATTATTATAGGAGTGAAATAGAATCTGTTAAAAACGATCCCAATAAGTTGTGTCAAAAATTTAATGGAATAACTTATAAAAGAAAAGCCAACAACAAAATAGAACAAATAAGGAACTGCAATAATAAAATCATTATTAATAAAGGCCAGATATGTGAATAAATCAACTATCATTTCATAACTGTTGGTGAGGAAATATCTAACTCAGTTTATTTCCCACAAAAGGTAGCGCCATAATCGTTTAGACAAGTCCAAATTGTGAGACATCTTTTCGATATTAGGCCAATATATTGTAGTGAAATACTCTTTGACGTTGAGAATTTGTCAAATCAGAAAGCTCCAGGTCTCGATAACCTTATCTTAAAAATCCTCAAAGATATTTATCAAAACATAACAGAATTAATTGGCTTAAAGCCCAATCATATGATACTCTAGATGAGATGGAAATGATTTTAATATACCGAAAAATATGTCATCTCAAATTCTTTCGAATAGTGAATGGGAGGTAGTAGAAGTAGAGGGGGGAGGTGGTAGAAGTAGAGGGGGAGTTTTGTATTTTTTTTTGTATATGACACCGAACATGGCATGTAAAATGTTTTTTGCTGAATTTAAAGTTTTTCATTATTTTTAAAGAAATTGGTCATAGATTTTCTGAAATTGGGGCATTTGTATGGGAGGTGGCAGAGGAAGTGGAGCGTGTAAGATGATTTTGAAATTGTTTATCATCATCCTTATCACCATGATTTAATTCAATTTCAAAGTCGATAGCTCTCATATACTTGAAGGAGAAATGCTTTTCTTGAATATATAATACAGATATTTGTATGGGAGGTGGTAGAAGGAGTGAAGCGCAACTGATAATTTTTCTAACACTTATTTCAATTATTAAGAAACAAATTCTGGCAAAATTTGAAGTTTGTGCTTTTTCTAGTTTGAATGGAAATCGATAAAATGCATTTAATAAAAATTATGTATTTGTATGGGAGGGGGTAGAAGGAGTATACGGATCAAAACAAATTTTTTTCGCATTATCAATATTTTTATTTGTATACTTTATACAAAATATTAAGTTGATAGCTTTAACAGTTTCGAAGAAAAATAATTTAATTTGAATTTCAAAATTTCGTGAAATGGGAGGGGGTAGAAGGAGTGAGGTGAAGATGATAATTATTTTTAAAACAAATTGCAATTATAGTAGAATTAATTCTGACAAAATTTCGTCTTTTCAGCTTTACTAGTTTCAATGAAGATCGAAAATATTTTTTTTTTCAAAATTCTCCATTTGTATAGCTATAGCTCAAAGCTTTCGAGAGTTATGCTGTAGACAGACGCACAGACGGACAGACAGACAGACGGACAGACGGTCACTCGGAATCGAGGTTTTTGAACGACAACAAATAATTCTGTACCATTGGCGGCTCTGTGCGAGCGTTATTTCTTAGCGTTACAAACGGTAAAGCAAACACAATATACTCTCAGATTTCATCTAGAGTATAATAATTGTAACACCTCTTTGCTTTATTTTCAACCAATCTCTACTGAAAGGTATATATTAATTGGATTCTAATAACTATAGGCCAATATCTCTTCTACTATCCTCAAGCAAAATTTTCGAGAAGTGCAGCAAAGCCCGGATAATCAATCATCTGGAAAATAACAATTTCTTAGCTTTCAATATGGATTTAGATCTAGTAATAGCACATTGGATGCACTATATGATGGGACAAATTTCATAAATAATGGCCTGGAAAATTACCTAAAGGTTCTAGCTGTGTTTCTTGACCTTAAAAAAGCCTTCGACACCGTCGACCACAACTTACTTTTTGGCAAGCAACGGAATATAAGCCTGCGAGGGAATGCACTTGCTCTATTAAAATCTTATTTAAAAAACAGAACACAAAGTGTCAAGATTCACGATTGCATAAGTACTTCCTTACACACTACTCCATATAAGACAACTCACCAATACTAGTAACTACAAATTCATGTTCAAAAAATTTATAAAGGACAATCCAAAATTATTTGATGAAATCATGAATTAAATTTTTTTTTTATTTTTTTCATTTTTTCTTTTCTGATTGTATTTGATTTGTTGTTACTCTTCCTTTTAAGAAAATAAAATTTTTCTTTTTTTTCTTAATAATTATTTTAAATTAATATTTTATATTTTCAATTTGTTATTCGTAGTAGCATTGATTCAAATTGTTTATTTAATTTGCACAAATTACTTAAACAATAACACAGCTGGGTGGCTAGCTTAATAAATTTTCTGTAGATATTTTATATTATTTTATATAGCTGCAATAAATAGGAAAAAAAAACTTCCGCGGTGATCATATACAGCTTAAAAAGGCTGTTAGACCCGACAAAAAAAAGGCCATTGAAGATCTGGCAAACAAGGCAGAATCTGCGGCTTACCTTGGGGATATGGGTTAACTATTCAAAATCATGAAATAGTTGACGAAGGAAGAAGGAAGGAATTTCACCGCCAACCACCTGGTAAGACATGTCAAACAGAACAGCTACCGAGCATCCAACCGAAACGAGATGATCCACCAGAAAGGGAAGAGATAGTTTCCGCCATTCGGTCAATGGCAGGAAGTAAAGCTACAGGTACAGAGGGACTACCAACCGAACTACTCAAATCGGTCCCGGAAATAACAGCCGATATACTCCTCTTACTCCTTACTGAGGTGTGGAATGAAGAAAGATATCCGACTGAATGGAAAGAGGGCGTCATTGTGAGAATTTCGAAGAAGGGCGACCTTCGGAATTGTGGCGATTGGCGTGGTATATGTCTACTTACTGCCGTATCGAAAATCATGGCTAAGGGAATTCTCAACAGGATTAGTGATGTCGTCGAGAGCACTCTTGAAGTTTATCAAGCTGGATTCCATAAAACCTCTTTTTTTACTACACAAATACCCTACGGATAACGCCACTACATCTCATGTTTGTGAACTTCGATAAGGCTTTCGACAGCGTCATGCGAGATTACATATGAACTGCTTTGCGAAAGGAGAGGTATTCCAGATAAGGTCATAGCAATGATTAAAGAATCCTACTGAGATTCAAGGAGTCGCGTTTTGCATAGAGGAGAGCAGTCCAAGAGCTTTCCTGTGCGAACGGGTATCAGACAAGGCTGCATATAATCATCAGCCCTGTTTCTGGTGGTAATAAATGACATCTTGAAAGCTGCACTGGAAGGAGGGGAAGGTAAAGGTCTTCAATGGAGACTATTTAGCATCTTAAGTCATCTTGATTATGCTGATGATATGTGTTTGCTCGGACATAACCGTTCGGACTTAGAGTCAAATGTTTCCTCGTTGCATTCTAAATGCAAAGAGGTGGGACTGAAAATCAGTGTGCGTAAAACCAAGTATATGCACATGGGTTCGAATACAAGCATACCGATCATTCTTAACCGACAAGATGTGAAAGAGGCGCAAGATTTTTGTTAGCTCGGAAGCATTGTTAGCATAGACGGCGGAGCCGAAAAGGATATTGAGGCTTGTATAAATAAATCTCGTCAGGCCTTCAGTATTCTTTAGGTTAAGAGAAATCTCCCTTCGCACGAAGCTGCGAGTCTTTGACGCAAGCGTCAAATCCGTGTTGTTATATGGTTGTACTACGTGGAAAGTGACCCTTTGACTTACCAAGAAACTACAAACTTTCGTGAACCAATGCATCCGACGCGTTTTAGGAATATTTTGGCCAGAAGTAATCTCCAACGACGAACTTAGGAGTACAACTGGACAGACTAAAATAGACATTGAGATTCAAAGGCGGAAGTGGCAGTGGATGGCTTACACTTTGAGGAAACCAGATGTTTCGCTCTGGTTATCGCCCAACATGCCCTGGATTATAATCCGCATTGAAGTCGTCAGGTCGGTCGACCATGTAGCACATGGAAACGAGCAGTTGAGCAGGAGGCCAGAGGAATAAACAAGTCCTGGCAACAGCTTAAGGCCGATGCTCAGGACCGCGCCTTGAGGAAGAGAGTTGTTTCTGTCGTATAGGGGATCTTAACAGGAATTTGATTGATTGATACCGACATGACCCCTTAACTAATACTTGGTGCTTAAAAATAAAAAAATTGTGGCTCAAATGTTCCTAAAATGTGTAAACAAATCAGAAGGAAATTAAATTCTTTTCTCAATTTTAGCAAGAGTTCCAAAAATTATGCAGTTTAATCCCAATTTTAATTAAATATAAATTATACCACCCATGATCTGTACAGTATAGTAAAAGAAAAACAATAACAAAACGACTACAAAACATTTTCCCATGGAAAAACCATTAACGCAATCTACCGCTCGACTAAATGGATCAAATTTACCTCTTAAGTTCACCTTTTAATTGCCTTACACTTGAGGCTGACAAATGACCGAGGTAGTTGTTCTTCTTCTTCGATACGGCGCAGTAGTGTTTTTTCAGCGATTCAGATCAGTAGCTACAGTAGTTCTCAACCGTTTTTTAACCGGAACACAACAAGAAATTCACGATTACAATTTGAGAGAGACCCGTATAAATAAAAGACGTGGCGAAAGGAAGAAAAGACATTGAGGAAGACGACGACAACGACAAAAGTGTATCAGCGATGCGTTTAACATGCTAACTTAATGGAAATGTCTAATTGTAAACTCAAATGCAAATCTTATGTCGGACATGGTTTCCACACGGTGTGGTGCTCATATAGGTGAGTGTGGATGATGGGGATCTTGTACAGCGACCCACCGTTGTCGCTCGTGTTTCTAATGGCCCACAATCAGCTTAACGCTTAATTGTTCCTCCTTTTTGATGGCAATTTACAATCGCCTGGATGACGATATACTGGCCGTGTTCCTTCTTCTTCTAGCGCGCTGTACTTAGAGTTTTCTGCCCAGAATTACTACTGGCCACTCCGGGCACCGAATAGGTTCAGCATGCAACCTGGAAATTTATGAAAACAGATTACGAACGCGGTGATGGATGGCTGGTTAATCGAAGAGAATGCTCTGGCTTAGAGGAATCCTATCCATACGCCTAATTAGGTAAACCAAGGAGGGCTATAATTCGACGATGGGTGATATTAAACATTTACAGTACAATCTCGAGTTGAAATTGCTATTTCAATTATTGCCGAAATCATATATCAAGCAGATTTATATGGAAAATTGAGCAATTAAATTCCAATTATTTTCGGTTATGCGTATTAAGTATGTAGCTCGAATTTATCGCTGAGGAATTGAAATCGTGCGCAGGTCATAAAGTTTTCCAATTAAAAAGATATCATGCGTTTTTTTCGTTTTATTTCATTGTAAAATGTGAGAAATTTGAATTTGATAGCTCACGTCAGTATTGCCAAGTTATGCAGAACCACACACCCAATAAAATGAACCATTTTTCGAAATTATAGCTAACACTTTCAAAGAAAACCATTCAACTAAACCAAGAAAAACCAGGTCCAGCGTAGGCCTTTGACCACATTTACTTATAGCACGAAGTAACCTCTTCATACCGAGTGGTGCTACTCGCATGTTAAGTAAGTTCTTGTGATGACGCCCCCATACCCCAATACGTCATCGAAACATATTTAGAAAAAATTGTACAGATAAAATTTATAACAAATCTTTGATCGATGTGAAACATCCTCATTAATGAATTGAAGGAGTTTTTTTAGACGATCACAACGAAATAGTTCAAAATTTAAATGAAATGTTGTGTGGTACCATGGATATGTCTAATGGCTGGCTCAACCAAAAATTTAGTGCGCCACGTTACTGTGGGTCTATCTCTGTAAGGCGCCCATAATCTCAACTGAACAGTAGACAAAAAAATGTCGACCAAATCAAAATGTCCGTTAAAAAAAACCGGTCAGGAATCTCAAAATTTTCATACCGAATTGAGTCTGAGCAACCCAGCGACCATAACTCAGCAGCAACGAAGCTTGATTAATCTTTCTCTTTCTTCCTTTCGAAAAATATTCAGTCCGATCATTGCACATGCACTCGCAGCCGGACGAAAAATCCGCATTTTATGTCAAACCGAATTGAATCTGAAAAACCAGGCACGCAGAACTATGGTCGCCGGGTCGATCAGATTCGGCATGGAAATTGTGAAATTTCTGGTCGGATTTTTTTCCGAGTAGGTCGTTATTTTGACATGAATATGTTTAATGGCTGGGGTCAACCAAAAATTTTGTGCGTCACGAAATTCGTTACCGTGAGTCTATCGCTCTAGCACATGTTTGTGAATATATATATGCTGCGATGCTAGATTAAAGATTTTTTTATTTGGCCCCCCTTTTTGTAGTCATTAGACAGTAGGGCTAGTTTGACGAAATAATAGCCCTATACTAAATGCAATGACCCCCTATTACTTCTTTTATTTTAATTTTACATTTGATGGTACCATTTATTAGGAGGCAAAGTCGCAACTTTTGGTTAAATATAATATTTACAGTTTGTGAGATACTTATTCCTAAGTACACGAAATCTTTGAAAACTGCCAAAAATGTATTCAAAAACAGTCTAAATGTCCGATTTAGATAAACTAAATTGAACTATGTACTAATGAAATGAAAGGTATATATGTCTACATATAATCGAATCTCGCTTTTAGTTTTTCAATTTAGTTTAGCAGAACGTCAGAAATCTAACAAAAAATTTAAAATAGGTGAAAATTTGCCAATTTTGCACTTTGTGCACTTGCCAATTGGCTGTGTGCTGTGATTGCTCCGAAGCATCTACTTACTGTGATTGAGCTGGGTCATTACAGTTTCCGACAGTCGCAGTGATTGTAGTTAGTCCATCACTACCAGTTCCAGCTCCTGGATTGTTACATCGAAAAAATCTCAGGTCGCCGCATCACACGACATCTCTAGTTATGAGGCTTGGGCAATGGCAGAGAAAATGCCCTACGATCTCATCCTCCAAACGGCAGATTGAATGCCCTCGTTTTTAAGACCTGTTTCTGACCAGCCTTTCCGCCATTTATTTTTCAGGTATACCTCGACGCCCTATAACCCAACACGGTCGCAAAGTGCCCAAAATGTCCATAAAAAGGTTTAAGCATCTTAAATTGCAGCTGTAAGCGGAGTGGGCTTTCAGTGCAGTTTGGCTGTCTGAATAAACACTAACTCGCTTACCATTAACTCCTGCACGCAAGGCCAGTTCCCCCCATTTCGAAATTGCCATCACCTCCGATTGATAGACCGTAGGATATCCTGGTAGATGCCCAGAGATTTGAAAATCTAAGCTTTCAGAAAAGATGCCATAACCTACTACCTATTTTATTTGCCAGCCACCAGTAAATTTTGCAATATCGTCATTCTGCTTGACATGGTTGTCAGCCAGAGTGACTTTATAGTGAGAGCATTGTATCTTTACTATCGCTTGGAAAAGAAGATTACCTTTTCATACGCTCAAGGATGGTGGATCGAGATTTTTCGAAATTCGTCTAAAGCCAAATATATTATGCCTGTCTTTTCCAAAATTACAGTACTTAGCCGAAGACAAAAGGGCTTCCAATCAAGCTGTGGGCGTTATACGCAAAACCAACGTTATACTTTTGCCGGAAATTCTCTGAGTGTGACTTAATTGTGTTTGGAAGGGAGGGGGGGGGGGCGGCTTTGAGGAGATCTGAGAGTTAATATGCGCTGAGCGTACACGAATGGCAGAGAGAAGAAAACAAAATCAGAGTTTAGTTGGGTCAAGTTTACACTCCACAAAACTGAAAGAACACAATCACAACAGCAATCGTGTGCCAGAGTAGAGAAAGAGACTTTCATCGGCCAAAAAATACATGGTACATGTAATTCGAAAGGCGCAATCAATATTAACTAATTGAAGACGACTTCAGGACTCGTTTATTTCCCTGCCATCCTGCTCAACTGCTCGTTTCCATGTGCTACATGGTCGACCAGCCCGACGTCTTCCTTGAGGATTGTAATCCAAAGCCTGTTTGGCGATGTTTCGTTCTGGTTTCCTCAAAGTATGACCAATTCACTGCCACTTCCGCCTTTGAATCTCAATGTCAATTTTAATATGTCCAGTTGTACCCAAAGTTCATCGTTGGAGATCACCTCAGGCCAAAATATCCCTAAAATGTGTCGGAGGCATTGATTCACGAAAGTTTTCAGTTTCTTGGTAAAAAATTCAAGAAGCTACAAGAGGCTGGTCATGTGGATCCGATGGATGACGTAAGAATTTTCAAACGCTCACTAAATGGCAAAGTCAATGGACAAAGACCTGTTGCAAAACCACGGAAACTCTGGAAGAATTCTATTTACGCAGATATTAAATCACTGCTAACATTTTCAAACTGGAAGACGCGGTCGCTGAATCGAGAAGGATCGAGGCGTAGTATGGTAGTGGCCAAAACTCAATGTGTGCTGCAGAAAAAAAATAAAATGAAATATGAGAGGTCTAAAAGCGAAACTCTCATTTTTACAAAGGCTTCCGTGGCGTGCTTGCTTCTCAGTCAATAGGTCGTGGGTTCGATTCCCACTCCAGACGGGATTTTTTTAAGCGCAAATTTTTCAGTTGCTACTGGTGATAAAAAATTATTCGCAATAAAATGGAGAAACGGTGTAAAAGTGAAACAGTTCCACTTCAAGAAGGCCTAGATACTCAGTAGATGGTTTCTGTTCGCTTTCTATCATTCAGTCCTCCATAACATCTGCAAATATTTGTCAGTAAGCAGCCAGTACAACTGAGCAATTTACCAGCTTCTCCACTCGCTACGGTCGTTCTCACTCCCCTTCCCCAACCTTCCCAATCCCATTCCTTCTCTCCATGACTGTGTTTGTGCATTGCACATAAAGGCCGAAATTGCCTATAACACAGGTCATTCTGTAAAAAAAAAATGGAGAAGTAAATTTCGCTTTTAAGCCCCTCATATATCAATAATATATAAGTTATCTACTAATTTTTAAAATCAACGTTTTCTTGATGAAAGTGTGCTAGCTTTTCGCTCTAGTGAATTTCTCCCTGTATGAAAAGCATTTATGGTATAATTTCGGGGAGAATTAGAATAGCAGCCCCTCAAGTAACAAAATAGATAACTAAAAAAATATAATAACGTAAATCTATGACTTCACCTTCTTCACCATTTAAATGCCCCCAGCTGTGCCCAAAACAATTTTGTTTTGTTAATTGAAATACAGCAACGTGCGGGAAAAGAACGAATTAAAAAATTAAAATAGACTAAAAATTTTAAAAATAATTATTACATATTTACTTGTACAATTTTTTGCATTACAGCAGAACTTATAATTGTTGTAAGTTAGCCCCAGTCGTTCAACAAATATCCGCGGCCTTCCACTGTACTCGAAAGTAATGAGAAATGTCAATTCTACTTATGTATCATCTACCACTTGAAACTGAACTATAATGAACACTTAGACTATAGAACGCACGATCTTAAGTGTTCGGGGACCTTGAACACTCCGTCAACCATTAAACTAAACGTATAGGCTCGACCAACAGGGAAAAGAATGGAACGAGAACGAAATAATTCTGATCACCTGCGAGGACTTTACCAAGAAAGAAATAACTACAGCATTCGGGCGACAGAAGAAATGCTCGGGCGAAGATTAAATACTTTATAGGTCACAAAAACAGTAATGAAAGAACACTTGTACTCTACCCCGCACAATCATCGAAGGTCTCCAACAAAAAAACACGGGCAATGAAAAGAAGCGGCCGACTGCAATCGGGCAATACGGAAAAGCTCGGGCGACGAAAGTATGAACAATCACTCTTATGGGATCGTACGAATAGAAAAGATTCGCTCGATTATGGAATGAACGGCACTCAACCGAGAAGGAAAAGAATGACACGAAAATGAATGAGAAATGATTAGGTCGATAATGGCCGAAACATAGGAGAAGGCCGACTATGGCCGACGAGAACCGACAGCGGTCGAAATAACGGAGAAGGCCTACGGGAGTCGACAATGATCGAAATAACGGAGAAGCCGGGGACGACGTGGATCAACATTGGATAAAACAGTGGAGAATGCTGACAGTAGCCGACGGGGTCCAAAAATGGACGAAACAGCGAGTGGCGAACGAATAGCTAACGAAAGGCAATCGAATAGCGAACGAGCAGCGAACAAGTAGCGAACGAACGGCGAACGAATAGAGAATGATATGAAAAGGCATGCGCGTGAGTCTGGTTTGAAGCGGTCGACGAGTGTGTCGATATCTGGAAGATGAAAAATTGGTAAGCGATAATTGGTGAGCGAAAAAGTTTACTGATTATTGAAATGTAGATAGATAATTGAATAAAGTTTTGCGGTGAACTTATTAAACTAGTGGTTTTATTTTTGCGTGAAATCCATTGGATTGTAAACAAATGCAAGCTCATATTCAATGCAAACAGCATGCTAATGCATTTTTTCTATATATTATAGTTTATAAATTTGTGTCACAATAAATTTTTGAAGAAAGAATTTGTACTATCAAATTTCAACATCTGTCATTTAACAGATTTTGCATTTCCCACTTATTTCTCCAAATTTAACACCAGCTGGTTAACTTTTGAACAAAAATCCGGGTCATTTAAATCAAATTTCGTTCGAAATAATTGGCATTTCATGAGCATAAATTTGCCAGGTTTTATGCGATATTTTGGACATTTCAGAAGTCAAAATATCGATTTAATTTGAATTAGATAATATAAAAAAAGCAAATAAATCGAAGGAAATCTAGTTTCTTATTGAAACTGGATGTAAAAAATTCACGGAACGACTATCATAAATTCTGAAAAAATGTGATAAAAGTCAAAACTTCTTTAGATACATATACATTTCAAATGGCTCAATGCTTTTGATCAGCGCCCTGTATTTCAGGTGTTAAATCTGCAGATCTACTTTCTGATGGTCATAAATCACGGATTTAAGATTTAGAAAAGAATTTTGAATTAAATTTATTTCCTGAAAAAAGAAATCATCCACTAACTTATGGACTTATCCGATTATTTGTGGCAGTAATAAACGAATAAAATTTGAGAAATGGAACTTATTACTAGTTTCTAGATATATAAAAAGTCACCTAAATATTTATTTGTTTTCGCTAATCAAACATTCTTGAAATAATTTTATTCGGAAATTTCGAATGAAAAAAAAAAATTAAATTTTTAGAAATTTATGTGTTTATCAAAAATTACGTTCCGAAAAAACCACAATGATAATTTAAGTGATTTTATTGAATTGTGGTTTGGCGTGTGAAATTGTCACGATTATCATCGCAAAAATTCGCCGTATGAGTGTTTGTATCTTCCCTGTCATATTAAGCATACATATTTCGTTTCTCATTAATTCTCATCCATTGCCGACTTTATGCAGTCGTTTTGGTGTAAAAAATAATAATTTAGGTGATAATTAAATGCCAGATTTTGTAATTAAATGCGCCTTAATATGAAATTAGAGCAATCATTATTTTTGTTGTAGCTTCGAATCGACCCCTGCAGTTCGAATTAATTTTTCATAATTTTTGAAATTTATTGATTTTAAACAATAATTTTTGAGTCCGGCTTTTCTCGGCCAATTATATTAAAAAATAAATATATATATATATGTATTAACAATAATATTTAACAACCTATATACCTGGATTTTTGCATTACCATGAGACAAGATCATTGCGTTACTGTTGCGATCATCGCGTTACCTTGATCGTTTATTTTTTTCTGTAGCATTTATGTTGCTCTGATCGTCATCATGCATGCAATAAGGTTAATGTGTTTTACGGATCTTATGGAAATCTGTCCCAGAAGATACATACGTATGATGATCGTGACTTGTTACCGGAGTTATAAGTGAAATGCAAGATTGAATTAATTACCGCACTTCTCATCGAACATCATCAATTCTCTTGAAGATATTGTAGAATTAATTTTATTGTAATTTTTTTTTCGGCTTTGTTTATCATTATCGATTTATTCGCGATTTTTACGATGTCTGCAAGGTATTAAATAATTAAAATAAAAACAAGATTTAAAATAAAATATCAGAAGCTTAACAAGATGTTTGATATTTTAAGAAACATATGTAAAGTGTTACTGCACATGATATTCTTATCGAGGTGATAGATTGGTAATAAATGGAATTGTGGAGAAGAAATATTGTCGATCGTGAGATTTTTTTTTGGCTTTTCAAATTTAATAAAATTTACGGCCGTTTAGTATTAGTGTTTAATAAAAGTTTAATTTCATGGAAAAAATTAAATAAAACTTAAAAACATAACAGAATTATGACTCATCGTAATGTCCAATGGGAAAGAGTTCAATGTGCCGGAAAATATAAAGTCAGCTGAAATTCTTTCGAACAGTGAATAGTGACTTTTGTATGGGAGGTGGTTGAAGAGAGGGGAAAGGTTTGTAATTTTTGCATTTGAATATTATATGCAAAATGTTTCGCGCTGAACTTAAATCATGTGGCGTTCATAATTGTCAAAGAAATTGGATATCGTTTTCCTGGAATTGCGACATTTGTATGGGAGGTGGCAGAGGGACTCGAAGGTTTTGGATGATTTTGAAACTACTTACCAGCTTTATTATCGGTTTCTCTATCACCATGCTTTGTTCCAATGTTGAGGTCAATAGTTCTCATAAATTCGAAAAAAAAATACTTTTCTTGAATTTCTAATCGAAAAATTTGTATGGGAAATTATTTTTAGAATTTATAGCAATTATAAAGCGACAACCTTTGCCAAAATTTTAATTTTCTACTTTCTCTATGTTTTAATGGAAATCGATATAATGCATTTACCAAAACTAAGCAATTGTACGCGAGGAGTAGAAGGAGTACTGATAAAAAAACCTTCGACATTTATACTTAGTGCAAAATTTCATGTCGATAGCTTTGACGGTTTTGAAGAAAAATTATTAAATTAAAGTTAAGAAATTTCATGCGATTTGTATGGGAGGGGGTAGAAGTAGTAAGGTGAAGCAGAAAGTTTTTTTTTTAAACTGGTTGCAGTTACGATAAAATTAATTTACGATAAAATTAAATTTAATTTTTAGCTTTGCAATGAAAATCGAATAATCGGAAATGGAAAGTTGTATGGGAAGGTTGCAGAATTTACAAAGTATGCGAAGAGGCAACCGCTGACAAAGAGAATGCTTTTTTCCCACTGTGTCGTCGTTTTTCCAATCCCCGTTCTACAAACCTTCTTCATTATGAAATTTGTCCTCATAATATCCTTATTCTTTTTCTACAATCAATGGGCTGCATTAAGGTACCCGTGCCGAGAATCGACCAGGCTGAGGGACCACTTAAATAGCTCAGTCGCTTGCGGAAGATCCGGATATCAGGCGACCCCCAGATAAATTAGGCTTGCCTGCACCATGCAGATTTCTGTGCAGATCGACTGTTTCTTTCTTCGTTTCTCCTGGGATCATATATGTCCAATAATATTATACAACCTCCAGAGAACAACTCTCTTAAAATGCCAGAAGGAAGCAAACCCACTTCGACCATGGCTCCTTTGGACCCAAACAAGACTTTGGCCACCAAACCTGGACTCGTAACAGGCGCTTAGGGTATGTGGGGAAAACTGGGTTACCTCCAACCCTAATGCTGATAGTACACTACCGGTAAAGTCAAAGGATAACTAGTCTAGACCCAATAGCGGCTTGAATTGTGGAAGTGGTTGAGGAGGCCCATCCAAATCTCGTGTGGTTAAATCAGGGGTGAATCGAAGAATTCCACCCTCAAAACTGCTCTTTAGTGAGCATTGTAGCGCCCAAAGGCTTTTGAGTCGTCGGGGAAACATTTCGAAATCTCAGAACCGAATAGCGGAGGGAATGTGCGGCATGAGCTACTAAAATAATCGCCGAATGTACAGACTTCCCCTCGGGGGGAAGCGTACAAGATCTCGGGATAAGTCTTCAATGGAGTAAAGAGGCCGAAGACAGCCAGCGCCGGTACCGGGGGCTTGTTAGGCGACGTCCTTGAGGATATCCTGGTAGTTGCGCTCATCGACAAAAGTGATGCTGATGAAAGCATTACTCATAAGTCCTGAAGGAAAGTTGAAAGCAAAGTTTCAGCCAACTTCCTAAGCATCATGCGGAACCATCCTGGTCCTCCACTGGTGCGCAGAGACGGCAGAGTCATGTAAAACTGATTCAGTGTGCCGATCAAAGGTCCGCGGGTTTGTACAAAATTGCAATCGCTAGATTGGGAGAGCACATCTCGATGTTGTGTCAAGGGATGAGATCCCAAGTCGTCCTCCAGCACGAGTGTGGTTACGTTCAGAACTGAGCGATGCAGGTGCAATTTTGGAAATTATTCGGTCTTGCAACGCAAATCTGTCGACCTATAATTGGAGACTTGGGAAGCTAGAGAAGCACTATAACAAAGAGTTCCTAGCTCGCTTAGTAAAAACCGGAGGCATCATTAATTATGGGTTCGGTGCCATCACAATGAAAGTGTATACGGATTGAAAGCGGAACAAAGAGCCCAGGATCCTGTTCTTCCAGTACCCGTGATGGATACGGAGGGGGGCGACTCTTCATCTGAACCCGATCCAGCCCCTCACATAGCTTGTCTATCCATTAGCCAAGACTACTCATTGTCGAATGAGCATCTTAGTTCGCATGCGCTTATCGAAGACGAAATTTTGGCTTCCAATCCGGAAAAAGCGCTCGTCACAGTGGTGGAAGTTAAACGCAGAAATGGCTTAGAAACTGAAGTGTTTGCAAATTAACCTAACCCTAAAAGGAAGCCCTTCGCAGTTATAAAAAGAACTTGTGAAAAGTGCAGCACGAATCCTGGAAAGGTTTGTGCGGAATGGTAGAAGATATATCCGAAGCGTTAATACAAAATTCTCCCTACCTCCCTATAGTGTCCAGCTACATAAAGAAATGCGATCGGTCATGGACCTGTTCTAGTGACGAAGCCATTGGCCTTTTCTTAAGTACTCACTTTCCATAACAGTCGCTCCTCACTGAAAAGAACACCAGCTTTGGCTTCCAATGGATGATTCTGAGATCACAATCTCACGGATCGAAATACTATTGGCAATACGAAGCTTCAACTCGTATAAATTCCCATTACTGGATGGTATAATACCTGCCGAATTTCAAAACATCTGTGATAACATACTTCCTTCGTTGGACGCTATTTTTAGAGGTTGCCTACGACTGGTCCACATTCCTGAAATATGGAAGGAGGTGAAAGTAGTTTTTATCCCAAAGTGGGGAAAAGATTTCATACATGTTCGACGGACCTAACACCCATAAGTCTATCTACATTCCTTCTAAAAACCTTAGATTATCAGCGAATGTTGTCAGCAGCCCTGCACGCATACTGGAAGGGAAATTCGGTTGAAACGGTCCTACACACACTCGTATGCCATATCGAAAAATCTCTAAGTAGTAAAGAGTACGCTACGGTAGTTTTTATCGATATTGAGGGAGCTTTCAACAACATAAGACCAGAAGCAATTACGGACGCACTTTCAATTTTGAAGGTGGACGCTTTGCTTGGCGTGATGATTTGATGTTGATATCTAGAATTATCAGCACAAAACTGTGTGTCGCATCTTCTAGAAGGTTTATTAGTAGAGGTACTCCACAAGGCGGGGTTCTCTATCCACTTATTTGGAACGTGGCAGTCAATGGACTACTTCTAAAACTGGAAGAAGTAGGCTGTAAAGTGATTTCTTACGCGAGCGAGACGTTGCTATAACCATCTCTGGTAAGCACCCGAGTACTCTGAGCGAGGTTATGCAAAATGCTCTTTCAATACTCTTTCAATGGACTCGTGAATTTGGACTGGGAGTTAACCCATACAACACCGAGCTAGTCATTTTCACAAGGAAACACGAAATTCCCCATATTGATTGGATGGTACCAGGATCATTTTCGCGGATGAAGCAAAATATCTGCGTTTTATTTTGGATAGGAAACTAAGCTGAAAACCTAATATTAAGGAACGTGTAAGCAAAGTTACTTTTGCGGTTTACTTCTGTAATAAAGCCATGGGTAAGAAATGGGGAATGTAGCCCAAAGTAAGTAATCGGCTCTACAGTGCCATCATCCGTGGTAGACTGCCCTAAAGACAACGAACCGCACTCTTCTCAATAAGGTGCAGAGAACAGCATGTGTACGCATAATTGGGGATCTGAGAACACTCCCATCCGCAGCATTAGAAGTACTGTTTCATCTGTTACCTCTTGATATTATTGGCAAACAGATCGCTACAAGTGCAGTCGCCCGCCTGAAAGAAACTCGCCAGCGGACTGGCACTCAAACTGGTCACTCCTTAATTCTGGAAGATATCGAGAATTTAACCGGTAACCCAAACTACACTTTACCAAATATTAATTTTGATAATAATTTCCTCATCGTCATTCCTTTGAGACAATAGTGGGAAGCAGCTGAAATACGGAAAGAAGAGTCCATATCCTTCTATCCTGTTGGCTTCAAAGCTGGGGTGAGAGGAGCAGTTTCTCCGTAATGATTAACTTATGCATATCTTTCCGTTTTCCGGATCATTGTAGTGTATTCGACGCAAAAGTGATGGCGGTAAAAGAAGCCTTGGACTGGCTTAAGTGTGATGTAGCATCTACTAAGGATATTAGCATCCTCACTGATAGTCAGACCGTTTTAAAATTCCTGGAATCGGTCATTTCTACATCCAAGACTGTTCTTGATTGTCGCGCGTGTCTGAGGAAGATTTTTTTTTTCTTTACAGAATGACCTGTGTTATAGGCAATTTCGGCCTTTATGTGCAGTGCACAAAAACAGTCATGGAGGGAAGGAATGGGATTAGGAAGGTAGGGGAAGAGGAGTGAGAACGACCGTAACGAGTGAAGAAGCTGGTATATTTTTCAGTTTTACTGGCTGCTACTGATAAATATTTGCAGATGTTATGGGGAACTGAATGACAGAAAGCGAACAAAAATTATCTACTCAGTATCTAGGCCTTCTTGAAGTGGAACTGTTTCACTTTTACACCGTTTGCACATTTTATTTCGAATAATTTTTCATCGCCTGTTGCAACTGAAAAATTCGTGTTTAAAAAAATCCCCTATCTGGAGTGGGAATCGAACCCACGACCTGTTGACTAAGAAGCAAGCACGCTGCGCACTACGCCACGGAATCCTCAAGATGGCTGAACAATTCGACATTCGCCTATGCTGGGTACCAGAGCATAGGGCAATTCTGGGGAACTGCAGAGCCAACTAACTCGCCCGGCACGGTACCACCTTACAGATTTAATCCCAGATAGAGAAACCAAGCATGGCTCTCGCAACTTATAAGCTGCAAAGCCAACGGCAGATAGGTAATCCGTGTTACATGTAAAACCAACAGACAGATTTGGCCTGAGCTGCACCTAAATATATAGGGAGATATGCCAGCTAGGGTGTAGCCTAGTGGGTAGCGTGTTGTTATTGTAATGCGAAGGTCGTGAGTCTAAATACCGGTCGGCGCAATATATAATTCCAACACATTGCCTGCTTGGATATACCTTGGTCACCTCATTCTACGAAAATTAAAAATTCGTAGAAAGAGGGTTGCGCGAAGGTGCTAATAACCTTTCCACAATAAGTAATAAAAATGTTAAGGAACCTGCATGTCAGGAGGTCAAGGTCCGATTTGGGCTGTAGCGCCATTGTAGAAGTAGAAATAGTACATATGCTAACAGCCATGACCATCCATTCAATGATTTTTGCAGAAGCTGTGAAGATGGGGAAGAGGAAGAGATGATTGCTCATCTGTTATTTACTTGACCTGTTCTCTCTAGAAGAAGGAGACGCCACCTAGGTGGACACTTCTTCGATAGTTTCGGTAATCTGGCAAATGCGGAAGCCAGGAGCTTTCAACGCTTCATGGAAAGTTCCGGTTAGTTCACCGCGTAGGAGTCTCTTCTGAGATCCTTTGGACCACTACGGACCACCTTATGGTCCATGTGCGCCCGGACTTGTGTCTGAGCAGCTACCTGTATCTACCTACCTATCTCACAAGCTCACTACACGTACATATTTTATGGGTGCTGATTCTCAATGCTGTAAGCAAGAATCGGGGGTAAGTGTTGTGGATTATGCTGATGATGAGTACACAAACACAGTATCCGAACTCATAGAAGGAGCGATCAAAAAATTACACGACTGGGTAAAAAGCACCGGGCTTACCGTAAAGCCGCAAAAAACGGAACTCATTTTCTTCACTAAAAAACCAATACTCAGAAGTCCAGGCTAACGAAAATTTGAAGCACTGAACTGACTCTTTCCAACCATGCAAAGTATCTCGGAATAATCCTAGACAGTAAGCTAACATGGAAACAAAATATTAAGGAGCATTCAACTATGGCCAGTATCGCTTTCTACTCGTTCAAGAGGATGTTTGATAGGAAGTGCGGATCGAACCCGAACATAAGGCACTGTATCTACACGGCTACAGGAAGGACAATTATTCCGCACGATATACTGACATGGTACTCTGCACTGAATAAAGTAACAAATGGGCAATGATAGGAAAAAAATAGGCATTTTCTGCGAATCATGGGGTTCTTAGGACCACATCTTTAAATTCGCTGTATCTCTTACTCTCTTTGCCGCTAACCAACCTGTTCGCGAAAAGTTTGGCATCCAAGAGCACCCTTCGACCCAAGCAACTTAAAACGTCTGGGTTTGATAGGGAATTCTCGATACGTATACCGTACAGGGAACACTGGAAAACAAAAACGGAGGACTCTTTAGATCTATACAGTGACGGATCTATAATGGAATGTGGAGTGGGAACAGCAGTGTACTCAACTGACCTTCTAACGGGCTCGTTCTTAAGGCTGCTAAATGACTGCAACATTGGATCTTCTCTGGCCTCAAGCAGGTCTCTTTCAGCTGCGGTATGTGTAATTTGTTGAAGGGAAACCTTTCAGTTCAACTAGGAACTCGCAACATCGCTGGATGCTGTGCATTAGATTTCCGTAAATTCATGTGCTATCACTATGGATCCCAAAGAGCCTAGGTGGGCTAAGACCGCCACTATTGCCTAACCTAACCATTGACTTGCTGCTCTACTTGCATATCCACTTATATAAAAACTTGCAAACAAGTCGGCTGGTAAGTTGAAAATGGCTCTAAGTTAGTTTACGTTCAATTTAATTTTTAAAATTTGCAAATAAAGAATGAGGTCTTCTTCAGTAGAAATTTGCTAGGTAAGACGAGCAAAATACTAATTAGTTAATTTCCAATTAGGTCCGCTATGGTATTATTTATAATATTGTTACATGTCAGCAACTACAAAATATACGCGCGATTGTCGAGTGGCCAAGGTGTGAAGACCTTGAACATACAATCAACCAACGACAATTACATGGGCAATGAAGAGAAGCGGCTGATAGCGATGATGATTCGGACGCAAAGAACCAACTAAAGCGAGGGGCCGACTAAGAAATAATCCGGATGTGTACACAATGATCTCCACGACAAATACAATATTAAAAGAGCGAGCGTTTTGAGGAATAGTCAGTCCGGATTGAACAGTCGAGGTGAAAGTCGAGGCTTGGAAAGCGAAGGAGCCTAGATTGGAAAGCAATAATTTGTAAACGAAAAAGTCGCAAGCGAAAGTGTAAAAGTGTAAAAATAAAGTTTGTGCTGTTAGCCTAGTAGTTTTATTTTCACTTTAAATCCAGCGACCCCAGCACACTTTATTATGTATAATTGTAATCAAAATTTCGTCGTTGGATATACTCGTAATATCTGTCTAAACTATCCCTAAAATGTGCTGGAGGCATTAGTGCAAGGAAGTTTGTAGTTTACTGGTACGCCTAATACAGTTTTTCATTCGATAGATAATGCTCGACAAATCCTGAGATATTTTAAAGTATTTTCTGTCAATCATTTTTTTATATCAGAGATACTAAATTTTATAAGTTAATAGATTATTCAGCACCCAGATCATTTAATTTCTGTTTAATAACTCCAATCCAAACCTGTTACTATAATTATTAGCGATTTCATTAAATTTTCTAAGCACTCAGTATCACATTTATCAGCAAACTAACAACATGAAAATTACTTAAAAATATCGTGTAGAAAGAATAATTCACAATTTTTTGAAATTATATGAATTATCGTGTATCGCGACAGATACCGCTGAATTATTAATAGCTCGTCATATCCATAACACATAACATTCTGCAAAAATCCAAACATAAAATCACATAAGCCTGAAAATCGATCAAACAGATTGTAATACAAAAAATGAGTGTATTGATCGTAGAGGTAGCCGATCGATAGATGATAGTGATCATAATTCTTTTTCGAATAATATTATCCAAATTTGTATATGAAATAACCGCTTTTTCTGAATTATTCAACGAATTGTGAAGCTAGGTAAAAATATACACAATCAAGATTACCATCATTTTCAAAAGACATATGTAAGATCGAGAGATCTGCGATCGATCCGATCAGTGATCGAATAGATTGGATCAGAGCGATATCCATCTGAAGAGAAGATTGCTGGTCTATATTTGATCGAAGGCTCGTGTTATCCATGAATAAATGCACACGATGACCACAACGATCAGTATATGCGATCTTTTAAAACGTTGAAGATGATGAAGATTTATCACAATTTTTTTTATGACTATTTTTTTGTTTTATTCTCTTTTCAATTATAGTTTAGATACAATTTTTGTATTACTTATTTTATTTTTTATAAATGAAAGCAATCCTAGATCAGATCGAATAGAAGAGCTGATGAAAAGAAGTGGTTACAGTTGACAGAGAATTAATCCATTCCATAGTAAGTTGTTAAGTGTCCCTTGCAATGGCCCAATTATGGGTTTTGATGGTGATTTAGTGATCAAGATTGATCTTGTGGTTAGCACGAGTGTTGTAAACAAAAAACCTACATATGGCAACACCCGATTACCTAGATAGGTAGACATGTTAAAAAAGAGAATAATTGTAGTTGAAAATGATCCAGAAATGGTAGGTTGATGTAGCAAGTGGCTTTTTTGTTTGGTGGCATAGAAGAGTTCACTTACGAAAAGGGTTTGGAAGGGTTTTTTTTTTTTTTAGTTTAATATTAGTTTATGTCAATATTTTATGATGGAGTGTAAGGTCGGTGATATGGACACCTTAATTCTATTGAAACGTTGGGCTCTATGTGGAAATTATCGGAAAAGCTTACTTGATTACGATATTTTCTAAAGTTCACTGCCTTCAGAATTATAAGCATTGATCTCGGAAACTTGACGAACAAGGAAAGCGTCACATAATAAGATGATTCGAAATAGATAAATTAAGAAAAAAAAATTAAATATTCTCGGCACAAGTTGAGGATACGTGGGAAGACAATACGCAGGTTAGAATGGAATGGGAAGACTATGTGGTTCTAGGACAGGGGTGTTGTCAATTATTCAATGCTTAACTGCGATTACGATCAATAGTTTCAGTACATAGAATCAATATTTCATTCGTTTATATATGCTGTATAGAATGTGTTTTTTTTAAGGCACCGAATCACAACTTAGGGGATCACATTGCACAGCGGTATAGGAAGAGGATGAAATTTGCTAGTGTTATGGGAATTTTAGGGGAGAGAGACGGAAGTGGCGATGGACATTATTTTTGAAGCACTGAAGGTTATACTTGCTTGGAAATATGCTAGCAAGCAATGCGTTCCAAAGTCTGGACGTTCGGGAGATGAATGACTGTTTATATTTCACTGTGCGAGCAGGAATAGGGTTGACTGTAAACTCGTGCGCGCGTTTAACTTAACGAATATTTCGGGGAAAACTGTAAAGTGGAGGACTGAGTGATCCTAGCTCCACACTATATTTACCATGAAAGTAGATATAGTAAATGCTGAGTACTGTAACGTTACTATGATGCTCCAAGGAGCCAGCAGAAATTGTTATGGTTTCATTTCCAATTAGTCGGATCACGTGTTTTTGGATTCGATCGAGCAGCGCAAAATGTGTTTTGGATGCCCCAGCCCATAAATGCGAATCGTACTCTAAACGAGGTCGAAAGTATGCCTTGTAGCTGGTAACTAAGTCATGAGGCATAAAATGTTTTTTGCATTTGCGAATAATACCAAGGCGTTTGGAGGTATCAAGGGCAGCATTAAAGGTATGTTCGATCCAATCAAGATGGTTATTTAACTTTACGTCTAATAGGATAAATTCATCTAAAAAGCTAATTGGTACGCCATTAATGGCTAAATTAGACGACGACGCTGGATCATCACGTTTAAGGAAAAGATGACAGGCCTGTGTTTTAGTAGCATTGATCTCTACTCTATTTTTCCTCCAGCATTCTAGGATTAACTCGAAGTCGAAGTCCAGCAAACTGAATAACTCCCTGCGTTTGGAAGCAATAGATTGCTTGTGAGAATCCGCAGCAGAGTCAAATTCAAAGGTGTTATCTAAAGTACTGTCATCTGCAAAACTATGGATTGTGTTGAGAGTAGAAGACAAAAGGTCGTTAATGAATAGTAAGAATAGAGTAGGCGATAGGACAGAGCTGGGAAAGATGAAGAAGTAACGCCATCTAATACGACTCGTATGGTACGGATAAGAAACTCTTAATCCATCGAATGAAGGTAGTATTGAGGCCATTAGCCGTTAGCTTAACAAGGAGACATTTATGTCAAACTCTGTCAAAAGCTTTTTCAATTTTAAGAGCAAGAACTTGACTTTCGCCGTATTTGTTGCAAACATGAGCTCCAACATTCCGCAGGTAAACCAAGAGATCTCCCGTCGACCTTCCAGAATAGAAACCACATTTGCGGTCATGGATAAGCTGTTTATCCTCGAGGTAGTGAATGATTTTGCGATTAACAGCAGTTTCCATCACTTTCGAGATCACTGAAGGGCGGTAGTTAGCGAGGTTCGCTTTGCTTCATCTCTTGGAAATTGGCTGAACATTTTGGTGTGGTCGTGGAATACACCCACAAGAATAAGGTAGATGAAAAAGTTTACGGAGGGGTTTAGTCAGAGAAGAGGAGCACATTTTAAGGGTAATGTGGTGAATGCCATCAGGGCCAGCGGACTTGTTTGAGCTTTTGCATTATCCTGATTGTGAGACGCGTGCGGAAATGTAGCGGAGGCTGCGAAAAGCCTGATGGTGTTCCGGTAGGAGGGGTTTGGTTTGAAGATGGTGGCGTAGAGTTTCTCGCGAAACGCACTGCAAGTTAGCTTTCTCAATAACGGTACGGTCGCCATCAACGAGTGGTAGTGTTGATGAATAGATGAAGTTATTGTTGACCGTTTTGACAAAATACCAGAAAGATTTTGAGCCTGAAGGATCTATCGCCGAAGTTTTTGGTTGTGATAAAATTTATCACGTTTAAGGATGGATTTCCAGGTATTTCTTGATGCATTATAATGCTCTCTATTAGCTGGAGTTGGAAAATTTTGAAACGATTGTTTCTTAGCCTGAATTAGTTCCATATATGAAGTAAATTCTATGAAATTCTCGGTATATTTTATACTCTTAAAACCATATATTTGTATGGGAGGGGATAGAAGAAGTGAGTGAATAGCTGAATTTGTGATGCACTTTATTTAAGTTACTTTTGGAAGGTATTCGTACAAAACTTTAAGTTCGTAGCTTTTAATTTGTTGTTTATTAGTTGATTTATTGAAATTGGTTGAAATCATACTTTTGCATGGGAGTGGGTGGAAGGACAGGGGGGATTCCAAAACTTTTGAAACATTTTTACTTGAAAAATTTTTGAAAGTGTTTGAACAGAATTTCAAGCTAATAGCTTTAAATGGTTTGGTGATAATTGATTTCTTAAAAATGGTCGAAAAAATGCTTCTGTACGGGAGGAGGTAGGCGTTTTTGAGGTATACAACCAGTAATATCTAAAATTTTTAAGAATTTTTTTTTTGAATGATTTTAACAAATTTTCAAGTTGCAGCTTGAAATTTCACTCAAAAATTTTGAGTTTTTTCTGTTTTCTTGTAATACACGTGAAACACCTCGTGCGGGTTAGGGTCCCATTTGGTGGATAGCAGTTTTGGTTCAAATTAATATTTTTTCTTTATGTATATGAATTGGATCTGAATGCTAGAAGAACAAGGTCCAATTTAAGCTGTAGTGCCAATGAAGAAGAGATCAAATGGATGTAAATTTTTACTTTGTATCTTTTACCAGAACCCTAAAAACAAATTAGTGAAGATTTTCGACATTTTGCTTTCTGTTTTTTTCTACGTAGCTGAACACAAATTATGAGGTCACACATTAACGCAATTTACACAGTCAAAGCAGTAAGGGAAAAAATGAGTTAAGGTTAAACGGGACTAAAAGGAGGGAAAAGCCTAAGATGCCGGTGGACGTGGAGTTTGAAACGTCGAAAGTCATATGACAATACAGCTTCTGGCGATACGTTCCAAAGCTTAGAAGTTCGGGATATGAATGACTGCCTACCTTTAACTGTAAGGGAAGTTGGAAGTTTAACAGTTAACTCGTGTGCGCTTGAAACTAGGCGTGTGTTTTTAGAAAATCAGTACAGAGGTGGAATAAGTTTAGCAAGTTTCTCACAGCATTTACCATGAAAGTAGCGGTAGTAAATGCTTAGTACTCTGACATTTCTGCGATGCTCTAGTGAGTCTATAGAAACCGTGTTGGCTTCATCTCCAATTAGTCGGAACGCCTTGTCTCTAGACACGGTCAAGCATCGCAAGTTGCATATTGGGTGCCCCAGCCCATAAATGCGAATTGTACTCGAGGCGTGGTCTAATGTAGGCCTTATAGATATTTGCTAGGTCACTGGAAGTAAAATATTTTTTACATCTTCGGAGAACTCCTAGGCGTTTGGAACCATCAAGTGCTACGTCGTGTATGTGCTGGTTCCAATAGAAATGGTTATTTATTTTAATGCCAAAGAGTGAGAAGTATTCGGAAGAGTCTAGTTGAACACAACCGAAGGTTACATTAGAGACCGATACCGGAACATCACGTTTAAGGGAAACATGACAGGCCTGTGTTGTTGAACTATACTCTATTTATCCTACCCCATTCCAAGATTAGGTTCAGATCAGAGTTCAATGATCCAAATAGTTAGGCACGTTTAGATGCTACCGGAACACGGTGAGCGTTAGTAATCGAGTCGAATTCATAGATGTTATCAAGGGTACTGTCATCTGCAAAGCAATGTATCGGATTGAGCGTTGACGACAGAAGGTCATTAATAAAAATATGAAAGAGTGTGGGTGATAAAACAGAGCCTTGGGGGACTGCGGCGTCTACGGGAAAGGGAGAAGATGCCACGCCATTCAATACGACTTGTATGGTGCGTTCATATAAGAAACTCTCAATCCATTTCACGAGGTTACTATTAAAGCCGAGTGCTTTGAGCTTCACTAGTAGACATTTGTGCCAAACTTTGTCAAACGCTTTAGCGATGTCAAGCGCCAGAACTTGACCTTCGCCAAATTTATGGATGCAAGAGTTCCAACGAGTCTCAGTCAGATATACCAAGAGGTCACCTGCAGATCGTTCGGAACGGACTCCGTATTGGCGATCATTAGTAAGTTTGTTATCTTCAAGATAGCGGATTATTTTGCGATTCATAGCCGTTTCTATCACTTTCGACAGAACGGAAGTAATGGCGATGGGGCGATAGTTGGCGGGTAACGCTTTGCTTTTTTTCTTGGGAATCTGCTGAACATTCGCTATTTTCGACGTACGCGGAATGTGCCCAGAAGAGTAAGAGAGATGGAATAAATCGCGCAGTGATTTAGCCAGAGACGCAAAACAATTTTTAAGGACTAAGGGGGTAATACCATCGGGACCAGCTGATTTCTGAACATTGAGCTCACGAAGAATTCTGGAGATAAGTCGTGTGCGAAAATGAATCTCAGGTAGACGAAATCCAGATGACGTTACAAGCGGGGGAGACTGGTTTGTCGCTGGCAGCCTGGAGTTTCGTGCAAAACTTGCTGTGAGAAGATTGGCTTTCTCAACAGGATGGACTACAATTCGGTCCCCATCTAGGAGTGGTGTAGATTACATGGTTGCTGTTGACCGTTTTAACAAATGGCCAAAAAGATCTCGAGCCAAAATGGACTTGCATGTATTTCTTGTACCTTTGTAAAGAAATCTGTTGGCAAACGTTGGGTGCTCTTAAATATTTGGCAATATTTTTTCTTGTTCCGGATGACCGTAAGACAATCTTTAGTAAACCACGAATCCTTTAATAAATTGATTCGTATATAATTAAAGGGTATCGGGAACTCTTCCCCTTAAGGATGGTTTCAGTTATAAGCTGACAAGCTGTATCACAATTATTAAACTCGAAACACAATTTCCAATTAAAGGCCCTCAAAAACTGGTTTAATGCTCCCCAGTCTGCTTTTTTATACTCTAGATGAAATCTGAGAGTATATTGTGTTTGCCTTACCGTTTGTAACGCTCAGAAATAATGCTCGCACAGAGCCGCCAAGGGTACAGAAATATTTTTTGTCGCTCAAAAACTTCGATTCCGAGTTGCTGTCCGTCCGTCTGTCCGTCTGTCTACAACATAACTCTCGAACGCTTAGAGCTATCGTGCTGAAATTTGTTGTGTGTCATTTTTAGCAAAAAAGTAACTTTAAGTTCGTGAACGGGCCACATCCCCCCACTCCTTCTACCCCCTCCCATACAAATTTCATGAAATTTCGAAATATTAAGAAATTGACTTTTCTCTGAAACTGTTTAAGCTATCAACTTCAAATTTACGTCAAAATATTATTATATAAATGTTATTAATATGACGGAATATTAATCCGATCCCCTCACTCCTTCTACCCCCTCCCATACAAATGGACAATTTTGAGAAATACATATATTCGATTTTCACTGAAACTAGTAAAGCTGAAAACACAAAATCTTGCCAGAGTTATTTTTTTTATAATTACAATAAGTGTTGAAAAAACTGTAAACTTCACCTCACTCCTTCTAGCCCCTCCCATACAAATTTTACGAAATTTTGAAATTTAAATTAAATTATTTTTCTTCGAAAGTGTTAAGGCTATCAACTTGATATTTTGTCTAAAGTATACAAATAAAAATATTAATAATACAAAAAAAAATTGTTTTGATCTGTACACTCCTTCTACCCCCTCCCATACAAATGCATAATTTTTTTTAAATGCATTTTATCGATTTCCATTCAAACTAGAAAAAGTACAAACTTTAAATTTTGCCAGAATTTGTTTCTTAGTAATTGAAATAAGTGTTGGAAAAAATTATTAGCTCTGCTTCACTCCTTCTACCACCTCCCATACAAATATCTGTATTATAAATTCAAGAAAAGCATTTCTCCTTCAAGTATATGACAGCTATCGACTTTGGAATTGAATCAAAGTATGGTGATAAGGATGATGATGAGCAGTTTCAAAATCATCTTAAATGCTCCATTTCCTCTGCCACCTCCCATACAAATGCCCCAATTTAAGGAAAACTATGATCAATTTCTTTAAAAATTATAAATATTCACTATCCGAAAGAATTTGAGATGACATATTTTCCGGTATATTAAAGTCATTTCCATCTCATCTAGAGTATCATATGATTGGGCTTTAAGCCCAATCATAATTCTGTTATGTTTGTAATACCAGATGGTTCTTCGAAGCACTTTGACTTTTAAGGTATTTACCGCTGTAATCGGAAATTATGCTTGATCAGAAATTGATCAGTATTCCCAAATGGGGATAGTGATATCACAGAAACAGAATATTTGTCGGGATGATGCGTTAAAAAAATGTCAAGCAAGTTTGAAGCATGCTTTGCTATTTCAGGTAATCGAGTTGGTCGGTTACCAACTGCACTAGTCCATTTAGTGAAGCAAAGAGCTCAGTGTCTTGAACCTGTTGGCCCGGATTCGTAGAATGTTTCAGCCAGGCATTATTATGAACGTTGAAATCGCCGCTGTAACGATTTCAACGCCAGAGTTTGTATCATACAACGCTTGAATAGACTCAGACAACTTATCCAATTCTGTTCTTGTGCTTGCTACAGTCAATGTCGGACTGTAAGCTTCTGTAAGCATAGCAAAAGAAAATAATTTGCCTTGGACCTGAAGTTTCACCCAAGAGTAGTTAAACTTCTGAGTTGAACCAAGTGCCTAGATGGGAAACAACTTGAAAAGCTATAATACTATAATACATCATCGCATATATATAGCGATACTCCGCTGCTGGAAAAATTTGGTATGAGATAGTAATCAAGGATAGTAAGAAACTGCTCACTACCTGGTAGCACTTTGGCCTCACAAAGGGCTAATACCTCTGGTCTGGCAATTTGGGTATGGATGTACAGAGATAAATAGGCACCACTCAAACCCCGAACATTCAGTTGCTCAATTTTAAAATTTGCCATAGCAAAGCAATAAATAGAAAACTAAAAATTAAGATAAATAAAACGAAAAAAAAAAAAATGAAATTAAAATAACAAAAGAGACAGATTAAATTTAACAAAATTAAATTGACTAGTAGTAGGGACACTTCAAGACGTCCAACGCACAGTGTGTACTACAAACTGTAACTATATTTAATAGTAGTCAATAATATGTATAAAAAAAGGGAGGGAAGTCAATTTCAAAGAAATTTGCTATAAAATTATATGTAACCGAAAAAAATCAAACACATACAACAATGTCAAATGGTACTCAACAATTTCAATACAACTACGGGTCGGGGCTTGCAAAAAACCAATGGGTGCAATGTACCCGCTAGTACTAGGCCTTAACAGGTACATGCATCCACAGCCCACGACCCGTTAGCCAACATTTAGGAACTTAGCTGATAGATTGGATGGTAGGTAGCTGTCCATGTGGGATGAGATGTTGCTGGATTCCTTGGCTACCCCCAACAAAAACTTGCGTACACTGTGCTTTAAGTTTTTCTTCTTTTTGATTTGACGTAGTCGAATAGATCAATAGAAATAAAATAAAATCACAGAGAACAAAGAAACAGCGGAGCAAAACGTCCGATACCGGCGACGGCTGTTGGTAAACTGCTCCACCACCTTGTCTTAAAATTATGCATTATATACCCCTTTGGAATTGCAACTTAATACCTGTTTTGAATTTTGAAAAGTGGCCATTTTTGAAATGCTCCACGTTTCTCCTCACTACTGTTATGCATTTTGCTAGTAAAGCTCAATATATGTTTTAAGTTTTAATTACATACCGTAAGAGATGATGAGATATTAGCTTTTAAGTGTTTTTGCTTGCACCCCCTGACCCTCTCCCTGGTAATTATTGGCCTCCTATTCAGTGGATAATAGTGCAACTCTATGCCACCTAATTTGACTTAAAATAATAATTTTTCCGATGAAGTTGTTCCGAAAATATAATCATTTGAAGAAAAAATTCTTAGCCCCCTTTTTCGGACTCCAATGGTTAAAAAAATTGAATTATTTTTAGAGCTTGTCTCATAACCCTCTCTACCTATGCTGATTTTCAGCTTCCGATCTGCATTCGCAGTGGAGATATTAGTAAGTTGACTCATTCCCTCCTCGCCGTTGTAAGCCGTATATATGGACTCATATCTCCGAGACCCTTAAAGGTAGAATTTTCGTTTTTCGGTGGATTGTTAATTGGGTAAGTGAGCTCCATTATCTAAATTTTGGTGAGTGTCAGGTCGAAGGGGGAGACGAGGAGAGAGAAAAAGTCAAAAACTTCACTTGCTAATATCTCCACCACGAACGCTGATAGGAAGCTGAAAATCGGCAGAGGTATGAAGAGGGTTGTGGGATAAATTTTAAAATAATTATATTTTTTTTATCCATTGGCGTCTGAAAAGGTGGGGAGGCTAAAAATAAATTATACGCCGAATTTTTTTTTTTTCAAATGATTATATCATCAAAATTACTAATCACAAAAAATTCATATTTTGAGACCATTAAGGGAGTATATAGATCTACCAGAATCAGATTAGAAAGAGACTAATTATTGTAAGGGGGAATGTCAAGGGGGTTGCAAGAAAAACACTTTCAAATGAATATCTCGACTGTCTCTTAAGCTATGTAATTGAAACGTATACGAAGCTATTCTTGCGAAATGTGAAAAAAATATAACATGTGGACATAATAGTAGTGGGGGAAATGAGGAGCATTTCAAAAATTACGCACTTTCCAAAAGTACAAATCGTTATATCTCAACATTGAGTACAGATATCAAATCAAAAATTTGTCAGACTGTAGAAATATATAGTTTTTAATTTTGGTAAAAATTTGTACTTAAATAAATCCTATTACCAGGAATAAAAGTCGAATCCCTGACATATTGGCAGAGAAGCGAACATGCTGCTATTACTCGGCGGATGCCCCGAATAAAGTTATGTATGTATCGACCTATTGCTAATTTTTCTTGCATCCCTAAGTTGTTCGAGACTGTTACTGCGATATAATGAATTTTCATTGTAAATCAATTATTAGTCCACTCCAATATGGGCTTACCAAAGGTATGTCCGCCAAAACAAATCTAATGGAATTTTTCAATTTCACTATTCCAGTGATTAAAGGTGGTAATCAGGTTGACTGCATTTACACCGACTTACGCAAAGCTCTTGATAAAGTAGACCATGCTATTCTTGCTTACAAGCCATATGCACTTGGATTTCCTTTTACTTTCATAAATTGGATCAGATGTTACCCATCTTTTCGTACCAAAAAAGGGATTTTTCGAGGAGCATTCATTCCTTTGCTATAACAAACACATCTGGTATATCACAGGGAAGCCATATTGGACCACTGTTATTTATTTTATTTATTAACGACGTGAGTTCGGCTATTTTCCATTCGAAAATTTTGTTCTACGCTGACGACGCGAAATTGTTTCGTGATATTACGAATTAGAATGATTGCGCACTGCTTCAAAGTGATTTGCAACGCTTTTTTAACTGGTGTACATTGAACTGTATGCCTTTGAATTGTGTAAGCGTTTTATTCTTTAGGAACAAATCTCCCTTACATTTCGATTATGTTCTAGATGGTAGCACACTATAACAGACAAAGAAAGTACCAAATCTCGGTGTAAATTTTATAACCGCATTTCCGTTTGACGATTATATCGATTACATAGTCGGCAAAGGCAATTCCGTTTGGGGTCTCGTTAAAAGATAGTGCATGGACTTCAATGTGTGTAGCTATGGTGTTGCCTAGTGGGTAGTGTGTTGGTCTACAATGCGAAGGTCGTGAGCTCAAATCTCGATCGACGTATAATTCTAGCACGCTTTTTGCTTGGGAATACCTAGGTCACCTCAATCTACGAAAATGAAGAATTCGCAGATAGAGGGTTGTGCGAAGTGCTAATAGCCCTTCCACAATAAATAATGAGAAATTTTAAGGAACCTGAAGTCCAGGCTGCCAAGGCCCGATTTGGGCTATAGTGGCATTGAAGAAGAAGAAGTACTTCAATGATCCTTATATAACTAAGACCTTATAATGGGGTTTTACACACTCTATTCTTGAGTATGCTTGTCAGGTGTGGGCTCCGTATTACGAGGAACATAAGAGTATTATCGAGTCTGTACACCGAAGCCTCCTACGGGAACTTCCATGGTTTGAGACGTCGCGTTTTCCTCCTTACGAACAGCACCTTAAACTCTTTTCTCTAGAGTCGCTTGAGAATAGCCGGATTATCTTTAGGACTGCTTTTGCATTTAAATTAATTTTAGGATAAATTGATTACCCATATTTGCTCGAAGCTATAACTTTTAGTATTCCGCTATATAGCTATGGACAAAACCAGCCAATCGTATCTCTTTCGCGTATTTTCAAAAAAAATTAAGATTGTTAATTGTTTTAAATTTTATAATATACTCCTGTGATATATTTTTTAAGAACTTATTTTTAACAATAGTTTTTAAATAATCATTGTTTTGATGAATTTGAAAAAAAAATTAAAAGAATTAAATACCGAATTTCAGCTTTCTATCTTCATCAATCATTCCCTAAGAGTTGGGTAGTGAAACATCTGCACCCAACTCATAATTCAGCCAAAATCAAATTTTCTATGTTTGTGGGTTCTAGCGTATATTCGAAATTAACAAGCGTCAATTTAAACATATTTTTGTTATTGCATTTCGACGCTTAGTAGGCCACGAAATATCTAAAAAAGATCCATGGAGTTCCATTTTTTTTCCAAGAGAATCAAAAGAATTTATCACTAGAATTATAAAGTGAAATAAATTCAAATTTAAATTTCATTCTCAAATTGTGTGAACCTTAAACCTTTGCTTGCGGCCATATAAAAACCAATTTTATTACGCCATCATATAAATTTTGCGTGAACTCCTTTTCATTATGTTCGGGCATGAATCTCTTCCGACATGGCCCCCATAAACTCTCGTAAGAAATCCCGTCCGGACCCCGTTTGTAAAATAAAAATGCTTTTCGCTCCTCGACATGAAGTAATCTTCGATAATGATGTGCTGAAAAAAAATCAATCGATCCACCACTGAAACGTATAAATTAAATTAAATTACAATTTTCAGGTTCCTTTCAACCGGTTATCGATCAACTTGCAAGCCCACAAATTGAAATCGGTTCGATCTCACTTAGCAAAAAAAAATTGGTGTATATTTGTGCAATTTTCCAATTTAATAAGTTAGTAATTTTTTTTTTTGGTGGCATTAAGAACAAGTAAAACGCGATCAGGAGAAATATTTTAAGAAATTTCATGCATTCGCGGTGAACTTTCTGAAGGGTAGTAAATCATGCAAGGATGTTAAATTATACCTTAAGGCGTTTGTTCGATCTGCTTTAGTATAAACAAATTGATTCTTAATAAGAGCACGACTACTCTTAATTATATTAAAATATGGTCTTAATAGCATACTACGCAGTACGTAAAAACTTGTATTTAGTTGCCATCTTCAATACACTTATCGAACATGGATATTTCAATTTTAACACCCTGATATATGCGATATAAGGTTCATAATTTTTTGTCCAGAAGCTCTAAACTAGATAACGCTTCGACATAATTTTATTGCGCTATCTACAAAATGTTTCTAGTAATTCAGATATAAGGACTTGATAGCGTTTGTTCGTTTCGCAGAAATAAACAATTTTAATGCCATTAAATAGTAATAATCGTATGTAATAGAAATCAGTAGAAATATCCTCTGCTCTGTCCTACATCAGCATACTGAAAACTAAACAACTTCACCAATCGACTAATAAGCCATTAAAGCATAGAAAATTATTGGCGGCATCGTATCGACAAGCCGCCATAAAAACGATTGCCCCGGAGAACACCTCTTTATGCAAATGGCAGTTTGTAAGAACCTTGTTATAGTTTTCCTAGATATTTCTCACACATCCTACTCTACTCTAAATTATGAAGAAAACGGTTGAGAATGGTGGCGTCTAATGGAACACTTTTACATGTTTGTTTAACGATTCTATAGGCTGAGAATAACACAGTGGCCATGTAAAGAGGAGTTTTATTTTATTTTTATTTTTTTTGCAAAAGAAACGTGCTAGAGCAATCGTTTTCAGATTTGTAGCAAATAAATAAAATATCTTTTGATAACATTTTTGCCGACAAAATAGCTAGGGAAATGTTCCGATAATTTTACACATAATCTTTTCGATGTTGTTTATTTTTTCTGAAATTATGTATGTTCGGTAATAGTGTCCAGATGTATAGTAGTACTTGAATATGACAATATGGTGCTTAGTTAAAGTTATTATAGGGCAGTAAGCGCTATTTTATTTTGTGATTTTCATTTAAAAAAAAAGTTAGGACTGAAATTATGTTTTTCAAATCGACTAACTTTATACTTTAGATGAAATCTGAGAGGATATTGTGTTTGCATAACCGTTTGTGATCGACCATTTGGCTATAAGTCGCCGATGGAGAAGATGTCTCCTTGATGTGCGAGCGAAACGTGGAGCTGACGTGGGGAGCGATCACCACTTGATGGTTGCCTGCTTGAGATTGTGTACAGCAGCTATCCGACGACCACAAATTCTTCAAATGAAGCGCAAGCTTAATGTGGATAAACTTAGAGATCCCAACAAAAAACGCGAATACACCACCATTCTACGCGAAAAGTCATCCACATTGGGTGAACATGAAATGCGCACACTGGACGCCAATTGGGAGGCAACCAGAAACACTTTTCTAACTAGTGCTGAAGAATCTGTGGGATATGCGCAAAGCGGTGAGAAACCCTGGATGTCACAAGACACATGGGACAAGGTTGGCAATCGGAAAAAAGCCAAATTGGCAATCATCTCTCAACCCGATGTCAACCAACGAACGCCCGACTTGAGGCAGAACTACCGCGATGCTCATATACAGCTTAAAAAGGCTGTTAGAGGCGACAAGAGAAAGGCCATTGAAGATCTGGCAAACAAGGCAGAATCTGCGGCTTACCTTGGGGATATGGGTTCACTTTTCAAAATCATGAAACAGTTGACGAACAGGAATTTCACCGCCAACCACCTGGTGAGAGATGTCAACGGAACTCTCCTTAATATGAGTGAACACCAGTTGCGACGATGGAAGGAATACTTCTCTGAGATTTTAAACATCTTGTCAGATGAAGATATTCCGGAAACAGAACAACTTCCAAACATCCAACCGCAACAATCCTCTATTAGGGACGATCCCCCAGATAAGGAAGAGATAGTTTCCGCCATTCGGTCAATGGCGGGAAGGAAAGCTCCAGGTATAGACGGACTACCAACCGAACTCCTCAAAGCGGACCCGGAAATAACAGCCGATATACTCCTCCCACTCTTCACTAAGGTGTGGAATGAGGGAAGATATCCGACTGAATGGAAGGAGGGCGTCATTGTGAAAATTCCGAAGAAGGGCGACCTTCGGGATTGTGGTAATTGGCGTGGTATATGTCTACTTACTGCCGTATCAAAAATTATGGCTAAGGTAATTCTCAATAGGATTAGTGATGTCGTCGAGAGCACTCTCGAAGTTTATCAGGCTGGATTCCGTAAAGGGTCGTCTTGTACCGACCACACAAATACCCTACGGATAATGTTAGAGCAGTCAGCCGAAATGGGTTCGCAACTACATCTCATGTTTGTGGACTTCGAGAAGGCTTTCGACAGCGTTAAGCGAGATTACATATGGAATGCTTTGCGTAGGAGAGGTATTCCAGATAAGGTCATAGCTATGATTAAAGAATCCTACGAAGATGCAAGGTGTCGCGTCTTGCATAGAGGAGAGCTGTCCGAGAGCTTTCCTGTGCGAACGGGTGTCAGACAAGGCTGCATATTATCACCAGCCCTGTTTCTGGTGGTAATAAATGACATCTTAAAAGCTGCACTGGAAGGTGGGGAAGGTAAAGGTCTTCAATGGAGACTATTTAACATCTTAAGTCACCTTGATTATGCTGATTACGTGTGTTTGCTTGCACATACCCGTTCAGACTTAGAGTCAAATGTTCGCTCGTTGCATTCTAAATGCAAAGAGGCGGGACTGAAAATAAATGTGCGTAAAACCAAGTACATGCACATGGGTTCGAACGCAAGCACACCGATTGTTCTTAATGGACAGGATGTGGAAGAGGTGCAAGATTTTCGCTATCTCGGAAGCATTGTCAGCATGGACGGCGGAGCTGAAAAGGATGTTGAGGCTCGGCTAAATAAAGCCCGTCAGGCCTTCGGTATCCTTTCCCCTTTCTGGAGGTTAAGAGAAATCTCCCTTCGCACGAAGCAGCGAGTTTTTGACGCATGCGTCAAATCCGTGTTGTTATATCGTTGTACTACGTGGAAAGTGACCGTTCGACTTACCAAGAAACTACAGACTTTCGTAAACCAATGCCTCCGGCGCATTTTAGGAATATTCTGGCCAGAAGTAATCTCCAACGACGAACTTTGGAGTACAACTCGCCAGACTAAAATAGGTATTGAGATTCAACGGCGAAAGTGGCAGTGGATCGGTCATACTTTGAGGAAACCAAAGCGAAACATCGCAAAACAGGCTCTGGATTATAACCCTCAAGGAAGACGTCGGGTTGGTCGACCATGTAACACATGGAAGCGAGCAGTTGAGCAGGAGGCCAGAGGAATAAACAAGTCCTGGCAACAGCTTAAAGCCGATGCTCAGGATCGCGCCTTGTAGAAGAGAGTTGTTTCTGTCCTATGCCCCTATAGGGGGTCTTAACAGGAATTTGATTGATTGATTGATAACCGTTTGTAAAGCTAGGAAATAATGCTCGCACTGTGTCGCCAAGGGTTCAGAAATATTTGTTGTCGCTAAAAAACCTCGTTACGGCTTGTTCGCTTGTCTGTCTGTCTACAACATAGTTCTTGAACGCTTTAAGCTGTCGAGCTGAAATCTGTCCTATTTCCTTTTTTGCAAAAAAGATTAAAATTCCTTTTTTGAACGGGCTCATGAACGGGCCACATACCCCACTCCTTCTACCCGCTCCTATATAAATTTTATGCAATTTTGAAATTTCTATAAATAGATTTTTCTCCAAACTATTTAAGATATCGACTTGAAAATTAGGTAAAAGTGTAAGTATATGAATATCATTAACGTTTAAAGCCCCGATCCCCTCACTCTTTCTGCCCCTCCTATACAAATGCACAATTTTGAAAGATGTATTTCTTCTATTTGCTTACAAAAATATCAATCATTCATTGCTTCTACCCATACAAGTTTTTGTATCAGAAGTTCAATAAAAGCATTTCTCAAGTGAACATATGAGAGCTATCGAACTTAAGATCGGAAGTTGATAAGCAGTTTCAAACGAACCCTTCCACTTCCTCTGCCACCTCCCATACATATGACAATATTTCAGAAAAGCAATGTCCAATTTCCTTTCAAAATTATGAAAGCTGCCAAATTTAAATTCAGCACAAAACATTTTGCATGCCACGTTCGGTGTCATATACGAAAATTACGAACCTCCCACCTCTGCTTCTACCACCTGTCATATAAAAGCCACTATCCACTATGCGAATGAATGTGTGTTGGCATATTTTTTTCCGGTACATTAAACTCTTTCCCATTTTATCTAAAGTATCACATGATTGGGCGTTACACCCAATCATAATTCTGTTATGTTTATACTCTAAATTAAATCTGAGTTAAGTTTGCTACAAAGTTTGTAACGCAAAGAAATAAGTCTCGGAGAAAAAAATTAATGATACAGAAGTTAATATTATCTCTCAATAATCTCAAGACCGTATATTCATCCGTTTATAAGTCCGTGTCCTCTCTAGATTGAAAACGCATTGAGCTAGAAAGTTTAAATTTTGTTCACGTCGCTTTTGGTAAAAAATTAAAGCCGAGTTCGTGAACGAGCCAAATTCCTCGACCGATTCTAACCATACAAAATGACTCAATTTCAGAATTTCACAATAAACGGGGTTTTTCGAAAATTATGAAAACTATTCTGAAATCTGAAATTCGAAATATATTATTTTCATAGTGATTTCAATATATGGTTTGAAAATTATTCAAATTCCCTCATTATTTCCATACAAACTGCACATTTCCATGAAATACTATAAGCCATTATATTCAGTAAGTATAAAATTTATCGCGCTGAAATTGTGCAGTAAACATTTATTTATAATTACTAGTAAGACCGAAAAAAATAAATGATTAGCTGAGATTCTTCTACCCCCTGCCATACAATATGACACAATTGACCAACTTTACAAAAAATCGATTTTATTGAAAAGTATGAATGATCTGAAATTTAAGATTTATCAATTGTATGATGGTTGTTTCGCAAAAAACGACTAAGAACCTCCCAATCCTTCTACCACCTCGCATACAAAATGCACATTTTCGGTATATCAAATAGACTAATTTTCTCAGTAGTTACTCTGGACCTCATATTTTGTATAAAATATTTTTATAGTTAATATGATGTGAGAAGAATTAGTTCAATGATATCACCCCTTCTACCACTCCCAATACAAAATTTCTTAAAACCAAAACATTTCTCTTTCATTTAGAGTATGGCATGATTGGGTCTTACCACCAATCGTAGTCGTTTTATGTTTTTGACAAGTTCCTAGTTAGTATTAATATTTCATCAAGATAAAAGAAGAACATTTTAGACGGTCTTGATTCCAATAATCTTTATAATGCAAACCAAATATCAAAAATTAATTGCAAACGGAGAATATAAGAAGAAAATAGGATGGCAAGGTGTTTTATTTTTTCCTGCGCAGTTATTGAAAAGTTTTTTGACAGCCTTTCTGATATCGTCAACTCAGCTGGGGCTACCTCGACATTCCTTTTCTGTGGTGACTTCAACCTCCCCGACTTACAATGGAAAGCAGACTGGTCACACCCTTTATTGCCTGTATCTAGCATAGACTTGTGTGTTGATCACTTTATGAACCTGTGTTCACTTACTCAACAAAATACTAACACAAATCGTCGAGGGAAGATCCTAGACTTGATTTTTTCTAATGTCAGTGCTTCTCGGATCAACGTTGACACCTTTAGCGGATTAGTGCCACCCGACCCTTATCATCCTCTCCTTCAGATCAACCTGCAAATAGAGGTATGTAATCCATCTCTTATTTGTACGGATAAGAAGTACAATTTCTATAATGGAAACTACGAGCAAATGAGTTGTGCCTCGGTAATATTAACTGGTTTGAACTTTTTAGCAGCAAAAACTCTAATGAATCATCGACGCAACTACACTTCATCCTTGATAATATAATTCATCGGAATGTTCCCTAACGTGTCATTTCTAGTCGTGACTACCCTGAATGGTATAACCATTCTATTATTTCTCTTCGTAAAAAAGCGCGTTTGCATAAAAAGCATAAGCGTTCGTCTCTTCTATCCGATTACCATAACTATTCCCTTCAGCGTAAGCGGGTCAAATCGGACATCAAGAAGGCTTTCTCTGCATATATTTCTCAGCTTGAGGCGGCACTGTTGCACAATGAGGCCAAACCGTTTTGGTCGCATGTTAGAAAGCGTAGAAATAAGCAATTTTTTCCTTCACAACTTAAGTTTGGTGATACTGCCACTACCTCTCCACAAGAAATGTGTGAGCTTTTTGCCAATTACTTTTCCTCTGTGCTTAGCCACTCGAGTAATGATCTGTCTTATGACATCTTCATCCCACCCCAGGAGTCGATCTTTGAGATATCCATTAGTGAGAGGGACATTATATCAATCATCCATTCTCTAGACTCGAAAATCGGTGGCGGACCGGATGGGATCCCGAACCTTTTTGTCAAAGCTCTCTCCTCGGAGCTCGCAGTGCCATTATCTATTTTGTTCAATAAGTCTCTTGAAGAAGGTTCGTTTCCTGCATGCTGGAAATTGGCTAACGTAGTACCCATTTTAAAGAAAGGAAATACCGAAAATGTCTTGAATTATCGCCCGATTTCCACCCTGAACTGTTTTGGAAAGGTGTTTGAAAGATTAGTTCATAATGTAATGTGGGAAAAAACTTTATCACTTGGTATCAGCAGCCCAACATGGATTCGTGAAAGGTAGATCTACTTCTACTAATTTATGTGAATTCACTAATTTCGTTGCTCAATCTTTAGATCGTCATAATACTGTCCAAGTCATATATACCGATTTTTCAAAAGCTTTCGACACTGTTAATTGTAAAATTCTAATCTCAAAACTTAAAAGGTACGGTGTTTCTGGCTCTCTCCTGAACTGGTTCAGTTCGTACCTTACGGACCGTCGTCTCCGAATTACGTTCAACGGACACTCCTCTCCTGAGTTTCTTGCCAACTCTGGCGTCCCGCAGGGATCGATCCTTGGTCCTTTATTATTTACTCTCTTCATAAATGATTTGCCCCAATTTGTATCTTCGAACTGTCTCTTATTCGCTGATGACCTCAAGCTGTTCCGCGAAATTTCCTCCTCTGATGACAGGATTCTCCAGGCTGATTTGTCGGCTGTCACTCGTTGGTGTTCAAACAACGATATCTTTTTGAACACAGAAAAGTGTTTTACTATGGAGTACTCGTATAAGACTACCTCCTCTGTTCTCTCTTACTCTATTAATGGATCGATCCTTACAGCAGTAACCACAATAAAGGATCTAGGAGTGGTCTTTGATCGTAAACTTAAATTCGTCAATCATTTCTCCGAGATTACTAATAAGGCATACAGCCTTGCTGGCTTCGTCCTCCGCACGACCGTCCAGTTTAATCGTCCAGGAACGGCTGCTCTCCTATTTGCCATACTCGTCCGTAGTATTTTGGAATACTGTTCCATCGTCTGGAATCCACACCACTCTTGCCATGTCGAATCTGTTCAGCGTAGATTCACTCGAACCCTTTTCTACAGATTAAGGAAACCTCATATCGATTACAATGGCAGACTTGAAGTACTTCACCCACAGCCGCTGCATTTAAGGCGGACCTTTCTCGATGCTTCCTTCCTCTACAAGATGTGCAATTACCTGCTCAATACCCACCTCTGTGACGACCTTAACTTTAGATCAGGAATAGTCTCAACAAGGAATTCAGACATCTTCAATCCTCCTCGAGCCTCTCTAGATGTATACCATCACTCTCCGATGCTAAGAATGCAAAGGAACCACGACCGACTCCAATTTGCTTCTTTTTTTCCATTATTTAAAAATAGAATTAATTTTATCATATTTAATGTTTAAATTTTTAACTTCACTATTCATTTATTTTTTAGCGTATATTATAAACTATCATCTTCAATGTTTAAATTTTCCTCCTTGCTGTTCTTTTGTTTTCCGCTTTTGTTTAATTGAAATTGTAATCTTTTTGCTCAAGAGCCCAAATAAATAAATAAATAAACTTTACAAAGAGGCCGAGGCATGAAATAACACGACTTCAAAACTTCGTCTGCAATAAGTGCATTATTGCGCCCACAAATTGAGTTATTGTGTCATCTTTTTGAAACAATATGTCTTTCAAGTTCATGCCATTTAATTCTTTTCATAAATAGCTGGTTATCGTGTTACAATAACGAAAACCATTGACGGTAACCACATTTTTAGCTACATTCTCGAAAAAAAACAGTGCCAGCTCTGCTTTCCGAGAAAATGGAATAATTTTCGAAACTGTTCTGCATGCATAAACGAGTATTTGTGCACTCGCTAATGGCTAATACTTGCGCTTGGAACACAGTCCTTCGTACTGCAAAATATTAAGATGTGTGGATGTCAAGGTCGTGGGAATAGATCCCTGCACTGCCCTATGGTTAGTTTTAGATCCGTCCATATAAAGATGAGCACTCTCGCAGGCGTTGAGAATCGTGTTTGTTGCCCATTCGTTTCCACAGGACCTACAGTAGATGCGATATAATGCCACATTGTGGCGTCTCTATGTGAACAGAGCCTCTTTGTTTTCGTTTGAAGTTCATGCTACGATGTTTCGTGAGCGATGAAGCTTTTCTATCCATACAGTCAAGGGAGGTCAAAATTCAATTGTGAAAAATAGACTGAAAGGGTTAATAGCCGTCAAACCAAATTCCTGGAAAAGATTCTGTGAAGAAATCGGTAACGTCAACGGTAGGATAAAGAGGACCCTATCCAAAGACCCACATTATTACTGGATAAAAGCGATAGTTCCTGGACGGAGTCCCTTCAACTTTCAATGCAAAAGCATTTCCCCGGATGCTTTGAGCACCCGTCACAAAGTTCATATGTCGGTCGCATTTCAGCTAACTCGGAACTTGAGGATACAGCCGTAATGTCAGAAAGCATAGAAATTGCGTTCAGTTCTTTGAAACCCAACAAGCCACTGGACGAGGTCTATCCCGCTATGATCTACAACCAGAACCATAATTAAGTGCCTGATTGACATATGGAAAGCATGCATCTGTCCTTGCCACATACCGGAGCTATGATAAAAGTTCAAGGTGGTTTCCTTACCAAAACTAAGCAAAGCCTCCCATAATATTCCCAAGGCATTCCAACCCATCTACCTATCTTCATTCCTTCTTTTGCCGGAAAATTCTGCTGTATATCTACCTACGTCCAAGTCCCCCACAGTCAGCAGCCCACACCCATACGCCTGTCTGAAAGGTAGATCCGCTGATACTGTTTTACATTTGACGGTAGTCGCCATAGGTTATGCTTTCGATAATGAAGTGGTTGCAGTTGGTGCTTTTCTAAACGTTGAGAGTGAATTTTAGCACGTCAACATTGATGCCATACTTGATGTCTTGCGCAACCATAGTTTGTACAAACACCTTTCAAAAGAAATATAACAAAGCTACATCACAAATTTTTCTATTCCCTCACCTCCTCCCATACAAATCTATGGTTTTAAGAATATAAAATACACCGAGAATTTCATAGAATTTAATTTGTATATGAAACTAATTCTACAATGACGCTGCAGTCCAAATCGGACCTTGGCCTCCTGATATTCAGGTTCCTTAACATTTCTCATTAATTATTGTAGAAGGATTGTTAGCCCTTCGCACAACCCTCCTTCTACGAATTTTTCATTTTCTTAGATTGAGGTGACCAAGGTATATCCAAGCAGACAATGTGCTGGAATTATATATTGCGTCGACCGGGATTTGAACTCACGACCTTCGCATTACAAGACCAACACACTACCTACTAGGCTATACCCTAGCTGAAACTAATTATATTTAGCGAATTTTGAGCGCGATGCGAGCAATTAATTAAAAAATTATTGCCATATAACCATCCCTTCTATCGCACCTGTGACGACACAAAAATAAACTTGCATATATAAACGAATGAACCTGCATATTGCCTTTCCACGTGTTGCTAGTGAACAAAAAAATCTATAAAAAACAACATAATTGAATGAAATGAGAAAGAAATGAGAAATGAGTTTAATGTACCGGAAAATATGTCATCTCAAATACTTTCGAATAGGGTATTGTGACTTTTATATGGGAGGTGGTAGAAGCAGAGGGGGTGGTTTGTAATTTTTGTTTATAAAACCGAACGTGGTATGCAAATTGTTTCGTGCTGAATTTAAAATTTGAAGTTTTATTATGTTCAAAGAAATTTGGGGCATTTGTATGGGAGGTGGTAGAGAAAGTAGAAGGTTTTCTATAATGTTGAAGCTATTTATCAACATCCTTATTACCATTCATTGTTTCAACTTCAAAGTCGATAGCTCTCATATGTTTGAAGGAGAAAACTATTATAATATAAATATTTGTATGGGAGGGGTAGAAGGAGTGCAGCGAAGTAGATAATTTTTTTTAGTTTTTATTGCAATTATTAAGGAACGAATTGTTGCAACATTTTAAGTTTGTAATTTTTCTTTTGGCAAATGCATTTATCAAAATTATGCATTTGTTTTATGTTAATAATGATATTTCTATTATAATTCTTTCAACAAAACTTCAAGTCGATAGCTTTTAACAGCTTCGAAGAAAAATAATTTAATCAAAATTCAAAAATTTCGTGAAATTTATATGGAAGGGGGTAGAAGGAGTGATGATGACTCATTGAAATTATAATGAAATTAACACTGATAAAAATTTGTTTATTCATATTTGCCAGTTTCAATGAAAATCGAATAAGTACATTTTTGAAAATCGTACATTTGTAGGGGAGGGGGTAGAAGGAGTGAGGGGATCGGATCAATATTCTGTGCTGTTAATGACATTTGCATCAGTATACTGTGGCCTAAATTTCAAGCTGATACCGTAACTAATTTCGAAGAAAAATCAATTGCTTTAAATTTCGAAATTTCATGAAATTTGTATGGGAGGGGTAGAAGGAGAGAGGGGGATGTAGCCCGTTCACGAGCTTAAAGTTACTTTTTCGCTAAAAATGACACACAATAAATTTCAGCACGATAGCTGAAAGCGTTCGAGAGTTGTGTTGTAGACAGCGGACAGACGGACATATGGACAGACGGACATATGGACAGACGGACAGACAGACAGACGGTCACTCGGAGTCGAGGTTTTTGAGCGACAACACATATTTCTGTACCCTTGGCGGCTCTGTGCGAGCATTATTTATTAGTTTTACAAACGGTAAGGCAAACACAATATACTCTCAGATTTCATTTAGAGTATAAAAAGCGAATTCGAAACCATACTTAATTAGCATTAGTATTATTGAAATTGTCAGCAGCGAAAAGGAGGAACATTCTCAGAAAGGCAATCCAATGGAAAAAGTCACATAGCTTGACTCGAGGTCCCAATCAACTGCTACTCTTAGTTCGCAGCCATCAGTGGAAAATGTTGAAATGGTTCAAACAATTTCATGCCGGACTTCGTCGGGACGATCGGTTCACGGCACCGCCTCTGTAAATGCCAAAGATCCCTCAATGTCCGAGTGCACAGTCGCTGGTAATAAGGTTGAACCACTGAAGCAAAAACACAAGCCCATCCGATCGGATGATAGCAATACGTCGTTTCCTGCAGTAAAAAGGAAACAGCCGAGATCGGCTACCTATTGCGATGTCGCTAGGAGCTTCCTTCAGGCGGCAAGCACTAACACCAACAACTTGCTAGGCATCATACCAGAGTCGGTTAGGCCTCAGATCTACTCTTTATTGAAAGACGTTCTGAGAGAAGAATCCATCATCTAAACCAAGTTTTTAAAAGTACGACTTCGAGCCAGGTTACCTTATGATAACTTGTGCTAACCAATACACCCTGGTCTTCCTTCAGGAGGCGGTTCCCAAAATGAACGAGCTCTTGAAGGATATCAAGCTGAGATGCTTGAAGGTGCCGAGCCTCTTAGACTGACGAAAGTGTCTGTATGGATTCCGGGTATTTTTGACGATCATGTGCTCCTACCGCCACCCTGCAACAACACCTCTTCAGAGGACACTCTGATGTTGCACTTGTCCAGGAAACATGGTTAAGTGCCTCCAACCACATTCTAGGTTGGAACAACAAAACTTATACGGTCTTACATGGACTCCAAAGAGGTAAGTTACGGAAATGTGTCGTTGCAGAAAAGGCACTACAATTGACATTAATTCTATAATTTAGCAGTCTTTACCAAACAACGACGCTCTGAAATAGGTCCTTTGATGGAACACCGCAGCTCCATAAGCTGGTCTCATCGGACCAGCTACACGGAGCAAGAGATATTCCAAGGACTGACATGTACCAGCTTGTTAAGTTCAACACTGGAGATTTGGTGATAAACTGTGATGCCAATGCCCATCACACCTATTGGTCCAGCACGGACTACAACGATCGCTAATAACAATTATAAATAACTAGTGTTCATCAAGTTACGTAAACTGCAGTGGGCTGGCCATGTAGAGCGAATGGAAGACAGAAAAATCCCCAAACGTGCTCTTAAAGGCAAAGCGAGTGGTAACCGGCCAGTAGGCAAACCACGCAAGCGATGGGAAGAGTCGGTTGATGAAGACAGCAAAGCCATTCTAAAAATTAGCAGCTGGAGGACGCGGTCTGTGGATCGAGACGATTGGAGGCGACGACTTCAGGAGGCCAGGGCCCGATTTGGGCTGTCGCGCCATTGATGATGATGATGAGTGTTCCGCAAATGGGGGCTTTTTAAAGAACCATATTTGCCAGACCACATGTGGATAAGAATTGAAATAATATGGTCAGCAAAAAATGGACGGTTTTACAAGAATCCAGCAAGAACGGATTGGGTTAAATATCATGAGCTAATGAACCGCAAGGTAAATTTATCTAAATTAGGTCTTATTAAATTAAATTAAGCAATTTATTATGTAACTAATTATCTTATTATAATAAATAAATAAATAAACTACCAGCAATAGTTCCTTACCTAATAACAACACCAGATTCCTTAGATGGAAGAATTGTTTTGCTATAAAATATTATAACAACATCCTACTAGAGCTTCTTCCCTTAGAAGTCCGCCAAAAATAGTACGAACGCTGGCTGGTGGAGTAACGATCTGGACATTCTGAAAAAACGTGTCAAGAAGGTCCTTAGCAAAGCTAATTCCAGCAAACGTGACACAGTCTACTACTAAACAGCACTTACATTTTCTAAAAACTGTTAAGAGCCGCCAAACAAATTTCATGGAAGCGATTCTATGAAGAAATTGATAACGTCAACGCTAGGATAAACAGGACCCTATCAAAAGACACATGCATGCTTGAACTAATGGATAAAGGTAATCAATCCTGGACGGCGTCAAGCGGCGAGTCCCTGGAACGTTTAATGCAAACGCATTTCACCAGATGCTTTGAGCCATCATCACAAAGTTCATGTCCCGATAGTATTCTAGCTAACTCGGAACTAGTAGATACAGTCGTAACGTCAGAAATCATAGGAATTGCGTTCAAACCTTACAAGTCATCAGGACTGGACGATATCTATCCCGCTATGATCCAGAATGCGGATGAAACAATAATTCAGTACCTGGTTGACATACAAAGCATACTTCAGTCTTTGTCAAATATCGATGCTATGGCTAGAGGTTAAGAAGATTTGTATACCTACCCCATGCAGAGCCTGCCATAATATCCCGAAGGTTTTCCGATCCATGAGCTTAGCTTCATTTCTTCTTGACGGCCTGGAAAGACTGGTGGACAGTTACCTACGTATAAATCTGATCCTCTCGGTCAAGTGTTAATACAAACACACCTATCTGAGAGGTAAGTCAACTGGTACTGCTTTACGTGTAACGGTAGCTGCTGTACAGATTGCTTTCGGTGCCTTTCTATACGTGGAAGGCGTCAACGAAGTTCGGCACCTCTCTTAACTGCATGGATAACGAAGCTTCATCGCTCACGACAAATCGTAGCATGGATTGGTGAAGACAGAAGAAAATGCTCCGTCCACAAAGGAAAGCCACAGGGGGAGGCGGTCGCATAATATCGCCTCTCCTGTGGGTCCTAATCGTGAATGAACCCCTTTCCATTATAAATCGGAACAGTAACCATACAACAGCTTATGCAAACGATCTTGTCATCGTGCTATCTGGGAAGTTTGTGCAAGTACTAGGCGACCTTATAGTCAGAACAATTATTTGCTATTGCGCGCGGGTGTAGTGGTCAGCGGTGGTACTAAAAACTAACCTTGGACCTTTACAGGTAATCTAACGGAAAGCATGTTTGTGTATAACAGGTGTTCTTAGAACCACCCCAACTGCAGCCCAGGATGTGATTCTCTCACTACCCCCACTTGATCTTTTTATAAGGCAAACACCTGGCCTAGCTGCCATTAGATTAAGAACCTCTAATTCGTAGCCAACACCATTAATTAGAGGCTTCCGTGGCGTAGTGAGCAGCGTGCTTGCTTCTCAGTCAATATGTCGTGGGTTCGATTCCCACTCCAGACGGGATTTTCTTAAGCGCAAATTTTTAAGTTGCTACTGGTGATAAAAAATTATTCGCAATAAAATGGGGAAACGGTGTAAAAGTGAAACAGTTCCATTTCAAGAAGGTCTAGATACTCAGTAGATGGTTTCTGTTCGCTTTCTATCATTCAGTCCCCCCATAACACCTGCAAATATTTTTCAGTAAGCAGACAGTACAACTGAGCAATATACCAGATTCACCACTCGTTACGGTCGTTCTCACTCCCCTTCCCCAACCTTCCCAATCCCAATCCTTCCCTCCATGACTGTGTTTGTGCATTGCACATAAAGGCCGAAATTGCCTATAACACAGGTCATTCTGTAAAAAAAAAAAAAAATTAATTGGAAAATCAGCGCCTGTGCGGTCCTTATCTCTATACGGACGGATCTAAAACTAACCAAGGGACAGGTGCAGGGATTTATTTCCACGACCTCGACATATACACTTCTTTCCATTTCCAGAATACGCGACTGTGTTCCAAGCGGAAGTATTAGCCTCCAACGAGGGCACAAAAATTATTTTAGATATGCACTTCTGGCACTCCAATCCAAAACAGTGTCCATTTCTAGACACAATTTGAACCGCCTAGTAGCTACAACTAATTTATTTTTAATTTGCATAACCGGTTATAGCGACCTGTTAGATGTACTTGCGCGGCAAGGATCTGCAAACATAAACTTCACTAAGAAGTCAGTCGATGTAGCACCGACAGTTCTGAAGATTAGCTTCAAAAAAACTATTTTGGTTTCTTTCATGGCAGGATGGCGGTAGCTTGGCAGCTGCAGAATGACCAAATCATTTTGGGAACAACCGAATAAAAATAACACACCTCAGCTGTTATAATTTAGCCGCTATATCATCCGAACAATTGTCGGCCTGACCACAGGTAAAGCCGCGAGCGATAGCCCTTACAGAGGTTGCGAGGAAGACGAAGAATCTATTGAGCATTATCTTTGTCACTGTCCGCAATTCTTCAGCAGTCGTCTTCTTTGCTTAGGATTTAGATTCTTCTTGGAATTAGACGACCTCAGAGGCGTCAAAAACTCGAGCGGGCTTCAGTTCGCAAGCCGGATAAGCCTACCAGAAGAGGAGTGACATCCATCTCATGATCAATAAGGGAAGTACAACGCGCCCAACTAGATGTTACCAGTGCATTGTAGTTCTTTGAAACCACCCTACTGAAACCTAAGCCCCAATAACTGATTGGCTTTCACTCCTTCTACCCCTTCCGCATAATTTAACACAATTTCACAACTTAAAAAAAAAATACTTTCTGCATATAAAATTCAGCCAAAATTTTCTGTTGTAACGTGCAAGCTATATTTAGGAGAAATTTTTTCCAAGTTGACGATTTTTTTTTATTTGCCCAAATAAGTCCTTGGCCTCCTGTATACAACCCCTCGAACATTCTCGGTTTAGTGACCTCGTCGTTGAGTTTGAAAATCTGCAGTGATTTGCTGTCTGCGTTAATAAGATCCACCCAACGCTTTCGTGGTTTTTCAACTTGTCTTTGTCCTTTAGTGTGCGTTTGGAAATTCTTCCGTCATCCATCCGCTCTCAGATGGATTAATAAGAGTTGACACTTCTGGATTGTCGAAGATGGTATACGATTCTCTATTGTATCGTATTCTTTAGATCGAGTCTTCCTTCACAGATCCAAGGATTCTCCTGTGGACCTTTCTTTCAAAGACTTTAAGTCATTTTTTGGAAGTTTAATTGGCATAGCATATCACAGGTCTTCTAATCGATTTATATACCGTAAATTAAGTTTCGTTTTTCTGTTTTTGATTTTGCTTTTAATTATCGGTGTAATACCGAATAATATGTCTTATTCGCCATTATTATTCTTCTTTTTATCTCAATGTGTTCGCTTCTATCTTTCGCTTACCTAGGGGCAGGAAAGCGTATACAAAGTTGTCTATGTTTTCTAAGTTGTAATCTCCTACTGTAGTATTTCGTCTAATTGGCGTCTTTTTCCTAGTTTGTGTCATCACTTTTGTTTTTTTTTCGTTAATCCGTAGTCCAAATTCCCTTGCTACCAGGTCAAAGCTTGCAACAATTTCTTTAGTATTCTCCAAAAATTTTGCAAGTATGTTTATGTCATCAGTATCTACCACGAGTAGTGTGTACTCGAAGCATAGTGGTTAGCATAGTGTCAACTAAAGCTTTAGAACAATACATTCGAGGGTCAAATTGAAAAGCACTGGTGCGAGGATGTAACCTTGGTTAAGGCTGTTCGCTGTACTGGAGCTTGTATTAAGATCATTTGCTACTGTGACAAAGACATGGGTAATTCTTGTAAACCGAACCAATTTTCTTGGGCAATAATTTTGTGCACCTATCGATACTGTCGTATGTTTGTTTGAAGTCAACAAATATCTGGTGCACATCAATGTTTTATTTGCAGCATTTCTCCAGCATCTGTTTAACTGAGAATATCTGGTCCATAGTCGATCGTCCAGCTCTAAATCCGCCTTGGTATTCGCCAATTACTTTATCAACTTTACTACTACTACTACTACCACCACTATGGCGCTACAGCCCAAATCGAACCTTCGCCTATTGATATTCAGGTTCCTTAACATTTTTCATTACTTATTTTGGAAGGGTTGTTAGCCCTTCGCACAACCCTCTTTCTTCGAATTTTTCATTTTCGTTGATTGAGGTGACCAAGGTATATCCAAGCAGGCAATGTGCCGGAATTATATATTGCGCTGACCGGGATTTGAACTCCCGACCTTCGCATTACAAGACCAGCACACTACCTACTAAGCTATACCCTAGCTCTTTATCAACTTTGGGCTTAATTTATTGTTTCCAGAATTTTCATCAAGATCTTATAAGACGTAAACAACAAAGATATTTCTTTCTAGTTTTCGCTGCAAGTTATGTACTCATTAGACTATGCCATCCAATTCTCCTATACATGTTAACTCTCTTCTTTGTCCACTTTCGCGTTGAAATCACCTAACATTGTACAAATTTAATATTGTTCGACGGAAGGGAGTCGAGTGTTGATTCTTTCGTTGCCGGGCATTGTTGAAGTTGGTAACTTGGTGCTTATACTTTTTTGTTTTTTTGCAACATGACCTGTGTTAAAGGCACTTTCGGCCTTTATGTGCAATGCACAAACACAGTCATGGAGGAAAGGAATGGGATTAGGAAGGTAGGGGTAGAGGAGTGAGGACGACTGTAACGAGTGAAGAAGTTGATATATATTTTTCAGTTGTACTGGCTGCTACTGACAAATATTTGCAGATGTTATGGGGGAATGAATGATAGAAAACGAACAGAAACCATTTACTGAGTATCTAGGCCTTCTTGAAGTGGAACTATTTCACTTCTACACCGTTTACCCATTTTATTTCGAATAATTTTTCATCGCCAGTAACAACTGAAAAATTCGTGCTTAAAAAAATCTCCTGTCTGGAGTGGGAATCGAACCCACGACCTATTGCACGAAAAGCAAGCACGCTGTCCACTACGCCACGGAAGCCTAAACTTGTAAACCATAAACGCAACTCTAAACTCCCGGCTTAACAAAAATTGGCCATTTTTGAAAATTGTGTGCGATCTAATGTTAGTTATCTCGCTAACTATTTTTTTGTTTTTTTTTTTTGTTTTAGTTTTTTGGAGTGCAGTGATGTTTGTGTTTTATTTGCTCACCTGTTTCACAAGTGCATTCACTGTTGCTCTCCTGTACAGGGATTACATGTTCCAAGATCCGAAGGAATAGTCCATTTTTCGGTTGCGTGCTCGTTGCTATTGAAACAATGCAGTCCGAGGCTATGCTTAAGATTTCGAAACAAGTTTGGGGTTTTCCGCGAATGAGGTGTTAACAAATCGCCCAACCCTTAAACTGGAGTGCCATATTATAGTGATACAATTTTTCTGGTTCAGTATCACTCGCAGTTATCAGTTCTGCAAGTCAAGTCCGGATGGACAAGACTAGTATCTGGTGGTTACCACGTGGATGTATGATGAACACAATTCAAGTGTAAATGATAGCTACAATACTGGGCTTCGTCTAATGACGCCGATCAGGCACCTACCATATCTATCTTCATTTTAACACTAGCATCGATTTTTAGTATTATTAATTTTCAAAATATGATTGATTACCTTTATCTTTTCAGATTTTCAATACACTCCTATTTAATTCATTTTAGCGAAATCTTCACAATATCTGACGATTTTTTCTTATCTTAAAGACAAAACTCCGTAAATTGAAAGACATTTATTTGATTGTCCACAGTCAATATTTAACATCCCTTGTAAGAAGAAGAAGAATATTTAACATCCATGGTCCCATTATGGATTATTACTTCGGAATCAGGCAAACAGAGCATTTGTCAATTTCTTAAAAACTTTTAAAAATTACCATAAAATAAAAATGTATCCCGATTTGATTCATTTCGGTAAAGTGCATTTTCTCTTCTCCGAGGCGAAGATTCATGTGCTGATTTTATTCTCATTTATGTGTAGGCCGATATTAATATGCGAGATTGTCGAGAAGATGATAAATTGGCGATTTAATCCGAAATCATGTTCCGGAAAGAATTAATTCGGACATGAATTAGTGCGAATTCGAAATAAACAGAATCTTTAAAATGGCATCAATTTATTTAAAGGTTCAATTTAAATGTTTTTTTTTCTCCGATATTGTTGATCTCCCAAATATCAACTTATAACTTGACCTGAATTTTTCTTTGCGGAAATGAAAAAAAAATTACGAACCACACCCGCATCGGGTTTATAATAATTTCAAGTGTTTATAACGCCTGAAATGCCATTACTTCCAATGATAAAGAGATCATTTATTTACGCGTAACTGACCCGACCACACACAGAAATCACAGTGAATTTAAAATTTCATAAATATATATTTTTTTTATCGTCCAGCACAAAAACGGACAAGTGAAATTTCTTATTTAAATTCATTTTTTTTATTTAAACATCATTTTTCATCGTTTATTGGATTTTAATACGCACTAAATCATGGCATTTGTGTCTCATCCGTGTTAAATTTAAATTATTATGCAAAAATGTAGAAACAGAAAAAAAATGCATTTTTAGAAAGCGCTTGCAATAAAAATATTCGATGGAGCAAATCCCTATAATAAATGCCCCATTTAAAGGTCGTTTATTTCAATTACGAAAAACGAAAAAAAAAGAGAAAATAAGAACATAAAAGGCGGAAAATATGGCTCGAAATTGGTCATCTTTGAAATTAATTATAGCCTAAGACATAACTCAAAAAAGTTCGAAAATCTGTACATGGTCTCAATTATTACGCCATAAGCATTAAAGCACAAGTACGCTAGCATGCTCTGCATGCTACCTTGTAATTGAAAAGATCGGGCCAGGTGAACAGGTATCTTGAATTTCTTAAATTTTACTTGCGAAGTTTATGATACTTTTTTCCTGATTTCCTGGGTATACGGTTGAGATTTGGGTAATGTCCCTCGACACAATTTTACATTGGATAAGATCTCGAAGATTTTCAAGTGTTGAAAGATATTTCACGGACACCCGATCTGCTCTGTAATTTACTTACGCCAGTGATTTATTTTATTCTCGACCGATAAACACACTCAAGCAAGTATGACGGCATTTAATTCCGGGTATGAATAATTAAGTGATATTTAAGAAATTGGTTATAAAATTGCAAGTGGTAATACAAATTGTTTTAGTCGAGAATTTTTATGAAGTAGTTTATGTGCTTTTCTTGTGTGACAAAAAAAATAATAGTGTACTTGTATTCTAGTGACGCTCGTTATGATCTCAACTTCAAACGATTTTAATGATTAAATTTGTTTGGAAACAACAACAAAAAATATTTTTCAAATATTGCCTCGATCCATTCAACATTTTATTATTCCAATTTACACACTTGATATCAATTTGTTTTCTTTATGTTGGCCATAAACTTAAGAAAAATCCCATTTTATTCTTGTACACCTCGTTTATAGCACTTGTTCAAGCCCAATTACGATAAACAAAAACCACAGGTCATAATAAAGTTGTAAAAACTCGCAATAACCTAGGATAAGGCAACAAGCCGAACTGACATTATGGCCGGGGAGTTTAGTGTCTTTTGCACTAGTTTACTCGATGACCATAAAAACTATTTCCCCTTACTCATTTTTAATGCATCGACCATGCCACTTTAATATCGAGTATAAGTCATCAGAACTATAATAGGTACAAATGCATTTTGCTCCGATGCCTACAATGGTTGCGTTTTTGCTAGTTCTCTTGGGTAAAAATCATGCGGTACGTAACCCCCCGGCGTGACAAAATAACTAAGTCATGAGATGTTACGTGATATTGCGATCATTTATGCCTTCATGTTGCAGATTATGAGAGAGGAATATGAAAGAACGACTTATATATCGGATTTCTGGTATTAATTTGTAAAATGGAGTTGTTCATGGCTTTTTAGTATGCGGTAATTGAGATAGGAAATAATTGTAAGAAAGAAGGCTAAAAACACCAGAATCGGCTTAGAGGGAGGCTGATTATTGTAAGGGGGAGGGCGCCCTTTCCAAAATTACAAACCATTATATCTCAAAACTGATTACAGATATCAATTTAGGTAAAAATTTTAAGTTAGGGGGTGGAAGGAGAGGCAGTTGGAAAGCAAAAATGTTTAAAATATTGAGTGATTTTTTAAGGGTTCTGGGGAAAGACACAAAGTTTAAATCTTGCATGTGGATACATCTATTTGATATATATACAAGAAAAAATTATTAAAAAATAATTTGTTCCACAATTGCTATGCACCGAACACCCTGGTCTAACATTCACAAGGTGTTTCATGTGCAATGAAAAAGCACAAAAACTGAAAATTTTTGAATGAAGGTAGAAACTTAAAAATCTGCGAAATGCATTTAAAAAACATAACAGGAGTACGATTGGACATAAAGCCCAATCGTGCGATACTCCAGATGAAAGAGAAATTTTTGTATCTTAAGAAATTTTGTAGGGGAAGTGGTAGAAGGGGTGACGACATTGAACTAATTTTTTCACATGACGCTAAGGTTGCTATCAAAATGTTTTATGCAAAATTTAGGATTTAAAAATTTAGTAGGTACTGAGAAAATTAGTGTATTGGATGTAGTGAAGTAGGGCAGTTTGTATGGGAGGTGATAGAAGGAGGAGCGAGTTTTTAATGACTTTTCAGAAATAACTTTAAACGTCATGCTTTAGACATGTTTGAAATTGTAGATCAGTAGCATTCATACTTTTCAGGAAAATCGACTTTCTATAAAGTTGTGAAATTGTGCCATTTTGTATGGGAGGGGGTAGAAGGGGTAAAGCTAATCGTCTAGATTTTTTTGGTTTTACTAATAATTCTAAATAAATATTTAGTGCACAATTTCAGATCGATCAATTTTATACGCACTGAGTAAATTGGCTTAGAGCATTTCATGAAAGAGTGCAGTTTGTATGGGAGGTGGTGGAAGGAGGGGGAAGACGCAAATTAGTTTTATAGAGTGGATTGGAATCATCATAAAAGTATTACATTCCATAAGTCAGATCAGTGTCATTTGTACTTTTCGAGCAAATCCGTTTATTGTCAGATTGCGAAATTGTGTCATTTTGTATGGGAGGGGGTAGAAGGGGTGGAGCGATTTGGCGCGTTCACGAACTTGACCTTACTTTTTTGTTAAAAACGACGCATACAAAATTTGAACTTTCTAGCTCAACGCGTTCTCAAGCTAGAGAGGACACGGACGGACGGACGTGCGGACATCTGGTTTTGAGATTTTTGAGTGATTATATGAACTGCTGTATCATTCATTTTTTTCTCCGAGCCTTATTTCTTGGCGTTACAAACTTTGTGGCAAACTAATAATACTCTCAGATTTCATCTAGAGTATAATCATTAAAATTATGAAATATTAACTGGTTGAATACCTTCAATACTTCTACCCTCTCCCATGCAAAATAAATATTATTGCATTTCATACAAAGTTATCCATCGGTCGTCAATATTTTTCAAGATAGATCAGCGAGGCCGCCTAACGAACATCGACCGTCAATCTAGGGGTGGCATTATGTATCTCGATTCGAGGTGCTACTCTCGCATTGAATTCAACTCGTTATAAAATTAATTTGGCATCACCAATCTCTATCGAGTTGAAATCAAGAAGGATATATAATAAGGAGTGACTTTGAGCATGCTTTGCCTTGTAAGAAAATGATAATAAAAGTATTTCCCCCCCTTACTGGCGAAATGCTCGAAATTTTTCGAAAAATATCGTTTCGCTATCTTTGTCTGGCACACTTACAAATATTGCAACTGACTCTTTCCCACGTTAAATTGTTCGAAACAATTGTCAAATTTTCGAAATAATTGTTTCGCTATCCTTGTTTGGCATAATTGAACTAAAAGTAACTATCTCTGTCCCGCGTTGAATTATCCGTTCCTAAAGTGCTTAGCTTAGAGATGAATCAAAAACAATAAAAATTGAAAAAATAAAGATTTCTGTAATAAAACAGCAAACTCCATTCTACTGAAAATTATTTTATTGCTGACTGAATATTAGCAACCAAGAGGGAATACAAATTATGATACTTTTTTTGTAAAAGTTTGAAGCCAAGTTAAGCTTGAGCACAATTTTCGAAAATTCCCGAATCAAAAAGTATTCCCACATGAGACAGCCTATCAGGCACTCCATTTTCTATATCCTCATTGGTTGAAATATTTGATGAATGGAATAAACGCAAAAACGTACTAGATACTTCTCGGGAATTGTTTCGCAAATGTCAAATCTGGCATTGCTTCGATAGCAATAGAATAAGAAAAATGGTTTTTGAGGATCCTTCATATCTTCCAGAAAAAGAGTAAGTAGAAATTAGACCTCAGTTTCGTGTTAGTAAGAAGATATATAAAACCATTCTGGATGCTATTAATTTACCTGAAGGCTCAAGAGAAACAGTTGTGCTCCCTATATAATACATAAAAAAAAAAATAAAGCGATTCTAGTAACAGACGTGAATTTTTTCGGCAAATCCGTACGGTTTGTAAAAGAATGACCCATATGCATGTTGATTTTTAGCTTCCTATCTGTAACCGTGGTTGAGATATTTGAATTCATATTTTTCGGCTTAAGCGCTCTGCCTGCCTCCCCCTGAACGCGTACACCCCCTCAAATGAATATCCGAGTGAGTTACGCAACTACCTACAATCCCCCAAAAATAAACATTCTGTCTTGAAGGGTTTGGGAGTTAATGTGCGCTGAGCGTACACGTCGGCGGACGGCGTACAGACAGACGGATTTTTTTTTTGCATTGTTAGGCTATTTTAGTCATGAAACGCGAAAAAAAAATAATTTCAGGGTAGCAAATTTTTTTTCCAAGTCGATTACAATACTTTATTATTAAAATAATAAAGTAATAAATAAACTTGGGACAAGTTGCTGATGAGTGGAAAGTCACTATGCAGGTTAGAGTGGTTAGGGAAGACTAAGTGAAAGGGAGTTCTTTGGCAGGGCTCTTGTCAATTTAACAATATTTCATAAAAGCCCAAACTTACAGAAATAAGTTTGGGTTTTTATGAGGGGAGATATTATTTTTTAAGTGTTTTTCTTTGCCCCCCCCCCCGTGACCCCCTTACATTATTAGCCACTCTCTAAGCTCACTCTGATGGAGCTATATACCACCGTAATGGTCCCAAAATATGAATTTTTGACGATAAGGAATTTCGAAGATATAATCATATGAAAACAAAATTCGGCCGACAATTGATTTTTAGCCCCGACAATTGATTTTTTTCGGACGCCAATGGATAAAAAAGTCAAATTATTTTTAAAGTTTGTCCCACAATTTTCTTCATACCTCTGCTGATTTTCAATTTCCTATCTTCCTATGATTCGTGGTGGAGATATTAGAAAGTAAAGTTTTTGACTCTTTCCCTCCCACCGCCGCTCCCTTCCACCTGACACTCTCCAAAATAATTATATAATGGAGCTCACTTACCCAGTCAACAATCCACCTGAAAACGAACATTCTACCTTTAACGGTCTTGGAGATATGAATCCATATGTACGGCGTACGGCGGGACCGAGTTTTTTTTTGCATTATTAGGATAATATAGTCATGAAACGCGAAAAAAAAAATTTCAGGGTAGCAATTTTCTTTTTTTTCTATGTAGATCACAATACTTTATTATTATAATAATGAATTAAAATTATTATAAATAAACACAACAGAATTATGATTGGGCGTAAAGCCAAATCATATGATACTTTAGATGAAATACTTACTTAGCTTTTGCTTGGGAGGTGGTGAAAGCAGAGGGTTAGGTTTGTAATTTTACTTTATAATTTTAATAATAAAGAATTGTGATCGACACAAGAAAAAAAAACTTTGCTACCCTGAAATTTTTTTTTTCGCGTTTCATGACTAAATTAGCCTAAAAATGCAAAAAAAAAATCCGTCCCGCCGTACGCCGTACATATGGACTCATATCTCCGAGACCACTAAAGGTAGAATGTTTGTTTTTGGGTGGATTGTTGATTGGGTAAGTGAGCTCTATTTTCTAAATTTTGGGGGGTGTTAGGTGGAAGGGGGAGGCGGGGAGAGGGAAAAAGTCGAAAACTACACTTGCTACTATCTCCACCACGAATGCAGATAGAAAGTTGAAAATCAGTACAGATATAGAGAAGGTTGTGGGACAAACTTTAAAAACAATTTAATTTTTTTATCCATTGGCGTCCGAAAAGAGGGGGCTAAAAACAAATTGTCGGCCGAATTGGATATTCAAATGATCATATCTTCGAAATTCCTTATTGTGAAAAATTCATATTTTGGGACCATTAAGGTGGTATATAGTTCCATTGGAATCAGCTTAGAGACTGGCTAATTATTGTAAGGAGGAGGGTCAGGGGGATGCAAAAAAACACTTAAAAAGGAATATCTCAACTATCACTTAAGCTATGTAATTCAAACTTAAAACATATATTAAGCTATACTAGGAAAATACAAAAAAAATATAACATGTTGAAATAATAGTAGTGGGGGGAAATCGGGAGCATTTCAAAAATGGCGCACTTTTCAAAATTACAAATCCTTATATCTCAAAAAAGAGTAGAGATATCAAATCGAAAATTTGTCAGATTGTAGAACTACATAATAATTAATTTTGCTAAAAATTTTAAGTTGTGTAAGGGGACGGAGGTGATAAGCAAAAATGTCGAAAATTTTGAGTGATTTTTTTAGGGGTTTAGTGAAAGATACAACGTTTAAATTTTGCATGTGGACACGTCTATTTGATGTACATCGAAAAATAATAATAATTTGATTCTTAATTGTTATAAGCTGACCACCCCCGGTCTAACGTGCACAAGGTGTTTCAAGTGCATTGAAAAAAACACATAAACTGAAAAGTTGAGTGAAATTTTAAGGTAGAAACTTGACAATTTGCGAAATGCATTTAAAAAAAATCTCTAAATATGTGAAATATTAACTGGTCGAAAACCTTTAAAACTTCTACCCCCTCCCATACAAAATTATTTTTTCGACCATTTTTAAGAAATCAATTATCACCTAACTAATAAAAGCTATCAATTTGAAATTTTGCATAAAAACTAACAAAAATAATTTAAATTAAATTACGTTAAAAGTTTTGAAATCTCACTTGCCCTTCTACCCCCTCTCATACAAAAGTATGATTTCGACCAATTTCTTTAAATCAACTAATAACCAACAAATTAAAAGCTGCGAACTTGAAATTTTGTATGAGCACCTTACAATAGAAAAAAAAGAAAATTACATCACAAGTTTTACGACTCCCCTACCTCCTCTACCACCTCCCATACAAAATTATTTTTTCGAGCATTTTTAAGAAATCAGCTAACTCTTAAAAGCTATCAATTTCAAATTTTTCATAAAAACTTATAAAAATAATTCAAATGAAGTTGCTTGAAAAGTTTTGAAATCGCGGTTGCCCTTCTACCCCTCCCCGTACAAAACTATGATTTCGACCAATTTCATTAAATCAACTAATAACCAACAAACTAAAATCTACGAACTTGAAATTTTATACAAGCACCCTACAAGAGAAGCGAAACAAAACTACATATCAAATTTTACGATTCCCTTACCTTCTCTACCCCCATACAAATGTTCGGTTTCGTGAATGTAAAATACACCGAATTTTATGAAAATTCTATGCAACTTCGTCTATGAAACACATTCTATACAGAGAATATTGGACGTGATTCAAGCAACTAATTAAAAAGCTATTAACATCCACCCACCCTTACTATTACCCCTGCTCCTCCCCTTATAAAAACCCAAACTTGCAGAAACGAATGAAATATTGTTAAAATGATAACAGCCCTGCCCAAGAACTCCCTTTCGCTTAGCCTTCCCTAGCCACTCTAATATATGCAGGATATTGACTTTCCACTCATTCGCAACTTGTCCGAAGAATAATAAAGTTTCGCCCGACTTGTTGGCAGTTTATTTGTATGTAAGACTGAACTTAGTATATAAAATATTTCATGCCGAATTTAGACTTTCTTTTTTTCATAATTTTCGAGGAAATTGAACAATTTTTGTCTGAATTTATGGTATTTGTATGGGAGCTGGCAGAGAAAGTGGGAAATTTTCGATGACTTTGAATCTGCTTATCAACATCCTAGTCACATTGCTTTCTTACAATTTTATATTATTTATTCGAAGGAGAAAAACTTTTCTTGAACTTCTAATACAAAAATTTGTATGGGAGGTGGTAGAAGGAGTGAGGTGAAAGCAATATTTTTTTTAGTATTTATTACAATTATTAAGGGACAAATTCTGGCAAAATTTCAAGTTTCTACTTCTACTAGGTTCTACGAAAATCGGCTAAATGCATTTACCAAAATTTTTCATTTGTATGGGAGGGGTTAGAAGAAATATCCGAATCAAAACCAAATTTCCTGACATCAATTATATTTAAAATAGTATACTTTTCCCAAATTTTAAAGTTGATAGATTTGACGGTTTTGAAGAAAACTACTTTAATTTTAATTCGGAAATTTCGTAAAATTTGTATGGGAGGGGGTGGAAGGACTGAGGTTAAGTTGATAGTTTTTCCAAAATTAGTTGCAATTATAATAAAATAAATTGGTTCATTTAGCTTTGCTAGTTGCAATGCAAACCGAATAAATGCATTTTTGGAAATTGTGCATTTGTATGGGAGGTGGTAGAAGGAGACTGAAGATCAGATCAATATTTCTTGAGGTTAATGATATTTATATCATTATACTATGACCTAATTTTCAAGACAATAGCTGAAATGGCTTCGGAGAAAATCAATTTCTTTAAATTTCGAAATTTCATGAAATTTGTATGGGAGGGGGTAGAAAGAGTGGGGGATGTGGCCCGTTCACGAAATTAAAGTTACTTTTTTGCTAAAAATGACACACAAAAAATTTCAGCACGATAGCTCAAAGCATTCGAGAGTTATGTTGTAGACAGACGCACAGACGAACATAAGGACAGACGGACAGACGGACAAACAGTAACTCGGAATCGAGGTTTTTGAGAGACAACAAATATTTCTGTACCCTTGGCGGCTCTGTGCGAGTATTGTTTCTTAGTGTTACAAACGGTAAGGCAAACACAATATACTCTCAGATTTCATCTAGAGTATAAATATCCAATAAGGATAAATATGTACCGCAGAAATAGAGCCAGAGTCTAGAGCTATTCTGCGGAAAATGAAAAGGGCACTTCAACTCTACGCTTAGAAATTGGGCTGAAAATGAGCATAAAATCTACTGGAATAGACTTCCACGCTTATTAATCTCAATAAAACTAGTCCTACCACAAAAAACAAAGTGGAGGATATTCTAAAATTCAGCAAAAGTGATGTAAGTACTTTAGTTGGCCTAATGACGGGGCATAGTGAAGTAAATAGGGGCTGTAAAGCGATGAGCCTTTTCTAAACGCAGCGATGAGCCATGCGAATATAAAAAATACCGGTAGAATTATTTTTTGTTTTTGTATTTATTATGATGAAAATTGATTTATCACTAAAAACAACTGAATTCATCCCTTCGAGAGAAAGTCATTTTCAGAGCCAGCTAATTTTTTCGACGTTATTTTTTGTTACATTTATTACCGTTTGTGTTTTGACTTTGCTTTGCACAAACTGCAATCAAGGTATTGCCATAATTATACTAAGGTAGGACCACAAAAGGGGCTTAGTTGAAACCGACATCTGCCGCTTCTGTCTCGAGGACTCAGAAACGACAAAACACATCCTATGTCACTGCGAAGCATGCTAGGAAAAGACACAATCTTCTCGGAAAAGGTTTCCTTTCTACCGATGAACTAGTCAACATGGCTTAAAGATAATTAGATTAGCCAAAGCTATTGAGTTATAGTAGGGTTAAGGGGCAATAAACGCACAATAGGCGGATAAGGTCACAGTGCTCTCACGTGTTCCCCAAATTATAAAAAAAAAATATATAAGTTCCTTGAAATTCATGATTTTTTTTTCCTTATAAAAATTTCTAAAAATCATTGTATTATAAAATTGAAAGCTCATCGAGTATAGTTCTCACTTCTGATTAAATCCATAAAAAAAGATGAATCAAAACAATCTTTTCCTGTCGACGATTCCAAAACAGGCGAAAACAATTCCAATCGGTTGGTTTTTCTTGAAAAATTCCACACTACATAAATTAAAAGCAGATCACTTGTTTTTACCTTACCATTAATGTTTACCATGAGTTAAATGTTTTGTCGGGCATTCCGGCCTGTTCAATGGAAATGCCATTCTGCATTATTCATAGATGGCGGCCAATTTAATTGCCCGATCCAGTTCCATGCCACAAATGTCATTATCGTGTTGGCTCATTGCTCATCAATAAATCGAGCTAAACTTCGACTTAGATGACTTCTAGCATTGTCCTTGCCGCAGCATTTACTTTCATAAGAGTCTTGGCATCTTCTAGATACGGGAGTAGTATCTATCGCCGACTTCTATAAAACAACAATCCAACTATTGCCGAGACTCCAGAAATGGACAAAAGGCATTTTCATAGTCAACTCGGTTGGTTCATAAATAATGCACAGGCCAGGAGTGTTACGTTTGTTGTTTGCCTCTTCTTTTAAGTCATCGTGTGATTTTTTTTTCTCCACCCGTCCACCAGCCGAGGTGTTAAATCTCAAGGAAATTAAAATTATGGCTGATTGTCAAGTAAAAATTATTCACTTCGATATGATTCAGAGAAGCACAACAAGTGTAGATGATTGAGCGGCACGTGTTCGAAAGTTTCGAAAGACGATCGTCAATTCCCATATCCCAGCGATGGCTTTTAAATTGTTGTTTAATTCATGCGAATGCAATTTCTCGGTGCAAATGCCAGTCGCGCGGGACAAAACTATTTTTCCTATACGTTTACGTGTGCATTTAATCGAATGAATAAATTATTATCGAGTCGATCACCTGTCACCTATATGTGATCGAATGAATTGAACGGCTTCTAGGTTTTTGGTCCAAAACGTTGCGATCGAACGGAAAGTGCAATTTGTTGATATTATCATACATGTCGGAGCATTGCACATAGCGATCGCTATTGAACTGCATCTTACGAAAATCTCCATCAATTCTTATGTCGCGAGTACCTATATCTGGACGATCTTGACCAGTTTGGGTCGAACAGCTTTGCGATATTTGAAATGATCGTCGTCGTCGTCGCGCGATGCACTTTTCCTGGTTCGGTAAAATTGCACAACAGCAACCAAGACAGATGTTCGGTACACGCATCGACATTAAAGCAGACACAAATCAAGTTGTCGCATCCTGACACGTTAAAATGAACCAATTTTGGAGGAAAAATTATACGCAATTGCTCGCCTGCATTGGTGAATTTTACATGTCACGTCGGATTGATAAAGTGGTGACCAAGTTCGAGGCACTCACTCTACGGCGGGACCATAAACAATTATGGTGTGTGGTGCAATTGGAGATGCACCAATGTCACTTGCATGTCAAACCAGGCGATTTCACTGGCTTTCATCTATTTACTTTTTTATGATAATCAAAATAAACATAAATATATTGTACATATATTGCATGACATCATATAATTCAATACTTTGAGTTCATAAGTCCGTCATTACGTTCTAATGGTAAATGTTTGTCTGTTCGGTAGAGCAGTAGATTTAAGACTTTCTAATTCAGTGGCGTAGCGTGATATGATAGCTAGGGGAAGCAATTACTTTTTAAAAATATTGGTTTGTTCCACGTAATATTCATATTACCAAAATCTCTCCCATCAGCTGGGAGCATTTGAAATGTTGAAAGCACTCAGGAACCTGAGAGTAGGTATACTGTCCTTTATTTAAATATTTTTAATAATTTAATTTTTAATCAATTTTTTTGTATATAATTTTATTCAAAATGGGTAGGCTTTTTAGAAGGAATAATCAAAAATAAAATACAACAAAGTTAAAAAAATTTATATACAACAAAGTATACTCGTCGGTTAAGCTAAAAGCAAATCTTGAATTATTAGTATTTATATCTAAGGTCTAAAATCAGACACGATATACCTTCACCCTAATACTATATAGCAGCCAAAAGTGTTTAAATTCTTAAATTAATGGACACTACAATCTTCTGCCAACACATGATCTTATATCGACTAGAATGATAAAGGGCCGATATTTGAAGAAATTTTATAGCGACATTTTTCTTTGAAAGGCCCTTCAACCTTTGTCAAAAATAAACTTTAAAATGTTAAAAATTTAATTTATTTATTTTAATTATTTTGTATTTACATATTAAAAACATAAAAGAATTATGATTGGGCGTAAAGCCCAATCATATGATACTCTAGATGAAATAAGAAAGAGTTCAATGTACCGGAAAATGTGTCACCTCCAATTCTTTGAAATAATTAATAGTGACTTTTATATGGGAGGTGGTAGAAGCAGAGGAGGAAGGTTTGTAATTTTTGGATATGACACCTAATGTGGTATGCAAAATATTTCGTATTGAATTTAAGATTTGTAGCTTTCATTATTTTCAATCGGACATAGTTCTCCTGAAAATGAGGCATTTGTATGGGAGTTGGTAGGGGAAGTGGAGCGTTTAAGACGATTTTGAAACTGCTCATCATCATCCTTATCACCACGCTTTGATTCAATTTCAAATTCGATAGTTCTAATATATTCGAAGGAGAAATGCTTTTCTTGAATTTATAATACAGATATTTGTATGGGAGGAGGTAGAAGGAGTGAAGAGGAGCTGATAATTTTCTTAGCATTTATCACAATTATTAAAAAACAAATTCTGACAATGTTTTCAATTTATACTTTTTCTAGTTTTAATGGAAATTGATATAATGCACTTAACAAAAATTATACATTTGTATGGGAGGGGGTAGAAGGAGTGCACGGATCAAAACAAATTTCTTACTCGTTATTGATATTTTTATTTTTATACTTTATGCAAAATATCAAGTTGATAGCTTTAACAGTTTCGGAGAAAAATAATTTAATTAAAATTTCAAAATTTCGTGAAATTCGTATGGGAGGGGGTAGAAGGAATGAGGTGAAGTTGATAAGTTTTTCAAGGCTGTTTTGAATTATAATAAAATTAATTGTGGCAAAAATTCGTTTTTATAACTTTGCTAGTTTCAATGAAAATCGAAAAACTGCATTTTTCAAAATTATGCATCTGTATGGGAGGGGGTAGAAGGAGTGACGGGATCAGATCAATATTCAGTCATATTAATGACATCTATACCGATATACTTTACCCTAAATTTCAAATCAATAGCTTTAATAGTTTCAAAGCAAAATCAATTTCTGAAAATTTCGGAAATTCGTGAAATTTGTATGGGAGGGGGTAGAAGGAGTGGGGGGATGTAGCCCGTTCACAAACTTAAAGTTACTTTTTTGCTAAAAATGACACACAACAAATTTCAGCACGATAGCTCAAAGCGTTCGAGAGTTATGCTGTAGAAAGACGGACAGACGGACAGACAGACGGACAGACGGACGGACAGCAACTCGGAATCGAAGTTTTTGAGCGACAACAATTATTTCTGTACCCTTGGCGGCTCTGTGTGAGCATTATTTCTTAGCGTTACAAACGGTAAGGCAAACACAATATACTCTCAGATTTCATCTAGAGTATAAAAAGTAAGGATGTACCAAAAAGATGCCGCTCAATCTGCAATAGCTTAGTACGATTGGTTTCGCCCTCAAAGCATGACAAATATAGGCAATATTGGCAGATTTACTCTTTCACATTTTTCTTCCTGATCATTTTTCGATCACTAAGAAAATTTCCATTCTGGCAGTACTTAGAATGAAGGAGTGCGATGGCTTGCGACGGAAAGTTGTGGAAGCAAATACCGCGACGCATCTCCTCTTCCTATAGAAGTCGAATTTGATCGAGCCGAGCGGGAAAATCTTACCACGTACTGGCCGGCAGTCCGGTGTATGAATTATTTAAATCGCATCTCAGAGCGATTGTTGCCTGTGGATGACTTTGCACTTACGTCGTTCAGCAAATGCGTCAGAAAAAAAATCTGTCCTGTGCACGTAAATTGTGCTTACAGTGATGGACGAAAATAATGCACGCTTTTGTCTAATTTAAAAAAAAAAAGTTTGATACACGTTGCGATTTGAATTTAGTTTTTCTAGACTCAATAAAAGGCAAAATTTAAGGGAAGCAATGCTTCCCTTACATCAATGGACACCACGCTACTGTTCTAAATATGGATAGTTATGGCTAAGTTAATGTTTTTAGAAGGAAGTTTAGAACATTAACGGTATTTCGATACCACTTGAATGCCGCTCAAAAAGTAATTCGACGCCGGCGCATGTTGAATATTCCTGATGATGACCTTTGTTTGTTCATTATCTTCATCAGCCCAAATCGGGCCTTAGCTTCCTGACCTTCACGTTCTTTAATATTTTATTTGTTATTATAAAATGGTTGTTAGTCCTTACCACAACTTTCGATCAACGAATTGTGATTTTCGCAAATTTAGGTGGCCCACGTAGTAGTGTGAAAATTTATGTCGATCAGGATTTGAACTACCGACCTTCGCATTGTAGACTAACACGCTTCGCACTAGGCTACGCCCTAGCTAGATTGTTCTTGGCTGTTTCATATTTCGACTAACAGCTGCATCGAAAAATATTGCTAAAATTTTTCTTCACAGGTTTATTGATTCTTGAGAAAGCATTGCCGACATTTATCTGGCCAGATTCCGTTAAGAGTCTATGCAATTATCTCAATGCAAATATTCGGTAAATCCAACTAAGATTTTTAAGCGATTAAATTTTTTTCTTAAACAGATACAAAACACGGAGTCGTGTTGATGCTTCGAATGTCTCTCTATTTGGGTGTGTGTCTTTTTAGCGACGGTTCCGCCTCTAATTTCCTTTCGCCACAGTAGTGTCACAGCCACAAGACGTCCGTGCCGACTATACAAATACACAACGGACAATATTAGAGCATGCCGCCAAAATCATGCTTGTGAAGCAGCATTGAGCCATGTCATACATGTAATGCATTTCGTAGGATAGGTATTCCAGATAAGCTCATAGTTATGATTAAAGGATCTTTTGAGCTTAATGACGAAACACCTCTGGAGCTAATTCGGAACTGGCATATCTGAAATGAAAAAAAGGAACTGTCAGTAAAATTACTAGTTAAACTAAAATTAATTAAAACCAACTCTATCATTACGATTCGTATCTTTAAACCACGTTCGATGCAACACCTGAAAAGAAATATTTAATAACTTTATTATTTTAATAATAAAGTATTGTGATCAACTTGGAAAAAAAAAATTTGCTACCCTGAAATTTTGTTTTTTCGCATAGTCTAAAAATGAAAAAAAAAAAAATATAAAAATTAAACATCTCAAAACTGAGTGCAGATATCAAATTTGAATTTTACCAAATTGCAGAACTACATAATTTCTAATTTTGGTAAAAATTTTACGTCGGGAGGTGTAAGGGGAGGGTGGTGGTCAGCAAAAATGTTGAAAATTTTGATTGATTTTTTTAGGGCTCTGGTGAAAGATACAAAGTTTAAATTTTCCATGTGGACATATCTATTTATTGTACATACAGAAAAATTAATAAAAATTTCACAATTGTTATGCACCGACCCCTCCGGTGCACAATGTGTTTCATGTGCAATGAAAAACATAATAGGACTACGATTGTGCGTAAAGCCCAATCGTACGATACTCTAGATGAAGAGAAATGTTTTTATTTTTATGCAGCAGATTGGAATTATTATAGAAGTGATATGTTCCAAATTTCAGATCAATAACTTTTACACTTTTCGAAAAAATCCGTTTATAGACAAATTGCGTATTTGTGTCATTTTGTATGGGAGTGGGTAGAAGGGGTAAAGCTAATCGTCTAATTTGTTTTGGTCTTACTAATAATTATAAATAAATAGTTAGTGCACAATTTCAGCTCGATCAATTGTATACGCACTGAGTAAATTGGTTCAGAGCATTTCATGAAAAAGTGCAGTATGTATGGGAGGTGGTGGAAGGATGGAAAGAACACAAATAATTTTTATACAGTAGAATGAAATCATTATAAAAGTATTATATTCCAAATTTCATACCAATAGCATATATACTTTTCGAGAAAAGCCGTTTATTGATAAACTGCGTAATTGTGTCATTTTGTATGGGAGGGAGTAGAAGGGGTTGAGCGATTTGGCCCGTTCACGAACTTGTCCTTACTTTTGTGTTAAAAACGATGTGTACAAAATTCGAACTTTCTAGATCAACGCGTTCTCAAGCTAGAGAGGACACGGACGGACAGACGGACGGACGGACGGACGGACATCCGGTTTTGAAATTTTTGAGTGATTATATGAACTTCTGCATCATTAATTTTTTTCTGCGAGCCTTATTTCTTAGCGTTACAAACTTTGTGGCAAACTTTTAATACTCTCAGATTTCATCTAGAGTATAAAAACATATAAACTGAAAATTTTTGAACGAAATTTTAGGGTAGAAACTTGAAAATTTGCAAAATACATTTAAAAAATCTAGAGATATTCATTTTTAAGTGTTTTTCTTTACACCCCCTGACCCTCCCCCTTACAATAATTAGCCTCTTTCTAAGCTGATTTTGGTAGGTCTATATGCTACCTTAGGGGTCTCAAAATATGAATTTTTTGTGATTAGTAATTTCGAAGATATAATCATTTGAAAAAAAAAAAAAATATGGCCGACAATTTGTTTTTAGCCCCCCCTTTTCGGACGCCAATGGATAAACAAATTAAATTATTTTTAGAGTTTGTCCTATAATCCTCTTATACCTCTGCTAATTTTCAGCTTCCTATCTGCATTCATTGCGGAGATATTAGCAAGTGAAGTGTTTGACTCTTTCCCTCCCCCCGCCTCCCCCTTCCACCTAACACGCCCCAAAATTTAGATAATGGAGCTCACTTACCCAATTAACAATCCACCGAAAAACGAAAATTCTACCTTTAAGGGTCTCGGAGATATGAGTCCATATATACGGCTTACAACGGCGAGGAGGGAATGAGTCAACTTACTAATATCTCCACTGCGAATGCAGATCGGAAGCTGAAAATCAGCATAGGTAGAGAGGGTTATGAGACAAGCTCTAAAAATAATTCAATTTTTTTAACCATTGGAGTCCGAAAAAGGGGGCTAAGAATTTTTTCTTCAAATGATTATATTTTCGGAACAACTTCATCGGAAAAATTATTATTTTAAGTCAAATTAGGTGGCATAGAGTTGCACTATTATCCACTGAATAGGAGGCCAATAATTACCAGGGAGAGGGTCAGGGGGTGCAAGCAAAAACACTTAAAAGCTAATATCTCATCATCTCTTACGGTATGTAATTAAAACTTAAAACATATATTGAGCTTTACTAGCAAAATGCATAACAGTAGTGAGGAGAAACGTGGAGCATTTCAAAAATGGCCACTTTTCAAAATTCAAAACAGGTATTAAGTTGCAATTCCAAAGGGGTATATAATGCATAATTTTAAGACAAGGTGGTGGAGCAGTTTACCAACAGCCGTCGCCGGTATCGGACGTTTTGCTCCGCTGTTTCTTTGTTCTCTGTGATTTTATTTTATTTCTATTGATCTATTCGACTACGTCAAATCAAAAAGAAGAAAAACTTAAAGCACAGTGTACGCGAGTTTTTGTTGGGGGTAGCCAAGGAATCCAGCAACATCTCATCCCACATGGACAGCTACCTACCATCCAATCTATCAGCTAAGTTCCTAAATGTTGGCTAACGGGTCGTGGGCTGTGGATGCATGTACCTGTTAAGGCCTAGTACTAGCGGGTACATTGCACCCATTGGTTTTTTGCAAGCCCCGACCCGTAGTTGTATTGAAATTGTTGAGTACCATTTGACATTGTTGTATGTGTTTGATTTTTTTCGGTTACATATAATTTTATAGCAAATTTCTTTGAAATTGACTTCCCTCCCTTTTTTTATACATATTATTGACTACTATTAAATATAGTTACAGTTTGTAGTACACACTGTGCGTTGGACGTCTTGAAGTGTCCCTACTACTAGTCAATTTAATTTTGTTAAATTTAATCTGTCTCTTTTGTTATTTTAATTTCATTTTTTTTTTTTTCGTTTTATTTATCTTAATTTTTAGTTTTCTATTTATTGCTTTGCTATGGCAAATTTTAAAATTGAGCAACTGAATGTTCGGGGTTTGAGTGGTGCCTATTTATCTCTGTACATCCATACCCAAATTGCCAGACCAGATGTATTAGCCCTTTGTGAGGCCAAAGTGCTACCAGGTAGTGAGCAGTTTCTTACTATCCTTGATTACCATCTCATACCAAATTTTTCCAGCAGCGGAGTATCGCTATATATATGCGATGATGTATTATAGCTTTTCAAGTTGTTTCCCATCTAGGCACTTGGTTCAACTCAGAAGTTTAACTACTCTTGGGTGAAACTTCAGGTCCAAGGCAAATTATTTTCTTTTGCTATGCTTACAGAAGCTTACAGTCCGACATTGACTGTAGCAAGCACAAGAACAGAATTGGATAAGTTGTCTGAGTCTATTCAAGCGTTGTATGATACAAACTCTGGCGTTGAAATCGTTACAGCGGCGATTTCAACGTTCATAATAATGCCTGGCTGAAACATTCTACGAATCCGGGCCAACAGGTTCAAGACATTGAGCTCTTTGCTTCACTAAATGGACTAGTGCAGTTGGTAACCGACCAACTCGATTACCTGAAATAGCAAAGCATGCTTCAAGCTTGCTTGACATTTTTTTAACGCATCATCCCGACAAATATGCTGTTTCTGTGATATCACTATCCCCATTTGGGAATACTGATCAATTTCTGATCAAGCATAATTTCCGATTACAGCGGTAAATACCTTAAAAGTCAAAGTGCTTCGAAGAACCATCTGGTATTACAAACATAACAGAATTATGATTGGGCTTAAAGCCCAATCATATGATACTCTAGATGAGATGGAAATGACTTTAATATACCGGAAAATATGTCATCTCAAATTCTTTCGGATAGTGAATATTTATAATTTTTAAAGAAATTGATCATAGTTTTCCTTAAATTGGGGCATTTGTATGGGAGGTGGCAGAGGAAATGGAGCATTTAAGATGATTTTGAAACTGCTCATCATCATCCTTATCACCATGCTTTGATTCAATTCCAAAGTCGATAGCTGTCATATACTTGAAGGAGAAATGCTTTTCTTGAATTTATAATACAGATATTTGTATGGGAGGTGGTAGAAGGAGTGAAGCAGAGCTAATAATTTTTTCCAACACTTATTTCAATTACTAAGAAACAAATTCTGGCAAAATTTAAAGTTTGTACTTTTTCTAGTTTGAATGGAAATCGATAAAATGCATTTAACAAAAATTATGCATTTGTATGGGAGGGGGTAGAAGGAGTGTACAGATCAAAACAATTTTTTTTTGTATTATTAATATTTTTATTAATATACTTTAGACAAAATATCAAGTTGATAGCCTTAACACTTTCGAAGAAAAATAATTTAATTTAAATTTCAAAATTTCGTAAAATTTGTATGGGAGGGGCTAGAAGGAGTGAGGTGAAGTTTATAGTTTTTTCAACACTTATTGTAATTATAAAAAAAATAACTCTGGCAAGATTTTGTGTTTTCAGCTTTACTAGTTTCAGTGAAAATCGAATATATGTATTTCTCAAAATTGTCCATTTGTATGGGAGGGGGTACAAGGAGTGAGGGGATCGGATTAATATTCCGTCATATTAATAACATCTATATAATAATACTTTGACGTAAATTTGAAGTTGATAGCTTAAACAATTTCAGAGAAAAGTCAATTTCTTAATATTTCGAAATTTCATGAAATTTGTATGGGAGGGGGTAGAAGGAGTGGAGGGATGTGGCCCGTTCACGAACTTAAAGTTACTTTTTTGCTAAAAATGACACACAACAAATTTCAGCACGATAGCTCTAAGCGTTAGAGAGTTATGTTGTAGACAGACGGACAGACGGACGGACAGCAACTCGCTCCAGCCAAGATTTGACAATAAGCATATTTACTCGAAAAAGTTAAAAGCTATTGATCTAAAATTTGGAATATATTATTCTTATACCAATTTCAATCTATGGTATAAAAATTATTTTAATCTCCCTACTCCTTCTACCACCTATCATATAAACTGCACTTTTTCATGAAATATATATTTACTCAATACGTATAAAATTTATCGAGCTGAAATTTTGAACAAAGTCTTTATTTATAATTATCAGTAAGACCAAAAAAAATAAACTGCCAACAAGTCGGGCGAGACTTTATTATTCTTGCGGCAAGTTGCGGATGAGTGGAAAGTCAATATGCAGGTTAGAGTGGTTAGGGAAGGCTAAGTGAAAGGGAGTTCTTGGGCAGGGCTGTTGCTAATTTAACAATATTTCATTCGTTTCTGCAAGTTTCGGTTTTTATGAGGGGAGGAGGAGGGGTAATAGTAAGGGTGGGTGGATGTTAATAGCTTTTTAATTAATTGCTTGAATCACGTCCAATATTCTCTGTATGGAATGTGTTTCATAGACGAAGTTGCATAGAATTTTCATAAAATTCGGTGTATTTTACATTCACGAAACCGAACATTTGTATGGGAGGGAGTAGAGAAGGTAAGGGAATCGTAAAATTTGATATGTAGTTTTTTTCGATTCCCTTGTAAGGTGCTTGTATAAAATTTCAAGTTCGTAGCTTTTAGTTTGTTGGTTATTAGTTGATTTAATGAAATTGGTCGAAATCATAGTTTTGTATGCGAGGGGGTAGAAGGGCAAGCGCGATTTCAAAACTTTTAAAGCAACTTCATTTGAATTATTTTTATAAGTTTTTTTGCAAAATTTGAAATTGATAGCCTTTAAGAGTTAGCTGATAACTGATTTCTTAAAAATGGTCGAAAAAATAATTTTGTATGGGAGGGGGTAGAGGAGGTAAAGGAATCGTAAAACTTATGATGCAATTTTCTTTTTTTTTCTGTTGCAAGGTACTCGTACAAAATTTCAATTTCGTAGCTTTTAATTTGTTGGTTATTAGTTGATTTAATGAAATTGGTTGAAAACATTCTTTTGTATGAGAGGGGGTAGAAGGGCAAAGGCGATTTCAAAACTTTTAACGTAATTTTATTTCAGTTATTTTTGTAAATTTTTATGCAAAATTTCAAATTGATAGCTTTTAATAGTTAGGTGATAATTGAATTCTTAAAAATGGTCGAAAAAATAATTTTGTATGGGAGGGGGTAGAAGTCTTAAGGGTTTTCGACCAGTTCATATTTCGTATATTTAGGGATTTCTTTTAAATGCTTTTCGCAAATTTTTAAGTTTCTACCCTAAAATTTCACTCAAAAATTTTCAGTTTATGTGTTTTTTTCAATGCACATGAAACACCTTGTGCACGTTAGATTGGAGGGGTCGGTTTATAACAATTATGGATCAAGTTATTATTATTTTTGTATGTATATCAAATAGAGGTATTCACATGCAAAATTTCAACTTTGTATCTTTCAACAGAGACCTAATAAAATCACTCACAGTTTTCGACATTTTTGCTTATCACCTCCCTCCCCTTACACCACCCAACTTAAAATTGTCAAAATTAACCATTTTATAACTCTATAATCTGACAAATTTTCGATTTGATATCTGTACTATTTTTTGAGATATAAGGATTTGTAATTTTGAAAAGTGCGCCATTTTTGAAATGCTCCCCATTTCCCCTTACTACTATTATTTTAAGATGTTATATTTTTATACTCTAGATGGAATCTGAGAGTATTATAAGTTCGCTCTAAGGTTTGTAACGCCAAGAAATAAGGCTCGGAGAAAAAAATGATGAATACAGAAGTTAATATTATCACTCAAAAATTTCAAAACCGGATGTCCGTCCGTCCGTCCGTCCGTCCGTCCGTCCGTCCGTCCGTCTGTCCGTCCGTCCGTGCGCTCTCTAGCTTGAGAACGCGTTGAGCTAGAAAGTTCAAATTTTGTACACGTCGTTTTTGACAAAAAAGTAAGGTCAAGTTCGTGAACGGGCCAAATCGCTCCACCCCTTCTACCCCCTCCCATACAAAATGACACAATTACGCAATTTGACAATAAACGGATTTGCTCAAAAAGTATAAAAGTTATTGGCCTGAAATTCAGAATTTATTACTTTTATGATAATATCAATCTATCATATAAAAATTGTGCGTGTCCTCCCCCTCCTTCTACCACCTCCCATACAAACTGTACTTATCATGAATTACTCTAAGCCAATTTCCTCAGTGCTTATAAAATTCAGCGAGCTGAAATTGTGCACCAAATACTTATTTAAAATTGTTAGTAAGGTCAAAAAAAATGAGATGATTAACTTCACCCCTTCTACCCCCTCCCATACAAAATGACACAATTTTGCAATTTGACAATAAATGGATTTACTCAAAAAGTATAAAAGCTATTGGTCTCAATTTTGGTGTATATTACTTTTTTAATGATTTAAATCTACAGTACAAAAATTATTTGCTTCCCCCCTTTCCTTCCACCCCCTCCCATACAAACTACACTTTTTCCTGAAATGCTCTAAGCCGATTTTCTCAGAACATATAACATTTGTTGAGCTCATATTTTGTAATAAATATTTAATTAATATTATTACTAAAATGAAAAAAAAAATATTTGATTTGCTTCACTACTTCTATCCTCTCCCATACAATATGACACAGTTTCACAACTTCACAAAAAATCGATTTTCTTGAAAATTATGAATGGCACTAGTCTGAAATTTAAGGGATGCCAATTTTATAATATTCCTAGTTATTTCTGAAAAAATCATCAAAATCCCCCCACTCTTTCTACCACCTCCCATACAAACTGCACATTTTCACTAAATCAAACTCACTAATTTTCTCAGTTCCCATTCAGTTTTTGGAGTAAGCATTTTGTATAAAACATTTTCATAGCTACTTTAGCATGATGTCGAAAAAATTAGTACAATGCTATCATCCCTTCTAACACTCCCCATACAAAATTTCTTGGGATCACAAAAAATTCTATTTCATCTAGAGTATCGTAAGATTGCGCTTTACGCGCAATCGTAGCCCTGTTATGTTTTGTTGTAATTTCCTAGTATAGCTTAATATACGTTTCGAGTTTCAATTACATAGCTTAAGAGATAGTTGAGATTTTCATTTTTAAGTGTTTTCTTTGCACCCCCTGGCCTTCCCCCTTACAGTAATGAGCCACTTTCTAAGCAGATTCCGATGGAACTATATGCCACCTTGACGGTCTCAAAATATGAATTTTTTACGATAAGTAATTTGGAAGATATAATCATTTGAAAAAACAATTCGGCTGACAATTAGTTTTTAGCCCCCCCCCCCCTGTTCGAACGCCAATGAATAAAAAAAATTAAATTATTTTTAAAGTTTGTCCCACAACCTTCTCTATATCTGTACTGATTTTCAACTTTCTATCTACTTTCGTGGTGGAGATATTGGCAAGTGTAATTTTCGTCTTTTTCACACTCTTCTTCGTGAGTTTTCTATAGCTACAAACATCATGCGTTTTACATGTTTTCAATCACATATCAGGAGCATCCAAACTTTTCAGGAAAATCGACAGACAGACAGACAGACAGACGGACAGACGATCACTTAGAATCGATGTTTTTGAGCGACAACAAATAGTTTTGTACCCTTGGCGGCTCTGTGCGAGCATTATTGCTTAGCGTTACAAACGGTAAGGCAAACACAATATACTCTCAGATTTCATCTAGAGTATAAAAATCTCCTAAATTGATGCTTATCCTGAATTTAATTTCTTATTTGAATCCCTCAAAGCCCGCAATAAGAAAAATACCAATCCTTATACGAAAACAGGTTCCATCCCGAACAACTTACATTTTCCAATATTTAAACCGGAATACATGTCTTTAGTTCGCTATGTCATGCAATTTCCCATAGATGGCTCTGCTTTAATTGATCCGGATTAATCAATATCGATCTCCATCCACACCTTTATGCCATTAATGAGGTGTCAACGTGATTGTCGATTGCTACTAAGCTTATTTCACAAATTGTTTAGACCCCAGGGGGATAAAATGTGCATAGAGCGACAATAATGCCTACTTAAACCTTTACTAACATGCAACATAAGTGATAGTTTCCCGCGCTTTAATTTCAAAACGTGATGCCCTTTTATGTACTAGTGGTCTTGATTTAAACTACATCATTAAAATAACTTACGTATGATTCGAAACTATTCAAAGAATTTCATTTAATCAGTTAATTGTCACAAGAAATCATTCTTGTTTCGATTGCAAAAATAGTTAAAAAAAAAATAATATTTATTTATTTTTTATTTATATTTTTATATATATTTATTTATGCTCTCTCTCTCTCTTTAATTAAGTGCCAGTTATTTCTTAATTGCTTGATTTAGTTGGCACGTTTCGAATTACTTTAATTTCTCGAGAGACGAGAGTTAAGAGGAATTTTGCGTTTTTTCTTCTTTTGATGTGGTTAGATGTCTGGGATATTGGAATTAATTTTATTAAAAATTTTAATTGAAAAGAAGTTTTTAATTAAATCGCTTGGCTTGTGTGCATTTTAATTATGGCGCCATTAAGTTTTTAGTTTTGTTAAGACGAGAGCGAATGTTTTAGCAATAAATTAAATAGAAACAATTTTGATTTAAATTTCATTTTATTCCTTTTTAAGGAATTTTTTGATTTTGTGAGTATATAAGTTTTAGTTTGAAATTAATTATTACATACTAGCAAACGTCCGTGACTTCGTCCGCATAAAAATCACAATAATAAGCAATTTTTGAGAGTGTAGTAAGTAAAACGATATGTAGGATATATAATTTGCCCACTTTAATGGCTCCTTGAACTCAATGTTTTGTATTTTGATGGAATCAAAACCATAAATTATTAATAATGGAACTATGATACTCGCATTTGAATGGGACAGGCTCGTGATCAAATCCAACCCGTAATTATATACATAATTATAACTTGTGTTAATTGAAAAAAAAAGATCAAATAAAATAACATTAAGCTTAAAAACATAACAGGACTACGATTGTGCGTAAAGCCTAATCATACGATATTATAGATGGAATCGAAATTTTTGTGGTCTTAAGAAATTTTGTATAGGGAGTGGTAGAAGAGGCGACAGCACGGAACTAATTTGTTTCACATCTTGCTAGAGTAGCTTTAAAAATGTTTTGTACCAAATTTAAGCTTCAAAGATTGAGTAGATACTGAGAAACTTAGTGCATTGAATTTAATGAAATTGTGCAATTTGTATGGGAGGTTGTAGAAGGGTTGGAGGTTTTTGGTGATTTTTTGAGAAAAAACTATAATTATCATACAATTGATATATTTTAAATTACAGATTTGAATTTTTATAAAGTTGTGGAATTGTGTAACATTATATGGGAGGGGGTTGAAGGAGTGAACTTACTCGGTTAATGTGTTCCCTATATTAATAATAATACTAATTAAGGATTGAGAACAAAATTTTAGCTTGATAAAAGTATAACATAGTATATACATATTTCATGAAAAAGTGCAGTTTGTGCGGCGTACTGGAGATGGCGGATGGCAGACGGCGTACAGACAGACGGATTTCAGGTTAGCAAATTTTTTTTTCCAAGTCGATTACAATACTTTATTATTAAAATAATAGAGTAAAATTGATTTGGTTTTATTGTTTTCAAAGTGACAATGGAAGATTTAAGATTAAAATTTCAAAATTTCGCCCTTAAAAATAAAGTTAAAATCTTCCACTGTCATTTTCTGCCCACAGGTTTTTTATTTAATATATTAACAAGGTTTCACACTCTACTTTAAAATTCCGTACAAAAATTAGAAAAGTTTGTTTTATTAAAGAAATGGATTTTAGCAATAAATTTCAAGAATTTGAAATTTTTTTCTTAAAGATAAGTTTTAAATTTTATTCCGAATAAAACTAGAAATCATTTGACTGATGAAAAAGAAAAAAATGTTTTAATCAACTCCCAGATTTTCTGTTAGTTTTTTGAAATTAGAGATTTATTCAGTAACTACAGAGATCTGTTAAATTTCTAAAATTAAGTTATATAAAAAAAGCTGACGAAAAATTGGGCGGAATTTTTAGTTAAATTCAAACAATCATCCACAAATAAGCACACTGAAGATTTTTAGTTGCCCACTCTCTAGTACAGCTTTGTTATCTGTTACTAATAGAAGCTTTGTCGGACAACCATTTGCACAGGAAAGCACTTGGTCAGCGCTCTGGTATGAAAGTGTCGATATTGTTCTCTCCGTACGGTTCTTTAATAGTAGATGTTTTTTATCTTATCTGGTATAACACTCCTACTCAAATTATTTCACATATATTCTGGTTAAATGCTTTTGCTCAGGTGTAGCCTAGTGGGTAGCGTGCAGTTCTACAATGCGAAAGTAGGAAGTTCAAATCCTGGTCGACGTAAAATTTTAGCACACTACTTGCGCGGATATATTTTGGTCACCTCAGAGTGTGAAAATAAAAATTCGTAGATAGAGGGTTTTGAGGAGGGCTTACAAGCCTTTCATAATAACAATCAAAGTGGTAAGAAACCTAAAATTCAGGAGGCCAAAGCTCGATTTGAGCTGTAATGCCATTAAAAATGAAGAAAGACTTCTTGATGTCCATAAGATAATTTGTATGGTCGGTACAAGACTATCTTTTACGGAATCCAGCCAGATAAATACAATACGTTTATCGAAAATGTTGCATTTTTCTGTTGTTTTTTTTTCACTGTAGCTGGAACACGAGGGGAGGTCTAATTTGCCGCAGAATGAAGGGGATGGGAGAAATATTTTTATCTGGAGGTATTTTTACACTCATTACAGGTACAAATAACAAGTTTCTGTCAAATCGAATTGCTAACATTTTAGCTATCAACAAGTGAATCGGAAAGAAAACGTTAATTATGGACAAAATTGAGTTTCATGCAGTCATATAGTTTCTTACTAAGCAAGGAAAAACGCCACAAATTATTTTAGAAGAAATGTCATCTGGTTACGGGGACTCTTGCGCTGGAAAAACGAGTGGCATAGTTTATTCGCGCAAAGCAGGGAGTCAATTGAAGATGATGAACGCTCGCGGCGGCCATTTCCTCAAAAATCGTCGAATAAGTGGAGAAACTAGTTCTCGAAGATGCCCTTAAAGAAGAAACAAATCACAATAATGGTTGGAGTATCAGATACAACCATTTTGAATATCCTGCACGTTCATCTCGGCATGTCGAAAGTCAGCGGAAGATAGGTACCGAGAATATTCTCAACGGTTCAGAAAATCAGCGCGTCGAGTGTTCATGAGATTTCTTGGATCTTTGTACAGGGATGTAATTTTGACCCGGATTGTTACTAGAGATGAAACTTGGGAGACTGAATCAAAGCAGCAGTCAATGCAGTGGGTCCATAAAGGCGCTTCACCTCCCAAGAAGTTCAAACCCCGTCGGAAAAATCATGGCCACTATTTTTTGGGATTCAGAGGGGGTTGTGATGATCGACTATAAAGAAGAAAGACAAAATATCACAGAGGATACTATGCCAGTCTGTTACAAAAAATAAAAAGATGGTTTGGTGAATGTTTTCACAGTGCATTTTGAAATGAAAGAAAAGATTTCCAGATTCTACACTGTTATGCTTTATTATTCGTGACGTTTCGGTCTCTGCTGAGATATAAAGTTTGATAAAGGTCTCAGCAGAGACCGAACCGTCACGAATAATAAAACATAACAGTGTAGAATCCGGAAATCTTTTCTTTCAATAAAAAGATGCCATCAAAGAAACAGAAGAGGAAAGTAAACTCGAGGTGTGTTGCTCTTGCACGACAACGCACCTGTTCACAAAAGTCGCAATGGCTGCCCTACAGTAATGTGGCTACGGAATACTGAACCATTCCCTTGTAGTCGAGATCTGACCCCTTCCAATTACTATTTGTTCCCAGAAGTGAAGAAAGAACTTTGGGGAATAAAATTTACCAACGGTGAAGAGGTGAAGTCGGCAATTCCAGCCTATTTTGAATGCCTTGATAAATTTTTTTGTTATAAGGAGTTAATAAACTTTATGAGAAATATGATAAATGTATTAGGCTTAAGGAAGAACATATTGAAAAGGAAAAATAATAACTTGTTTAATCGTTCCCTTCTTCCCTATCATTCCGCGGAATTTTTGACCTTCACTCGTATAAAAGGCCATGTCCGTGCAAAACAGTTTTAGTCTAAATTATTATTTTTCATTTATGCGTACTACCTAGTATTATGCACGTGCAAATTTTGAACTCTGAACTAAATCAAAACATAAGAGAATTATGATAATGATGGCGTAAAATCCAATCCGATGATGCTCTTGCTGAAATGGGCAAGAGTTTAATGTATCGGAAAATCCGTCATCTCAAATTCTTTCGAATATTGAATAGTGACTTTTGTATGGGAGGTGGGTGAAGCAGTGCGGAGAGGTATGTTACTTTTGTAAATGACACCCAACGTGGTATGCACTAGAATCTTTCAAAATTACGACTTAATATTCAAAGTGGATCTTGATTTATATTCATTTTCTTCAATGGCACTATAGCCTAAATGGAACCTTCGCCTCCTTACCTTGAGATTTCTTATAGTCCAAGAGCCCTAGAACAAAAATAATAGCAGAAAGAGATAAGGGTATGAAATACTTATAATGATATAACATTGTGTAAGTGAAGTGAATTGAAGTAAATTAATTTCAAATCTGGTGCCAAATGAGTCTGGTGTAGTGGAACAAAAAAATAATTCGGAGATATCGACACAAATTTGGTGTCATTATCTTTTGTAGAGCTCTATACGAATATTTAATTATTTCTCGCAGTTTTAAATTGTTTTGTAACAGTTTTACAAAATATTTTATAAAATTTATAATACCGTCAAATTTTTATTTGTAACACAGGGAACAAATTACATGGAAACAAATTATATTTTCGTAAAGTGTTCAGCGAGACTTTTCGAGTGACACCAAGTTTGTGTCTCTATCTTCAAATTACTTTTTTGTCCCGTTTGGTTTTTTGGAATTACTTTTTTTGTCCTTTATTTTAGTTACACTGGGTTTATCATTACATGTGTTTCATATCATTGTCGCTTTTTGTTGTTATTTTTTGTTCTAGGGTTCTTGCTCTATCAATACTGTATTTGTTACTACGGAAGCATTGTTTGTCCTCCGCAATACCGTTTATCTACAAATTTTCATTTTTACAGATTGAGGTAGCCTAGATATATCTCTGCTGGCAGAAAGCTTTATAAGTCGACCGGAATTTGAAATCACGACCTTCACATTGTAAACCAAAACGATACCCACTAGGCTACACGCAGGATTTTCAGTTATTTTGGTTTGAAATTTAAAAAGATCACAAATTTGAAAATGACTCCAATACTCACCCACTAGTGCTACATACATAAAAAACATTTTGTTGCTATATTTTGCTAAGAAAGTTTTATATGCTTGAATATTTATCTTTCGAAAGATAGTAAAAAAAATAATTTTTGAACGTTTTTCTTCTTGCCCTCGCTGTTTCTTCGCTCCAAAATATTTATCGTTTTGTATTTCGATTATGGGGTGCTGTGCGTCGCTTACATTGTCCTAAAATATTATTCAGTATTCACAAAGATACAGTTATTTGAAAAAAAAGACAAATAATAATAATGTGAAAAATCGGGCAACGTTTGGGCGGTACTGTAACAGTATATTTTTCGGTTCTACCATCCTCCACGGACAGCAGATATTTCCTAAAAAGAAAAGAAAATGTTTTTAAATCATTTGAGCTTAATAGTGCGACATTTTCCAATTTCCCAATTGTTTCATAAATTTGGTTTCTGTAGCTATTTCTTTCGATAAATTACTGCAGTTCGAAAAATATACGTAATTAGGTATATATGCATATGCGTGTCCGAATTTAACTCGAAGGTGGCAGAACCGATTCTAATGATACTTTCACAGATTGTTGCATCGTTCAAACGCATTTCTCTAGATGATTTAAGCCTCAGCCACAAAGTCCATGTGTTGACCGCATTTTAGCTAACTAGGCACTACTGGAGACAGTTGAGATGCTAGAAACCCTTAGAAATTGCGTACAGTTCTTTCAACCCCTAGAAGTCACGAGGACTTGACGAAGTCTTTCCTGCTATGATCCAGCATGCGGATGAAGCGATAATTCAGAACCTGGTTGACATATATAAAGCATGCATTACTCTCCCCCACATACCGAAGCTATGGCAGAAGTTAATGTGGTTTTTATACCTAAACCAGACGGAGCCTCGTATAATACCCCCAAGTGTGATGGGTAGATAAAATCATTTGAAGAAAAAATAAACTGCCAACAAGTCGGGCGAAACTTTATTATTCTTGGGACAAGTTGCGGATGAGTGGAAAGTCAATATGCAGGTTAGAGTGGTTAGGGAAGACTAAGTGAAAGGGAGTTCTTGGGCAGGGCTGTTGTCAATTTAACAATATTTCATTCGTTTCTGCAAGTTTGGGTTTTTATGAGGGGAGGAGGAGGGGTAATAGTAAGTGTGGGTGGATGTTAATAGCTTTTTAATTAATTGCTTGAATCACGTCCAATATTATCTGTATAGAATGTGTATCATAGACGAAGTTGCATAGAATTTCCATAAAATTCGGTATATTTTACATTCACAAAACCGAACATTTGTATGGGACGGGGTAGAGAAGGTAGAGGAATTGTAAAATTTGATATGTAGTTTTATATCGCTTCTGTTGTAAGGTGCTTGTATAAAATTTCAAGTTCGTAGTTTTTAGTTTGTTGGTTATTAGTTGATTTAATGAAATTGGTCGAAATCATAGTTTTGTATGGGAGGGGGTAGAAGGGCAAGCGCGATTTCAAAGCTCTTAAAGCAACTTCATTTGAATTATTTTAAGAAGTTTTTATGCAAAATTTTGAAATTGATAGCCTTTAAGAGTTAGCTGATAACTGATTTCTTAAAAATGCTCGAAAAAATAATTTTGTATGGAAGGGGCTAGAGGAGGTAAGTGAATCGTAAAATTTGTGATGGAATTTTCTTTCTTTTCTGTTTTTTGGTGCTCACACAAAATTTCAAGTTCATAGCTATCAATTTGTTGGTTATTAGTTGATTTAATGAAATTGGTCGAAATCATACTTTTGTATGGGAGGGGGTAGAAGGGCAAGCGCGATTTCAGAACTTTTAACGTAATTTCATTTCAATTATTTTTGTAAGTTTTTGTGCAAAATTTCAAATTGATAACTTTTAATATTTAAGTGATAATTGATTTCTTAAAAATGGTCGTAAAAATAATTTTGTATGGGAGGGGGTAGAAGTCTTAAAGATTTTCGACCAGTTATTATTTTGTGTACTTAGAAATTTTTTTTAAATGCATTTCGCAATTTTTCAAGTTTTTACCTTAAAATTTCACTCAAAAATTTTCAGTTTATGTGTTTTTTTCAATGCACATGAAACACCTTGTGCACGTTAGACCGGGGGGGTCGGTTTATATCAATTATGGATCAAGTTATTATTATTTTTGTATGTACATTAAATAAAGGTATTCACATGCAAAATTTCAACTTTGTATCTTCCACCAGAGTCCTAAAAAAATCACTCAAATTTTTCGACATTTTGGTTTATCACCTCCCTCCCCTTACACCTCCTAACTTAAAATTTTTATCAAAATTAACTATGATGTAGTTCTACAATCTGACAAATTTTCGATTTGATATCTGTACTCTTTTTTGAGATATAAGGATTTGTAATTTTGAAAAGTGCGCCATTTTTGAAATGCTCCCCATTTCTCCCCACTACTATTTTGTCAAAATGTTATATTTTTTTTATATTTTGCCAGTAAAGCTTAGTACAGTCCTATCTTAATGGTCTCAAAATATTAATTTTTTATGGGAAGTAATTTCGAAGATATAATCATTTGAAAAAAAATTCGGCCGACAATTGGTTCTTAGCCCCCCCTTTTCGCACCCCAATGGATAAAAAAATTAAATTATTTTTAAAAGTTGTCCTATAAACTCCTCTATATGTGTGTTGAATTTTAGTTTCCTAGCTGTAACCATGGTTGAGATATTTGAATTCGTATTTTTCGGTTTAAGCGCTCCCCCTGCCTCCCCCTGAACTTGTACACCCCCCAAAATGAGTATCCGCCTGAGATCCGCAACTACCTATAATCCCTATAAAAATGAACTTTCTATCTTGAAGGGTTTGGGAGTTAATGTGCGCTGAGCGTACACGTCGGCGTACGGCGGACGGCGTACGGCGGACGGCGGACGGCGTACGGCGTACAGACAGACGGACTTTTTTTTTTGCATTTTCAGGGTAGCAAAGTTTTTTTTTTCTTGTGTCGATCACAATACTTTATTATTAGAATAATAAAGTAATTGGTCGACAATTGGTTTGTATCTTCTCTTTAATTTGGGCCACAATGAATAGAAAAAATTTAATTATTTTTGAAGGTACAGGTTCTACATTATTTTTCAGCTCTGTAACGAAAATCCTATTGCAAAGCCGCACTATCATCAAATATTTTTAATAGGGCTTCTTTGAGTCAGGTAGCATCTTTCCGGATGCTTAGAAGCATTAGGGTGGTACAAAAATTAACCCGAAAAAGCACCCATCCTTGATGATTACTGCAATTGACCAAGCGAGAGGCATATATGAGAGTGATAAGCTCTTCATGTCGATGATGAGCAGTTCCAGGACCAGGGCCATATTGTGACTTTCTATTCTTCACCCATCACTACCCAAATTTCTAATTTGAGCCTTGGTTGAGATAATCAAATTTACGATTTTCGGTTCTAGCCCTCTCCTCACTATTTCTATAAGACTTGCGCCATCTAAATTTTGAGTCTGCCTAAGATTAGCCTCGTCTACAATCAACTCAAAATGAACTATCTATCTGCAATGATTTGAGAGTTATTTTACTCTGAGTGCTCACGTACGGAATACGGCGTTCCGCCTGTCTGTCTGTCATGTAACGTGAAAATAAAATTCAGAATAGCGCATTTTGTTTTCCCAAGTCGACCACAATACTGTATTTTTGGAATAATAAAATAAAAACCAAGTTTCACCGTTAATGCACTAGCATTTTCAAAATTTGAGTCTTTTTTTTAAATTCAACGGAAATAACAGAACATTATAAAAATCTATAAATAAGACAACCGTAAAAACTATTCATTCAAATTTTGAAACAAAAGATTTAAGCGAGTAATCTAATTTTTGAGCGAAACATCACAGTCGAAATCAAATCTCAAATTCCATCACAGTATATTTATATATAAAGAGAAGTTGGTAATTTTTTTAAAAATAACTGTAACTGTAATATAAATAATTCTGCCAAAAATTCGTCTTATTAGCTTTGCTACTATCAATGATAATCGAAGAAATGCATTTCTGTAATTTATGCAGACAGACTGTCACTCGCAAGCGAGGTTTATGAGCGACCAGCTAGGGTGTAGCCTAGTGGGTAGCGTGCTGGTTTTGTAATGCGAAGGTCGTGAGTTCAAATCCCGGTCGACGCAATATATAATTCCAGCACATTGCCTGCTTGGATATACCTTGGTCACCTCAATCTACGAAAATAAAATATTCGTAGATAGAGGGTTGTGCGAAGGGCTAACAACGCTTCCACAATAAATAATGAAAAATGTAAAGGAACCTGAATGTCAAGAGGCCAAGGTCCAATTTGGGCTGCAGCGCCATTGTAGATGAGATGAGATGAGACAAAAATGTCTGTACCCTTAGTAATTCTGAACGAACATTATTTATTAGCGTTACAAACGTCAAAACAAACACAATGTACTTTAAGATTTCATCTAAAGAAATAAAACCATTTTTAGAGCCCCAACTAAAAATGTGTCATTTTGGCACGGTCCCAGCATTATTAATAATTTTTGCATATAGTATCAAGCGATCATAAATAACAATAACTAATTTTAATCTTCTAAGAAAATAGAAATTCAAAGATATGAAAAAAATAAAATAAAATCGTTTGCATCTGCACGTGATCATCTCGGTTTCTATCGACTCATCTTCTCTGACCTAAAATTGGTTACGGAGTTCAATTTTCAATGAAGCTGACCATCGAAGAATTGCATTTCCGTTCGATTCATCATTTCAAATTATTCTCGAAGAAGTTCAAGTTTTTTTTAGGGTCCCGAGAAAATTTCGGTCTCTCTGTACTGAAAATGCATACTTACCTACCTACCTTATTTCCATCGATAAATTCTCAAAAATCGAATTGCAAAGCGATTTTACACGCTCGTCCGTTATTAACGTTGCCTTTTATAAAAAAAGGACATTGAAATTTTCTTGGTCCTTTTTTTTCTTTGAAATGAAAATCTTATTGAAAATATTTCTAGTCCGAAAAATTGATTCGTTCCACGTCCTATTCAACGGATAAGTTCCAGATGTTAGAACCACGAAATCGAAATTTCAACGCTAAATTTTTCGCGCTTACTTATGTTGTATCAATAGGTAATGCTGTTGTTTATTTAGGGACATTTTACGTTTATTAAGTGAATCGAATGATGAAGAGCTCTGGATTGTGTTTGTTTTATAAATGATTTTAATTTTGCAGGCTTATGAGTTTGTCTATAAATTTGAGCGAGAAAGTCAGGTATATCAACATAGAAATAATAGATAAATGAAAAATGTTGTAATTCTATCAATTTCGACGTTGTATTTTCCTTGTTGGTTTTTGGAATTTCATTTTAAGAAAATGTAAAATTGTTATGCATAGAATAATTGGAATGGATAAGAATGACGAACTCTTAATCACTTATTTGCCCTAACAGTATCGAAACTCTTACAAAACCAGTTACATTCCATTCAATCTTAATCTACTTTTTCTTTCACAATGACCTGAATTTTATCGTATTTAACATTAGCAACTAACGATCCGGCTACTTGAGTTCTATCTTAACTGCAACATGTTGCTAATTATAATGACCCTGAAAAACGTCTCAATAGACTCGGAACTCTAATCATCCGGACTGAACTAATTCTCAACTAAATATCATTAACTAAACGAGCACTTTACAAAGTACCTTCGGTCATGGAATTAAAATCGAATCATATAAATTAGTGCGTCACATGAACAACAACTGAAACTACTGATCATCTCATGTAACATAACAGAGTTAGATAATTTAAGCCCAGTCTTGGATAAGTGTCTCGAAGCCATTTACTCCTTGATGGTATTAAAGAGAAATTAACATTGCATTCATAAATTGCATGGTTAACGCATTAGGTGCGCGCGAGCGAGCGATCTCTATAAGTTAAGGAACTGTAGTGTAATATCTTGTTACTTGAGAAAAGATCTCGCACCTTAATGATGCCTTTTACGTGCTTATGTATAAAGTAAAGTATCTAGGTGGTTCGGAATGAAAAGAAAGAGGTAGGCGCATCATGACTATCGCACGGACTAAGGCAATTAAAATGAAATCATTCCATCAATCGAAGACGTCTACCTAATTGTCGAAGAAATTTGTCGGTCGCCTTTAAAGTGACTTTTTACATTTTGTGCGTCTACCAAGTCACCAAGAAGTCATTTATAATTTGTCTTAAAGTTTTGTAATAATCGGAATCCGAGTTCCTGTATCAGTTTTTCTAGACTAGTAACTCCAGAATATGGTTTGCCAGATAAATGGAGAGTTGTTTTATAGCTGAGAATCACGAATATCATCATTATTCTTACGTGCCTAGGAGTAATCAAGATTTTCCAATTAAATAACTGAATCAAATCGTTGGGTACCAAAAACCTGCCGTTCAACTTCCGACAACATTAACAAAATGTTTTTTCTTGTGAAAAAACCTACACACCTCTTTGCATTAAACTATGGCGCTACCTTAAAATCTTAGAGACAGTTAATTATGCGGGTATGTTAGAAAACTTTATAAGATGCCGACAAGGACCTCACTTGATAGGATCCTGCCCGGCTTTCGAACACCACACGTGCTAATGACAATCTCCTGTTTCTTTTTCTGATAAGAAATGGTAGGTACTGTGGCGTCGCTGCTCCTACTGGACCTCACTAATGCGGAAGATCTAAGGGCTTTTCCATAGAGGTGTATATCATTAAACAACAAGCATCTATACAGGATGAAAATTTACAACTTAGCACGTGAAAGAAAAAAAGGACAGGAAATTTTTCGTAAAGGTGAAGAGATGATTTGTTTTCTTTGATGATGCCGTAACGTGCGGTTCCTTTGTATCACACGTATTTTCGACGTTTCGCCAATTTTTATTCTGACTTATTTGATTGTTCAGGATGCGATCATGTTTGATGGTGGTCCAATAGGCTTTGAAAGGAAATTTATCGGCAGAATTAAGGGGCTTTGAATTATGTGTAAACGAGGTTAGAATAAATTTTTATGGTTATGCTTGAATTTGGTTGATTTAATATGTTATATAAAATTGGATTACCGGCTTTAGTCTGTCCTTGATGAAATCTAAGAGTATTGCGATTCCTCTAACGTTTGTAATGATATGAAATAAGGTTCTTACAGAATCGCCAAGAGCACCGAAAAGGTTTCTGTTGCTCGGGGTCTACATTCGAGTTATTGTCGGTCCTTCTGTCGGTCTATCTATCCATCTGTTTTTTGATAAAAATTTCACTAAACTTAAAAATACAATCATATTGACTTAGAAATATAATTTTATTACAACGAAAATAATGTCATTAAGGTGAAAAAAATTGTTTTGATCCGCGAATCTCTTCTACCCTTATTACATAAATGCACAATTTTGATATTTTCATGAAAACTAAACAAGGACAAAACATGAAATTTTTCCCCAATATTCCCTTTATAATAAATTCTCAAAAAATTATCAACTTCAAAGTAATCTTTCAAAAAAATTTCTGCTATTTCCATTGGAATATCATAGATCTTGATAAAAACATAACCGAAATAAACTGCCAACAAATCGGGAGCAACTTAATTATTCTTGGGATAAATTAAGGATCTACTGGATAAGGTGAAAATGAAAGTCTAAGTGAATTGGGGTTCTAGGTCTGAGCTATTGTAAATTATGTAAAACTTAAATGCGATTGCGATCAATGGCTCTAGTATACATAATCAATATTTCATTCGTTTATCTACGTAAGTTTACGTTTGTATTGAGGAAGGGAGGGAGATGCGTGGAAAGACTGGGTGTATGTTGATAAGTTTTTAAATGATTGCTTGAATCACGTTCAAAATTGTCTGTATGGAAAGTTAGTTTTACATATAAACGGTGTTGATTAGAATTCCTATGAAATTCGGTGTATTTTATATGCATGAAACCAGATATTTGTATGGGAGGGGGTAGAGAAGGTGAGGGATTCGCAAAATTTGTAATGCAGTCTTATTCAATTTCTCTTGAAAGGTGGCTGTTCACGTTCGTAACTTTTAATATGTTGGTTATAGATTAGTAGATTTATTGAAATTAGTCGAAATCATACTTTTGGCTGGGAGAGGATAAAAATCAATAGGGATTATAAAACTTTCAATGTAGCTTTGCTTTAAATATTTCTATACGTGCTTGCGCCAAATTTCAACTTAATAGCTTTGAATGGTTTGGTGATAAGTGATTTCTTAGAATTGGTCGAAAAAATGCTTTTGGGTGAGGGGGTAGAATTTTTCGAGGCATTCGACTAGTTAATATTTTAAAATTTAATGAATTTTTTTTAAATGGTTTTCCCAAATTTTGAAGTTTGTAGCTTAAAATTTTAATTAAAAATTTTGAGTTTCAGTGTTTTTGTTTTATTCCAAATGAAACCTCTTGTGCAGGTTAGGCCCTCTCTCCTTTGATGGATATCAGTTATTGTTCAAATTTTATTCTTTTCTTGTTATGTATATCAAATGGATGCATGAACAGGTAAAATTTGAACTTTGTACACAGCACTAAATAAGTCTTTTCAAAATTTTCGAATTGTTGCCTCACCAATTCCCTATCCTTACGCCCCGACCCTTTATTAAAGTTATTATAAGTCATATAGTTCTACAATCTGCCAAAACTTCAACTTAATATCTGCATAGGATTTTGAGATATTCCGATTTGAAATTTTGAAAAGTGCTCCATTTTACTTTATTATTCTAATAATAAAGTATTGTGATCGACATAGAAAAAAAATTGCTACCCTGAGATATTGTTTTTTCGCGTTTCATGACTAAAATAGCCTAAAAATGCAAAAAAAAATCCGTTTCGCCGTACGCCGTACATATGTTGTTCGATTTTGGGTGAATTGTTAATTTGGTAAGTGAGCTTCACTATCTATTATCTATTAAAATTTTAGGAGTGTCAGGTGGAAGGGGAAACCGGGGGAGGAAAAGAGTCAAAAATTATACTTGCTAATATCTCCACTAGGAATGCAGATAGAAAGCTGAAAATTACTACAGATATAGAGAGAGTTATGAGACAAACTTGAAAATAGTTTAACTTTTTTATGCGTTGGCGCCCGAAAGGGGGGGGGGCTAAGAACAAATTGTGGGCCGAATTTTTTTTTTAAACATTTTATCTTCGAAATCACTTACCATAAAAAATTCGTAGTTTGATACCATTAAGGCTGCATACAGTTACACCAAAATCAGCTAAGAATGAGGCTAGTTATTTTAAGGGGGAGGGTCAGGGGGTGCAAGAAAAAACACTTCAAAATTAATATCTCAACTATATCTTAAGAAATTTACTTGAAACTTAAAGAATATATTAAGCTTTTCTGGCGAAATACAAGAAAAATATAATAATAATATAATTTAGATTTAACAGTAGTGGGGTGAAATGGGGAACATTTCAAAAATGGTATAATTTCCAAAATTTCAAACCGTTATATCTCAAAACTAAGTACATATATCAAATCTTCGTCAGTTTTTAATTTTGGTCAAAATTTAAAGTTACGGGGTATAAGGAGAGGGTGGTGGTAAGCAAAAATATCGAAAAATTTGAATGATTTTTTTAGAGCATTGGTGAAAGATACAAAATTTCAATTTTGTATGTCGATACATCTATTTGATATACATAGAAAAAAAGTATTAATTTGTTCCACAATTGCTAAAAACCGACCCCCCCGTGCACAAGGTATTTCATGTGCATTGAAAAAAACACAAAATCTATAACTTTTTGGGAAAAATTTTAAGGTAGAAACTTGAAAATCTGCGTTTAAGACTTCTACCCCTTGCCATACAAAATTATTTTTTTGAATTATTACATAACTATTCAAATTTTGCAAAATTATTTCTAAAAACAGTTGAAACGAAATTGCTTCAAAACTTTTTAGATCGCGTTTGCCCTTTTACCCCCTCCCATACAAAAGTATGATTTCGACCAATTTCAATAAATCAACTAAGTAGCAATAAAGGGCCCCGCAAGGGGGTAGTTGTAGGATGAGGTTTTACCAATTTCTGCAACTATCTTTGGAGACTAGCGACTCCACGGACCTGAGGTAACTATCCCCCTGTGGGATGGGGGCGGTAGAATTCACCCACAGCCAGTCCTGCTTGCCCTAAAAATTGCAAATGGACACTCACTGGATCATGGGCTTATCACCCGTGATCTTAAGAACTAACTGATACGAGAAACGGACACAGCGCCTCGGATACGGACTGATTCTACGGTTACGACTTTTGGCATTCGAAAACGGATAATGATTGGCTTCTGGAACGTTCGAACATTGAATGACGGGGGAAGAGCTGGGTTTACTCGGTCCTTGCACTGCCAATCAGTGATCGACCGTGAAATGGAGCACTATGACATCCAAATCTTGGGCTTGAGCGAGGTCAGGTGGACAGGATCAGGAGAAGAACGAACCCCTAGCGGAAACACTATTCTGTACATTGGCCCTGAAAGTGAAGCCAGAAATGGCGTGGCGTTCGACCTTACACCGAGAGCGAGACACAGTCTCATTAGCTGGGAACCAATCTCGGATAGGATTATCGTCGTCAGGCTCAGGACGAGTGTCAGAAACGTTACAATTCTGCAGTGCTATGCACCAACTAATACCGCAACATCTGGTGACAAAGAGGAGTTTTATAGCCAACTGAGTGAACATGTTCCAAGATGTGATATTATTATCATCTCGGGAGATATGAACGCCCAGATTGGATCAGACAACACTGGACTTGAACACGTCATGGGGAGGCATGGTGACCCTTGGGTCGATGCGTTATGATCGTGGATTAAGACACCCGAAAAACGGCGAATTATTTGTGGAGTTTTGTAGTACTCGGCAAATGATTATCGGAGGGACCATTTTTCCACACAAGAGTCATCATAAAACATCTTGGGTTTCCCCTGATGGTATTACTCAGAACCAGATCGACCATTTGGCTATAACTCGCCGATGGAGAAGATGTCTCCTCGATCTGCGAGCGAAACGTGGAGCTGACGTGGGGAGCGGTCACCACTTGATGGTTGCCTGCTTGAGATTGTGTACAGCAGCTATCCGATGACCACAAATTCTTCAAATGAAGCGCAAGCTTAATGTGGATAAACTCAGAGATCCCAACAAAACACGCGAATACACCACCATTCTACACGAAAAGTCATCCACACTGGGAGAATATGAAATGCGCACACTCGACGACAATTGGGAGGCAACCAGAAACACTTTTCTAACTAGTGCTAAAGAAACTGTGGGATATGTGCAAAGCGGTGAGAAACCTTGGACATCGCAAGACACATGGGACAAGGTTGGCAATCGGAAAAAAGCCAAATTGGCAATCATCTCTCAACCCGATGTCAACCAACGAACGTCCGACCTGAGGCAGAACTACCGCGATGCTCATATACAGATTAAAAAGGCTGTTCGACGCGACAAGAGAAAGGTCATTGAAGATCTGGCAAACAAGGCAGAATCTGCGGCTTACCTTGGGGATATGGGTTCACTTTTTAAAATCATGAAACAGTTGATGAACAGGAATTTCACCGCCAACCACCTGGTGAGAGCTGTCAACGGAACTCTCTTTAATATGAGTGAACACCAGTTGCGGCGATGGAAGGAATACTTCTCTGATATTTTAAACATCTTGTCAGAGGAAGATATCCCAGAAACAGACCATCTACCAAACATCCAACCGCAACAATCCTCTATTAGGGACGATCTCCAGATAAGGAAGAGGTAGTTTCCGCCATTCGGTCAATGGTGGGAAGGAAAGCTTCAGGTATAGACGGACTACCAACTGAACTCCTCAAAGCGGACCCGGAAGTAACAGCCGATATACTCCTTCCACTCTTTACTGAGGTGTTGAATGAAGGAAGATATCCGACTGAGTGGAAGGAGGGCGTCATTGTGAAAATTCCAAAGAAGGGCGACCTTCGGGATTGTGGCAATTGGCGTGGTATATGTCTACTTACTGCCGTATCAAAAATTATGGCTAAGGCAATTCTCAATAGGATTAGTGATGTCGTCGAAGTTTATCAGGCTGGATTCCGTAAAGGGTCGTCTTGTACCGACCAAACAAATACCCTACGGATAATAGTAGAGCAGTCAGGCGAAATGGGTTCGCCACTACATCTCATGTTTGTGGACTTCGAGAAAGCTTTCGACAGCGTTAAGCGAGATTACATATGGAATGCTTTGCGTAGGAGAGGTATTCCAGATAAGGTCATAGCTATGATTAAAGAATCCTACGAAGATGCAAGGTGTCGCGTCTTGCATAGAGGAGAGCTGTCCGAGAGCTTCGCTGTGCAAATGGGTGTCAGACAAAGCTGCATATTATCACCAGCCCTGTTTCTGGTGGTAATAAATGACATCTTGAAAGCTGCACTGGAAGGTGGGGAAGGCAAAGGTCTTCAATGGAGACTATTTAATATCTTAAGCCATCTTAGTTATGCTGATTACGTATGTTTGCTTGCACATACCCGTTCGGACTTAGAGTCAAATGTTCGCTCGTTGCATTCTAAATGGAAAGAGGCGGGACTGAAAATAAATGTGCGTAAAACCAAGTACATGCACATGGGTTCGAACGCAAGTACACCGATTGTTCTTAACGGACAGGATGTAGAAGAGGTGCAAGATTTTTGCTATCTCGGAAGCATTGTCAGCATGGACGGCGGAGCCAAAAAGGATGTTGAGGCTCGGCTAAATAAAGCTCGTCAGGCCTTCGGTATCCGTTCCCCTTTCTGGAGTTAAGAGAGATCTCCCTTCGCACGAAGCTACGAGTTTTTGACGCATGCGTCAAATCCGTGTTGTTATATGGTTGTACTACGTGGAAAGGGACCGTTCGACTTACCAAGAAACTACACACTTTCGTGAACCAATGCCTCCGGCGCATTTTAGGAATATTCTGGCCAGAAGTGATCTCCAACGACGAACTTTGGAGTACATTTGGTCAGATCAAAATAGGCATTGAGATTCAAAGGCGGAAGTGGCAGTGGATCGGTCATACTTTGAAGAAACCAGAGCAAAACATCGCCAAACAGGCTCTGGATTATAATCCTCAAGGAAGAAGCGAGGAGTTGAGCAGGAGGCCAGAGGAATAAACAAGTCCTGGTAGCAGCTTAAGGCCAATGCTCAGGATCGCGACTTGTGGAAGAGAGTTGTTTCTGTCCAATGCCCCTATAGGCGGTTTTAATAGGAATTTGATTTGACCGCCTCCCATACAAATGTTTTTTTTTTCGTGAATTGAAAATACACCGGATCTTATGAAAATTCTATGCAATTTCGTCTATGAAATTAACATTCTAAACAGAGAATATTGGACGTGATTCAAGCACTTAATTAAAAACTACCTAGTCGTGCCATAAGTTCTGTCACACGTATATGGGCAATTTTTGTATAAATGAAAAAGAGTTTTTGACAAAGGAAAATATATTTTATTTTGGCATACTAATGGAAGTAAAATAAGCAACAAATTATTCAAAGTGGCCGCCTTTAGCCTTAACACAGCTCTTTAATCTGTTGGGCCAGTCATCGATAGCAGTACGCACTGTTTCTAGCGGAAAATTAGCTACTGCTTCTGTCAAAGATCGCTTAAGGCTCTCGATATTTGGGTGTCGTCTCGTGCACACCATGGACTCTAACTCCGCCCACAGTTTGTAGTCCAGGGGATTCAAATCTGGGCTCCCAGAAGGCCATTCCGTCGCCCTTATAAACTGTGGAATATTGGTTTCCAACCACGCTTGTGTGGTTCGAGCTTTGTGGGCTGGCGCAGAATCTTGCTGGAAAACCCAATGTCGATTGTTGAATAGCGTAGAGTTCAGCGGCTTCACACATCCCTCCAGGATGTCCGTTTGATAATTTTTCGCTGCAGTTTTTACGCCTTTTTCGCAAAAATGAAGCTCGGTGACCCCTTCGTAGCTGACACCCCACCATACCATGACTGATGCTGGATGATGTCCTCGCTGTACCCTAGTGGCAACTTCTCGGGCTTCTATGGAGCTGTGGGCATACACCTTATCATTTTGGCGGTTGAAATGTTCCTCCACCGTAAAAATTTTTTCATCGGTAAACAAAATTTCTCGATGTTTGTTGTTGCCGTACCGCCGAAGGAGCTCTTTCGATCTGGTGCTCCTAATTTGCTTCAACTGCTCAGTCAGCAAATGTCCCGTTGATCGTCGAAAGGCACTCATCCCGAGGTCAGATTTTATGATGCGAGACATATTTCGGGTGGAGATGTTCATCTCTCGAGCCATGATTCGTTGTTTACGAAGCGGATTTCGACGAATTCGACTCTCGACCGCTTTGATGGCAGCAGAAGAACGTACATCACGCGGACGTCCAGAACGAGGTCGATCTTCAATAGTCTGGATCGCGTTATATCTCTGGATCGCACGATACACAAATCTTTGCGTTATTTTTAACGGGCACAACAACTTGAAAATTTCACTCGCGGATTTTCCACACTTATGTAGTGCAATCACTGCAGTTCGGTTTTCTATTACACCCCATTCCATCTTCACACGTTAACGAACACACTTTAAATGACCATCAACTGTCAACAACATTATGACGTTTATAAAACTGGCCGATATTGAAATGTCACTCATAAAATAAAGTTGTTGCCAATGTGAGAAATTATGTGACAGAACTTATGGCAGGACTAGGTATTAACATCCACCTACTCTTATTATCACCCAACTCCCATCCCCTCATAAAAACCCAAACTTGCATAAGTAAACGAATGAAATATTGATTATATTTACTGGAGCCATTGATCGTATCAGCAATTAAATGTTAAATTATAACAGCCCTGCCCAAGAGCCTCTTTTCATTTAAACTTCCCTAACCACTTTAACTTGCATATTGACTTTCCATGTATCTTTAACTTGTCCCAAAAATAATAAAGTTGCGCCCGACTTGTTGGCAGTTTATTTTTTTGTCTTACTAATAACTCTGAATAAGTAATTAGTGCACAATTTGAGCTCGATAAATTTTATACGTACTGAGTAAATTGGTTTAGTTCATTTCACGAAAAAGTTTGTATGGAAGGAGAGGAAGAACACAATTTTATACGGTAGATTCAAATCATTATAGAAGTAATATGTTCCAAATTTCAGACCAATAGGATTTATGGTTTTCGCGCAAATCCGTTCATTGTCAAATTGCGCATTTGTGACATTTTGTATGGTAAGGTGTAGAAAGGGTGAAGCAATTTGGCCCGTTCACGAGCTTGACCTTAATTTTTTGTTAAAAATGACGTGTACAAAATGTTAACTATATCGCTCAACGCGTTCTCAAGCTAAAGAGCACACGGACGGACGGACATCCGGTTTTGAGATTTTGAGAGTGATGAGCAAACTTATAATACTCTCAAATTTCATCTAGAGTATAATTAGAGAGTACAATGGACTCAACTGGAGGGACCATGTGTAATGTGTTTCTCTTTCCGAGACTACGTTCACACAACCTAAATCTAAACCTAGGATCAATTTTAGACTTTAGATCAAGTACCTAAAGTCTGAAAATTTATTAATGTCATAGATGATTCAAAAAATTAATTTTTTTAGAAAATTTTTATTTTTATTTTATTTTATTGTAATTAAATTATTTATAATGTTGAAATTCTTGTCAGGCCGACATATTAATCTGCCCGGTTCCAAAATATGATAATACGATATCGAATTAAATTAAAATCAATTTGATCATAATAAAAATATTATACAAAGCTCTAATATATATGTCTCATATCCACAATTAATTATTTCATATTTAAAACAGTTTTGGTTATACAAATCTCACTCGATAATCTCGACCACTGCATAAAATTTACCATTAAAATTGCGATTTCTTGCTCTTAACACCTGGAAAAGTGTGCAACTAAACAATCTCAACGAGATGTGACGAATTAGTTGATCTAAGGATTCTATATTCAAGATGATCATGCATTATCGAGAACAGATCCTAAAAATAAAATTGTTTTCAATTTCAAAGAGCGTTACAAATTTTTCCGGGACTCCGTTTTTAAAAAAGCGAAAAAAAAACCGGGACTGACATAAATATATTAGAAAATGAAAGATGCAGTATTTAAGTAATGGTATTCAATATGGAGGCATTTATCGAAGAGGTCTAAAAATCATGTGGAACAAATCTTTTGACCTTTTCGGGTGTATTCTTAAGTAGGTATACAAAAGTCTTGCTTCGTTAAATCGATGAACGAGATACGTGTCTTTGCATTTGCGATTACAAAGAAGAAGAAGTAGTTTTCGATTTTCGATTTTTTGATGAATATTCATTCAGATGATTTGTGGATTAAAGAAGTTTTGTAAGAATTTTAATGAGAATTAAGAGTGATGGTGAAATAATATGTTGCATGCTAAATTTCGATTACATCATACCTAGGCGATATTATTCAGTGATAGGGCACCTTAGTTAGGTGCAAGCATGCCAATTCATTAAGTAGGTTAGGATAGGTATTTCGCTAATTTGAATATTGGGCAAGAAGTTTTAAATTTCGTCAGCGAGTTAATCTAAGATGGGCTAACTTGAAAGTAACATATTGGCTAAGTGCTTAAGATAATACAGTACCTACAATAATTGAATCGTGTAGAAAAATTTATATTCGGATTTCATTAAATTTATATGATAATTAAATGTCGACATTGCTAAGTGAAATGAATAATTTTTGAGCTTAATGTAAACATCTCAATTAATATAAAAAAAATATACTTTCAAATTTAGAAAAAAATTAATAGTTTCCTAATAGCTCTTTTTTGAAGATAACTCAGAAAAAACTCCCTTGAAATAAAATAAATTTTAACAGAAACACAGACAATATTCTATCCAAAAAATAAAACACAACGGAATTATGCGCATACATCAAAATTTAAAAACGATTTCCTTAAATTTCTAAAATATGAGAAATTTGGATGGAAGGTTGTAAAGGGAGTGTGGTTAAATTTATAATTTTTCCAATCAATTCATGAGAAATTCAGGCAAATATTTCAGGTTCCTGATGATTGTGCAATCGTATGGAAATTAGTACAAGTATTGAGCGGATCTAAACAAATTGAACGTTTATGGTATTCACTTAATTGTGCTTTGATTGAAAATTAGTTAAATCATATGGCCGGATAGATCAACGAACGTACTCAAATTATAAGTCTATGTATTCCCGTCTTGAAGTGAAAAATCGCAATAGAAAACATTACTTTAAAAACTCCAAATTCTGAAGAATAAAACGAAGAGTTCGTCTTAAAAAAAAATTTAACCAATAAAACAAGTCAAAAGAAAATTTTAGTGTAACGATTGAGCCAAAAACAACCTCACTTAAAATACCTCAGCACGGAAGAAACATTAATTTTACAAATAACTCTGTCTCTGAAACAAGGAGCAAAGGAAATATCTTGTCGTGCTTCAACCACATATAAGTTTCCAGAACAGGCCATGACCGACATCCCAAATCTGCATATAACTAGCCTAAAATGCGGTGGGTTGATCTAAGTTACTAATGTTTCCAGTTCAATCCATGATTGAAAAATTCAATTTTTATGTAAAAATTTTTAGGCTATCCTCTTCTTCTAATCTATGAATCTCAATTAGAGGATCACTTCTAAATTTGTGATTTGTAATGTGAATAGAAACAAGAGCAATTGCATTATCAGTTGAATATTTCGGTATCATCTCAATATGGCATAAAAATAAAAATGTACATGAATGAGCAACAAAATTGTTCGGGCATTGAAACAGAACCTTAATATTAATTTTATACTTACTAGTTCGATGTGAAAACACATCAAAATTTAGAAAACTTTTCTTAAATTTCTTTATGTGCAAAATTGATCTTAAAAGTTCTGTTAAGCTGGTTTGTCTATCCCGATACTTAAAAACTTACTTTATTTTCAACGTTTTTAAAAAAATTCTGTTTCGTAATAATTCTTAGTTTAACTTTCGATAAATTTGCAGATGTAGGAAAATTACAACAAGAAAAATTGTAGGTGTTCATTACACGATTTCTTTAAATATTCAATTCTTAACCCACCAAAACTAATTCTTTTTCATACGCCTCCTATACAAAATATAATTCAAAAAATTGAAAATCTTCACTTTTGACTTCCATTCATGGTGGTGGCATGCAATTTTCGTAATGAAAGACTCCATAGGAAATGAAGGACTTCCATTATCATAGACATCCGGAGTTTTACAATTTTAAGAGCCTAACTGCACACGAGTTCAAGTACTTCTTCAACGAAATTCTTACTAGGTGGTAGCTTTGTATAAAACCGATTCGATACACACTTGAAAATTGTTCTTATTCATTAGACGAGAGTTGTAGCAATTCATTTTTAGGATGAATGGAAATTATAAGAGTTCTGGGAAATTGTCTTGAAAGAATCTACAGGATATTTCTTTCTTAAATTTTTCATGAATGAGAGAAATATGCTGCAATTTTGTTACGCAACTAAGTGATAAAACATCTGGACATCTAAAAAATTATATGTCCAAAATTATTGTAAATTTAAAATCGTAATAAATCATTTTTATGAAATGAAATTTATTAAAATCCTTATAAGCCTCCGTCCAGATGTCCACCATAAGGAAGGATACTTGTGCTTCGAATTAGAACATAGGTTCTACCGATATAAAGGCCTTAACATACCATTAAATACCTAATTCGCAGTCAACTTTCTTTAAAAAAAAATCTATTCCGATACGGAAACTTTTGTTACTAACAATTGAAAATCTCAAAGAAAAACTCTTCAAATTTTAAATTTTATTATTGCTTTTTTCATTCGTTTAAAATTTTTAATGAATGATCTCTTTTTTCGAAAAACCTGAAAAGATTTTTCCAAGTCAAAAAAGGAGGAAAACTGAACAATAATCAAAAATCAATTTCATCCTGAATGGTTTGGCATTCTTCGACTATTAAGAAAGTGACAATCTTTTGTGTCGTCGCATCGTCCTTTTTTTCAGAGTCATCAGGACATGGGCTTAGCCCAAGTATATATGAGTTTATTGTCCGTCTAATAAGGCGACATTATTGCTCTTTATGAACACTTTTAAAGGTGATTTACTCATAAATAGCCACTCAAATAGGAATTCTTTTCAATTGAAGAATGAATTTAATTTTTCTAAAGTATTGAAATATATCGATTCGTTTCGAGTCCTTTTCACGAGATAATAACACAGTCGAAATGACTTTGAAAATGCGACCATGCGTGAAAATGTATGCTATGGTATTAACAATTTTAGTGGTGATGTTTTCAATGATCTTCAACATTGGAGTAAATCGAAAATTGTAAATGTTTTGTTAAAAGGACATTGATTTTTTTCTAAATTAAAACTCAACAGATTTTTGTCAGCCTTCTAAAATTTTCAATAATTTCCTGATTAACTCAAATTTTATATGAGTTGGTTGGCTGCACCATTAAAAATGTGTCAGTTGAAAAAAAAATAAAATTTAAACAATTTATTTTTATTTTCTCAAAACTATTTCTGAATTTTTTTTCTTGTCCTTTTTGTATATAAAAAATGTATTTTAATTTTTTAAGTACAAAAAGAAAACATAACTGAATTATAATTGGGCGTAAAGCCTAGTCATGCGATACCCTAGAAGAAATGGGAAAGAACATAATGTACCGAAAAATATCTTATCTCAAATTCTTTTAATAGTTACTTTTGTACGGGAGGTGGCAGAAGCAAAGGGTTAAGTTCATAGTTTCTGTATCTGACACCGAAAGTGGTATGAAATATAACAGCACTACGATTGCGCGTGAAGCGCGATACTCTAGATGAAATAGACATTTTTGTGATCCCAAGAAATTTTGTATGGAGGGTGTTAGAAGGGGTGATAGCATTGAACTAATTTTTTCCCATCATGCCAAAGTAATTATAAAAATGTTTTATGCAAAATGCAACCTTAAAAAATTGAATAGGAACTGAGAAAATAAGTGTATTAGATTTGGTGAAATTGCGCAGTTGGTATGGGAGGTGGTAGAAGGACTGGCAGGATTTTAATGATTTTTTCAGAAATAACTACGAATATTATAAAACTAATATCTCTTAAATTTCAGACTAGTAACATTCATACTTTTCAAGAAATTAGATTTCTTGTGAAGTTGTGAAACTGTGTCATATTGTATGGGAGAGGGTAGAAGCAGTAAAGCTAATCAGTTAATTTTTTCTGATCTTCGTGATAATTCCAAGTGAGTATTTAGTACAAAGCGCGATAAATGTTATATGCTCTAAGAAAATCGACTTAGAGTGTTTCACGAAAAAATGCAGTTTGTATGGGAGATGGTGGAAGCAGTGGAGGATTCAAATAATTTTTATATCATGCATCATATTTATGATAAAAATTTCAAATCATTAGCTTACATAATTTCCAAGAAAATTTGATTAATGTAAATTATTGAAAATGAGTCATTTTGTATGGGAGAGGGTAAAAGGGGTGGAGCGATTTGGCATGAACTTGATCTTACTTTTTCGCCGAAAACGACGTGTATAAAATTGGAACTTTCTATACCGACGCATTTTCAAGCTAGAGAGCATTCGCGAACGTGCCAAATCGCTCCACCCCATCTACCCCCTCCCATACAAAATGACACAATTGTGCAATTTGCCAATAAACGGATTTGATCGAAAAGTATAAAAGCTATTGGCCTGAAATTTGGAATATATTACTTTTATGATAACATAATTGTACCGTATAAAATTTATGCGTTTCCTCCTCCTCCTTCTACCACCTCCCATACAAACTGTACTTGTCATGAATTACTCTAAGCCAATTTACTTAGTGCGTATAAAATTTAGCGGAATGAAATTATGCATTAAAGATATAATTATTTAAAATTGTTAGTAAGGCCAAAAAAATTAGACGATTAGCTTCACCCCGTCTACCCCCTCCTATACAAAATGATACAATTTCTCAATTCGACAATAAATGGATTTGATCGAAAAGTATAAAAGCTATTAGTGTGAGTTTTGGGATATATTACTTTCATAATGATTTTAATCTCCAGTATAAAAATTATTTGCGTCCACCCTCTCCTTTCACCCCTTCCATACAAACTACACTTTTTCATGAAATGCTCTAAGCCGATTTTCTCAGAACATATAACATATATGGAACTCACATTTTATAATAAATACTTAATTAGCATTATCACTAAGATCAAACAAAAATAAATGATTAACTTCATTGCCTCTCCCCCCTCCCATACAATATGACACAGTTTCACAACTTCACAAAAAATCAATTTTCTTGAAAAGTATGAATGTTACTAGTCTGAAATTTAAGAGATGTCAGTTTTATGATATTCTTAGTTATTTTTGAAAAAATCACTAAAATCCCCCACTCTTTCTACCACCTCCCATACAAACTGCACATTTTCATTTAATCTAACACACTAATTGTCTCAGTTCCTATTTAATTTTTGGAGTAACCATTTGGTATAAGACATTTTTATAGCTACTTTAGCATGATGGGGAAAAAATTAGTTCAATTCTATTATCCCTTATAACACTCCCCATACAAAATTTCTTGGGATCACAAAAAATTCTATTTCATCTAGAGTATCGTAAGATTGCGCTTTACGCGCAATCGTAGCCCTGTTATGTTTATACTCTAGGTGAAATCTGAGAGTATTATAAGTTTGCCACAAAGTTTGTAACGCTAAGAAATAAGGCTCGGAGAAAAAAATGAATGATACAGAAGGTTATATAATCACTAAAAAATCTCAAAACCGGATGTGCGTCCGTCCGTCTGTCCGTGTCCTCTCTAGCTTGAGAACGCGTTGATCTAGAAAGTTCAAATTTTATGCACGTCGTTTTTGACAAAAAAGTAAGGACGAGTTCGTGAATGGGCCAAATCGCTCTACCCCTTCTACCGCCTCCCATACAAAATGACACAATTGCGCAATTTGACAATAAACGGATTTGCTCGAAAAGTATATAAGTGATTGGTTTCATCTGGGACACATACTTTTATGATGTTATCAATCTATCATATAAAAATTGTGCGTGTCCTCTTCCTCCTTCTACCACCTCCCATACAAACTCCACTTTTTCATGAAATACTCTAAGCCAATTTACTCAGTGCGTAAAATATTTAACGAGCATAAATTGTGCAATAAATAATTATTTGGAATTATTAATAAATTTATCGAGCTGAAATTATGCACTAAATAATTATTAAGAATTATTAGTAAGACCAAAACAAATTAGGCGATTAGCTTCACTCCTTCTACCCCCTTCCATACAATTTGACAGAATTCAACAACTTTACATAAAGTCGATTTTCCTGAAAAGTGTGAACCCTACTGATCTGCAATTTAAAAATGTCAATTAAATGATGCTTACAGTTATTTCTAAAAACGTCATTAATAAATTCACCTTCCTTCTACCACCTCCCATACAAACTGCACAATTTCACTAAATCCAATACACTATTTTTCTCAGTACCTATTAAATTTTTGAATCCTAAATTTTGTATAAAACATTTTGATAGCAACCTTAGCGTGATGTGAAAAAATTAGTTCAATGTCTTCAACCCCTCCACCACTTCCCCTACAAAATTTCTTAAATAATAAAAATTCCCTTTCATCTTGAGTATCGCACGATTGGGCTTTATGTCCAGTCGTAGTCCTGTTATGGTTTTTTGCATTCATTGCAATTATTAAAGGACGAATTTTGGGAAAAAAATTGTAAGTTTCTATATTTTCTGGTTTCAATGAAAAGTGATATAATGCATTTACTAAAATTGTGCAATTGTGTGCGAGGTTGTAGAAAGAGTATATGAATCAAACCCAAATTTTTCGAAATCAACGATATTTGCATTATTATACTGTGTTGGTAGCTTTAACAATTTAAAAGAGAAAAATTTTAATTGAAATTTCGTGAAATTTATATAGGAGCATGTATAAGATGTATGAACAAGAGGCAAAGAATTTGTTTTTTGAATCAAACGAACAATTGTTTGGATGTTTCTGAAAATTTTATTGCATCCCAAAGTTAACACGTGGGGTTTATGTATAAAATAAATCTGTCAAACGGCCACCCAGACTTTGCTCGCAGGCGTTCATCCTTTCCTCAAAATTTTCAATAACACTTTCGCATAATAGGGGCTCTATTTCGGCGATGGCGGCTTCAATGTTCGCTTTGAGAGTTGGAATTGCTTGCAAATGGTTAGCAAAGACCTTATTCTTAACATAATTCTAAAGGAAGAAGTCTAACGATGTTAAGTCACAAGATCTTGGTGGCCAATTAGAATCTCTAAAACGCGAAATTATGCGGCCATGGAACTTTTTGTACAATAGCTCGACTGTCTTGCAAGTTGTATGGCGTGTAGCACAATCCTGTTGAAGTAGAGGTCGTGCATGTACATATACTCTATCTTTGGACATAAAAATTTTTTTATCATGCATCTGTAGCGCACTCCATTGATTTTAAAGGCTCCTCCGCCATAATTTTAGAAGATGGATGGTCCTATGTATGAGTCCTCCGGCAGACAGTCCACATTAAACAGTCACTCGTTGTGAGTGCGCTGACTACTCCTGAATCATTTGCGGGTTTTTGGATCCCCAAATGCGGTAATTTTGCTTATTAACGTAACCGCCAATGTTAAAATGAGCTTCGTCAAAAAACACGATTTTTTTGCAAAAATCTCTATCATCACTCAGGTTTTCCAATATCCAATCATAGAACATACAGTGCTGCTGGTGGTCTGCCAGCAGCAGTTCTTGAGTCAGTTGCACCTTGTACGTATGCAGATCTAAATATTTCGTCAATAGCATGGTGACGAATTGAGAGGTTTGGATCGTTTTCAACACTTTCCTTCATTGCAGCGATATTTTCGGTCGAACGTCGGGGGCGAAGTTGTTGTGTCTTCAGATCTTGTACTTATCCAGTCTCTTGTGATTTGTTGATTGAGTTGCGCACACACGTTTCCGAAGACACATGATTACGATCAAAATTTGCAAGAAAGTTGAGCATCGTAACTGCGACTGAACGCGAATTTTCGTAATAAAGTTCAACGATTTTCATTTTCTTTTCACTATGTTGCATCCCATGGTAAATTTTCCGCGTTTATAGATGAAAAGTGTCAACATTTGATAAATTTCAAGCGACCAGCTGTCAAATGATAGGCCTTCCCAGTCATACGCCTCTTGCCGATGCATCCGTTAAAAGGATAACTTTTTCAAAATTGATTGCAAATACATAATAATAAAAATAGAAATGTTGAAAATTTGTCATTTTAGCGAAGCTAGTTTCAATGATAATCGAAGGAATGCATTTTGGAATTGTGCATTTTTATGTGAGGGTGTAGAAAGAGCAAGGAAATCAGATCAATATTTTTTGACGTTAATGATATTCACATTACTGAAAGTGGATACCTAAAATAGTTTCAGAGAAAAATTTATTTCATGAAATTTCGCGAATGATTTTATTTTTAACGTCAGGTTTCTATATTATCGTTACGCCTATGAGTTTTGGCAATTTTACATACATATGTTCAGAAGTTGTGAACGCATTTAGCAGAAAAGTTAAAATTTCGCACACGTCGTTTTTGATGAAAAAACAAGGTAGAATTCGTTACCGGGCCAAATCGCTGTATCCCTTCTACTCCCTCCCACAGAAAATTACTTTTTTTCAAAAACTTACAACAATCAAATTTGCCTGTAAACTATAAGAGCTAATAATTTGAATTTTGAAATATATTATTTTTATCATACATGTGTTCTATCGAATGCAAGTTATTTGAATCCATCAGCTTCTTCCACCACCTCTCACACAAACTGTTCTTTTCATGAAATACTTTAAGCTAATTTTCTCAGTTCCTGCAGCATTTATCGTGCTCAAATTTCTTACTTAATACTCAATTAGCATTATTATTAAGACCAACAAAAATTAAGCGATTAATTTCACTGCTTCTATCGCCTCACATACAATGTGACACAATTTAATAAATTCACAAGAAATAGATTTTCTCGAAAAGTATGAATGTTATTAGGGTGAAATTTGAGAGGATGTCAATTGCTTCATGTTCATAGTAATTTCTGAAAAAATCACAAAAAACCCCACTCCTACCATCTACCACCTCCCAGACAAACTGTACAACTTCACTAAATCTAATACGCTAAATTTCTCAATACTTTTGATTATGGTGTGCCACAAGGGACCGTATTAGGCCCCATACTATTTTTACTCTATGTAAATGATTTATATGATCAGCAACTTGAGTGTAAATTGCTATTTTTTGTATTGTTTGTTGAAGACACTAACTGGGAAGGATTACAAATTAAAGCAAATTACAGTCTACTGCATATAAAGGAATGGCTCGACTGCAATTTTCTAACATTAAACTTAAAAAAAATTTGTTTTATTGCCTTTTCATCAAGAAATTCTGGATAACCGTTAGAATTAGAATTAAAAATTCATAACAACAAATGCACAGTACACTGTGAATGCTTAACTGTGAAACAAGTTTATCACACAATATATTTAGGTGTATTATTCGATCAGCATTTAAAGTGGGATTTTCAGATACACAGTGTTACATCCAGATTAAAAAAATTGATACCAATCTGTTTACAAGTTCGGACATTCCTTACCAAAAAAGTTACGAGAATATTCTACTTTGCGCTGATCAATTCCATATTACAATATGGTATAATTGCATGGGGATCTGTGGCTTAAACCACTTTAAGACCTTTGCTAGTTGCTCAAAAATTACTGCTTAAGATACTTCTGCATAAACCCCGAAGATTTCCATCCATTGATCTATTTTCAATAATAAATGTTATTAGTGTAGATAAAATATTTGATATTATTGCCACCACCCAACTATTTAAAGAATATAAGAGCGGATTGATAGAAGTTAATAAAAATAATATAAGAGGTGGTTCAGAAGGAGAACTATTTTTTTCATTACGAACGACCAATGTAGGCCAAAAACATTACACTTATAAGGGAATCAAATTATTTAATGAATTGCCAAGTGAGAAGTCGAAATTTAAAGAAATTTAAAATAAATTTAAAGAAATTATACTACTCTTAGGAAACCTAAATCTTTCGAGATATTTATATTATAATAACAAGAATTTTCGTTATGCTAAGCATTTATAAAAATTATTATATTCTGTATTAAACACGTTATAAATTATATATCACAATTAGGTAACCTTCGATTAAGAAGTATTGAAAATAACTATTATACTCTATTGATGTTTTATATTTAAACAAATGGTTATTGTTCATTTACGTTGATATTGTTTATTTACATTGATATTTTTATTTTTGCAGCACAAAAATTGTAAATAGCAACAATTATTTAGTTTTTAAGTATTTTCTATAAATATAGTATGAATTGACCCCTCACCCCTAACTCAAGGTTATAACCTTAAAAGGGGGAGTAGTGCTAATTAAATTAAAATAAAATAAAATTATATAATATTGTATTTATAAAAAAAAGCATTAATAATAAATAAAAAAAAAATAAAAAAAATTTTAAAGCTAACACTTTGTATAAAACATTTTTATTGCTATTCCAGCATGATGTGAAAAAAATTGGTTTAATGCTGTCTCCCCTTCTACCAATACCTGCACAAAATTTCTTAAGATCACAAAAATTTCTGTTTCATCTTGATTATCAAATGATTGGGCTTTACGCGTAATCGTAGTCCTATTATATTTTTCATTGTTAATTGCTTTTGATATAATTTCAAATGTACATGAAATTATTTTTTGTGAATTTTAAGGAAATTTGAGTAATATTAAAACTTCCGATCAGTGGAACCCTTGGAACCAATCTCAAATATCCAAAATTCATAGCAAAACGACAAGACAGGTACTTGAAGGTAAAGACAAAATCATTTGTTAGAACATTCTCTTTAAATGAATATGCACTGTTTTAACAATCCATGAAATTATTTTTTTTTTTTTCAATAAGTGAAAATTTTTAATTTTTGTGTGAAAAATGTTTTGTAAACAAAAATTCTGATCGCAGATCCAAAGTATTTTCCGGAGATGAACATTTTTGCCCACTACAGTATAATACTTTTCTCATTCCTTTCACAATTTTCGAGATTCTCGGTGTGTGCAATCTATCTAAAATAGCTGAAATGGATAGGAAAATGACAATATAGATTCTTCACACAAAAGACAAAATTAATTTCTAGAGTATCCTCTATAATTGATCCTCAGACATGAAAATCGAAATTTGCACCGTTATTGAGAAAAAATATTGAAACCGTCGTAACTCACCTATGATAGTTTGGCAGCTATGTTTCTATGTTTTTTCGTGACTCTAAAAAATCCAAAAAGTAACATAGGATTCTTGTTGATTTTTGGCCGTTGCACTGTGTAATTCTTTCTGAATCTAAGTTTAAGTTTTTATTAAACATGTGTGACTCTTTAGGAACTGGATTAAGGATGTATTGGCTTTTCTGATCAATACGTGATTTTTAGGAGTATTGACGATAGTAGCAGAGGTTTTGGAGTTTTCATTAATCTCTTAGCCCTGCTAAGATCGACACCTTCGAGGATAACGATCCAATTTTAAAACAGACAACGGCCTTAAACAAGGTGACGGCCTCGCACCAATGCTTTTCAACTTGACAATCGAATATGTTGTTCGAAAACTTCCTATGCTTCAAATTACATAGATATCCCTGCAAAATCTCTGAAAAGTCCTAAGGAGGTATTTGTAAACCTTGACTCGGTAGCAAGGGAAGTTTGACTACGGATAAATGAAAACAAAACAAAAATTATGACATAAACTAGAAAAAACACGCCAATCAGACGAAACAGTACAGTAGAAGGCTATAACCTAAAAAATGTAGACAACTTTATAGGTATACCTAGGGGCGAACTTATCGTAGGATGAAAGCGAACCCATCGAGATCAAAAGAAGGCTAATGATGGTAAGCAAAACTTATTATTCGGTACTTCTAATAATCAAAAACAAGAACGTGCGCAGAAAAACAAAACTTAAGCTATATAAAACCATCATAAGACCTGTGCTATGCTATGACAGTGAAACGTGGACTTTAACTCAGACATCCGAAAAAGTACTTAAAGCCTTTGAAAGAAAGGTCCTCAGAAGAATCCTCGGACCTGTGAGGAAAGACTCGATCTAGAGAATACGATACAATACAGAATTGTATGCCATCTTCGACAATCCAGAAGTGTCAACCCTCATAAAATTTAAAAAGTTACAATGAGTTGGTCATGTGGCGCGGATGGATACGGGAGAATTCATAAACGCACACTAAAAGGGAAAGTCAACGGACAAAGACCGGTCAGAAAACCACGGAAGCGCTGGGAGGATTCGATAGACGCAGACAGCAAATCACTGCTAAGATTTTCAAACCGGAGGACGCGGTCGCTAAATTGAAATAGATGGAGGCCAAGTATTCAGGAGGCCAAGGTCCGATTTGGGCTGTAGCGCCATCGTAAGTAAGTAAGTAAGAGGACAAAGATATTTGGAAGTATTCTTTCAATTCGGGATTGAGAACATTAACGTCAATTAAAAGTTCTGATCCTAGTTGAAGTATATAGTTATGATCCTTATCCAGTGTAAAATAAACTGCCAACAAGTCGGGCGAAACTGTATTATTTTTGGGACAAAATACACATGCGTAGAAAGTCAATATGCAGGTTAGAGTAGAGTTACTCTATGAAAAAGAAAGAACAAGACGTACTAGAGCTCGGCCAAGGTGATAACCAGCTTTTCCGTTAAATTTGAAAAAGCGCCCTGCTATTTTCCAGCGTGCGATAAGTAAGCAAATGTGATTGCAGTCCGTTCATTAGTTCGTGAAACCTACCAAATTAAATTTTCACCACTTAAAAGTACTGCAAATTAAAGATATTCGCGAGTTAAAATCAGAAAAAGTTGCACGCACACTTTAGTTTTGTTCTTTTTTAGTAAAGAAATGTCAAGAGAACTGTCACGATGACAATTTTGTACATTCGGCGAAGGTAAGTGAAAAACTCCAATTATTTCCGTAAATTTTCATATATTTAAGCATTCCAGGAAACCGAAGTGGGGACCATCCGGAATTGATGGGGATCACTTCGCGAAAGTGGAAATCTGCAGCTGCGAAAGAGGAAATCTACATCGCGTCGAAGCTTCTCGCCGGTGAATCGACAAGTGCAATATATTTTGGTTTTAGTATTTAGCTCGCGATGTGTGATATGATATCTTTCCTTTAATAAATGTGTTGTAAATTCAGAATAAGCCTTTTATTTAAAAAAAACCCTATTGTACCCAAAATAGTTCATTAGTTTTACAGGTAGTGTTGTCTTGGACATCTCAATGCTGGAAATCGAGACGTTTTGGCCGTTGGACTATTTACAAATTAAACCACTAAGAGAACGTCACTAAGAATTTTCCAAAGCCTAGTGACATAACCGATCCCAGAAATATGAAGCTTGTGTTCGTTGTGCTAAAAACCCTAGCAGAAATGATTGAAAAGCCCGCCAGATGTCAAATTTCGAAACTGCACCTATGCCAGCGACATTTGCGTCGAAATAAGGAACTACAAATAGTACTACATGCATTCTCACCCACACTTAAGTATCGGTTTTTTAACTCGAAAATAAAAAGCGCCCCATCTGACAAGGTGGCCCAACTCTTTTACCAGGTGCCTTGTTCTTCATTTTTATACTCTAGATGAAATCTGAGAGTATTATAAGTTTGCCACAAAGTTTGTAACGCCAAGAAATAAGGTTCGGAGAAAAAAATGAATGATACAGAAGTTCATATAATCACTCGAAAATCTCAAAACCGGATGTCCGTCCGTCCGTCCGTCTGTCTGTATGTCCGTCTGTCTGTCCGTCCGTGTCCTCTCTAGCTTGAGAACGCGTTGAGCTAGAAAGTTCAAATTTTGTATACGTCGTTTTTAACAAAAAAGTAAGGTCAAGTTCGTGAATGAGCCAAATCGCTACACCCCTTCTACCCCCTCCCATACAAAATGACACAATTTCGCAATCTGACAATAAACGGATTTCCTTGAAAAGTACAAATGACATTGATCTGAAATTTGGAATGTAATACTTTTATTATGATTCCAATCTACTCTATAAAAATAATTTGTGTCTTCCCCCTCCTTCCACCACCTCCCATACAAACTGCACTTTTTCATGAAATGCTCTAAACCAATTTACTCAGTACGTATAATAGTTATCAAGCTGAAATTGTGTAGAAAATATTTATTTAAAATTATTATTAAGACCAAAAAAAATGAGACGATTAGCTGTACCCCTTCTACCCCCTCCCATACAAAATGACACAATTTCGTATTTTCACAATAAACAGATTTGCTCGAAAAATATAAATGCTATTGATCTGAAATTTGGAATATTTTACTTTTATGATGGTCTAAATCTACTGTACAAAAATTATTTGAGTCCTCCTCTTCCTTCCACCACCTCCCATACAAACTACACTTTTTCATGAAATGCTCTAAGCCAATTTACTCAGTGCGTATAAAATTGACCGAGCTGAAATTATGCACTAAATATTTATTTCGAATTATTACTAAAACCAAAAAAATTAGGCGATTAGCTTTACCCCTTCTACCCCCTCCCATACAATATGACACAATTTCACAACTTTATAAAAAGTAGATTTTCATGAAAAGTATGAATACTACTGATCTGCAATTTAAGACATGTCAAAAGCATGATATTTATAGTTATTTCTGAAAAGTCATTAAAATCTCGCCCCTCCTTCTATTACCTCCCATACAAACTGCACTACTTCACTACATCCAATACACTAATTTTCTCAGTACCTATTAAATTTTTAAATCCTAAATTTTGTATAAAACATTTTGATAGCAACCTTACCGCCATGTGAAAAAATTAGTTCAATGTCGTCACCCCCTCTACCACTTCCCCTACAAAATTTCTTAAGATACAAATATTTCTCTTTCATCTAGAGTATCGCACGATTGGGCTTTATGCCCAATCGTACTCCTGTTATGTTTTATAGAGTGACTCTAGGTTAGAGTGGTTAGGGAAGACTAAGTGAAAGGAACTTCTTGGGCAGGGAAGTTCTCAATTTAACACTTTGCGGAAACGTTCAAAAGCTCCATATTTCATTCGTTTATTTATACAAGTTTGAGTTTAATGAAGGGAGGGAAGGGGGGGGGGGGCTGATAGTAAGGGTGGGTGGATGTTAATAGTTTTTTAATTGATTGCTTGAACCAAATCCAATATTCTTTGTATAGAATGTCAGTTTCATAGACGAAGTTGCATAGAATTTTCATTGGATTCGGTGTATTTTAAATTCACGAAACCAAACATTTGTATTGGCGGGGGTAGAGGAGGTAAGGGAATCGTAAAATTTGTGATGCAGTTTTATTTCTTTTCTTTTGTAAGGCGCTTGTACAAAATTTGAAGTTCGTAGCTTTTAATTTTCTGGTTATTAGTTGATTTAATGAAATTGGTCGAAATCATACTTTTGTATGGGAGGGGGTAGAAGGGCGAGCGTGATTTCAAAACTTTTAACGTAATTTCATTTTAATTATTTTTCTAGGTTTTTATGCAAAATTTCAAATTGATAGCTTTTAATAGTTAAGTGATAATTGATTTCTTAAAAATGGTCGAAAAAATATTTTTGTATGGGAGGGGGTAGAAATTTTAAAGATATTCGACTAATTAATATTTCAAACTCTTAGAAATTTTTTTTAAATGTATTTTTCAAATTTTCAAGTTTCTATCTTAAAATTTCAGTCACAAATTTTCAGTTTATGTGTTTTTTTCATTGCACATGAAAAACCTTGTGCACGTTAGACCCCCACTTCGATGCATAACAGTTTTGGAAAAAATTATTATTTTTTTTCTGTGTACATGAAATGATGTATCGACGTGCAAAATTTAAACTTTGTATCTTTTACCAGAGTCATAAAAAAAGCACTCAAAATTTTCAACATTTTCGCTTTCCACCTCCCTCCCCTACACCACCCAACTTAAATTTTTTACCAAAATTAAAGACTACATAGCTCTACAATTTGATATTTGTACTCAATTTTGAGATTTGGTGATTTGTTATTTTGGAAAGTGCACCATTTTTGAAATGCTCCCCATTTCCCCCCACTACTATTATGTCCACATGTTATATTTTTTTCATATTTCGCTAGTAAGCCTTAGTATACGTTTCAAGTTTCAATTACATAGCTTAAGAGAGAGTCGAGATATTAATTCTTAAGTGTTTTGCTTTGCACCCCTCCTGACCCTCACCCTTACAATAATTAGCTTCTATCTAAACTGATTCTAGTAGATCCATATGCCGTCTTAATGGTGTCAAAATATCAATTTTTTATGGAAAGTAATTTCAAAGATATAATCATTTGAAAAAAAAATTCGGCCGACAATTGTTTCTTATCCCCCCTCCCCTTTTCGCACGCCAATGGATAAAAAAATTAAATTACTTTTAGAAATTGTCCCATAAACTCTTCCATATGTATGTTGATTTTTAGCTTCCTAGCTGTAACCATGGTTGAGATATTTGAATTCGTATTTTTTGGTTTAAGCGCTCCCTCTGCTTCCCCCTGAACCCGTACACCCCTCAATGGGTATGCGCCTGAGATCCGCAACTACCTACAATCCCCCCAAAAATTAACGTTCTATCTTGATGGGTTTGGGAGTTAATGTGCGCTGAGCGTACACGTCGGCGGACGGCGTACAGACAGACGGATTTTTTTTTTGCATTTTTAGGCTATTTTAGTCATGAAACGCGAAAAAAAAATTTCAGGGTAGCAAATTGTTTTTTTCCCAAGTCGATTACAATTCTTTATTATTAAAATAATAAAGTAATTGGTTCTTTAAATCCTATAGTTCATTATATACGAGTTCGCTATAAACTTTTATTTTTAACACAGTTCTTGTGGGGGATGCGTTGGGACTTTGGAATTGTTTCGCTATAAGCAATAATTCGTTATGACCAGGTCCTTTATAACCGGAATTCACTGTATATAATTAACAGGCTTAAGGTACGTTCAGACGATGCCCTTTTTTGTTTAATTTTGCGTATGCGTCAAGCGCAAGAACCTACGCATGAGAATCTTGCCTCTGGTTCACGCGCATTTTTTTCAATATTTGATGACTCACCCCATAGCACAAGGCTATCTGACGGATATGGAAATTACGTGCGCTCTTGATACCGATTTGTTTGTACGTGGTATTTATTCTTTGCAATCGGGTAGCTATCTAGTAAGAAACAAAGTAAAATGAGTAGTTAAGAAAAAATTCTCAATTTTATTGAGAATTATAGAACATTTGATGTTCTGAGGAAGTGCGACTCAGATACGCACACATGTTACGTCATTTTCGTGCGCTAACTGCATGACTTCTAGAAGAAAAGTGATTATTACTTGCGCTTTTCTTCTAGCGCACAAAAATGACGCAAAATGTATACATAGCTAAGTCGCTTTTCCACAGAAAATCATAATTTCTACAATTCGAAATAAAGTCAAGAATGTTTTGTTTCCTTTTCATTTTACTTTGATTGTTATTAGATAGCCACCCGATTGCAAAGAGTTAATACCGCGTACAAATAAATCGCTCTCAATAGCCTCATGCTATTGCATTATCAGATTCCAAGAAAAAAATGCAAGCGGTTGAGACACCATTCTCTTGCATTGCAGCCTACGCTTGACGCATGCGCAAAATTAAACGAAAAAGCGCATCGTGTGTACGCAGTTTTATATGCGTTTAAGCAAATCTTGCATGTGCGTCATTCAACTTGATGCGTGCGCTTTTATTCTAGAAGGCATGCGCTTAGCGCATGAAAATAAGACATCATCGGGACATACCTTTAAATTCACAGAAATTATATTTTATTTATATTATTTTGAAAAGTGATTTCAATTATAATAAAATTAATTCTGTCAAAAATTCGTTTTTTCAGCCGTGGTAGTTTCAATGAAAACCGAAAAACCGAATTTTTGAAAATTGTGCATTTCTATGGAGTCGGATCAATATTTTGTGATGTTAATAATATGTACATCGCTATACTTTGACCTAAATTTCAAGTTGAGAACTTAAATTGTTTCGAAGAAAAATCGATTCGAGATTTCATGAAATTTGTATGGAAGGGGGTAGAAGAAGTGGGGGATGAAGTCCGTTTACGAATTTAACGGTTCTTCTTTGCTGAAGGTGCGTTTACATCTGACACTACTCTTCGGACATAAGTGTCAAGTGTCCGACAGAAATTCGCTTTGACTGTTTACATCTGAGAGAAATTACCAGACACTTATGTCGTGGATAAGTGTCCGACAGTTGTCGCAATGCTGAAATTCGAAAGAAATGTCTGACTCGTTTACATACGGACACATGTGTCGTACATATCTCCCATTCTGCAGTTCAGTTTATGTGGTCAAGATGAATTTTTTTTCATTTCAAGAAATTTCGTAGGGGATGACGACATTGAACTAATTTTTTCTCATCACGCTAGAGTTGCCATCAAAATGTTTTATTAAAAATTGAGGTTTTAAAAATTTAATAGGTACTGTGCACAACTTCAACTCGATCAATTTTATACGTACTGAGTAAATTTGTTTATAGTATTTCATAAAAAAGTGCAGTTTGTATGGGAGGTTATGGAAGGAAAGGGAGGACTCAAGAAACTTTTATATAGTAGACTAGCAAACGCCCGCGATTTCGTCCGCGTAAAAATAGCAATAATAATCAATTTTTGAGAGTGTAGTTAGTAATACATTATGTGGGATATATAATCTGCTCACTTTAATGGCTCTTTGAAGAAAATGGTTTGTATATTGTTGGAATCAGAACCATAAATTATTAGGAATGAAAGCATGATACTCCCATTTTTATGAGACAGGCTCGTGATCAAATCAAACCCGTGGTTCGAGATCATATACGTGTTGAAAAGCGTTAAGGACATGTGAATAATTGTAGCTGGTTTTAAAAAAAAAAAAAAAACAAATAAAATAACATTAAGCTTAAAAACATAACAGGACTACGATTGTGCGTAAAGCCCAATCATACGATACTATGTATAGATGAAATCGAAATTTTTGCGGTGTTAAGAAATTTTGTATAGGGAGTGGTAGAAGGGGTGACAGCATTGAACTAATTTGTTTCACATCATGCTAGAGTAGCTGTAAAAATGTTTTGTACCAAATTTAAGCTTCAAAAATTAAGTAAGTACTGAGAAACTTAGTGCATTGAATTTAAAATTAAAAATTGTGCAATTTGTATGGGAGGTGGTAGAAGGAGAGGGGTTTTTTTGGTGATTTTTCGAGAAACAACTATAACTATCATGCAATTGATATACTTTAAATTTCAAATCTGTATCATTCATACTTTTCAAGAAAATCGAATTATTGTATAGTCGTGGAATGTGTCTCATTGTATAGGAGGGGGAAGAAGGACTGAAGCTACTCGCTTAAGTTTTTTCCCGATATTACTAATAATGCTAATTAAGGATTAAATTCAAATTTTTACCTCGATGAAATTTAAATGTACTGAGAAAAGTCGTTTAGAGTATTTCATGAAAAAGTGCGGTTTATATGGGAGGTGGCGGAAGTAGAAGGGGGTTTCTGGTGATTTTTTGAAAAACAACTATAATCATCATGCAATTGATATATTTGAAATTTCAGATTGGTAACATTCAGACTTTCCAAGAAAATCAAATTCTTGCGAAGTCGTAGAACTGTGTCACATTGTATGGGAGGGGGTAGAAGGAGTGAAGCTAATCGGTTAATTTTTTCCTGATGTTAATAATAATATTAAATAAGGATTTAATACAACATTTTAGCTCGATGGAAGTTACACGTACTGAGAAATTTGGTGTAAAGTAATTAATGAAAAAGTGTAGTTTGTATGGGAGGTGGTGAAAGGAGTGAGAAAACTCAAACAATTTGTAGACCAAAAAACTGCACTTATAATAGAAATAATATATTCCAAATTTCAAATTAATAGCTTTCATGGTTTCTAAGAAAATTTGATTAATATATATTTTGAAACTGAGTCTTTTTATTTTTTATTTTTTTATTTTTTTTAATTTATCAATTCATCAACATATGATTACTTACAAAAAATTATTTTTTTTTTTTTTTTTTTTTTTAATTACAACATTATTTATTTTTTTAACAAAGCTGACTTTATCCGAGCAATATTTAAATTGAAATCAATGTTGCTATAATTAGCGTTATAAGCCCGTGAAATAGAGGTTATCGGTTCGTGCTGGCCGTAATTAGTTCGATGGAAACGAATGTCGAGGAGTACGTAGTCTCTCAAGGAACGGTGAGGAATTTTGAAGGAGAGAGCTCCAAGCAAGATGGGGGAGTCAATTTCGCCTGAAATTAATTTGACTGCGACTGCAGTACCAAGAACAGATCGCCTATCTTCGAGTGAATCCAACGAAAGCAGTTGAAGTCGTTCTTGGTAAGGGGGGAGACACATTGGGTCTGACCAGGGAAGTCCTTTAAGAGCAAATCTCAAAAATCTTCGCTGCACGGACTCAATTCTGTTCTTATGAATAGCATAATAAGGAGTCCACACCGGGCAGGCATATTCGAGAATTGATCGCACAAAAGTACAGTAAAGTGTCTTTGTGATGTAAGGGTCATTAAAGTCCTTAGACCATCGTTTTACGAAGCCCCAAATGGAGTTAGCCTTGATAACAATACAGTCAACATGGTCGTCGAAGGTAAATTTATCATTAAAAAGTACGCCTAAATCGCGAACTATGCTTAATTTTTGCAAAGCAATTTCCTCTAAAACATATACAAATTCAATTGGATCCTTTTTCCTAGAAAAAGATGCAGTGGTGCATTTTCCAATGTTTAAAGGCATACAGTTTAGGGTACACCAGTCAAAAAATAGCTTTAAGTCATTTTGCAAAAGTAAATTATCATTCGTACAGGTGATAGTACGAAATATTTTTGCATCGTCAGCATATAAAAGAATATTAGAGTTAGAGATTACCGAACTCGCGTCATTAATAAATAAAATGAACAGAAGTGGGCCAAGATGGCTACCCTGAGGTACACCAGAAGTGTTTGGAATAACCGATGAAAAAGCATCTCGAAATTGCACCTGTTGGGTGCGACTAGAAAGATAGGATTCTATCCAATTAGTAAAAATAGTAGGAAATCCAAGTATGCAAAGCTTGTGAATCAATATTTTGTGATTAATCTTATCAAATGCTTTGCTAAAATCTGTATATATGCAGTCAACTTGTTTGCCTGCTTCAATCGCTGGGATGGCAAAATTCGAAAATTCTAGTAAATTTGTTGTTGTGGATCTACCTTTGATGAACCCGTGTTGCGTTGGGCTTATTATTGATTTGCAATGAAAGTACATTGCGTCACAAACAATTGCTTCGAATAATTTTGGAACACAAGACAGCTTGGCTATTGGCCGGTAATTGCATACGTCGTTCCGTTTACCTTTCTTAAATACAGGAGTTATTGTTGAGTATTTCCACAAACTAGGGAATACCCCACAACGAAGAGATGAATTAAATAGGGACCTAATTGGAGATAAAAGTGCAGAAGAGCACCTTTTAAGTACAACAGATGGAATTCCATCTGGACCACTATTAAAACTCTCAGTGATGTTCGTGATAAACTTTGATATAGTGGGTTCATCAATAAGAAGATCCTTCATCTCCAGTGTAGTAGAGGGAAATTTTGTCAAGTATTGAAAATTATTAAAGTCAATACCACAGTCCCGGGCATCAAAAGCAGCCCGAAAGTGATCGCCAAAAAAGTTGCTAATCCTTTTAGGGTCATCACTAACTTCACCATCAAAAGACAGAGTCGCAGGGAAACCATCTGTGCGCCTCTTAGAGTTCACAAAATTCCAAAACAGCTTAGGCTTATTTTTAATAGACTTCTTCATATCGAGCAGATAGCACTGATAGGCCAATTTCGACTTATTAGTAAATAAATCGCGTAGCTCGGAGTAGCACCTATAGTTAGATTCATTCCTTGAGAGACAGTACCTTTTCCATGCTTTAGTTTTCAAATTTTTCAGATTAATTAAATCGTCGTCAAACCATGGCAATCTTTTAGGTGAACTATTACTCGTAACCGGCACGCACCTAGTGAAGCAACCGAAGAGGATATTGTAGAAATTATTAACAGCAATATCAATGTCTGTTTCGTTAAGTACGCCCGACCAATCACATTTCGAGATATCATCATTCAAGGCAACAAAGTCAGCTTTGTTAAAGTTAAATCGATGAGAAATAGCAGTGTTCAAATTCTTAACATTATCAGCAGCAGTATTTGGAGAAAAAATCACGTGGAACGCAGGATGGCGTGCTGATTCTGGAAGCAAAGGCGAGTTGCATCTGTTGATAGTTAGGTGACTCACATCCGAACAGAACACCAGGTCGAGGAATGTTCCAAAAGAGTTAGGTATTGCATTGGATTGATGTAGGCCTGTTGAAAACATACTATCCAAAAATTTTTCATCTTGTCGTGAGCAGGTTGAAAACGCTGGCAGTAGGCAATCGTCACTGTCGGAATACGACCAATTAACAAGAGGCATGTTGAAGTCACCAAAAATTAGTAGCTCATCTCGAGATTGCATAAGATTGCTGACATACTCAATCGCATTGTAGGCTGCCTCGTATACAACATATGGTGATAAGGGTGGTATATGTAACGTAATGATATATATTTGTTTGTCCGTAAGTGAGAGAACGACACATAAAATCTCAATTTCAGAAGCTTCAGTGATGTCCACAACTTCAGTCGGAAATTGGCTTCGAACCGCACAAAGCACTCCACCACCCACGTTTGCATCCAAAAGCTCAAGATGGCGATCACGGCGAAAAATTTGGTATTCCGAGTCGAGTAGTTCAGCATCAAGGAAACTACTAGTCACTTTGTATGGGAGGGGGTAGAAGGCGTGAGGGGAGTGAAATGAAACCAAAAGCAGATTTCATTCTGATGGACACCTAACAAACTGTGTAAGTTTCATTACAATCGGTTCAGCCGTTTGTGCGTGAAAAGCGGTCGGACAGACAGACAGACAGACAAAAATTTCAAAAATGTGTTTTTAAGCTTAGTTAGTGCTAAATTAACTCAAAAAACTAACTTATAGCCATTTATAAGCAAATTACAGACAGACACTACAATTATATTACTATGTATAGATGTATAGATTGAAATCATAATTAAAGTAATATATTACAAATTTCGGATCAATAGCATTTATACTTTTCGAACAAATCCGTTTATTTTCAAATTGCAAAATTGCGAAATTTTGTATGGGCGTAAATAATAAAGTTGCGCCCGACTTCTTGGCAGTTTATTTTTTCATAGCCATTCCCGCACAAAACTTGAATTTACCAGAGCCCTACAAAAATTTCTCAAAATTTTCGATATTTTGGGCCACCACCTCACTCTCCTTATAGCCTTATATATCAAAATAAAAAATTTATCAAATTTATAAGTCATAGAGCTCGACAATCTCACAAAATTTCAACTTAATACCTGCATTGGATTTTTAGATATAACGGTTTGAAATTTTCAAAAATGCACCAATTTTGAAATGCTCCCCATTTCCCCCACTGCTATTATGCCTAAATATTATATTTTTCTTATATTCCGCCAGTATAGATTAATTTATGTTTCAAGTTTCATTTACATAGTTTAAGAGATAGTCGGGTTATTAATTTTTAAGTTCTTTTCTTTACGTTACAAAAGAACTGCATTGCATCCTTCAGCATTCCCGACACTTATTGCAAAAGTAGACGAGCAGTCAACTTCTGCGATAAGTGTCGAGAGAGCTTGAATTTACAAAAATTAAGCGTTTACATGTGTTTGGACAGAAGTGTCGACACTTATCTCCGATAGTAGAATATAAGTGTCGGACATAAATTCATCTCCGTTTACACTAGTCACGATTTCTCTCGGACATAAATTCGGGCAACAAGTGTCAGATGTAAACGCACCTTAAGAATAGCGTGCAACAAATTTCAGCATAATAGCTCAAGGCGTTCGAGAGTTATATTGTAAAAAGACGGACAGACGATCACTCGGAATCGCGATTTTTGAGCGACAACAAATTTTTCTGTACCCTTGGCGGCTCTGTGCGAGCATTAAAGTATAAACATAAATGAGAAATGATTGAGAGAAAAGCCCGATTAAATGTGATTTCAAGAAATGATATTTTCTACTATCGTAGATAGAGGGACAATAAACAAATTTTATTCAAAAATGTCAATTGGCCCTATGCGTAGGCATGCCATGGGGAGAATACATTCAGCAATAGACAATACGTTCAATACATTAAAAATTTCCCTTAATTGCCCATAAAACAGACCCAGATCTTATCACAAATCTTGATAAAAAACCAGTGCTAAAAATCACATTAGTTCTATCCCTTAGCAAGTGTCACCAACTACGATACCTTCCTTGATCAGATAACCGAAGAAAATTTAAAGCATGAAAACACCCCTCGATCACGATATATGTATGTACATCAGTTTCGAACACAGTTCTTAGCGTAAGATTCATTAAGATCGAAATTACATGTAATTCTACACCATTACCTGCCAAACTCTTAGAAATTATTCTCTCTCAATTCTTTTCATTCGTCCTTAATAATATTTTGCAGATAAACTTGCGATAGCATCATCTGTCCGAGGTCGAATGATCGGGATAAAATACATATTCAGTATTCGAATCTTTTTTGGGTTATCTCATCGTTCGATCTAAATATTTTGTAAATACTCCCACTAAGGATTTCGATGGTTATCTTTGTAATCTTTTCGAAAATATAACTAGGAACTTACAGAGTGTCCTTTTTTCGGGAAACCCATTGCATTATTATAAGTATAGTTTAGTCCTGGCTATATTGTACAATACGGAGAGGACACTACCAAATATCGAGCCCTTCTCAACGATAGATAAGATCAATTTTTCGGATAAATAGCGTGTAGCAATGTCGTACTTCACTTATAAATCTTTTCGGGATTATGAAAAGATATAGATGTACTCCTTCTTCTTCAGCTCTGGATTCAATGAAACTCGGGGGATTTTATTGTTCGAAACGAGTGAATTCTAAACAAACATTTTAATTCTATTTCGGTTACGGTCAACCTCAGTTCGGTTGACTGATTTTTTGGGCTTCTTAAAGGCGCACGTTTGAAATAAGAATGAGGTATTCTTCATGTTTTTTCGTTACTCCGGTTGAGGTAATAAAGAAACGAAAAAATCGGAAGAAAAGAATGATTTGAAAGGAGACTAAAAAGGATAAAGAAGTAGTTGACAGACATTTTGAAGGATTAAATTGAAAGTATTTTTGGATTCATATATAAAGTGTATGTTCATCTTAGCATGACAATTTTTGTTCAAAATATTTCTATGACAAAGGTATTGTAAATTTTCCTGGTATTGTTCCGGTTTCTTAACAATTTTATTTTGAAACGAATCGATGATGATGTTTAGGAAACTGTGTAATAATACTCTATCTGAAATCGGAGCAAATTGGAATTAGTTTGCGCCAAAAAATTTTATTAGGAAAACCGGATTGAGCAGAAGTTCATGTCGACACTCAAAAAATGTTAAGCTTAAATTTTTTTTTTATTTTTTTTAAATATAATTTTGTTCACGTTATTTTAGTCGAAAAGTAAGATTAAGTTCGTGAGTAGGCCAAATCCCTAATAACCGTAAGCCCCCTCGCGTAGAAAATTACAAATTTTCAGAATAAGACCAAATTCTCGGAAAGTACTGGTGCGATTGATTTGAAGTGTGGAATGTTTTTTTAGACAATCCAATCGATCTATGCCCTTCATGAAATTATTTCAGATTCAATTCCTTATCCATTTTTCTATAATTGCTATACTTTTTGAAGAGCCTTTAATCAAAACCAGAAGCCAATTCACTTCTGATAGCCTTAACACTATCATATTTATCGTCTTCAACAATTTGGGTGGTATCTTTGAAGTCCTTTAAAATTCTTCAAATATAGCCGTTCTTATCCTTTCATGGTGCAGCCGGATAAAATAACAGGCTCATTTAACTCAATGCCATTATCCCCGTGCTGGGCCATCACTCTAACTTGAACATCACTTCAAATTCTCATTTAAATAAAAATGCTTTCAAACTAAACCGTTTCCTTATGCCTGTTATCATTAAGAAATTTGAGTTCCACTTAGAGGCGTCATCGCTTAATTTCGTTGATCCATTAAGACCCTGGTGATTTCTTATCGGTCTGTTAGAAGTTTTTTTTTCCGGAATCTTCCTTTCAGCTAATCTTCGCTCCGACGGGACGATTTGTATCCATTCGGCCTAAACAAATCTGCTTCTAAGGAGTCTCTAATTTTTTCCTTGATTTGCTTTTTAGATTTCGTTTTTCGTTTTTGTATGCTATCGCATATCCGATTTACATTTCGAGAATGTTTACCACATTCGTGCAACCGAACAAATCTCACATTATAAATTTTTGGCCATATATGTTTAGTCCTATCTTATGGAATTTCCCGAAATATACTAAAAAGAAAAACAAATGTTTTTTTTGTGATGCGGCTTTTTATAATTATTAAAATGAAATTTGATATTTTTTCATAGTGGGCCTTTCGGCTTTCGGGAGACCGCCACTAAAGTTGATACGATTTTAGGCATATTTCTCGGGATAATGAAATTTTAAGAGGACCAATATAACGAGCTGATCTCGCATGTTAACGAGCCAAATACTCATTTCAGCGATAATTGACTGTAAAGTGTGTAACACATGACCGAAACACACATGTGTGAATGATATGGGGTGTGCATTATCCCGGACAGGCAACAAGTGTAAGGGAATTTTAAAGGGGGCTGCAAAGTAATGGGTAAATATGATGAAATTGTTGTAGTCGAATTTCAGTGAAATGAGTCAGATTTTCGATGGTTGGCCTATTTCGGTAATGATATCCTTTAAAATCTGTTTTTATTACAAAATGTGGCATGTGTTCAGCAACCGAGGGATTTCCATTCAGATTTTATGGTTGGGTTAGCCTTGAAATTTGTGGAATACTAAAAATTTTTGTTTCAAGACTGCAGTTAAAGAACACTTAACGAGCTACATAGGTTCAAAAATAAAATTTCACTAGAGTTAAATTTTTATTTCGTAACTAATGATAATCCTAAATACTAGCAAAATACGTACATTTCGACTTCCTGAATAAAAAATATCGACATTCATCATCAAGAAAAGCCTGAAAGGATCAGGAGTTTGTATATTCTTCACCAAAACTTACTACAAATCCTTTTTATGCTTCGTTTCATCTCTTAAACTGATCTTGGTAGATGATTGATGTATTAACATAACTAAAGAATACAGAAAATACCCCGTAAGTCCCATACAAAGTTTAACCATATAGCAATACCATTTTGACCACTACTTCAGTTGCTTGAATCATAGCCGTAAGGCTATTCAATACACAATAGGATACATCCAACCTGGAAGAAATGTGTATTGGTTGGCCTTTTATTCAATTTTAATTTTGTATATTTCGTAAATCTTAAGTGTATTTATCTTTTGCACTTTTATCCTTTATAAATCTTTTATAGTCTCGGTTTTCTCTTCCTCAACCGATCTAACTATGTGTTTGTTAGGTTATGTTCAGTTAATTTGTTTTTGCAGGTAAAAAAAAACCGACCTCTAAATTTATCTTTCAATTTAAACCCTGAAAAGTGTATATTTATTAGGTATCAGCATTATATATCCTGAGTCCTTGGTATTTTGTTCCTTTTTTAAGACCGACAAGTTATTGAATTAGTGATGAATGCAAGTATGATATATAAAGGTAAAAATGGTAGGTGAAAAAAAGGTTCGATCTTTTATCGACCCTAACGGAAGGACTTTTGACAGAATTTAGTTTTTAGAAAATACTTTGATTTTTCAATGGATTTAGGTATGCGTGAGGATTCTCTGTAATATTTTTTTTTTTTGTTTTCCGCAGGGCGTTTTGAAAGGCGGTAAGGTAGGATCAGACAATAAATGACTTGTTCTTGTTTACAAATGTTTTCATAAAATATTTTCTAAATAAACTTGGATGGAATTATAGAACGAAAGTCTAAGTTTGATTTTAAAATTTCAATTTTATGCGTTTTAGTAAGTATTTTCAGCGACTACTAGATATTTTATTGTTATTTTTATTACGTGTAATCTATAATCAAGTTCCGTTTTGTGTTAATAGATGCAGCAGTAATTGGTATTAGGATTTGTGAGATATCTGCAGAGAATTCAGAAAGTGATCTGCAAACACGACATTGAAATTCGGTTTTTTGTGTTATACATATTTATTAGCGCTGGAGATAAATTTTCCTCAGTGAACTCAAACCCTTTTTATACTCTAGATGAAATCTGAGAGTATATTGTGTTTGCCTTACCGTTTGTAACGCTAAGAAATAACGCTCGCATAGGATCGTCAAGGGTTCAGAAATATTTGTTGTCGCTCAAAAACCTTGATTCCGAGTGACCGTCTGTCCGTCTGTCTGTCTGTCTGTCTGTCTGTCTGTTTGTCTGTCTGTCTGTCCGTGCGTCTGTCTACAGCATAACTCTCGAAAGCTTTGAGCTAAAGTGCTCAAAATTTCTGTGTGTCATTTTTAGCAAAAAAGTAACTTTAAGTTGGTGAATGGGCTACATCCCCCCACTGCTTCTACCCCCTCCCGTACAAATTTCATGAAATTTCGAAATATTAAGAAATTGATTTTTCTTTGAAACTATTTAAGCTATCGACTTGAAATTTAGGTCAAAGCATTACGATGTAGATGTCATTAATATCACGGAATATTGACCCGATCCCTTTACTCCTTCTACCCCCACCCATACAAATGGACAATTTTGAAAAATACATATTTTCGATTGTCATTGAAACTAGTAAAGCTGAAAGGACGAAATTTTGTCAGAATTAGTTCTTCTATAATTAAAATTTATTTCCAAAATAATTATCAGCTTCACCTCACTCCTTCTACCCCCTCCCATACAAATTTCACGAAATTTTGGAATTTAAATTAAATTATTTTTCTTCGAAACTGTTAAAGCTATCAACTTGATATTTTGTACAAAGTACACAAATAGAGGGTTTTCCAATAAGGACTTGACAACTTTTTTTCAAAATAAAATGCAAACCATTTGAGACGTTGTTCCTTCGTGTACTTTACCATGATAAAAATGTTAAGTTTACTAAATAAATTGACAGTGACAGTTTGATGATTAGTGAAAGGGTGCGTTCACAAATTGAGTTCAAAGTTGTCAAGTCCCTATTGGAAAACCCGATATTAGTAGTACAAAAAAAATTTGTTTTGATTTGTATACTCCTTCTACCCCCTCCCATACAAATACATAATTTTTGTTAAATGCATTTTATCGATTTCCATTCAAACTAGAAAGAGTACAAACTTCAAATTTTGCCAGAAATTGTTTCTTAATAATTGAAATAAGTGTTAGAAAAAATTATCACCGCTTCACTCCTTCTACCACCTCCCATACAAATATCTCTATTATACATTCAAGAAAAGAATTTCTCCTTCAAGTATATGAGAGCTATCGACTTTGAAATTGAATCAAAGCATGGTGAAAATGATGATTTGTTTTTTATCGCTCCAAGTTGAACTTAGGGGTCACCCTTTAATACTGTAGCATACAGTCCAGTCGGTTTAGGAATGGATGAAACAAAATGAGAATTTACAAAATAAACAATTAATTGAATAAGGACGGACAGGATAAAAGGAATCGGTGAATGTTGCCTTTAAATTGCGTGATGCTATAATCTCTAGGAAAAGTGGCCGCGGGTAGTGCATTCCACATTTTGGATGTTCGAGGTATGAATGACTGCCTAAATTTCACCGTACGTGAATTGGGTGGCTCAACCGTATACTCATGAGCTCGTTCAGCAGCACGAGTATTGCGCGTGAACTTATATAAGGGAGGAATAAGACGACTGATTTCATGGCTACAGCGGCCATGAAAATATCTGTAGAAAAGGGTGAGTACTCCGACATTTCTGCGATGTTCAAGGGAGTCAAAGGATGCCGTTATGGCATCATCTCCAATAAGTCGAAGCGCAAAACGCTGTCGCGGTCCAGTATCTTTAGATGAGTTTTGGGTGCACCAGCCCAGATATGCGAATTGTACTCGAGTCGGGGCTTGATGTATGATTTGTAGATGGCTGCAAGATCGAAAATATTTCTTGCACCTTCGGAGAAAGCTTAAGCACTTGGAGGCGTCTAGAGCTACATTGTGGATGTGCTGGCTCCAGTCAAGTTTCTGGAAATTCTCCGAATGATCAAGTGCTACACCATCAAAGATTAAGTCAGGTATCGAAAAGTCGTATTTAAGAGAGAGACGACAGGCTTGTGTTTTAGTGGTATTAAACTCTACTCGATTTGCTCTGCCCCATTGCAGGATTGTGTTGACGTCAGTATTTAGTGAATTAAATAACTCTCGGCGCACAGTAGGCACAGAAGACTGGTGCGCCTCAGCAATTGAGTTGAAGCTGTAAGTGTTGTCTAGTGTACTGTCATCTGCAAAGCTGTGAATTGGGTTGAGAGTCGAGCACAGAAGGTCGTTAATAAAGATTAGAAATAAAGTAGGTGATAAAACGGAGCCTTGGGAAACGTCGGAATTGATAGGAAAGGGAAACGAGGAGACGCCATCTAAAACAACTTGAATGGCGCGCTTCGATAGAAAACTCTCAATCCATAACAAAAAAGAAGCATCAAAGCCAAATGCTTTGAGCTTAGAAAGTAGGAATTTGTGCCAAACTCTATCAAACGCTTTCGCAATGTCTAATGCAAGTACTTGGCCTTCGCCAAATTTATGTATGCAAGTGTTCCAGCGTTCGGTTAGGTAAACCAATAGATCACCTGTGGATCTTCCCGACCGGAAACCATATTGACGATCATCTAAAAGTTGATTGCTCTCCAAATATTGCATGATCTTGCGGTTGACAGCAGTTTCCATAACTTTTGACAGCACGGAAGTGATGGCTATTGGGCGATAATTTGCCGGGTCCGACTTGCATCCCTTCTTCAATCGCTTGTTTCCAGTTATTTGGGAATTTTCCTAAAGAGTAGGATAAATGAAAAAGGTCACGAAGAGGTTTAGCCAAAGATGAGAAGCATTTTTTAAGGATTAAGGGAGGAATACCGTCCGGACCAGAGGATTTATTGATATTGAGATCCTGAAGAATTTTAGCAATGACGCGAGTGCAAAACTTTATGGCACGCAATATGGTGCCTGTAGGCGATACAGTTGGGGGTAACTGATTACTAGGTGGCAGGGTTGAATTTCTCGCGAAACTCGCTGCTAATAAATTTGCCTTTTCAACTGGATCTACGACTGAGCGGCTGCCGTCAGAAAGAGGTGGTTTTGACGACGAAATAAAATTATTCTGACTATATCGCAGTTATTGGATCTAAAGCACAATTTCCAATCAAAAGCTTTAAGAATGCGTTTAGTCCGCCCCAGTTGGCTCTCTTGAAGTGCCAAACGATACTCTTCGGAACTTTTACTACCGGTGGTTGTAATGCCGTTATTGGGAACAGTGCACGAATCAGGAAGTGATCCGTATCACCAACTGGCGATGGTGCAATAACAGATATGGTAAATTTCTCTGGCTGGTTTGTGAGAAAAAGATCAAGGAGACTTGCGTAATGGTCAGAGATATCAGGCAGCCGAGTAGGTTCGCTCACCAGTTGTTTGAGGCCGTTGATGGAAGCGAAAATCTCAGTATTTCGTCCCTGCTGGTCCGTGCGGTTAGAGTATTGAAGCCAAGCAGTATTATGAACGTTCAAATCGCCCGCGATAACGATTTCGGCATCAGGCTTAACAGCATATATCTGCTGGATTGAGTCAGACAGCTTATCCAATTCATGGTTGGGGTCGTCTGACGTAAGCCCCGGACTTCTATATACATAGAAGAAAAATATGATGTGCTTATTTAAGGTTAATTTTATCCAACAAAAGTTGAACGCTGGATTGGAGCAAGGACCCAGGGATGGTACCAAATCATAAGCAACATCATCGCGGATATATATTGCTATACCCCTTTGGCGAAAAAAGGTTGGAATTAGGTGATATCTAGGAACAGAGTAGAATTGCTCACTTCCTGGAAGCACTTTTGTTTCGCCAAGTGCTAGTATGTCGGGTCTTGTAGTTTGGGTGTGAATGTAGAGTGAAAGATAGGCAGAAGTTAGCCCTCGAACATTCAGTTGGTCAAATATAAATGACATTGACCTATGGAATGTTAGGTAATCTTATTAAAAAAAAAAAATGAACACATAAATAAATATACTAATATTTTGCACGGCGGTACAGGAACAACAACAACAAGGAGAAATGCCGCCAACCGATATAAATCGCTGTCCAGTGACTAAATATGCCAGTAACTAGGATGTCACGCAGTTTCAAAATTATCTTAAATGCTCCACTTCCTCTGCCACCTCCCATACAAAATCCCCAATTTCAGGAAGACTATGACCAATTTCTTTAAAAATAATGAAAACTAAAAACTTTAAATTCAGCAAAAAACATTTTGCATGCTATGTTCGGTGTCATATACGAAAAATACAAACCTCCCCCTCTACTTCTACCACCTCCCAAGAAAAAGTCTCTATTCACTATTCGAAAGAATTTGAGATGACATATTTTCCGTTATATTAAAGTCATTTCCATCTCATCTAGAGTATCATATGATTCTGTTATGTTTTATGGTATGCTTGCACTTCAAATCCTGTTTTACTACAATGTGATATAATTAACAATTTAATTCAATTCTGTTAATATTTTATCTTACTTTTAGTTTCCTTAGCTCTTGATTTTATTTAAGTTAGGTCCGGACGGTGAATGACGTGTGGAAATCGCATGAGGTCATGAAATATATCAGTATGGTTTGTTAGTGTGGCCAATTCTTCCCAAGTACGCCGTTCTTCTAGATCGGCTTACCAACTTTGGGAGCAACACGATCGTCTAAGGTTACTAGCCGCACTGAAAGCCATTCGTAGATTCCTGAATATGTCTGGGCAGTGCCCCGTCTGTCTTGTCCGTCTTTATTCGTATGGGTTTGAAAAACATTACCCAGCAGTTTCACGGGTGGTTTTCATCTAGAATCACTTGCTGCACCTCGTAAGTGTAGGCAAGTAAACCTTTGTCCTGCGTCACGAGAATGAGTTAGCAAACTACTGAGCGGTTGTCCAATTCTTCTTTAATACAATCGCATCATCGAAGAATTCTTCTATCGGCATTGCTTCGTCTGATGATTCAAATAAAAGGCAGATCGGAGTCGTTTCTTCGCATTCGGTGTGGATGGGAATGGAGGTTGGTGAGCGTGAGTTCATATGCTTTCTATTTCTAGCATTACACTCTGGAGAAGGTCATCGGTTGGATTTCTGGTTGGCGTATGCTTAACTGACCTAACCAATCGTTCCCACCTTCCACCCATGAGCGGAAAAGTGGGTGGGATGAAGCTCCATTTGGTATTTGCGCTGGTGTTGCAAGTTCGTACTGGTATATACCATGCCTTTGCATGCAACGAGCGAACATTTGACTCTAAGTCCGACCGGTTATGTGCGAGCATAATCAAGGTGACTGAAGATGTTAAATAGTCTCCATTGACCTTTACCTTCCCCATCTTCCAGTGCAGCTTTCAAGATGTCATTTATTACCACCAGAAACAGTGCTAATGATATTACGCTGCCTTGCTTGACACCCGTTCGCACAGGGAAGCTCTCGGATAGCTCTTCTCTATGCAAGACGCGACACCTTACATCTTCGTAGCATTCTTTAATCGTAGCTATGACCTTATCTGGAATACCTCTTCTACGTAAAGCATTCCATATGTAATCTCGCTTAACGCTGTCGAAAGCCTTCTTGAAGTCCACAAACATGAGATGTAGGGGCGAAGCCATTTCGGCTGACTGCTCTAATATTATCCGTAGGATATTTGTGTGGTCGGTACAAGACGACCCTTTACGGAATCCAGCCTAATAAACTTCGAGAGTGCTCCCGACGACACCAATAATCCTATTGAGAATTACCTTAGCCATAATTACCGCCAATTGCCACAATCCCGAAGGTCACCCTTCTTCGGAATTTTCACAATGACGCCCTCCTTTCATTCAGTCGGATATCTTCCTTCATTCCACACCTCCGTAAAGAGTAGGAGGAGTATATCGGCTGTTATTTCCGGGTCCGCTTTGAGGAGTTTGGTTGGTGTTCCGTCTATAACTGAAGCTTTCTTTCCCGCCATTGACCGAATGGCGGAAACTATCTCTTCCTTATCTGGGGGATCGTCTCTATTAAAGGATTGTTGCGGTACGATGTTTGGTAGTTGTTCTGTTTCTGTGATATCTTCCTCTGACAAGATGTTTAAAATATCAGAGAAGTATTCCCTCCATCGCCGCAACTGGTGTTTACTCATATTAAGGAGAGTTCCGTTGACATCTCTCACCAGGTGGTTAGCGGTGAAATTCCTGTTCATCAACTGTTTCATGATTTTGAATAGTGAACCCATATCCCCAAGGCAAGCCGTAGATTCTGCCTTGTTTGCCAGATCTTCAATGGCCTTTCTCTTGTCGCATCTAACAGCCATTTAAGCTTTAAGCTATGAGCATTGCGGTAGTTCTGTTTCAGGTCGGGCGTTCGTTGGTTGACATCGGGTTGAGAGATGATTGCCAATTTGGCCTTTTTCCGATTGCCAACCTTGTTCCATGTGTTTTGCGACATCCAGGGTTTGTCACCGCTTTACACATATTCCACAGATTCTTCAGCACTAATTACAAAAGTGTTTCTGGTTGCCTCCCAATTGGCGTCCAGTGTGCGCATTTCATATTCACCCAATGTGGATAACTTTTCGCTTAGAATAGTGGTAGTCTATCCAAATTAAGCTCACGCTTCATTTGAAGAATTTGCAGTTGTCAGATAGCTGCTGTGCACAATCTCAAGCAAGCACCCATCAACCCTTCCGCATCATCACTTCCATAGCTTCGCAAAATTTATTCAGAATGCAGGTAAGGTGACTGCCTTCAAATTGGACCATTTTTTATCAAGTCGCAGCCATTTCTCGGGTGGAAGGTCACCATTTTTCTTGAGGACCGCGATTTCGTCGGCGTAGTCTGAGGTTTGAGCTAATTGAGATTCACCCTTGTAGCTGCGTCCCAGACAATCTGTATTTTCCCTGGATTATTGGGGTTAATGACGGAAAAAAAAATTGGAAGATAGTATATTCTAGGGTGTGGCTGTAGTAATTCTTCATCCGTTAATTTGTGTACGTTTTCTTTGGCAGTTTGGTCACTACATTTTCGTTTGTTGCTGAGAAGTGGTTAGTTCTGGGTCTCGACCAATTCATTTTTCAAGACAGCATAAACGTTTTTTTGCCATATCGTAGCTAGATGGAAAAGCGACTTCAGTGTACTTCCAAAACAGTCCGGTCTTGAAGCTGCATTCTTTTTGAATTGTGGTCGAGTTCACCATTTCTAACGCTTTTTGGTTATCTTTCAAAAGGGTGTATATTTTTGGACATCTAGTGCCAATGCTGTCAATAGAAAAGAATTCTTTAACAGTTTATTGAAGTTTATTTTCGCTAATGTGCTGGCATTCGCAAATATAACGACGGCACAGCCTCTTAGATGACAAATATTTGTTTCAAGTTTGTTGATGGCCATCGACTGATTGTGAGTAGGGAAGTCTAAGCTTTTAACTATTCGCACGTTCGTGATGTAGAATACTTTCACCTGATTGGTGTTACTGGATATTACGAGTGCGACTCTTCATGAAGCGTTCTCCATTCGTTGTTTATTGGCAGTCCATCTTAAGCATAGAGGCTGTAAATCACCTGTTTTTTTTTTTTATAGTATGGGGACTACGTGAGTGCACTGCGGTCTTTCCGACCTATTGTACGGTGATTGCCCCATTTTCCTACCATATCCCAGTAGCTTTAGCTAATTTGAGTATTATTGAGGCAGCCATGTTGGCTAGTTCCTCGGTGGAAAGGATGCCCTTCCCAAGAATCTTGAGTCTACTCCTTGCCATTGCTTTCCAGTGGCATAGGATATGTATTGTCGTTTCCGAGTCTTCGAGACAGAGACGACATATGTCGGTTTCAGCTAAGTCCATTTTTTTGAGGTGATGGCTTACTCCACTATGCCCCGTCATTAGCCCGATTAGAGTATTGATGTCCCTTTTGCTGAATCTCAGGATATCCTCCACTTTGTTTTTATGTGGTATGATTAATTTTTTCGAGGTTGATAAACCAGGAAGTCTGTTCCAGTGGATTATATGTTCTTCTTGGACTCACTTTTTAATTGAGGAGTTAAGAAATCCTTTTGGTTTTCCGCAGAAAGGTTCTGGGCCAATTAAGTTTTCTTCCGCGCCGTTTTTAGCTAAGCGATCTGCCTCCTCATTTCCCTCAATTCCTACGTGTCCTGGCACCCACATTAAGGTTACGTCATTCCTTTTTCCCAGGATTATTAGGTCTTGAAGGCAGTCCCAAACTAGCTTCAATCCATGTTTGTTGGATGATAAGGCTTTTAGAGCTGCCTGACTATCCGAGGATATAAATTGGTTTGTTGCGATGAGCTCTCCTTATGTTTTCTTGGATGCATAGCTCGATTGCCACTAGTTCAGCCTGGAAGATTGTGGCTTCTTTGCCGAGTGATTTTGAAACCGAGAAGTTAGGTCCCTTAACTCCAGCTCCCGTCCCCTCAGAGGTGCACGAACCGTCTGTGTACCAGATGGTTGAACCCTCTGTCATTTCAGGTGATGTGGATTGCCAGTCCGTGCGTTCACCAATAATAACCTTGAATGGGGTTTCAAAGTTATATTTTGTCGGCATTTCGTCCGACAAAGTGGAGGCTAGAGCCTCCCATTTTGGGTTATTTAGGATTTTGAGGTGGCCTCTAAAATCCCCTGGTTTGTAGTTGTTTTCCCTTTGTAAGCGTAACACCTCTTTGATAGCTTCCCTTTTTATTTGGAGATGTATCGGAGGAATGTTAAGGAACATTTCCATTGCCGCTGTGGGACAGGTTTTCATCGCACCTGTGATGCCAAGACAAGCTAGCCTTTGGATTTTTTGTAGCGTGAGCTGTGCTTTTCGTTTTAGTCCACCATACCGTTGATCCGTATGTGACTATTGGAAGAATGATTTTTCTGTAACACCAGTAAATCATTTTGGGCTTAAGTCCCCATTTCCTACCAAATAAGCTTCTACAGGCCCAAAATGCCTTTAGAGCTTTGGCATGAGTCCATTCTATATGTTTGTTCCAGTTGAGTGTTCTATCCAGTATAACTCCTAGATATCTTACCTCTTCTGAAAGGGGTATAATTGTTCCATTTATTGAAGGGGGTGTGATGTGGATATTCCTTCTATTTGTAAATGGTACCAACTCAGTCTTACTTGGGTTGATGTTCAAGTTTTTAGACCGACACCAGTTCATTATCATATCTAAGGCAGATTGTGTTCTTTCCGATATAATAGAACCATACTTATCTCTAATAATAATGACGAGGTCGTCAGCATATCCTATAACCTCGTAACCCTGTTCCGCTAGATGGTCCAGGAGTTCATCCACTACAATAGACCATAGAAGTGGAGATCGTACCCCACCTTGGGGACATCCTCTATAGGTCTGTGCAGTCAGTGAGCTATCACCCAATTCCGTGATAGTCATTCGGCTTCTTAGCATGGCATGTATCCATTTAATTATGGCCGTTTCCAGCCCTTTTTTCCTAGCTGCCGCTATAATGGCTTCATGGGGAGTATTATCAAATGCTCCCACTATATCTAGGAATGCGCAAAGCGCAATTTCTTTATAGTCTTTCGCCTTTTCGATTTGTCTTACCAAATCGTGAAGAGCTGACTCTGTTAATTTGCCCTTTTGGTAGGCATGTTGATTTTTGTTAAGACGAACCTTGTTAGGCCCTGTTCTTAAGTGTGCATCCACTAATTTCTCCATCGTTTTGACGAAGAAGGAGGTTAGGCTTATAGGACGATATGACTTGGGCTGATCAATAGGGCGATTGCCTGCCTTCGGTATAAATACCACCCTTGCTTTCCTCCATATTTTGGGGATGTATCCCCAACTATAACTGGCTTTAAAGATCCTTATGATTATTGGCAATAAGATCTCTAACCCCTTTTGCAATAAAGCGGGGAATATTTTGTCTACTCCGGCTGATTTGTAAGGCTTAAGGGTGTTAATCGCCCATCTTATCTTTTCCGGAGTGAAGATTTTTCCAGCAGCACTTTTGCTGGACGGAGTTTGACAATATGTCCTTTGGTCCGCTTCTAAATCTTCATTTCTGTTTATTATTCTGCAGCCCGGGAAGTGTGTTGCCAATAACACCTCAAGGGTTTCCATACTGCTTTTGGTAGAGGACCCGTCAGGTCTCTCTAGAAGTCCGATATCTATCGGGGTGTCTTTTGATAACACCTTTTGAAGTCTTGAGGCCGCTGGGAGATCGTCTAATTCTTCACAGAATCTACTCCACGACTCTTTCTTCAATTTTTTGAGAAGTTTGTTGTATTCGGTTAAGAACACTCTATATTCGTCCCAATTCCCGAAGGTTTTTGCTCTGTTGAACAATTTCCTAGTTTCCTTGCGTTTTTTCGCAAGTTCCTCGTTCCACCAAGGTGTTTGTTTGGCCCTTTTTTTATGTAGAACAGGACAACTTTGTTCGTAAGCATTAATAATATTGTTTACGATTTTGTTCGCCATTTTATCAATGCAGTCTGGGCTATTTATTGATTCTTCTGCGATTCCTAGTTCATATTCTAGGACTGATTGGTACAGACTCCAATTGGTGCGTTTCGGATTTCTGTATTCCTTGATATATTCAATTGAAGTCTCAACATCAAAACAGATATGCCTATGATCTGATAGTGAGGCTTCCTTTGATACGTGCCAATTCACGCACTTGTCTACCAGGCAGGGGCTAGTAATGGTTAGATCCAGTACTTCCTGCCTAATTGAGTTTATAAAGGTTGGTGAATTACCTTTATTAATTACGTCTAGGTTGTTAGTAGTTATATATTCTAAGAGTGACTCACCTCGTTTGTTTATATCGCTGCTACCCCAGATCGTGTGATGAGCGTTCACGTCGCAACCAAGAATAACTGGTATGTTGTTTGTCTTGCTGAAACTTACCAGCTCCATGACTCCTTGTGGTGGAGCCTCTAGCTCCTCCCCTGGAAAGTAGGCCGAGGCGATTATAACCTTTTGGCTTCCTCCTACCTTTGGTATATTCACCAATACCGCTACTAAATCTGTACGGATGAACATAGGTATATTTAGGTAATTTATTTCTGATGATATCAGAATTGCAGCTCTAGGCCTGTCACTTCTTCTATCAAAGATCAACTTACCCATTTTTTTAGGAATATCAAATATTTTCCCCATAGCGGCTCTTGGTTCTTGTATTAGGGCTATGTGATATTCCTCTTTTGCGAATCTCCATGTTAGAATATCCATGGCCGCCGCTGCGCGATGGAGATTCGCTTGAATTACTCTAATTTTCTTTAGAGTTTGGGCCATCTTTGTTCATCCGCGGCTCGCCGCTTTTGAACTCCTTGGCCTTAGGGCGAAGAGTGATGCTGGAGAATTTATAGCATACTCTATGCCCCCTTTGTTTAAGCTTTTCCATCGATTGGCCGTCGATGGAAAAGGTTACAATGGTGTTTGTGCCCTCTACCTTTCTACTCAACACTCTCCAGTTGGAGGCACACAAACCAGCGTTTTGAGCATCAATGAGGGTGGTTATCCCCTCTGGTGTTTTCTTTTTGTGAGGAAAATACCCCGTGATTATTTCTAATCGCGGGATATTCTCCTCTCGGACTGCCCGTATGTTCGTTGACTCGTCCGGCTTGATGCTTGCAGCTGTCTTTTCTAACCATGATGCTGTCTGCTCGTCAAGGCATATGATCAGCATCCAACCCGGCTTAAGGCTGAGTCCACCAAATTGTGGAATTATCCCTTCGGTTGTCGCTTTGGGAATCTCGTTCAGAATGAGTTCCTGAGTCGTAGCAAGTTGCTCTGCTGTTAGGATTTTATGAGGATGTTCGGTATGTATAATACCGATCCTTATCCCTTTAACTGCGTCTCTATAGCTTGTTCCTGACGTGGAGGGCTAAGCCTCTGCTGCAGGTTCATGCACTACGCTTTTTATTGTGGTTTTGGGTCTTTTGAACCCACTTCCCACAGATGGCGGTGTTGTTGAAGAGGTTCTGCCTCTCTTTCTTGCCTGTATTTGTGCTGGTGATAGCGTCTTTTCGAGCGGCTGGCACGCAAGATCGTACGCTTCACTCACAGTTTTCCCTTGATTACGATGGTATGAGTATCGTTTCTGGGCTGCTCCGCTTAGCCTTTTTTTCTTTTCGGCTAGAGTTAATTGTTTCAGTTCGGCTGATAACATTTGCTCGTCCACTAGAGGCTTGCTAGGAGTTTTCCTTTCCGCCTTAAGTGGTGGTCTATTAATCTTTTGTGTGCTTTGAGGAATTGTCTCTTCTGTCATTTCACACATTTCTTGTTGAGGGGTGGTTTTTGTTTTTTCATCCTCATTTACGACTTCGGCCGTTGTTTTTGATGCTTTAGGGGATGCATCTGCCCTTTCGGTTACTTTAGGTTTTTCCATTTGGTTCCCACGAGTAGCGCGAGAAAGTAGAGTCACCCCCGGCAGAGCTCCGCATTACCAGGGGAAGGCTTCTTTAAACTGGAGGGCGCCTGGTATTCAGAGTTCGCATATTATTGGTTAGTTGCCCACTAACCATTCATCCATTGGCATATGCTGTTCCACCGTAGATTAGGGGATTTTTATATATGAGGTTAACTCCTCTAGCGTCATACTTTATAAAGGTCACCATATAGGTAGTACGTACACTTGCGAATCACTATAGGGATGAATCCCCTAGTAACCATCAATTTAATTTAAATCTGCCTGAAACATGACCAGACCAGATCCCAATTTTATCGATGCTGCGGTAGGATACGGAATCGACAGCTAGCTGAGCGATTTGTTCCCCCCTACCACATCCGCCTTAGACCATAGATAGGTTACGGAGCTGAAAGCTAGCTTTCAGCTTGATCCCCCCTATCTTGATAGGATACGGAGCCGACAGCAAGCTGTTCGACTTTCTCCCCCCTATCCGTAGATCTTTTAGCGTTACCCAGTCTGCACCACGAGGAGGCGATCTACGCAACAGACCAAAAAAATCACCTGTTAGTCCAAGTTCTTCTAATATCCCATCTTCCACCAATGGATGTGATTCTTCTTTTTTGAAAAGCCGCACGTAGTAGTAGATTTTTCGAAAGAGGTTACAAATAGTGGTCACTCTTTGGGGTGGCCACTAAAGCTTGGTAGGTCCTTCAATATGACTGGCCTTGCAGCTTGTTGCGCTTGGAATGTCAGACGAAATTGCTGTTGTGGCGATCACAGGAATAGTCCGCGAACCGCAGGCAACGACTGCTGGCGTTATTGTGGAGCCGACGGCGTTACTGAATCGAGCGGTGCTGAAAACGAAATCCTTTCCTAGGATAGCGGTTTAAGGTGTAAGGAAACTTTCAATGAAATAAATTCATTCAACATTCTTGTCGCAAACTTAGTAGTACCTTTCTTATGCGTTACCGAAGCACAGTTAGGAGGAAGACTATTTCTCACTATCTTGGGTTCAGTTTGCGACGCGGTTAAATACGATTCGGCCAAGTCGTACGCCTCCTCTGCTATTGCTTTCGTAGGTTTAACCTCCTGTCGCTTAAGTGCTCCTCTGTTCTTCTTATGAAGTTAAAGGTTAATACGCTCCTCGTGTTCGGTCTAGTTAACGTTGATTTAACCTTCCATTGCTGTACTTTAGGAGGACATCGTACTTTTTCTTAAGGTATTCCTTATCTATGTGATACTCTTTGTCTAGCTTCCGCAATTCGACTATCTGATAATCTTGTTGACCTTAAGGATAGTGATTATATGGGGGTGATACTGACGCTAATCGTGTTTTGCTTCTCGTCACTCTTATGTACATTCCTGAGCAATTAGTGTAGCCCCAATCTTTGTTCTAGATGTGTAGGCTCTAGAGCAGGAGAAATTAAACCAAAGTTCGCATTGCATCATCCGGTTCCTCGCTGTTCTGACAGCTAGAAGCGGCTATTGCAAGCACCTGGGGTTCCATTGGAGGTGAGCTGCTTTGGCTTGGCATTTTAGCACTTAAAAAGTGTTTAAGTTTGTTGGAAACGAAGTTTCTTAGTGAAACATAATCTTTTTTTATGGAAAAGTTCCTATACTTTGCACTGATATGGTACGTAGTCTGTTTCTTCTTGTTAATGTTGTAGTACATTTTCCATCATCCCTTCTGTCGTAAGCGGCCATGGGCACCTCAATCTCCCCGATCTTTTGGAATAAATTTTTCAGCAACAGCCTTATCAATCGGCTGGCCTAAAATACATTCATTTGCACTCCTTACTATAAATTGACCTGTTACTCTTTTATTTTTTGTACTGGAGTGATAAACATGTGCTATCCTAAAAGCTGAAGAAACTCGTGTCTTATACGTACTGAGTTCATTGGCTTACAGTATTTCATGAAATAGTGTAGTTCGGAGAGGTGCTTGAAAAAGTGGGGGGATTCCCATAATTTTTATGTCGTAGATTGCATCATTATAAGAATTACATGTTTCAAATTTCAAATCAATATCTCCGATAGTTTCTAAAAAATCAAACTAAAATAATTTGATTTGAAAATGCATTATTTCGTATGTCAGGAGGTAGAAGGGGTGGATTTAGTCCATTCATGAGCTTGACCTACCGTTTTCGTCAAACACGATGTGTACAAAATTTGAACTTTTTCGCTCAATGCGTTCTCGAGCTAGGGAGTAAACGGACGGGCGGACCAACATCCGATTTTGAGATTTTGAATACTCTCAGATCTCATCTAGAGTATAAGAACTGCTTATGTTGTGCCCTTTCCCAAACCAATTCCTAGGAAGAAACTGACCACGTTAGTAGAAAAAATGTTCCCTTCATCTGATAGTTAACCAATTTTATCTGCCGTACTTAACATTTTCAATTTTCAGTTTTCTACGAAAGATATAAAATTATCTGCTTAAGCATAATTCGATGATATACAACTATTAAGTGAAGTGCGCAAGGGGTCGCAGAATATCAAGTAAAAGAATAAAACCGCCAGTCTAACAAGTTCACTTTATACAACCGCAAAACTTTATTAACTTATCTCTCAACTAAATTGCTTTACACTTTTTACTTGAGACTCTTTCGCTTTCCAAACATCGAATGACCCGTCGACTCCTTAATCCGGACTGATTCTTCATCAAAACACTCGCCTTTTCTATCGCTCTTGTCGGCCCATTAATTTTCTCGTCGTCTGATCGCTTTCGGCCGATGCTACATATCATGTCCGAACCATTTCATTTGTCATCCGAATCATTTCCTTTCGGTCGGTAAAGAACTCGTATTAGTACAAAATTATTTCTTTCTCGGCCGCTCGCTGTTAGCTGCTTCTACTTGCAGAGCATATCCTTGTCCACCGAGTCATTTCCTTCTCATTCGCAATATTTCTTCCTTCGTCCAAATTATTCCCTTACCGATCGCTGTTGGATCGCTGTCGCATGCATGGACTTATTTTCATTGGTTGTTTAAACGATGAGCAAGTACAATATAACAAAGTTATGATCAATTTTAACATTTTGTTAAGAACCGCCCCGATTTTGTTTTCACCCTTCCAAATAGGATTCGCCAATTTTTATTCGATATTTTCAGTTTTTGTCATTAAATTCGAAATGAGTGACAAACTCATTTCCGATTTTAGATCCAATATTTTGAGTTTGTAGTTTTCGATGGAATCAGTGACAAGGACAATTTTAAGCACTTTGTTGGACAAGACTGTTCTGTGGTGCCAGCCATGCTCGCAATCAGTTACGACTTTTCTCACAAAAAAAACAGAAACATTTTTATTTTCCACACTCCTTATCAGTGTCCAAATTTGAACTCAATTTTATGATTCCAACAATTTTGTATTAGCAGTTTCGAATTTTGATTCGTATGCTACATTTGTTGAAAATTAAAAATTTTATTCATCAAATCGGATCTAAAATTTTCATTTTGTAGCCTTTACATACATTGAAAGAAAATTTGAGTAATATGATCTCTTCAATTATTACCAAGAGTGATATTAAGAGATCTATGTTAATCGTATTCCTGTAATGATTCTACCCACCAATTATAATCCTATTGCCTGCAGAAAAACACATCACATCCTTGTTGGTCTAATTTCGTGTCGCCTCGTTTGATATTTCATCTCCTAATCGATAATCTTGCTGTTCTTTTCACTTAAACTACCAGAGAAGGAAATTGAAAAACTAGTCGGATTCCATATCAATAGCATGAAGTAGAATTGCGTTATACCTATTATTATTTCTTCTAGAGCGATATTCGTCAAAGGAACACGCTATCACTTTGATGCTTTTTCAGTACCACCACTAAACTACCCAACAAAGGCGTCTTAAGGTTTTACTTTAGCTTAGAACGGAAATCTTACACCATATGACATCTTATTATTCAATTGAATGGAGCGTAAGAAGCCGTCAGTAGATACCTTCGGAAATTTTTTTCCTAAAAGTTTTTCGAATAGTTATACGCCATCCTAACAATCTTGTTCTTGCTGACATAATAGTTGTAGCCCGGGTGTGATTCTTCTATTTCTTTCCATATGATTAGAATGACTATGTTGATTGTTTGTTGGCCTCGTATTTTGGGCTTCCCTAAACTAACCGATCGCTTGTTGCACAAACAATGACTCCGGGGACTATTGAATTGAGTCCTTTTCTATACGGGATTGGTTCGATTTTGGTAAAAATAAAACCTTCAAATCAATAGGAAATCTGAGAAGGCTGTTTTGTTCAATTTTAAGAAATTAGGTTTATTGTTTGGTAATATCTTAGTTTTCTTTTTGGATTGCTAGATTTTTGTTCGAAAACAATCTTTTCTGTTATTTTGGCTCCATGCTGAGTACGGAATGAGGTATGTTGCAGTCAGAGGGCTAACGTAATTTTTGGAATAATTGTAGGGTTTTTTTTATAAGACTGGTAATTGGTCGGGCTGCATGTGATAACATTATCACGGCGTTCGACGATTTCCAAAACATGTAACGAAATTTGAACTATAAAGCTAGAGATTGGTACAGAATGTTTTAACACAGTATTTATTTTTTTTTGTTTTTACAGAATGACCTGTGTTATAGGCAATTTCGGCCTTTACGTGTATTGCACAAACACTACCATCTACTGAGTAAAGTGACCATCTTGAAGTGGAATTGTTTCACTTTTATACTGTTTGCCAATTTTATTTCGAATAGTTTTCTATTGCCAGTAGCAACTGTAAATTCATGCTTAAAAAAATCTCACTGTCTGGGGTGGAAATCGAACCAACGACCTATTGACTGTGCGGCATATACGCTGCCCACTATGTCACGGAAGCCTAAATAAGATTTTAAAATGTTATCAAATCAAAAATTCACTTCTTTGATACTTAGAAATTATTGAATACTGATTGTTTTTTGTATCCACACCAACACAACTATGGTTACTTTGCAATACAAAATACCATCATGAACACAATATTTTTATCGAACCTCTTGATGAGTTTTCCCACTAAGTTCTAACGATATTACAACTTATTGGGAAAAACTCTTAATTCCCTTTCCACATGTCTCGAGCAGTTAAATAAATTACTGAATTCCCTTAACCACCTCCCATATATAGGTATACTCCGTAATTTTCTTTAATTATGTATTTTTTTTTCGATTCATTTTACTTTATTATTTTAATAATAAAGTATTGTGATCGACTTGGGAAAAAAAAAAAATTTGCTACCCTGAAATTTTTTTTTTCGCGTTTCATGACTAAATTAGCCTAAAAAAGCAAAAAAAAAATCCGTCTGTCTGTACGCCGTACGCCGTACGCCGACGTGTACGCTCAGCGCACATTAACTCCCAAACCCTTCAAGATAGAAAGTTCAGTTTTGGAGGGATTGTAGGTAGTTGCGGATCTCAGGCGGATACCCATTTTCGGGGGTGTACGGGTTCAGGGGGAGGCAGGAGGAGCGCTTAAACCAAAAAATACGAATTCAAATATCTCAACCATGGTTACAGCTAGGAAGCTAAAAATCAACACACATATAGAGGAGTTTGTGGGACAACTTTTAAAAATAATTTAATTTTTTAATCCATTGGGGTGCGAAAAGGGGGGGCTAAGGACCAATTGGCGGCCGAATTTTTTTTTCAAATGATTATATCTTCGAAATTACTACTCATAAGAAATTGATATTTTGAGACCATTAAGATGGCATCAAGATCTACTAGAATCAGTTTAGATAAAAGCTAATTCTTGTAAGGGGAAGGTCAGGAAAAACACTTAAAAATTAATATCTCGACTGTCTCTTAAGCTATGTAATTGAAACTTGAAACGAGTACTAAGCTTTACCAGTGACATATGAAAAAAATATAATATAAGGACATAATAGTAGTGGGGGGAAATGGGGAGCATTTAAAAAATGGCGCACTTTCCAAAACTACAAATCACCAAATCTCAAAATTGAGTACACATATCAAATTGAAAATTTGTCAGATTGTAGAGCTATATAGTTTTTAATTTTGGTAAAAAATTTAAGTTGGGGGGTGTAAGGGGAGGGAGGTGGAAAGCGAAAATGTTGAAAATTTTGAGTGATTTTTTTATGGCTCTGGTAAAAGATACAAAGTTGGAATTTTGCACGTCGACACATCTATTTAATGTACATTAAAAAAATAATAATTTGTTCCAAAATTGTTATGCACCGAAGTGGGGGTCTAACGTGCACAAAGTGTTTCATGTGCAATGAAAAAAACACATAAACTGAAAATTTTTGAATGAAATTTTTAGGTACAAACTTGAAAATTTGCGAAATGCATTTAAAAAAATTCCCAAGAGTTTAAAATATTAACTTGTCGAATATCTTTAAAACTTCTACCCCCTCCCATACAAAAATTTTTTTTCGACCATTTCTAAGAAATCAATTATCACTTAACTATTAAATGCTATCAATTTGAAATTTCGCACAAGAACTTACAAAAATAGTTGAAATAAAATTACGTTAAAAGTTTTGAGATAGCACTTGCCCTTTTACCCCCTCCCACACAAAAGTATGATTTCGACCAATTTCATTAAATCAACTAATAACTAACAAATTAAAAGCTACAAACTTGAAATTTTGTACAAGCACCTCACAAGAAAAAAGAAATAAAACTGCATCACAAATTTTACGATTCCCCTACCTCCTCTACCCCCTCCCATACAAATGTTTGGTTTCGTGAATTTAAAATTCACCGAATCCAATGAAAATTCTATGCAATTTCGTCTATGAAACTGACATTCTATACACAGAATATTGCATTTGGTTCAAGCAATCAATTAAGAAACTATTAACATCCACCCATCCTTACTATCACCCTCCCCCCTTTCTTCATGAAAATTCAAACTTGCATAAATAAACCAATAAAATATGGAGCTTTTGAACGTTTCCGGAAAGTGTTAAATTGAGAACTGCCCTGCCCAAGAAGCTCCTTTCACTTAGTCTTCCCTAACCCTTCTAACCTGCATATTGACTTTCTACGCATGCGCATTTTGTCCCAAAAATAATAAAGTTTCACCCGACTTGTTGGCAGTTTATTTAATTTAATTCCCCAAATAGTAGTATTTGTATGGGAGGCGGTAAATGTACGTAATCTGTAAAATACTAACTATTGAACGTACCCAGTCGGCTACTAAAATGTTACCAACTAAGCATAAAGAAATATAATAAAACACTTGATCATGAACAGTCACCGTGTACACACTTAACTTGATACCTGCTCCCAACCTTATCCCAGTACTAAATATAACATGGCGCAGTCGAAAAAAGAACCGAAAGTGATTTCTATTCAGAAATTTAATAAAAATCCTATTTCACACAAATAACAAAGTGAAAGTGTAAAACAATCACAAAAAAGTTTAAGTGTAATTAAAGTAAATGGACATATACGTATATGGATAAATATAAAGACCAATTAGCATTAAACAAAATAAAAGCGGAAAATAGACCGCGTGGAAGACCAAAAAAAGTTGGTACTTCGCATATAAAAATGGATTACGTAAAGAAAGTGGAGGAATTAAACCTCAATGGTAATCTGGCAGAAAATTGGCGAGTTTTTTATCAAAACTATAAAATTTTCGCCACTGCAATTGAGTTGCATGTAAAAGAGGAGGCCGTTAGAATTGCGGTTTTTCTCAATGCAGTTGGACCACAAGCGATTGAGGTATACAATACCATCCAGTTATCTGACATTGATCGCAAAAGTTATGATGCAGTCATAAAGGCATTTAATGATTTTTGCTTGCCCAAAAAAAATGAAGTGTATGAAAGCTTCATCTTTTGGAACAGAAATCAGAAGGAGGGCGAAACTTTTGACTCCTTTTTTATGGACGTGAAGAAGTTGGTGCGGTCTTGTGGCTATGAAGACTTAGAAGATCATATGATTCGGGATCGGATCGTTCTTGGAGTCTACGACAAAAAACTCCAAAAGCGGCTATTAGAAGCAGAAAACCTAACAATGGGAAAAGCAGTTGACATGGCTCGAGCAAATGAGGTGTCACGAGCGCAGTCGTCAACTTTACAAAAGTCAACTCGATCAAATTCAACGTCGGAGCTAAATTCAATCAATAAAAATTTTTACAGTAAGAAAGAAAATGTAAATAAAGTTACGAATAATAATAAAGAGGTTAAGGCCAATTTTAAAAAGTTTAATAAAAATAATGTTAATCAGTTGGGTAGTAATAACCGCAAAGAAAGTGTAAATTCATCGAATATTGTAAAAACAAAATGTAAATATTGCAATTCAATTCACAAGTACGGTAACTGTCCCGCATTTAACGAAACGTGTAAAAAATGTGGACGAAAAAATCATTTCGCTGTAGTCTGTCGAACAAAAAATATTAATACAGTAAGTGAGTCAAACTGTCAAAAACAGTGTTGTGATTCGGTTTACATAGATGTAATTACAGGTAATTTTTTGAACCAAAATAATAAGTTTTGGATTGAAGAGGTTAAAATTAATAATAAAATTATTCATTTCAAGCTTGACACAGGAGCTGAGGTTAATGTACTCCCATTTCATTTATACAAAAAAGTAACTAACGCGAGTATTAGACCAACTGATACCAAACTGATTGCTTATGGAGGTACGAGGATAAACGTGATAGGAGAAATTACATTGGAATGCTGCATTAAAAATGAGGTTAGCAATGAAAAATTTTTCATAGTAGACGGTGAATCAACGCCAATATTAGGATTAATGGGATGTATAAGCCTACAATTAGTGAAAAGGCTATACAATGTGAAATGTACAGGCAAGGAATCAATTATACAAGAATATAATGGTCTATTTGAGGGTGTAGGCTGTTTTAAAGAAAATTATGAAATAAAGTTGAAAGAAGGTGCTTCTCCGGTTGTTAAGCCGAGCAGACGTATCCCAATAACTTTACAAAAACCATTGAAATTAGAACTGGAAAGGCTAATAGGTATGGGAATTATAGAGAAATGTGATGGCTCACATGAATGGGTATCAAATTTGGTCATTATTGAAAAACCAAATAAGAAATTAAGACTTTGTCTAGATCCGCAAGATTTAAATAAAAATCTTAAGGACCAAAATTATCCAATTCCGACTTTTGAGGAAATTTAACCAACACTAGTTAACAAAAAATATTTCAGTGTTTTGGATTTAAAGGATGGATTTTTTCAAATAAAATTAAACAATGATTCAAGTAATCTTTGTGCATTCAGCACGCCATTTGGTAGCTATAAGTTTCTAAGACTTCCATTTGGGCTAAAAATAGCACCGGAAACTTTTCAAAAACTAAATGAAGAGAATTTTAGAAACATTGAAGATATTGTTGTTTACATAGATGATATTCTAATTGCTACAGAAACAATTGAGAAACATCAAGAAATTTTAAAGAAGGTTTTAGAGAGAGCTAAACAACTTAACATAAAATTTAACAAAGATAAGTTGCAATATTTTGTCAAAGAAGTTAAATTCTTAGGGCATATAATATCCGATCAGGGAATTTCGTTTGACAAGGAAATAATTCAGTAAATTCTAGATATTGGCATTCCGAAATCTAAAAAAGATATCCAGAAATTATTAGGTATGGTCAATTATATGCGCAGTAGTATACCAAGTTTGGCTGAGATTTCAAACCCTTTGAGAGAATTATTAAAGAAATATGTAATTTTTCACTGGCAAACGCCACATACTAATTGCCTGGAGCGTATAAAACAAATGATAATCAATGCTCCAGTATTAAGGCATTTTGATCCAAAAGCATCCTTAACAATCCAAACTGATAGTAGTCAAAACGGCGTAGGATGTTGTATTATGCAGAATGATACTCCCATTTCTTTTGCATCCAAAAGTCTTTCTGATGCTGAACGGAGATATGCTCAGATCGAAAAGGAGATGTTGGCTATCTGCTATCATGTCAAAAATTTCATAACTGGATCTATGGGAAAAAAGTTATTATTCAAACTGATCATAAGCCTTTACTAGGTATAATGAAGAAAGATATCAATAAAATTGCATCAGCAAAGCTGCAACGCATGAAAGTTAAATTGTTAAAATATAATTTAGAATTTCAGTTTGTACTTGGCAATAAAATGTATATTGCTGATTTATTATCGAGGTACTATAACAAGCGTGACAATACAGAAACAGTGAATGGAGTAAGTGAAGTAGTTCATTCAGTAAATGTTAGTGATGAAAAATTACTAGAATTTAAAAAAGAAACCGATAAAGATATGATTTTATCAGAACTGAAAAAAGTGATCTTGAATGGGTGGCCCAAAGCTGAGGACACTTTGCCCGAAAATGTAAAACCCTTTTGGAAATTCAAAAATGATTTAGTAATAGAAGACAATATAATATTTTTAGATAACAAAATTTTTGTCCCTTTAACATTGAGAAAGTACATACTTACAGAATTACATAGATCACATTTAGGTATAGAAAGAACTAAAAGTAGAGCAAGAGAAGTCGTGTACTGGCCTGGAATAAATACAGACATTGAGGATTTGGTAGCAAGTTGCACAATTTGTCAAAAATTTCGCAGTGCGTCTAGACGTGAACCTCTTTTGCCGCATAATATACCTGAATATCCTTTCATGAAAATAGGAATGGATATTTTTGAATTTAAAAGCAAGAATTATTTAGTTGTTATAGATTATCACTCCAAATATATGGATATTTTAAAATTAAACAAGAAAAATGCGTTTGAAATTATTATGAAATTGAAAAATATATTCTCAGTACATGGGATTCCTATGGAGATAGTAGCAGATAACGTTCCTTTTAATAGTTTAGAATTTAGGGAATTTGGAAAGTTGTTTGGAATAAAAATAGTAACTTGAAGTCCAATCTATCCACGCTCAAATGGTATAGCAGAACGAGCTGTCCAAATAGCAAAGAATATGTTGAAAAAAGCAGGAGAAGAGGAACTTTGGCTTTCATTAATGGAATACAGGAATACACCTTTGAAGGATTTAGATCAGGCTCCAAACAAACTTCTAATGGCTAGAACTACACGTACATTACTTCCAATAAAAAGCTCCAATTATAAATTTTCTGTTATGCCTAATTTATCCAACAATTTTAATATAAAAAGAAATAGAAATAAGAAATACTACAATAGAGGTACAGTTCAGAAACCTGATTTTGAGCGAGGTGAAAAGGTTATGTATAGAAATGGAAGTACATGGACCGAAGCAGTAGTAATTGAAAAAAGATTTAGCACCAAGATCTTACTGGATTAAAATTATTGAAACCGGAAAAACAATAAGACGAAATCCTTACTATTTAAAGAGAATTTAAAAAAAAAAAAAATTTTTTTTTTAATAATCATGTTCTTGTGGATGAATTGTAACATACGACATGTAAATATACTAAGTTAAAAGATATACTTTATTTTCTAATACTCTTATATCAAATATACATATGTAATTTTGAATATTATAAAAAAAAAAAAAAATTTATTTTATATTAAATTAAAATAATTCATACCAAATTAAAATATACAATAAAAATGTAAACTTATTGATATTAACAGAAGGGAAGATGTAGATAATAATTATAGTCAAGAAAATTAGTATAGAATAATATAAATTTTATTTGATTTTCATACTTTGAGATATATAGAAAATTAATTATGAACAACATAAATTTCATTTTACTTTTATACTTTTATTGAAAGGGGAAGATGTAATATACTAAGTATTGAACGTACCCAGTCGGGTACTAAAATGTTACCAACTAAGCATAAAGAAATATAATAAAACACTTGATCATGAACAGTCACCGTGTACACACTTAACTTGATACCTGCTCCCAACCTTATCCCAGTACTAAATATAACATAATCCTTTGTCATCACTCAATCCGATCACGACGAAGAGGAATTCAAGCCAAATATTTGCTTATGCTTTCTAAGTTGGTCACCTAGTGACGTAAAAGTGATTTCGTTCATTTTTATTTTTACTTAATCAATTTTTCATTTCAATTTCCAAAACGGAGTATCGCTTGATTGGAGCTCACGCACAATCGTAATTCTGTTATGTTTAGGTTCATTATCAGAACTATAGGTCACATAGAAAGGAAAAAAATGCGCTTAACTCAAAATAATCTCTATAATTAAAATCGTCTGACTACCGATTCATTCGATATAACATATTGGGAACTTTATTTCAAAACAAACTTATTACTACTTATTACTTACACGATGGCGCTACAGCCCAAATTGGACCTTGGCCTCCTGAATACTTCGCCTCTATCTATTTCTGCTCAGTCCTCCAGTTTAAAGATCTAAGCAGTGTTTTGTTGTCTGCGCCAATGGAATCCTCCCAGCGCTTCCGTCGTTTCCCAACAGATCTTTTTCCATCAACACTACTCTTTAGTGTGGGTTTGGGAATTTTTCCGTCGTTCATCTTTTTTTTTTTTTAAAGCCGAACACAACTTAGGGGGTCACCCTTTAATGTAAATTACACAGTCATGTCGGTAAGGGAAAAAAAGGAGTAAGGAGTTGAGGTTAGTCGGGATTAAAAGGAGGGAAAAGTCTAAAATGCCGGTGGACGTTGAGTTTGAAACGTCGAAGGTCGTATTACAATGGGAATACATCTTTAGGCAATGCATTCCAGAGCTTAGAAGTTCGGGGTATGAATGACCGCCTATATTTCACTGTGCGGGAACTCGGAAGCTTAACAGTTAACTCGTGTGCGCTTGCCGATAGGCGTGTATTCCTAGGAAATGAGTACAGAGGAGGAATAAGTTTAGCAAGTTCTTCACTGCATTTACCATGAAAGTAGCGTTTGTAAATGCTTAGTACACCAACATTTCTGCGATGCTCAAGAGAGTCGATGGAAACCGTGTTGGCTTCATCTCCAATTAGTCGGAACGCCTGTCTCTGGATACGGTTGAGCATAGCAAGTTGCGTTTTGGTTGCCCCAGCTCATAAATGAGAATTGTACTCGAGGCGTGGTCTAATGTAGGCCTTATAGATATTTGCTAAGTCACTGCGAGTAAAATATTTTTTACATCTTCGGAGAACTCCTAGGCGTTTGGAAGCGTCAAGTGCTACGTCAAGTATGTGCTGGTTCCAATTATGGTGGTTATTTATTTTGATGCCAAGGAGTGAGAAGCATTCGGAGGAGTTTAGTGGGACACCACCGAAGATTACATTAGAAACAGACGCCGAGGCATCACGTTTAAGGGAAAGATGACAGGCCTGCATTTTAGAAGTGTTGAACTCTACTCTATTTATCTTACCCCATTTCAAGATTAGATTCAGGTCAGAGTTCAATGATCCAAATAGTTCAGCACGTTTAGATGCTACCGGGACACGGTGAGCGTTAGTAATCGAATCGAATTCATAGATGTTATCCAGGGTACTGTCATCTGCAAAGCAATGAATCAGATTGAGCGTTGACGACAGAAGGTCATTGATAAAAATAAAAAAGAGTGTGGGTGATAAAACAGAGCCTTGGGGGACTCCAGAATCTATGGGAAAGGGAGAAGATGCCACGCCATCCAATACGACTTGTATGGTGCGTTCATGTAAGAAACTCTCGATCCATTTTACAATGCTATTATTAAAGCCGACTGCTTTGAGCTTCACTAGGAGACAATTGTGTCAAACTCTGTCAAACGCTTTAGCGATGTCAAGCGCCAGAACTTGAGTTTCGCCAAATTTATGGATGCAAGAGTTCCAACGGTCAGTCAGATAAACCAAGAAGTCACCTGTAGATCGTCCGGAATGGAATCCGTATTGTCGATCATTGATAAGTTTGTTATCTTCTGCTCCACATGACCAGCCCATTGTAGCTTCTTAAATTTTATGAGGGTTCACAGCTCTGGATTGGCAAAGATGGCTAACGATTTTCTCTTGTATCGTATTCTACAGATCGAGTCTTCCCTCACAGGTCCGAGGATTCTTCTGAGGACCTTTCTTTCAAAGACGTTAAGTCATTTTTTGGACGCCTGTATGTCCACGTTTTGCAGCCCTAGCATAGCACTATAATCACTATAATCGTTTTATATACTTTAAGTTCAATTGTACTGTGGAAGTTTTTGTTCTTAATTATCGTTAGTTCCTAATAATACATCTTACATTTATAACCAGCATTTACCGACTCTCCTCTGTACTATCCTAAAACTCATAAAGTTAATTCATCTATGGTACTATTGATTTTAAACTTTCTCATTGTATTCAGTAATGCCACTCACACTGCTACTCATGCGAGCTTGACTTCGGATCAATTGCAAGTTACTTTCAGCATTAAATCTCATCTCATTGCTACTGAGCTTAGCCCAAGTTTTGCAGTACTCACACATCGCTGATGTAAAGAAAATTGGAAAATCATCATTTGAATCCATCGCACCAATCAACTTTATGCAGCTGCGGACACATCAACCTCAACTACAACCAAAACTCATTACTTTGTTCAGGTAATTTTACTTTATTAATCTAAATATATATAAATATAATTCTAGTGTCTGTCTGCTATAAGTTAGTTTTTTGCTTTTTTTAGCAATAACTAAGGAGAAACACACGTTTATAAAATTCTTCTCTGTCTGTCTATTTTTCTGTCTGGTCTGCGAAGTAGATCCACCTCCACGTGGTGCAGGCTGGATACCGCTAAGAGATCTACAGATAGGGAGACAAAGTTGTATGACTGGTATATTGAAATTTTAATTTATTATACCATAGTTATCGGCTCCGAAACCTACAAAGATAGAGGGGAATCAAGTTTGGGAGCTGACGGTCTCCCAAACCCATTTAGGTGGAGGGGGAACAGTTGAACAGTCCGTCAACTCCGAATCCTATCGATCGCAGGAAAGTAAGTGCTGGTCTAGAAAGCTAAGGCGATTCCATAACTTCTTTTGGAGTGTGGTACCTCCACGAACCCGAGCTGTTCGATCGGTATCAAAGTTGAGTGTGAGCTTAGACTGAAGTGAAGCTTGCTTCACGGAAGTCCTCAGGACTTTAAACTTGGTACTACGGGAGGTCGTATTGGCAACCCTGTACCAGGTGGTATCGATCATGTCTCAATCGAATGAATAAATAAGATCTAAACATCAAACGAAAAAGCGCGGAAAGGAGTAGCTGACTGAAGGAGAAGAAAAGCAGGTGTCTGGCTTAGCCGGCACGGCCTAGTAACTAACTCAAGGATGTGAAAATGGAAGCAAAAACAAGCAATAAATGATGTAAAAGTTGAATGTGGAATGTAGTTGCGGTATGCGGATTTAAATAGCAGTCGGAAGGAGGTGAAATGCGGGAGTTTGGAACAGCCAGCTCGGAATGAGTAGCCAACTGAAGAATTGTGAAAATTGAAGCAGAAACAAGAAGTACGTAGGCAATGGATGAATGTTGTAACCGATGGTTATGGGGTAAAGTAGTAGCGGACTGAGGAAGGCGAAAAACAGGAGTTTGGTATAGCCGTATAGCTGACTGAGGAATGTGAAAATAGATCCTAAAATGTGGAAGCTAGGCTGCCTGTAGATGAGTGGGAGGCAGGAGCTCGGTTGAGCCGGGACGGCAACCTGACGGAAGCTAATTGAAGCAGAACTGACTTTGTATTATTGGTAGTACATGGTGCATAGCGTAAGAAAGTAGTGATCTTTTGTTTCAGGTGACACTTCAATTTCAAGTCCCTCCGGTGTCATAATATAACATATAACAACAAAATCTTACGCAACAATGACGGTAAAAATGGAACAGCTAGTGACCATACGAAAACGGTAGAATGAATGATTTGAGACTGATCGATGCGACGTAGTGCGGGCAAACCAATACAACCATGGGTGAGGTCCCTTCGGGGTACACGTATTGGCTGTGGTTTACCACCTACATCGCGGGTAGAGCGTCTTCCGTACTGCTGTACTTGTACAGTATACGGTTTCTTGGAATGCCCAGTGGAAGCCTTGTGCTCCACTTGGAGTTGCGTATCAACCGGGTCCTATTATCCAAAGATTGAGAAAGGATTAAGATAGGCCTTGCCCTTACCAGTGTGATTGCAGAACATACGAAGAAGCATAGACTGGTATCATCTGCCGGGTTGGTCTTATGAGTAGCGTTAAGCTTGCAGGATGCGGGCGTTAATGATTGTCGTTACAATAACAAGCCGTGTTGTTAAAAACAACCGTGAACTCGTGGCTTCTGTCGGTACGTTCACGAAAAGCGTCCAAGGTATGGTCCTATGTCTATCTGTCTGTCTATCTGTCCGGCTTTCACGTAAAAACTGCTGAACCGATTGTAACGAAACTTTCACAGATTATAAGGTATGCTTTGAGATGCAATCTGCGTTTGGCTTTTTTTCAATACCTCCACGCCTCTAATAAAAGTGACTCATTTGCAAAAATATGTTGTAATCAAATTATCTTGAAACTATAAGAGCAAACAATTTAAAATTTTGAAAAGATTATTTCTATCATAAATGTGATCTATGGCATACAAATTATTTGAATCCCTCCACTCCTTCCACCACCTCCATACAAGCTCCACTTTTTCATGAAATACTACAAACGAATTTGCTCAGTACGTATAACATTTATCAAGCTCAAATTTTGTACTAAGTCCTTAATTAGCATCATTATTAATATCGGAAAAAACTAAACCGATTAGTTTCTCCCCTATTACCCCCTCTCATTCAATGTGTCACAATTTCACTTCTTTTCCAAAATTCGATTTTCTTGAAAAGTATGAAAGTAGCTGATCTGCAATTTGAAATACCTCAGTTGCATTATAATTATTGTTTTATTAATTGTTTCTCAAGAAATCGCTATAAAACACTATAAAAACTATACAATTTCTCTAAAAACAATGCATTTTTGAAGCTTAAATTCGGTATAAACAATTTTTATAGCTACTCTAGCGGGATGTGAAACAAATTAGTTCAATACTGTCACCCCTTCTATCACTCCCCTTTCAACATTTTTTAAGGTCACAGAAATTACGATTTCATCTATAATATTGTAGATTAGGCTTTATGCACAATCGTAGTCCTATTATGCTTTTAAGCTTAATGTTATTTTATTTTGGCTTTTGTTTATTAATTAGGGGTAGAAATGAAGCTAATGAGTTAATTTTTTCGAATCTTAATAATAATGCTAATTTAGTTTAAAGTATAACGTTTGAGCACGATAACTGTTATACGTTCTGAAAAAATGTGTTTATAGTATTTTATGGAAAAGTGCAGTCTGAATGGGAGGTGATGTAAGGAATGGGCGGATTCGAATAGTTTTTTACCATAGATTATATTTACGATAAAAGTAATATTTTCCAAATTCCTCATTATGGGCTTTTATAGTTTTCAAGAAAATTTTATTATTGTAAATAAATATTCAAAAATGGGAAGGGGAGGAGCGATTCAGTCCTTTCACCAACTTGACCTTAGTTATTCATCACAAAGGATGTGCATACAATTTCAACTTTCCAAGTCAACACGTTCTCAAAGTAGAGAGCAAGTAGACGGACAGACATCCGTTTTTAAAGTTTATGAGCGATGAAACAAACTTTGGAAACCATTTCTTTCTCCGAGCCTTATTTATTCAACTATAAAATTCCTGTTAAGACCCCCTATAGGGGCATAGGACAGAAACAACTCTCTTCCACAAGTCGCTATCCTGAGCATCGGCCTTAAGCTGTTGCCAGGACTTATTTATTCCTCTGGCCTCCTGCTCAACTGCTCGCTTCCATGTGTTATATGGTCGACCAACCCAACGTCTTCCTTGAGGATTATAATCCAGAGCCTGTTTTGCGATATTTTGCTCTGGTTTCCTCAAAGTATTGCCGATCCATTGCCACTTCCGCCGTTGAATCTCAATACCTATTTTAGTCTGGCCAGTTGTACTCCAAAGTTCGTCGTTGGGGATCACTTCTGGCCAGAATATTCCTAAAATGCGCCGGAGGCATTGGTTTAAAAAGTCTGTAGTTTCTCGGTAAGTCGAACGGTCACTTTCCACGTAGTACAACCATATAACAACACGGATTTGACGCATGCGTCAAAAACTCGCAGCTTCGTGCGAAGGGAGATCTCTCTTGACCTCCAGAAAGGGGAAAGGATACCGAAGGCCTGACGAGCTTTATTTAGCCGAGCCTCAACATCCTTTTCGGCTCCGCCGTCCATGCTGACAATGCTTCCACGATAGCAAAAATCTTGCACCTCTTCCACATCCTGTCCATTAAGAACAATCGGTGTGCTTGCGTTCGAACCCGTGTGCATGTACTTGGTTTTACGCACATTTATTTTCAGTCCCGCCTCTTTGCATGTAGAATGCAACGAGCGAACATTTGACTCTAAGTCCGAACGGTTATGTGCAAGCAAACACATGTCATCAGCATAATCAAGGTGACTTAAGATGTTAAATAGTCTCCATTGAAGACCTTTACCTTCCTCACCTTCCAGTGCAGCTCTTAAGATGTCACTTATTACCACCAGAAACAGGGCTGGTGATAATATGCAGCCTTGTCTGACACCCGTTCGCACAGGGAAGCTCTCGGACAGCTCTCCTCTATGCAAGACGCGACACCTTCCATCTTGGTAGGATTCTTTAATCATAGCTATGACCTTTCTGGAATACCTCTCCTACGCAAAGCATTCCATATGTAATCTCGCTTAACGCTGTCGAAAGCCTTCTCGAAGTCTACAAACACGAGATGTAGTGGCGAACCCATTTCAGCTGATTGCTCTAATATTATCCGTAGGGTATTTGTGTGGTCGGTACAAGACGACCCTTTACGGAATCCAGCCTGATAAACTTCGAGAGTACTCTCGACGACATCTCTAATCCTATTGAGAATTATCTTAGCCATAATTTTTGATACGGCAGTAAGCAGAAATATACCACGCCAATTGCCACAATTCCGAAGGTCGCCCTTCTTCGAAATTTTCACAATGACGCCCTCCTTCCATTCAGTCGGATATCTTCCTTCACTCCACACCTTAGTGAAGAGCGGAGGAGTATATCGGCTGTGATTTCCGGGTCCGCTTTGAGGAGTTCGGTTGGTAGTCCGTCTATACCTGGAGCTTTCCTTCTCGCCATTGACCGAATGGCGGAAAGTATCTCTTCCTTATCTGAGGGATCGTCCCTAATAGAGGATTGTTGCGGTTGGATGTTTGGTAGTTGTTCTGTTTCCGGAATATCTTCCTCTGACAAGATGTTTAAAATATCAGAGAAGTATTCTTTCCATCGACGCAACTGGTGTTCACTCATATTAAGGAGAGTTCCGTTGACATCTCTCACCAGGTGCTTGGCGGTGAAATTCCTGTTCGTCAACTGTTTCATGATTTTGAAAAGTGAACCCATATCCCCAAGGTAAGCCGCAGATTCTGCCTTGTTTGCCAGATCTTCAATGGCCTTTCTCTTGCCGCGTCTAACAGCCCTCTTAAGCTGTATGTGAGCATCGCGGTAGTTCTGCCTCAAGTCGGACGTTCGTTGGTTGACATCGGGTTGAGAGATGATTGCCAATTTGGCTTTTTTCCGATTGTCAACCTTGACCCATGTGTCTTGCGACATCCAGGGTTTCTCACCGCTTTGCACATATCCCACAGATTCTTCAGCACTAGTTAGAAATGTATTTCTGGTTGCCTCCCGATTGGCGTCCAGTGTGCGCATTTCATATTCACCCAATGTGGATGACTTTTCGCGTAGAATAATGGTACATTCGCGTTTTTTGTTGGGATCTCTAAGTTTATCCACATTAACCTTGCGCTTCATTTGAAGAATTTGTGGTCGTCGGATAGCTGCTGTACACAATCTCAAGCAAGCAACCATCAAGTGGTCACTCCCCACGTGAGCTCCACGTTTCGCTCGCACATCGAGGAGAAATCTTCTTGACTTATAGCCAAATGGTCGATCTGGTTCTGAGTAACACCATCAGGGGAAACCCAAGATGTTTTATGATGACTCTTGTGTGGAAAAAGGGTCCCTCCGATGACCATTTGCCGAGTACTACAAAACTCCACAAATAATTCGCCGTTTTCGGGTCTCTTAAACCAAGGTCGTGACGCGTCGACCCAAGGGTCACCATGCCTCCCCATGACGTGTTCTAGTCCAGTGTTGTCTGATCCAACCTGGGCGTTCATATCTCCTGAGATGATAATAATATCACCTCTTGGAACACGTTCAAAGGTGGCAATCAGTTAGCTATAACACTCCTCTTTGTCACCAGATGTTGCGGTATTAGTTGGTGCGTAGTACTGCAGAATTGTAACGTTTCTGACACTGGTCCTGAGCCTGACGGCGATAATCCTATCTGAGATTGGTTCCCAGCTAATGAGACTGTTTCTCGCTCTCGGTGTAAGGATGAACGCCACGCTATTTCTGGCTTCACTTTCAGGGCCAATGTACAGAATAGTGTTTCCGCTAGGGGTTCGTTCTTCTCCTGATCGTGTCCACCTGACCTCGCTCAAGCCCAAGATTTGGATGTTATAGTGCTCCATTTCACGGTCGATCACCGATTGGCGGTGCAAGGACCGAGTAACCCCAGCTCTTCCCCCGTCATTCAATGTTCGAACGTTCCAGAAGCCAATCATTGTCCGTTTTCGAATGCCAAAAGTCGTTACCGTAGAATTAGTCCTTATCCGAGGCGATGTATCCGTTTCTCGTATCATTTAGGTCTTAAGATCACGGGTGATAAGCCCATGATCCAGTGAGTGTCCATTTGCCATTTTTAGGGCAAGCAGGACTGGCTGTGGGTGAATTCTACAGCCCCCATCCCAGAGGGCGATAGCTAGCTCAGGTCCGTGGAGTCGCTAGTCTCCAAAGATAGTTACAGGAATTGGTAAAACCTCATCCTACAACTACCCCCTTGCGGCGTTACAAAAATTTCGAGCGAACTTATAATACACTTAGATCTAGATCTATGAAAATTTGCTTGCCTGAATTTTTTTTTTTTCGCGTTACATGATTAAATTCGCCTAAATATTAAAAAACAAATAAAAATCTATCTGTCTGTACGCCGTATGTTTACGTTCAACTTACAATTACTTCGGAACCATTGAAGATGCAAATTTTATTTTTGTATAGATTGTAGATGGGTACTGATCTCAACCGGACCTTTTGTTGTTATGGCGGAGACGAGGGCTGCGCTTGAACGAAAAACTAAGATTTCAAATATCTCAGCCATGGTTCTTACTAAGAAGCTGAAAATTAACACACATATAGAGAAATTTGAGGGACAAACATAAAAAATAATTTGATTGCTGTATCCGTTAGGGACCGATAACGGGGTGAAACCAATTGTAGGCCGAATTTTTTTTGTTGAAATAATATATCTTTATTCTATAAAAAAATCATAAATTAATGCCCTTATAGAGTTTGTTTTTTGCAGAATGACCTGTGTAATAGGCAATTTCGACCTTTATGTGATTAGGAAGGTAGGGGAAGGAGAGTGAGAACGATGGTAATGAGTGGAGAAGCTGGTACATTTTTCAGTTGTACTGGCTGCTATTGACAAATATTTGCAAATGTTATGGGGGACTGAATGACAGAAGGTGAACAGAAACTATCTACTGTGTATACATACCTTCTTGAAGTGGAACGTTTTCACTTTTACACCGTTTGCCCATCTTATTCCGAATAATTTTTCATCGCCAGTAGCTACTGAAAATTCGTGCTTAAAAAACTTCCACTGTCTGGAGTAGGAATCGAACCCACGACCTATTGACTGTGAAGCAAGCACGCTCTCCACTACGCCACGGAAGGAAATTGATTGATTGATTATCCTTGAACTGATCTGAGGCTCAAAAAAAATCTGGCCCTCCAATTACTGCGACCATGAATTTATTGTACTTTCGTTTAGGCTACTTTATCTAGTGTCGTGCTGGAGTTTGTTCTTCGTCTAGTTTTAATTCGTTCGAAAGTCTAAATTTGAAATAAAGCTAGCATTTATGCAGTGCTCCCAAAAGCATATATGGTGTTGATTTACTTTTGCCACGCGGCTGTCTAAGAATGCTCTGAAGTCACAATTAATTATGTATTTGCATTTACCATTTTAATTATTTACGATTATTTCCGGAGAGTTTGCGAACCATTTTCCATACTCAATTATCATCCCGTTTTAAAAGTACTATACACCACTTTGAGCGACCGGATATAGCGGTGAAGCTCAAGTATTAGAACTTCATTGCTGAAGTTGGTATTCGGTTGCTCAAAGTGAAAAGCATTCTGTTCGAAATATTTCGAAAAACTATCAGGAATTAATCCAAATTCTTTGCTAATGCTTACTTTAAGAAAGAATCCTCGATATCTTACTTCTTAGCCATTTCTTGAGCAGTTTTTTTTTGTCACAACGAGCCTCTTTAACTCAAAGTCTTTGATTTACTCTTAGTGCAATAGGTGCCTTCTGCCTTTTTTTCCGCCTCTTATCTAATACCTAGACAAGTTGGAGAAAAAAATAACGGAAAGCTTTCTCTCTTCATGATGATGTAAATTTTATTTAATTTTAGGGTTGAATAAATGCCATACTATTCATTAGTTTTATATTTCAACCGTTTCTGGAACTCGCACCAAAAACACATCCCTCAGCTGGTCGTCCCAGGAAAAGAAAAAATTACCAATGTACCCATTTTCTTCTTGAGTGGTACTACAGCCCGAATCGGGCCTTAGTTTCCTAACCTTCACTAGGCTGTACCCATTTTACATCAGGCAAAATAGTGCTGTAATACAACCGAGCTTCGAATGACTTCAACTTATCCATTTGAATTATTTAATTACACTCTCTACTATTTTTCATACATTAAAATTTTTTAAATTTAGATGAATTTTTGTTGCTTATTTTATAAAATTTTAATGAGCTACGCAACTAGCAAATAAGTCATAAGGAATCGAAGAAAAGCTACCATCTGGAACAGAAGGAATGCCTTACTACTCAATTTATGCACGGTGAATCAGAACAATTTGAGCAATTTACTTAATAACACTCGATAAAATGGATCACTATTTGCAAAAAATAGTACGTGAACCATCAATAAGTGCAAAAAGTCATGAAACTTGAGCCGACTACGAATTAGTGTTTCCTTGGAAGTATGCTTGATAGCACATTTAGGTTCTAGTTAATGGCTGCTTCAAATAATCAATCGTACTTTCCGAATCGCCAACAAACGGTATTAATACCGAGCTCTGATCTAACTTTGATCTTGTACCCAGGACAAGGAAAATCGAGTAATAGTCGGTGCTTCCATTTAGTCATTTGCATCTTTAACACGATGCGGTTATTCAATCTTTAACTCAATCTCCATCTTTAGAGGTAATTTTGATATATCAGGAGTTTGCCTTTTTCTTTGGTATGATTTTCAATAACCATCCTGACTGAAGTCAGCAAATCGTCAAAATAGCCTTAAAACCGTTCAGATGGCTTCCTTAGGATATGTAAGAAATTGTTTATACGTTTTGTTCTATTTGACATCTACAAGCCTTCATTCAATCACGCCTCGAGTACAGTTTACACATACGAGCTATGATTGGCGATGACCATCATTGATCCTATTAACATCGGTCGAGGACCGCGGAGATGATACCGAACTCTGTATTTACTTCAAACGCTTCTATAGTAAATTACGTACAAGTGATACATTTTTTCGCTTGATTCCACCTTTCTAAGTTTTTTCACACAAAAAGCGATTTAGTTAGTTCTATTATTTTTTTTTGTTTTTAATTTAAGCTTTCCTCCATCCCTTGAACAATGAAGTTATGGAATGCTTATTACTACTAAAAAATTCTCACCAAACGCCTATGAACATTCTAATTTTACTTTATTATTTTAATAATAAAGTATTGTGATCGACACAAGAAAAAAAAAAGTTTGCTACCCTGAAATTTTTTTTTTCGCGTTTCATGACTAAATTAGCCTAAAAATACAAAAAAAAAAAAATCCGTCCCGCCGTACGCCGTACATATGGACTCATATCTCCGAGACCGTAAAGGGTAGAATGTTCGTTTTTGAGTGGATTGTTGGTTGGGTAAGTGAGCTCTATTTTCTAAATTTTGGGGGGTGTTAGGTGGAAGGGAGAGGCGGGGGGAGGGAAAAAGTCGAAAAATACACTTGCTAATATCTCCCTCACGAATGCAGATAGAAAATTGAAAATCAGTAGACATATAGAAAGGATTGTGGGACAAACTCCAAAAATAATTTAATTTTTTTATCCATTGGCGTCCGAAAAGGGGGGGGCTAAAAACAAATTGTCGGCCGAATTGTTTTTTCAAATGATTATATCTTCAAAATTACTTATTGTAAAAAATTTTTTGGGACCATCAAAGTGGCATATAGTTCCATTGAAATCAGCTTAGAAAGTGGCTAATTATTGTAAGGGGGAGGGTCACGGGGGGTGCAAACAAAAACACTTAAAAATAAATATCTCAACTATCTCTTAAACTATGTAATTGAAACTTGAAACGTATATTAAGCTGTACTAGGAAAATATAAAAAAATATAATATGTTGAAATAATAGTAGTGGGGGGAAATGGAGAGCATTTCAAAAATGGCGCACTTATCCAAATTACAAATCCTTATATCTCAAAAATCGTACAGATATCAAATCAAAAATATGTCAGATTGTAGAACTACACAATAGTTAATTTTGATAAAAATTTTAAGTTTGGGGATGTAAAGGGAGGGAGGTGGTAAGCAAAAAGGTCGAAAATTTTGATTGTTTTTTTTAGGACTCTGGTCAAAGATAGAAACTTTAAATTTGGCATGTGGATACATCTATTTGATATACATAGAAAAATAATAATAATAATAATTTGATCCACAATTGTTACGAACCGACCACCCCGGTCTAATGGGCACAAGGTGTTTCATGTGCAGCGAAAAAAACACGAAAACTGAAAATTTTTGGATGTAACTTTAAGGTAGAAACTTGAAAATTTTGGGAAATACATTTAAAAAAAATCTCTAAAAGTATGAATTATTAACTGGTCGAATACTTTCAAAACTTCTACCCCCTCCCATACAAAATTATTTTTTCGAACATTTTTGAGAAATTAATTATTACCTAACTATTAAAAGCTATCAATTTGAAATTTTGCATAAGAACTTATAAAATATTTGAAATGAATTTACTTTAAAAGTTTTGAAATCGCACTTGCCCTTCTACCCCCTCCCACACAAAAGTATGATTTCGACCAATTTCATTAAATCAACTAATAACCAACAAATTAAAAACTATGAACTTGAAATTTCTTACGATTTTTTACAAGAAAAGAAAAAGAAAATTGCTTCATAAATTTTGCAATTCCCCCACCCCTTTTACCCCCTCCCATACAAAATTATTTTTTCGATCATTTTTAAGAAATCAGTTATCAGCTAACTCTTAAAAGCTATCCATTTCACATTTTGCATGAAAACTTACAAAAATAATTGAAATGAAATTCTCTTAAAAGTTTTGCAATCGCGCTCGCCCTTCTACCCCCTCCCATACAAAAGTATCATTTCGACCTATTTCATTAAATCAACTAATAACCAACAAATTAGAAGCTACGAATTTGAAATTTTGTACGAGCACACTACATAAGAAAGGAAATAGAATTGCGTCACAATTTTTACGATTCCTCTACCTCCTCTACCCCCTCCCATACAAATGTTTGGTATCGTGAATGTAAAATACATAGAATCTTATGAAAATTCTATGCAACTTCGTCTATGAAACTGACATTCTATACAAGGAATATTGGACGTGATTCAAGCAATCAATTAAAAAACTATTAACATCCACCGACCCTTTCTATCACCCCTCAACCCTCCCCTCACAAAATTCAAACTTGCATAAATAAACGAACGAAATATTGATTATATATACTAGAGCTTTTGAACGTTTCCACAAAGTGTTAAATTGATAACTGCCCTGCCCAAGAACCCCCTTCACTTAGTCTTTCCTAACCACTCTAACCTGCATATTGACTTTCTACGCATCCGCAACTTGTCCCAAGAATAATAAAGTTTCGCCCGACTTGTTGGCAGTTTATTTATCCCTCTAACCCCAAAACAGCAAAGTGTGGCCTGTAAGTTGGTTCTTTCAAAAAAATTAACCAGCTATCCTAAATTAACCAATAACCCTGCATAAATCACTCTTATTTATAATTATAAATTTTCATTATTTCACTCAATTAAAATTTCCTTTCTAGAATCTCTCATACAGATTTACAGTTAATTTATTTTGTAAATTTTCATCCTTACAACATATTTCCAATATAATTCAAGGCAATCATCTACAAATATTTAGCTTTCTTGTAAAACTTCCCTTTCTGGGTAAGTTTTGTATTTGATTTTATAATTATCTAAACACCATTAATTATATTTTTAACATTCAATTACTCAAATGCATCAAAACTTTGCATTATTTCATGTAGGGCATAATATGATGATCATTCGATAGCTACATTAGTTCATTTCGCTTAAAAATGATTTTAGGCCTTGTTATTTCCTAACTTCCCATTTCAGTAATTAAATCATTTATCACTGCCTTGCAACAAGTATCTACAACCTGTAAAAATTTCAAGAGCTCTACCCAATCAAACACATCCCACCACTTACACCGTACATCTCATCTATACCATAAATGCGTATTTCTTTACCCTCCATAAAATCCAATGCTTAGTTACACTTTGTTAATCATCATCCGAATCTCTTATCTCATTTTCAGCTCCTTGAATTCAAAAATGATCAATATTTCATGGTAAACAAATAACCCCTATAAGTTCAGTTAAAAATGCTCTCCTTGAACAAAAAAAAAACATCATCTAAAAACTTCCCTTAATCACCACATAGCAACAGAAACGATCAATTTCTTAAGGGGCAACAATCTTCGTTAGGGTTTAACCTTTCAGGGATTTACAACAAAAAACAAACGTACATACCTCCTAAGAAAACCAAATCAACCATCTCATTGCAGGGGGTAAAACACAGTATCTGGTTGTGTTCGACACACTTAGGCGTTCTCCAATTTTATATTTTTTAATGCACACGTGTGCACACAAGACCCAGATCGTATAAGGTCTCAACCAAATTGACCCTGCACGATATATTCGGTTTTCTTTTCACAATTTTTTTGTTCTTTCTGCGTCCAAGAAAATCAGCCTCTTCCTTATACACTACTAATCTTTCGAGCTGTTAAAGTGTATACAGGGTGAATTCGGAATTTATTCGACACCCTCTAACATTAAGACCCCATTAAATATGATCTGACATGCTACGCATAGTGGAATAGGACGATGATGATATCGCGGTGAAGTGAAGAAGAAAATGGAAAAAAAATCTTGGGTACTTTTTAATAATGCACGTGTTTAAGCGTAACCGTGGGATATAGGCCAGAAATTAAATTTAAGGATTTCAGGCTTGATTTTTTTTATTCGCTATTCTTATGCGTAGAGGCTTGAGGTTTGGTGTGGTAATTTCTAAGGTGATTGAGGTTTTAATTGCTTGTCTAGGGAGTTAATGATGGTGAGAAGGGTTAGAGCCTTTTTTCTTTTCTTTTCCTTTCACTGATAATTTTTCTTTATCTACTGATTGAAAATAAAACATTCTTATAAGTGATTTAATTTTAACATCTGCTCCTAAATAAGTTTACTATTCTTGCGTGGTAATTTGATGTACAAAAACAGGCATTAAATGCAGTATTTATATATTCCGATTTTTAACACAATTTTTTTTTTCTATGAAAAATTTTCGAAGCTAAAAATTTGGGGCTGAAAACACCCAAATTTCTTCTCCTACTACTTAAGTGATTAAGTAAATCTGTATTCAATTAAAACAGTTTCACCCTTATCTTTTCGTTGCAGTACACGATAAATATCATCAGTTTTAAAAATAACTATAAATTGTTCTTTTTTTCCATATTTGTAATGAATAATACAGCAGCATTTCGTTACAAGTTGCGCAGAAAAATTCAAAGTATCAGATACATGAGGAAAAGTATCGAGTACCAATATTGTTACTGAGAAGTACTAGTTTGGTCTATCGTTGTAAGTCTTTGGAAAGTTTTTTTATTTCTCTTTTACCTCTCTTTCATTTCAATAAGACACAATAATCAATATTTTTGGATATCGATGGTGATTAGTACAGATTAGTTGAGTTCGCGATTATTATATTGAGAAAAATAGTTAATATAATTCTCACCTTCTACATTTCCAGTAGATACCTCCTTGAATCTCCGACGAATTCCAACTAGAATTATCCAACGAAAAATTCAACTCCGTATTTCTTATTATCTAAGATTTACGCTGGTTTTTAATAGGGAACCTCATTAAGAGGCATCTTGGCTCTGAATACTAAAAATAACCTTCCAATTATTTTTTCTTGCATCATACCTGTTCGTCTTAAATTTAAGATTGAAGTGGTTTGACAGAAAACAGGTTTCTCCCCTCTTTTTTACTTACCATATCACACTGTGTGTCCACTTAACGACCAGTATGTCTAATATGTGATCCATCCTTTCCGAAAAAATCCTTTCAATTTCATTTCAAATAGCATTTAACTATATTTATGCATCAGGTAGAGATCTTTACCAAAATGAATGATTGATCAAGAGTCTGTCCACTAAAATTTTTTTTTCCAAAATTCTTAGTTTATTTTCTTATACCCATCAGTGTCAATAGCATTACCTTATCCACTGTGTAGGTCTTCCTAAAAGTGTAACGCAAACACGAACATCTCAAGTTTCAGAAAAAAAATCGAAAATAAATCTCCATACCCCATAGTCAACATCAGAAATTTCTTCCTCAAAATAATCGAAAGGAAGGGTATCCCGAAAACCTTTTCTTATTCCCCTTTTGACGATTCAAATATTAAAACGAACGATAAGGCAAAATGCATTCTCATGCAATCGAAATTCTAACAAGTCTTGAATAACAAATATCGAGGTTTACCTTGATGATGGATGCCATAGTTTTATCTGGAACCTGATAGATACGGATTGGAGAGTTAAAAGGGACAATAGAGAGAAAAAAGGGTCTTCTTTGATGTTAATTCTCATTTTTTAATTTTTTTTTGTCCAGTATCGTCCATTTTAGAGCTCTGGGTTTGTTAGGTTAGGTACCTTTTTTTGCCCCCGAGATAAGGTCCAGACCCCTAACCTGGTGATGGGCAATTTGAACACGTGCATGGGTTCTGGTTTTTTTTCATGTCATTTGAGCAAGATATAGATTTTATGTTCGTTAAGATTTTTGAAAAACCGTATTGAAATAGGTTTTTGGACTGAGCTGATTTTTTTCGGGTATTCTTTCAAAATAGAACACCGATTTTTAAAGATATTTTTCAGGGCATAAAACCGAAAAATTTTAGGGTTGTTTTGAATAGAAAAGAATATTTCGTTCATGATTCTTTTTTTTTCTGTGAAAATGACCACTTCCTGTCGCCAGGATGATTTTTCAGGATTAAGATCGAATAATTTTCATGGATGTCATAGTGAATTATATACAAAGTAATGTGCAATGTTAGAGATGTATAGCGAATATTCGTTACGTGGCTCAAGGGGTTTGATGGTGGTTCCAAATTTTGATTTAGGTCAGTTGGGCAGTTTTGTCAGGGTTAAAGCAGATGTGAAAAAATAAAAGAAAATAGAAGGATATGGATTAGATCGAAAAATTGGATTAGTTTGATAAAAAAAAACATTCAGTATCGGCACTTCGTTTAAGCAGATGTTGTTGCGGTTAGAAAATTATCCATTTAACTATTATCCCATGTTTTATGATAATGGTAGCTATACTTCATTTCAATAAACTCTTTGCTACTTCTTCTCTTCTTCTCGGCTTTGCTTGAATCAAAACACTCTTGCCTTTTCTGGACCCTTTGTAAGTCATTGAAACTTCTTCCTTTACTTCTACCACCTTCGATTTAATTATAATTTTTTCATATAATTTAATTAAAAAAATTTTCTTTATTATTCTAATAGTAAACTATTGCTACTGCCTTGAAACAAAAATTGCTTTCCAAGAAATTAGATGTTTTTTTTACATTAATAAAATATGCAAACTTAACAAATTTACGATGTTAACAAATATTGCTGCTTCGATATTGTGTACTCTATTTTACCTTCATCAACTTAATACGCAATGGGCACATTCCAAAATCGGGCTTTAGCCTCTTGTCTTTCAGGATACTTAGCATTCTATTTGTAATTGTGAAAGGGTTGTTAGCCCTTCGCACAACGCTTTATCTACGAGTTTTCATTTTCGCACATTTATGTGGCCAAGATATACCCATGCAAGTATTGCTGAAAATATACGTCGACCGGGGTTTGAACTACCGACCTTTGCATTGTAGACCAAAACGCTACCTACTAGGCTGCACCCTAACACCCTGAGCATTGGTTTTTTTATTCCGTGAAATAGTGAAATTTGTTGTGAGGTGAGAATACTACTCCTTTCATATCTGAGGGCCCCTACTGTACAGCCCAACGCAGACGACATAAACCTGATGGCGCAATCAGAGCTGGGCGCCAAGGAAATCTTCGTTAATCTTGACACGACAGCACGAGCGGTAGGGCTACGCATAAACGAATATGAAACGAAAGTTATGTTGCAATCACGAAGAAACACACCAATCAGACAATATCTGACGATAACAGACTATACTATGGAAAAAAGGGACAACTTCATATATCTAAGAGCCAATCTTTCCAAAGACGGCAATAAAATCAATGAAATCAAAAGACGCATAATGGACATACTACTCGGTACATTCAATAATAAAATGCATAGGCGTGCAGAGAAAAACGAAGTTGCGAATCAATTAAACCATAATAAGGTCTATGTTGTGCTATTGCTGTGAAATATGCGTTAATACAGGCATCAGAAAAAATGGTTAATGCCTTCGAGAGAAAGGTATTACGACGAGTTCTCGGACCGGTGAGAGAACAAAGCGAATGGAGAATGCGATTCAATCAGTAATTCTATACCATTTTTGAAGACCCAGACGTTTCTACTCTTATCAAACTTCTAAAGCTACAGTGAGCTGGTCACGTACAGGTGGAAGGAAAAAGACCACTTGGAAAACCAAGAAAACGCTGGAGGATTTAGTTGACGAAGACTTCTGAAATTTTCAACACGGAGGACGCTGCCATTGTACCGAGGAAATTGGAGATGAAGTATACAGTGAGTCACGACCCGACTTGGGCTGTAGCGCCATTGATGATTCTGAAAAAAAATTATTGGAAATTTTTGAAGCTCTAATTTTGTATACAATTTTATGGCAAGTGCAGAATATTATCAAAAAATTAGTTTAATGCAATGTCCCCTGGAACCTCCTCCCATGTACCATTTCTTAATCTCACGAAAACTTTTTTATTTTTTCTAAAATAATACGTCATTTGGCGCATTAACTATAACTGTGGATAAACCCCAATCACGCGATACTCTATATGAAATAGAAGTTTCAGTAACTTTAGTAATAAAATAAGAAAGATAAAAAGTTGAGATTGCTCTCAATAATGACTAAATCGCTTTCGTCCTTTTGAACGGACGGTACTAACCTATACTAGATATATTTTATGTTATTTTTGCTATTTCACAAGGCTACTCAAACTGTATGAGCAGATGGCGGAACTTGAAAATAAGGACTTCATAAACGAATCTTCATTTTGCCACCAGATAACAATGAAACTGCTGTCAATAAAGATTATGGTGATGAAGATACCGTCAACATAAATAATATTCCATAGAATCAGTTGAGAATCGGTGCTGATGTTAGAGGTCATGATCGATAAATATCGATTATGCGAAGCTCAGGACACATCAGAGACGATTCGAATATTTTTTATGTTTGTGATAACCTTCCATTATTTTTATTAGGTCCGCCCAAAACGAAATTAAAATGTTTAATTGGAAAATGAATAAGAATATCGAAGAGACGAGATATAGGTGGAAAACTGTATTGTCAGTGTCAAATAATTTTAATTCTAAGTAGATTCAATCAGAAGTCAATAGCAGATCACTGATTGACAATGAATCAACCGAGTGACCCCAGCCAATATTCGAACTTTCCAGAAGCCAATCGTTATCCGTTTTCGTGTACCAAAAGTCGTTACTGTAGAATCCGTCTGCATCAGAGGTGCTGTTTCCGTTTCTCATATCAATTAAATTTTTAGATCACATGTAATTAGTGTGAGTTTCCATTTGCCAATTTCAGGGTAATGAGGGCTAGCTGTGAGTATTCTACTGCTCCCATCCCTCAGGAGGACATATTGGAAATATTCCTCAGTTGCTAGGCCCATAGTAACATATGCAGCATTGGTATGGTGACGCAAAACAATAATCAATCAAACCTACTAAAAATAAAGATTTGCTTGCATTGGAGTAACAGGAGCAATGAGTACTACTTCCAATGCACCAATAGAAGTACTTCCCAATCTGGCTGCTATACATCTGGAAGTACTTCTGCATTCAACATTCAGACTACTCACCAGTTGAGACGTGACGGGACGCAAACTTATAGAAATTTTTATTGATTCTGATTCTATGCTGGCATAATATAGTTTCACAAAACTATTCAAGGATTTCTTACCAGATTAGAAGGATTGGGTGCCCAATAGACTCCATCTAAAAAATAGATAGTAAATAACTTCATAGATGTTTCAAAAACGGATATAGGTGCTGAAGTAGTATGTACGCCAATCTGCTCGATTTTACATTTTTGAAGCTCAAATTTTGTCTAAACATTATCATTACAACTCTAGCAACAACTCTAGATGTGAAAAGATTAGTTCAATGCCGTCACCCCATCTACCATATGCCATATCCCAAGTTTTAAAAAGAATTATTTTTACACGTAATCGTAGTTTTTCCATTTAGTTAGTTAGTAGTTTAGTTTTAAGCTAGGGTATTGCCTAGTAGGTAATGCGTTGGTCTTGTAATGCGAAGGTCGTGATTTCAAATCCCGGTCGGCGCAATGTATAATTCCGGCACATTGCCTGCTTGGATATACCTTGGTCACCTCAATCTAAGAAAATGAAAAATTCGTAGAGAGAGGGTTGTGCGAAGGGCTAACAACCCTTCCACAATAAGTAATGAAAAATGTTAAGGAACCTGAATATCAGGAGGCCAAGGTCCGATTTGGGCTGTAGTGCCATTGTAGAAGAAGTAGCTAGTAGTTTGACGATAAGAAGGGCGAACGGACATCCGGTTTTGAAGTTCTTGAGCGATGAAACTAACTTTCGTCTAATATATTTTTTTTCTCAGAGTCTAATTTTCAAGCGATACAAACTTTAGAACAAACTTATTGTATTCTCAGAGTTATCTAGAGTTTGAAAATTTCTGAAGTCGTTGGCTATTCTGAAAATGCTTGCAGAAAGTTTTTCAATGACTTGATTGGACGTTAAAAGTATTTTGCATCAAATGGAGCCTGTTTTAAAGATGATGAAATAAATTTGGATGACTGAGTCCTACGCCTTTTTAAACTAGTTCACAAATTTTTGTAATAAAATTCATGGCATAAGCTGAAATAACTGCGGCGTAATTTTAAATATTTTAAGTCAATAGAGATAAAATGTGGAAACTTCTGGATTTGCAATAAGTTAAACTACAAAAAACCGGTAGGTTAGGTTAGGTATATGGAGGGATTGGGTACCAATGTACGCCACCGTGTTGGACCGTGCGGACCTATATATCATTTAGCAAGCCTGCTCTGGTGGTGAAACTAATGAGTGATTCAACCCACTAGAGTGCGTATGAAATTTCTGTCGAGTCTCAATATTTTCTCTCTATCAAACCCACCCCATGGCATCTTCGCGGTATTACACGAGTTGTTTTGTAACCATTTGAGATTTTCCCTTCCACACTCTTTGTTGGCGTAGATTGTCTTAAACACTCTCAAAGCAATACCAAAATTCTTCGATTCCTTAACGGTATCAGCCGCAGATCCGCTTCTGGCAAGCCTGTCCACCATTTCGTTTCTAGGTATACCCCAATTGCCCGGAATTCAACAAGTTCGTAAAGTGCAAGTTTCGCCCAATTTTTCCTACATGTCCATACAGGTTCATGCATCTTGAATTGCAGCTCTAGGCGAAGAGGGTATTCAAGGCCAAGCTGCTGTCCGAGTAAAAACTAACTTGCTTACCATTTACTCCTCCACGCAATGTCAGTTCCGCTTCTCTCGCAACAGCTATCACCTTCAATTGAAAGACCGTGGCATTCATTGGAAGATGCCTAGAAATTTGCAGATCAGGGCTTTCAGAAAATATGTCATAACCTACTCTCTTTCATTTTCGAACGATCAGCAAATATCGGTATCACGCTATTCTACATGACATGATTATCAATCCATTGCTGTCTGTCAGGGAGAGTGACTTCATAGTGTTTCACAACCTGCATCTTTGCTGATATTGTATCACTACTATAACTCATACGCTTCAAGATGGTGGCATCAGAATTAAAAAAAAAATTAGTTAATAATGTGAAAACGGGTGATGACTAACCGGAAAATACACAAATACAATTTAAAAGTTAACATTTGCCAAAAAAAAAAACACATCAAAGAAGAAGACAGGTATACGAATTGGACAAATTTTTTAAAAAAAGACTGAAAGCGCAGTAAGCACCAGAACTTTAATGGACTTTTCTCAAACTATGAAATTGGAGATAGTACCTTCGTGCTTAACTTGGCTGTATGCACATCAGTGTTTATCTCATTTAAGATACCCTATATAATTTTCGTAATATTCGGATAATCTGCCGAAATCAGATAAAAAAGCAAAAATGGGATAGGAAAAGTTGAATCTTTCTCATCCAATCCAACGTCCTACACATATTTTCTCTGTTTTATCCAATAACTCCTTATTAGGCATAATAAAGTTCTTACTAAATTGTTTTTATACAGTAGATGAAATCTGAGAGTATATTGTGATTGCCTTACCATTTGTAACGCTAAGAAATAATGCTCCCTCAGAGCTCCCAAAGGTACAGAAATATTTGTTGTCACTCAAAAGCCTAAACTACGAATGACCATCTCTCCATCTGTCGATCCATTTGTCCGTCATTCTGTCTATCTGTCAACAACATAACTGTCGAACGTTTCGAGTTTTCGCGCTGAACTTCGTTTTACGTAATTTTTAATAAAAAAAAACTTTAAGCTCTTTAACGGACTACATCCCTCCACTATTTCCAACCTTTTCAATTCGAATTTCATGAAATTTTGAAATTTAAAGAAATTGACTTTACTTTGAACCTGTTTAAGCTGCGGACTTGAAAATTAGGTCAGAGTATAATGATAATATTATAATTAACGTCGAAAAATATTGATCCGATCGCATCTCTCCCAATACCCCTACCATACATAAGCAACATTTTGAAAATGGCTTTTCTTCAATTTTCATTGAAATTAACAAAGCTAAAAAGATGAAATTTTTGGCAGAATTCATTTTATTATAATTGCAATCAGTTTTAAAAATAAAACGTTAACTTCTTTCAAATCCTTGTTCCCCTCCCATACAAATTTCACGAAATTTCAAATAAACTATTTTTCTTCGAAACTGTCAAAGCTATTGAGTTGAAATTTTGAGGAAAGTAATATTTGCTCTTTCCATTATTATACAATAATAAATCAAATATCACTAACGTCGCAATTTTGTTTCTGATGCTTATACTACTGCTAAGTTAAAAACTACACTTGCTAATAGCTCCACCACGAATGCAGATAGGAAGTTTAAAATCAGAAGATATATAGAGAGGGCTGTGGGACAAACTCTAAAAATAATTTAATTTTTTTAACCATTGGCGTCCGAAAAGGGGGGGGGGGGGGGGTAAAACAAATTGTCGGCCGAATCGTTTTTTCAAATGATTATATCTTCGAAACTACTTATCGTAAAAAATTTATAATTTGGGACCATTAAGGTGGCACATAGTTCCACCGGAATCAGCTTAGTGGAAGGTTAATTATTTTGTAAGGGGTAGGGTCAGAGGTGGTGCAAAGAAAAACACTTCAAAATCAATATCTTGGCTATTTATTAAGCTATATAATTGAAACTTAACTCCGCCATAGACGGTCCCAAGCCCGGTTTGAGAAAGGAGGAGGGAACATGGAGTTAACCTGAATGGCCAGTAATACCAGTGCGTCTCAGGAAGTAGGCAAAAAGTATGACATAGTTGGACTCGAAACATAGGTGTGAGAACTCCAGCATGTCATATTTAGCTCAAAACTCCAACCTTTTTTCTACTAGGGTGTAATAAATAAGTAGGACCGGTCTTCCAGGTCGGGGGTTGGGCGAGGCGCCGACAACGCATCACCGGAAAAAGAACAATGTCCAATAACCTGAAGAACAGCCTCGGAAAGGATAGACTCAACGGCAACGACCCCGCAAACGAAAAATGGACTACTCTATTGGATCTTGGAATGTTCGATCCTTATTTAGGACAGGAGCTCTGAAAGAGTTTCTCGATGAAGTGGCAAAACACAACATCAACACAACTGCCATCCAAGAAACGAAATGGCTCGGTAGCGAAATCATGGACATGAGATCACACACAATCTATCCAAGGGGAAAATTGTCGGGAAGCAGAGAGTTTGGAGTCGCTTTTGTCGTAGAAAAAAAATTTAAACAGCAGGTCACGAGCTTCAGACCAGTAAGTGAAAGATTGTGTGCAATCCGAATAAAGACTAAATTTTTCAACACTTGGTTGATCAACGTTCACGCACCAACAGAAGACAAGGACGATATAACTGAAGACGAATTTTATGCCACCCTAGAGACAACCTATGACTCATTGCCCTCGAATGACCTAAAAATTGTCTTAGGGGATTTTAATGCAAAAGTCGGAAAGGAGGAGGCTCATAGAGGAACAACAGGAGGTCACAGTCTCCATGACATAACCAACGACAATGGCCAACGTCTTATTGATTTCGCAAGCAGCAAAAACATCATAGTAAGCTCTACGTGCTTCCCACATCGCGATATTCACAAACGAACGTGGGCATCACCAGATGGTCACACCTTCAACCAAATAGACCACGTTCTAATTGAGAAAAGGCCTGCTTCCAGCATACTTGATGTAAGAAATCTCCGCGGTGCGAATTGTGACTCTGATCACTATCTAGTCAGAGCTAAGTATCGATGCAAAATAGCTTGTCGTGGATATTCGAAAACGAGTAGAGCTCGCAGATTCAATGTCGACAAGCTTAACGAAGAAACTGTGGCGCAGGCTTATATGTTAGCATGTAAAAAAAAAACGGGCACCAATATACGAAAATATCCAAAATACGCCAGTGGAGAATGCGTGGATGAAAATACGAGACGGTATCAAATCCTCCGCGGAAGAGGTATTAGGATATCAAGCACGGCAAAAAAATAATGATTAGTTCGACCAAGAATGTCGCGACGCAATAGATAGAAAGAACGAGGCTTACAAAATTTTTACTGAACGACCAGCACGAGCCAAAAAAGAAAGATATGACGAGCTTAGGCGATATGCGAAAAAGACTTACAGACGAAAACAAAGGAAGTACCATAATGACAAAATACAAAAAAATGGACGACGACATGAGAAAAATAAAACGCAGGACGCATACGCAATAGTAAAAGACTTAAAAAAGGGATATAAGCCAAAAACCAGTCTCTGCAAAGACGCAGAGGGCAATATCATCAGCGACTCAGAAGAAATCAAAAGGAGATGGGCTTCATACTTTGAACATCCTTTGAATCCCACCCCATTAGCACCGATCACAACAGACAACATTTCAATTGAAGCTTCAACTGACGAAGATGAAGTCAAAACAGCCTTATGTGACCAAAAACTAAACAAAGCGCTGGGAATTGATGAAATATCAGTTGAACTTTTGAAAAACGGTGGAAATTGTGTCGCTGAAATACTGCACAACATGATATGCAAAATTTGGATAGAGGAAATCATACCCAACGATTGGCGAAAAAGCATGTTTCCTTTCTTGTAAATTGGACATATACAATTTACAAGAAAGGAAACAAACTCTGCTGAGAGAATTTTAGAGGAATATTATTGTTGTTGTGTAGGTGCTATAAAATACTTACAAAAATAATTGAACATCGTCTTAAGCCCTATACTAATCAAATAATTGGCGAATACCATGGTGGATTCATTCAGAACCAGACGATCTACAACAGACAAGATATTCTCGGTGAAACAGGTGCTTGAGAAATGCTGGGAACATAACACAGACGTGCACAAAATCTTCGTAGATTTTAAACAAGGATACAACAGAAGCGTACTGTACCAAATCATGCTTGACTTTGGAATTCCTCCAAAACTAGTCCGAATAACAAGACTCACAATGACAAACACTGAATCCCAAGTGAAAATACAAACCGATTCCACAACCAGCTTTCGAACGGAATGTGGTTTAAAGCAGGGAGATGGTCTAGCCACCCATGCTTTTCAACTTGGCCCTAGATTATGTCGTCCGAAAAATCCCAGTCGACACCAACGAGACACTACTATTCAAGTTCACCCAACTAGTAGCATACGCTGACGACATTAACATCCGAGCAAGATCCTTCCCTAGTGCTAAGGAGGTATTTGACTCCGCCGCAAAAGAATTCGGGCCGCGCATTAACGAAAACAAAGCAAAAGTAATAACGCAAAGAAGAAGGAGAACGCCTATCAGACAAAACAAACAATTGCGGAATATAATTTGGAGAGTGTGGACAATTTCATATATCTTGGGGCTAATCTAGCAAAGGACGGTAATGAAACAGACGAAATCAAACGACGGATAATAGTTGCAAGTAAGAGCTATTATTATACTTCCAATAATGAAGACTCGGTTGATGAAGACAGCAAAGCCATATTAAAAAACATAACAGGGCTACGATTGCGCGTAAAGCGCAATCTTACGATACTCTACATGAAATAGAATTTTTGTGATCCCAAGAAATTTCGCATGGGAAGTATTAGAAGGGATGACAGCATTGAACTAATTTTTCCCCATCATGCTAAAGTAGCTATAAAAATGTTTTATACGAAATGCTTACTCCAAAAATTGAATGGGAACTGAAAAAATTTGTGAGTTAGATTTAGTGAAAATGTGCAGTTTGTATGGGAGGTGGTAGAAAGAGTGGGGCGATTTTAGTGGTTTTTTTCAGAAATAACTAGGAATATTGTAAAATTGACATCCCTGAAATTTCAGACTAGTGCCATTTATACTTTTCAAGAAAATCGATTTTTTTTGAAGTTGTGAAACTGTGTCATATTGTATGGGAGGGGGTAGAAGCAGTGAAGCTAATCAAATATTTTTTTCTGATCTTAGTGCTAATACTAATTAAGTATTTATTATAAAATATGAGCTCAATAAATGTTATATGTTCTGAGAAAATCGTCTTAGAGCATTTCATGAAAAAGTTTAGTTTGTATGGGAGGGGGTGGAAGGAGAGGGAGGAACCAAATAATTTTTCTACTGTAGATTAAAATTATTATGAAAATAACATATCCGAAAATTCAGACTAATAGCTTTTATACTTTTCGAGTAAATCCGTTTATTGTCTAATTACGAAATTGTGTCATTTTGTATGGGAGGGGGCAGAAGGGGTGAATCTAATCGTCTAATTTTTTCTGGCCTTACTAACAATTTAAATAAATATTTGGTTCACAATTTCAGTCCGCTAAATTTTATACGCACTGAGTAAATTGGCTTAAAGTAATTCATGACAAGTACAGTTTGTATGAGAGGTGGCAGAAGGAGGCGGAGGACACGCATAAATTTTATACGGTAGATTGATATTATCATAAAAGTAATACGTTCCAAATTCCAGACCAATAGCTTTTATACTTTTCGAGCAAATCCGTTTATTGTCAAATTGCGCAATTGTGTCATTTTGTATGGTAGGGGGTAGAAGGGGTGGAGCGATTTAGCCCGTTAACGAACCTGACCTTACTTTTTTGCCAAAAACGACGTGTACAAAATTTGAACTATCTAACTCAACGCGTTCTCAAGCTAAGGCGCGCACAGACGGACGGACGGACGGACAGACGGACGGACGGACAGACGAATGGACGGACAGATGGACGCACGGACAGACGGACGGACGGACAGACGGACGGACGGACGAAAGGACGGACATCCGGTTTTGAGATTTTTGAGTGATAATATTAACTTCTGTATCATTCATTTTTTCTCCGAGCCTTATTTCTTGGCGTTACAAACTTTAGAGCAAACTTATAATACACTCAGATTTCATCTAGAGTATAATTAGCAGCTGGAGTACGCGTTCTTTGGATCGAGACGATTGGAGGCGACGACTTCAGGAGGCCAAGGCCCGATTTGCGCTGTCGCGCCATTGATGATGAATTGAAACTTCGAAAGTATATTAAGCTATACTAGAAAAATACAACAAAATATAACATGTTCAAATAATAGAAGTGGGGGCAAATGGGGAGCATTCAAAAACGGCACACTTTTCAAAATTACAAATCCTTATATCTCAAAAAAGAGTACAGATATCAAATCAAAAATTTTTCAGATTGTAAAACTACATAGTAATTAATTTTGGTAAACATTTTAAGTTGGCGTAAGGGGAGGGAGGTGATAAGCAAAAATGTCGAAAATTTTGCATGTGGATACATCTATTTGATATACATATAAAAATAGTAATAATTTGATCCATAATTGTTATAAACCGACCCTCCCGGTCTAACGTGCACAAGGCGTTCCCTGTGCATTGAAAAAAACGCATAAACTGAAAATTTTTGAGTGAAATTTTAAGGTAGAAACTTGAAAATTTGCGAAATGCATTTAAAAACATAACAGGGCTACGATTGCGCGTAAAGCGCAATCTTACGATACTCTAGATGAAATAGAATTTTTTGTGATCCCAAGAAATTTTGTATGAGAAGTGTTAGAAGGGGTGATAGCATTGAACTATTTTTTTCCCCATCATGCTAAAGTAGCTATAAAAATGTTTTATACAAAATGCTTACACCAAAAATTGAATAGGAGCTGAGAAAATTAGTGTGTTAGATTTAGTGAAAATGTGCAGTTTGTATGGGAGGTGGTAGAAAGAGTGGGGGGATTTTAGTGATTTTTTCAGAAATAACTAAGAATATCATAATATTAACATTTCTTAAATTTGAGACTGGTAGCATTCATACTTTTCAAGAAAATAGATTTTTTGTGAAGTTGTGAAACTGCGTCATATTGTATGGGAGGGGGTAGAAGCAGTAAAGCTAATCAAAAATTTTTTTTCTGATCTTAGTGATAATGCTAAATAAGTATTTATTACGAAATATGAGCTCGATAAATGTTATATGTTCTGAGAAAATCGGCTTAGAGCATTTCATGAAAAAGTGCAGTTTGTATGGGAGGGGTTGGAAGGAGAGGGAGGACGCAAATAATTTTTACACAGTATATTGAAATTATTATAAAAGTAATATATCCCGAAATTCAGACTAAAAACTTTTATACTTTTCGAGCAAATCTATTTATAGTCGAATTGCGAAATTGTGTCATTTTGTATGGGAGGGGGTAGAAGGGGTGAAGCTAATCGTCTAATTTTTTTTAGCCTTACTAAAAATTTGAAATAAATATTTAGTGCACAATTTCAGCTCGCTAAATTTTATACGCACTGAGTAAATTGGCTTAGAGTAATTCATGATAAGTACAGTTTGTATGGGAGGTGGTAGAAGGAGGGGGCGGACACGCATAATTTTTATACGGTAGATTGATATTATCATAAAAGTAATATATTCGAAATTTCAGGCCAATAGCTTTTATAGTTTTCGAGCAGATCCGTTTATTGTCAAATTGCGCATTTGTGTCATTTTGTATGGGAGGAGGTAGAAGGGGTGGAGCGATTTGGCCCATTGACGAACTTGACCTTACTTTTTTGTCAAAAACGACGTGTACGAAATTTGAGCTTTCTAGCTCAACGCGTTCTCAAGCTAGAGAGCGCACAGACGGACGGACGGACGGACGGACGGACGGACGGACGGACGGACGGACGGACGGACGGACGGACATCCGGTTTTGAGATTTTTGAGTGATAATATTAATTTCTGTATTCATCATTTTTTTCTCCGAGCCTTATTTCTTGGCGTTACAAACTTTAGAGCAAACTTATAATACTCTCAGATTTCATCTAGAGTATAAAAATCCCTCAATATACGAAATATTAACTGGTCGAAAACCTTTAAAACTTCTACTCCCTCCCATACAAAATTATTTTTTCGACCATTTTCAAGAAATCAATTATCACCTAACTATTAAAAGCTATCAATTTGAAATTTTGAACAAAAACTTTTAAAAATAGTTGAAATAAAATTGTTTTGAGATCTCGCCTGTCCTTCTACCCCTTCCATACAAAAGTATGATTTCGACCATTATTAAGAAATCAATTATCAACTAACTATTTAAAGCTATCAATTTGAAATTTTGCGTATAAACTAACAAAAACAATTGAAATGAAATTTCGTTAAAAGTTTTGAAATCGCACTTGCCCATCTACCCCCTCCCATACAAAACAATGATTTCGACCAATTTCATTAGGTTGTAGGTTGCTAAATCAACTAGTAACCAACAAACTAAAAGCTACTAACTTCAAATTTTGTAGAATCACCTTACATGAGAAGCGAAATAAAACTGCTTATCAAATTTTACGATTCCCCTACCTTCTCTACCCCCTCCCATACAAATGTTCGGTTTCGTGAATGTAAAATACACCGAATTTTATGAAAATTTTATGCCAACTTTGTCTATGAAACTGACATTCTATACAGAGAATATTGGACGTGATTCAAGCAATTTATTAAAAAGCTATTGACATCCACCCACCCTTACTATTACCCCTCCTCCTCCCCTCATAAAAACCCAAACTTCCAGAAACGAATGAAATATTGTTAAATTGACAACAGCCCTGCCCAAGAACTCCCTTTCACTTAGCCTTCCCTAACCACTCTAACCTGCATATTGACTTTCCACTCATCCGCAACTTGTCCCAAGAATACTAAAGTTTCGCCCAACTTGCTGGCAGTTTATTTCCCTTAATACTTGCAATAAATACTAGAAAAAAATATGAACTTCGCTTAACTCCGTCTACCCCTCCCATATAAACTTCTATATTAGAAATTTAAGAAAAGAATTTCTCCTTCGAACACAGCTATAGACTTTAAAATTGGAACAAAGTAATGTGATTAGGATGTTGATAAGCAGTTTCAAAATGATCGGAAACCTTCCACATCCTCTGCCACCTCCCATACAAATGTTCGAATTTTAGGAAAAACATTTCCCAATTTCTTTGAAAATTATGAAAACTATAAAATTTAAATTTAGTACTTAAAATTTTGCAAGTTCGGAATCATATACAAAAACTATTGACCTCCCCCCTCTGTTTCTACCATCTCCCATATAAAAGTCATTATTTACAAATCGAATGAAATTGAGATGACTTACGATTTGTTTTTCGGTACATTCAATCCTTTCCCATTTCATCTTGAGTATCACATGGTTGGGTTTTTCGCCCAATCATATGATACTCATGGTGTATGACAGAAACAATCACATGAATATCCCGAACATATAATAAGGCTTCTGGTTACTAAAAACATCACGTCTATCAAAATGTTTTTTTTTTTTTACAAATATCAAAGCTATCACATTATTCTGTATTTTTAAATAAACACTTCGCTTTCGAAAATCCTATTTAAGAAATCCAGCCACGTCTAAGAATCCGGTAAGAACACCCAAAACATAGTTCAACAGGATAATTCTTGTTTCACGAAGGTTTTGCACGAACGTGTCGTAACACGTTTCCATCGGGATATCTTTAAGAAACGATACAAAACTATTGTATATGATGTAGGAGTATAGTTTAGATCCTTTTCTTAAAAAAGATTTTAAATAACAAACTGCTTCTTAAGACCTCTTAAAGGAAGTCACACAATGGCTTGGCCGCAGTCAAGTCGATTTGATTTACCTTTTTCTCTACTCTCCCATGCAATAGAAGCATAGAGTGAATAGAAAAGGCGAACAGTACGTGAGAAAAATGTTTTCTTAAGGATTACGTGACAATTGGAAAGAGTCGCCCAACTATAAGTTGTGCTTGTGTTTTCTGATTGTAACGAATTGGTTAGCTTAGTGGAGAGATATTTTTGCGAGTAATTGCATAAGATTTGCACTTCACCGATTTTTTCTGCAAAGTCCGATACATTTTGGTCCAGCAATGCGAAACAAAAAGGATCTGCCATGAGTCATAGCAACACGTGTCCGCAATGATCTGAATTTTTTTAGGCATTGTATGAATTTTTTTTTTATGCGTTTTACTATTGTGTAAAAAGGACGAAAATCTTTAAGAACTTTGTATCTGGTCGCGCTACCTGAATAATGAACAGCTCTTTAAGGAGTCCTTGCCAACTTGTCGCGACATGTCTATTCCAGTCGAGACTTTAAAAAAATTAATTTGGCTCCAGAATACTCTAGGAAGGTATTGAATAATTTCAAGGAAATTAGACACGCTAAAAGGATTAGGGTGAAATTTTTGGAACCTCGAGTGAATTCAACATTCTTCAATTTTCTAAATTAACTGTCTAGTTTTGAGTGCGGTGTTATGATATGTAGTCTTACGTTTATGCCCAGTTTGAACACGATTTAATAAGACTCTCTCCTTGAGGGATTTCATACAACTGAGTTCTGAGCGTAGTTATCGCCGAAACGAAAAACACTACTTTCAACTTTACCATAAGTTTGATTGATTAATATGTCTATCTTCACGATTCTAGGATTAAGCTGAGATCTAAGTTTACCGAACGGAAGAACTCCATGAGATTGGAGCCAATAGAATGCTTGCTTAGTTCCGCAGCAGAGTTAAATTCATGCTGTTATTTAAAGAAGTGTCATCCGCAAAACTATGGACTAGATTCAGAGTATACGACAGATAGTCGAAAAGTGTTTTGGATAAAACAAAGTTTTAAGGGACGCCGTAATCTATTGGGAAAGTGGGAGAAGTGACGCATCCAGTGCGTTCAGAGCTCTTAATTCATTGAACAATGGTGGCCTTAAGGTTTATGGCTCTGTGACGACTTATAACGCAACGCTTAAAACCGACTAAGCCGGAAATATAGATAGCACAGTGGTCAGCACGGCTGCTTCGCAGCTCAAAGTCCCCGGGTTCTAATTGCACTACCTGCACGGTATTCCCTAAGCATTAAAGACAGGACATAGTTACACAAGCCTTACTATCGAGTCCGTTGTAATCAGGACTGGGACGAAACGCACAGAGCGCAGTAGCCGGTCACTCGTTGCAGCTCTAAGCTTAACTATGATATATTCATGCCCAACTCAGTTAAAAGCACTTGCGATATCAAGTGCATGAACATGACGTTCGCCGTGTAAGTATGCAAGAGTTGCAATGTTGAGTTAAGTAAGCCAAAAGGTCTCTCGTCGACCTTCCAGAAGGAACCCATAGTGATGAGCATGGATTACCATGGTTATCATCGAGATTTTGAACGAATTAGCGATTGACTGCAGTTTTCGTTAGTTTTGAGAGCATTGAAGTAATGGCTATCAGGCGCTAGTTGGCGGGGTTTGCTTTGCTTCCTTTCTTTAGAATTACTTGATCACTCGCAACTTTCCACATACATGAAAAACACCCAGAAAAGTGCCGCTAATCCTATAATTAGCAGAGAACCACTCTGTGTAGTTTGTAAGAAGTCGTTAATCTGCTGCCCCTAGAGATTTAGTCTGACAGTCAAAGAAAATCGCATCATAGCTCACAAACTTTTACGACTATTGAGTTTTGTATACAGCTATATTTTAAAGTATTCGTACACGGAAAACTCAACATAATTATGAATAGTGAGTAAACTGGAATTACATGGCTGGTCTCTATTACTTTATTATTCTAATAATAAAGTATTGTGATCGACACAGAAAAAAAAATTGTTACCCTGAAATTTTGTTTTTTCGCGTTTCATGACTAAAAAAGCCTAAAACTGCAAAAAAAAAATCCGTCCCGCCGTACGCCGTCCATATGGACTCATATCTCCGAGACCGTTAAAGGTAGAATGTTCGTTTTTGGGTGGATTGTTAATTTGGTAAGTGAGCTCCATTACCCAAATTTTGGGGAGTGTCAGGTGGAAGGGGGAGGCGGGGGGATGGAAAAAGTCAAAAAACACACTTGCTAATATCTTCAATACGAATGCAGATAGGATGATGAAAATCGCGTACGTATAGAGAGGGTTGTGGGATAAACTCCAAAAATAATTTAATTTTTTTAGCCATTGGCGTCCTAAAAGGGGGGGCTGAAAAACAAATTGTCGGCCGAATCTTTTTTGGAAATGGTTATATCTTCGAAACTATTTACCATAAAAAATTCATATTTTGGGACCATTAAGGTGGCATACAGATTCACCCTAATCACCTTAGAAATAGGATAATTATTGTAAAGGGGGAGGGTCAGGGGTGGTGCAAAGAAAAACACTTAAGAATTAATATCTCAACTATCTCTTAAGTTATGTAATTGAAACTTAAAACATATACTAACCTATACTAGCGAAATACAAAAAAAATAAAAATTTGGTCATTATAGTAGTGGGGGGAAATGGGGAGAATTTCAAAAATGGTGCACTTTTTAAAATTAGAAATCGTTATATCTCAAAATTCAGTACAGATATCAAATCCAAAATTCGTCAAATTATAGAACTATATAATTTAAAGTTTTACTAAAAATTTTAAGCTAGGGGGTGTAAAGCGAGGGAGGTGGTAAGCTAAAATGTTGAAAATTTTGAGTGATTTTTTTAGGACTCTGGTCAAAGATAGAAATTTTAAATTTTGCGCGTGGATACATCTATTTGATATACAAAGAAAAAAAATAATAATTTGATTCACAATTGTTACGAACCGACCACCCCGGTCCAACGGGCACAAGGTGTTTCATGTGCAGCGAAAAAAAACATGTAAACTGAAAATTTTTGGATGTAATTTTAAGGTAAAAACTTGAAAATTTGGGAAATGCATTTAAAAAAACTCCCTAAAAGTATGAAATATTAATTGGTCGAATACTTTCAAAACTTCTACCCCCTCCCATACAAAATTATTTTTTCGACCATTTTTAAGAAATTAATTATCACCTAACTATTAAAAGCTATCAATTTAAAATTTTGCATAAACTAATAAAAATAGTTGAAATGAAGTTGCTTTAAAAGTTTTGAAATCGCGCATGCCCTTCTACCCCCTCCCATACAGAAGTATGATTTCGACCAATTTCATTAAATCAACTAATAACAAATAAATTAAAAGCTACGAGCTTGAAATTTTGTACGAGCACCTTACAAGAGAACAAAAAGAAAATTACGTCACAAATTTTGCAATTCCCCTACTTCTTCTACCCCCTCCCATACAAAATTATTTTTTCGAGCATTTTTAAGAAATCAGTTATCAGCTAACTCTTAAAAGCTATCAATTTAAAATTTTACACGAAAATTTACAAAAATAATTGAAATGAAATTCCTTTAAAAGTTTTGCAATCGCGTTTGTCCTTCTACCCCCTCCCATACAAAAGTATGATTTCGACCAATTTCATTGAACCAACTAATAACCAACAAATTAAAAGCTACGAACTTGATATTTTGTACGAGCACACTACAAGAGAAAGGAAATAAAATTGCGTCACAATTTTTACGATTCCCCTACCTCCTCTACCCCCTCCCATACAAATGTTTGGTTTCATGAATGTAAAATACACAGAATTTTATGAAAATTCTATGCAACTTCGTCTATGAAACTGCCGTTCTATACAGAGAATATTGGACGTGATTCAAGCAATCAATTAAAAAACTATTAACATCCACCCACCCTTACTATCAACCCTCATCCCTCCCCTCACAAAACTCAAACTTGCATAAATAAACGAACGAAATATTGATTATATATACTGGAGCTTTTGAATGTTTCTGCCCTGCCCAAAAACCCTCTTTCACTAAGTCTTCCCTAACCACTCTAACCTGCATATTAACTTTCCACGCATCCGCAACTTGTCCCAAGAATAATAAAGTTTCGTCCGACTTGTTGGCAGTTTATTTATGATATCGTGTAGATTTGCCAGCATTCTCGAAGTTTATTTCGACGTTTCGTCGCAAGATTTTTCTAGTGAGATTGATATCCGTTACGGATTTTGTGAAGATATTTTAAGACACTTTTATGAGAGAACCCAAGTTCAACGAAATTCGAGGAAATGTTGCCAACTTCTTCTACTTTCTCTTTACATCTTCATTTTAGATGGTCTCGAAAGCAATAGTTAGGAGTTCCGTTCATGCTTATTCTAAATAATTGTTGGAGCAGAATCCCATGGTCGACGGTATCAAAAGCCTGCTTTAGTGTCCGACTTTGAACTAACACTGGGAGAAAATCGATTTTTTGTTGACATTTTTTTAAAGAATGTCCTTTTGTAAATATTTTCTCAAAATATTAAGTAAAAACTACTTAAATTGACTAAGAAGCGTACCGTGCAAACGCCCGCTGGTCAAGTTGAACTTAGGTCGACATTAAATCGCGTTTGTACGATTTTTATTTCTTACGTCAATGTTTGTAACTACGGAGGTAATCCCAGAAGTACTCACTCCAACATTGGAAACACAGAAAATTTCGGAAAAAATTATATATTTATTTCTGTGCACATTCTCCTTTTCCCCGCAAGGAGGTAGTTGTAGAATGATGTTTTACCAATTTATGCAACTATCTTTGGATGATAGCGACTCCACAGACCTTAGCTAACCGTCCCCCTGTGGGATGGGGGCAGTAGAACTAGATCACTAGATCATGGGCTTATCACCTGTGATATTAAAACCTAACTGAACGAGAAACGGATGCAGCGCCTCGGATTCGGATGGATTCTTCGGAGGCTCGTCTAAATAAAGCTCGTCAGGCCTTTCCTCTTTCTGAAGGTTAAAAGAGATCTCCTTTCGCACGAAACTGTGAGTTTTTAACGCAAGCGCCAAATCCGTGTTGTTATATGGTTGTACTTTGTGGAAAGTGACCGTTCGACTTACCAAGAAACTGCAGACTTTCGTAAGCCAATGCCTCCGACGCATTTTAGGAATATTCTGGCGAGAAGTGATCTCCAACGACGAACTTTGGAGTATAACTGGATAGACTGAAAAAGTTTTTTTTTTTAACGCGGGGAAAAGCATCGAACGCCTTGAAGTGCGGGACTTGATGCCGCTAACAGCCCCTCGCCTAACGCACTACCCCCGGGACAATCGTTAAATATTTCATCAGGACGAGGGAGGAGCATGAGGCTCAAACGTCAATTTACTGTCACATGTGTCTTATGTCACCCTGTATATGTCACTGCCTATTTTATTCAACTACCAACTGTTCTAGCTGATGTAGGCACTTCTGTCTCAGATAGTTCCCAACGTAGTCTTTCAAGTCTCCTTAGTTCGGTGAGATGTTGTCAGTGTTAATATTTTCTCCAACGATTTCCTCGACTCTCCTTTTGTCCATTTCGTAGACTGGGCAGTGAAAGAATACATGCTCTGCATTTTCTATTGCATGTGTACAACTTTGACATGACGTAGAGGAGTCATGGCCATATTTGTGTAAATAGTTTCTGTAACAGCCATGCCCTGACAGAAATTGGGTCATGTAGTAATCTAATTCACCATGCTTCCGTCCGAATCACTTATCTAGGTCTCTTATGAGTCTATACGTCTAGACTGAAAAAGGTATTGAGAGCTAAAGGCGAAAGTCCTGGTGGATCAGTCACAGTTTGAAGAAACCAGAGCGAAACATCGCCAACAGGCTCTGGATTACAATTCTCAAGGAAGGCGTCGAGTTAGTCAATCATGTAGCACATAGACGCGAGCAGTTGAGCCGGAGGCCAAGGGAATAAATAAGTCCTGGCAAAATGTGAAGGCCAATGCTCAGGATCGCTTTTTTGAAAGAGAGCTGTTTCTGTCCTACAGGGGGTCTTAACAGGAATTTGATTGATTTTGAAATTCTCCTTTTAGCTCGAAACACTTTTTCTATCAATGTTCAATACCTTCCATACCCTGATTATAGAGAGAATTGTCGAGCTATGTTACAAAAGAGCAGACTCATCTGGAGTAGAATATAGTTCCACTTTAATATTCTTTGGGCTGAGATCTTTGAAATGAATGCATTGTAACACATAACTATGACCAATTCATGTTTACAAATTCTCTGAGAGCATTCACTATCGATAGCTGCTAATCAATTACTAAAAAACGAGTCGCCGTCAAACTTCAAACTTAAGCTTTATAAGGTTGCTACATTCTTCTTCTCCTTCAATGGCGCTACAGCCAAAATCTGGCATTGGCTTCCTGACCTTCAGGTTCCTTAACATTTTCATTATTTATTGCAGAAGGATTGTTAGCCCTTCGCACAACCCTCTATCTACGAATTTTTCATTTTCGTAGATTGAGATAACCAAGGTATACCCAAGCAAGTAGTGTGTTGGAATTATGCGCCGACCGGGATTTTACCTCACGACCTTGACATTGTAGCCCAACAACCTTAGACATTTTTCCAAACAACAACCGCCATCTCTAAGTCGTTTGCTGATATGAATTCTTGATTTTGTCTTTTAAATACAATTTTCAAAATTTTTTTAAAATATGCTAAGATACTAATTGTGTAATAAGTCCTTGCTGAGCCCTAGTGGGTAGCGTGTTGTTGGTCCACAATGTGAAGGTCGTTAGTTGAAATACCGATCAATTTATCGTATAATACCCGAGCACTGCCTGCTCGGAAATATCTCGGCCATCTCAATCTGCGAAGATACAAATTCTTAGATAGAGAGTTTTACGAATTGCCAACAACCCTTTTACTAGAGAAAATTAAAAAAAAGTTCAGGAACCTAAAGGTTAGGAGGCCATGGCTTGATTTGGGCTATTATGTCATTGAAAAAGAAGAAACTGATAAATCCAAAGATGATTCTGTTGATTTTCATTTCGTATCGCTTTGCTTTTTTTTCGGAATTGCCGGAACTATTCCTCCAGCAACTGAAGCAATTATAATTGTAGAAATCAGAGCAGCAAAAAATTCTTGGCACTTTTTGAAATTCAGAAATCAGTTTAAAAGGAGTATTAGAATGCATACTCTAACAGTTCTATTCACCCATGTGCTCGATTCATTATAATTCACGACATCAATTTATTTAAATGTCCGTTTTCTTAAGATTTTAAACTAGGCGCTAAGTGTACACGAAGAAATGAGTTGAATATAAAAGTTCTCATTAAGTTCTGTCGCTTCTCACACTTTCAGAAATAAAGTACCGAATGGAAGTATCCTTTTGTATTCTTATTAAAGTCAATGTTTGGACGGACTACCAACGTCTTGCATAATAATATTAACAGCTCCGAAATTGTGCGCGAGCAGGTAAGGGAGAAGTGCATTAATTTGATAATAAAAACATAACAGGACTGGGCGTAAAGCCCAATCGTGCGATACTCTAGATGAAAGAAAATTTTTTTGATTTTAAGAAATTTTGTAGGGGAAGTAGAAGGGGTGACGACATTGAACTAATTTTTAAACATCACGCTGGAGTTGCTATCAAAATGTTTTATACAAAATTTAGGACTCAAACATTTAAAAGGTACTGAGAAAATTAGTGTATTGGATTTAGTGAAATTGTGCAGTTTGTATGGGAGGTGGTAGACGGAGGGGCGAATTTCTAATGATTTTTTCAGAAATAACTAAAAACATAACAGAATTATGATACTCAAGATGAGATGGAACTCTAGATGAGATGCAAATGACTTTAATGTACCAGAAAATATGTCACCTCAAATTCTTTCGAATAGCGAATAGAGACTTCTGCATGGGAGGTGGTAGAAGTAGAGGGGCGGTTTGTATTTTTCGTATATCATACCGAACATGGCATGCAAAATGTTTTTTGCTGAATTTCAAGTTTTTAATTTTCATTATTTTTAAAGAAATTGGTCCTTTTTTTTCCTGAAATTGGGGCATTTGTATTGGAGGTGGCAGAAGAAGTGGAGCGTTTAAGATGATTTTGAAACTGCTTATCATCATCCTTATCACCATGCTTTGATTCAATTTCAAAGTCGATAGCTCTCATATACTTGAATGAGAAATGCTTTTCTTAAATTTATAATAGAGATATTTGTATGGGAGGTGGTAAAAGTAGTGAAGCGGAGCTGATAATTTTTTCTGACACTTATTTCAATTATTAAGAAACAAATTCTGGTAAAATTTGAAGTTTGTATTTCTTATAGTTTGAATGGAAATCGATAAAATGCAGTTAACAAAAATTATGCATTTGTATAGGAGGGGGTAGAAGGAGTGTAAGAATCAAAACAATTTTTTTTGCCTTATTAATATTTTTATTTGTATACTTTATACAAAATATCAAGTTGATAGCTTTAACAGTTTCGAAGAATAATATTTTAATTTTAATTTCGTGAAATTTGTATGGGAGGGAGTAGAAGGAGTGAGGTGAAGTTGATAATTATTTAAAATAAATTGCAATTATAGTAAAATGAATTCTGACAAAAGTTCGTCTTTTCAGCTTTACTAGTTTTAATGAAAATCGAAAATATGTATTTTTCAAAATTGTCCATTTGTATGGGAGGGGGTAGAAGGAGTAAGGGGATCGGATCAATATTCCGTGATATTAATGACATCTATAGCGTAATATTTTGAGCTAAATTTCAAGTCGATAGCTTAAATAGTTTCAAAGAAAAATTAATTTCTTATTATTTCGAAATTTCATGATATTTGTATGGGAGGTGGTAGAAGGAGTGGGGGATGTAGCCCATTCACGAACTTAAAGTTACTTTTTTGCTAAAAACGCAAAAAATTTTAGAACTATAGCTCAAAGCTTTCGAGAGTTATGCTGTACACAGACGGACAGACAGACAGACGGACAGACCGTCACTCGGAGTCAAGGTTTTTGAGCGACAACAAATATTTCTGTACCCTTGGCGGCTCTTTGCGAGCATTATTTCTTAGCGTTACAAACGGTAAGGCAAACACAATATACTCTCAGACTTCATCTAGAGTATAAACATCATGCTTTTGACTAGATTTAAATTGCAGATGAGTAGCATTTATACTTTTCAGGAAAATATACTTTTTATGAAATTGTGTTAGATTATATGGGAGGGGTAGAACGAGTGAAGGTAATCATCTGATTTTTTTGGTTGTACTCTCATTAAATACTTTTTGCACAATTTCAGCTCGAAAAATTTTATACGCACCGAGTAAATTGGTTTAGAGCATTTCATGTAAAACTGCAGTTTGTATGGGGGGTGGTGAAACGAGAAAGAGGACACAAATAATTTTTATACAGTAGATTGAAATCGTCATAATAGTAATATATTCAAAACTTCAGATTAATAGCGCTTAGACTTTTTGAGCAATCCGTTTGTTGTCAAATTGCAAAACTGTGTCATTTTGTATATAGGGGTAGAAAGGATGAAGTGGTTGGGCCCCTTCATAAACTTGGCCTTATTTTCTTTTCTTGTCAAAAACGAAGTGTACAAAACTTTCTTTCTAGCTCAAACTAGAGACGACAAGGACGGACGAATATATGGTTTTGAGAGTTTTGAGTAATTACATGAACTTCTGTGTCACTCATTTTTTGCTCCGAGCCTTATTTCTTAGCGTAACGAACTTTATGGCAAACTTATAATACTCTCAGATTTCATCTAGAGCATAATGAGTATACACTTTAAACAAATCTCTTTGATTTCACTACAATATATGTAGAAAGCACCTACATGTAATAAGGAAATGCAATAAACTAAAACTGCACTCTACAGTTTGCAAGTCTTTTTCAAACTTTTATTACATTAAAATTTATTTATTTGTTTTATTTTATTATTCTAATAATAAAGTGTTGCGAAAGATTTGAAATAAAAAATTTGCTACCCTGGAATTATTTTTCACGTGTCATGAGTAAATTGGGCTAAAAATTCAACAGCAAAAATTTATCAGTTTGCACATCGTTTGGCATATGTGTGCGCTCAGCGCGTTATATCTTGCAAACTCTTGAAGATGGACATTTTGGTTTTATTTTAATACAAATTCGAAAATATCAATTGATGAGCACCATAAAATCATATGTTAGTACCATTTAATTTGCGTACACTTCCAGCATAATCGAATTTGTGAGTGGTCAAGACTTCTGAAGAGGAGGGGCAGGAAGGTGTATAGAAAAACACTTAAAAATAAATATTTGAACTCAGTTTTATAAACAAATTTCCATAAAAATTAAAATTAAGAAAATTTGTGTATTCCATTTTCTAAAATTTACAAATTTATGTGTGAGGTGGATTTTTCATAAGATTTTCCATTTTAGAATACTATTCTTGGGAAAATAATGTACGCCAATTTTCCACCCAAAAAATTCAACAAACTAAAAAAAAAATTTATATGGGAGGTGGTACAAGGAGTAACGAAAAAGGTTTAAAATTTAAATAATAGCACTTGATACTCTAACGTGCTGAATTTTAATTTTGTTATTTTAATGATTTTCAGGAAAATTCATAGTTAGGCTTTTCCGAAATTATCCAAATTGCATTTTTTACCACTATGCTAAGCTCGTTAGTTCGAAAGCTGTATTCGAAGGGAAAAGCATTTCTTTTAACGTCAATTAATATGAGAAATTTATATAGAAGGCGTAAATCAGTAGTTCATAGTATCAAATAATTATAAAAGGACTTCTGAAAAAAGGTTCTGACTTATCCAGTTTTTAGAAAATTGATGTATTGTATTTTCTGAAATTGTGCATATGCATGGCAAAGGAAAGTGAGGGGGGATTTAAATAAACTGTAAGCATCAATTTATTGTTGTATTGCACTGGCAGAAATTTTTTGTTGAAATAAGTTAGTAGCTTTAACTCGTTTTGGTAAAGCGAGTAAAAAATTTGGCCTTTTTCGTCTTTAAGCTATGCAAAACAAGCGTTTCTCGAAATTCTTGCTTAGATCTGACTATAATATGTCCAAAGTTTTTGAGATATTACTTCCTAAATTAATAATATGCCACTTATTTACCTACTATATTTTTGAATCGCCCATAAATTTCAAAGTGTATGTATTGTAATGTATTATAAAGAAGCCCGCCAAAGCTTGTACAACTTAAACAACCACATATCTATTAAAAATAGTTCAATACTCAGCTTGGACAACTGATTACTAATTTTCGTTAATTCCAAAAATTTAAGTCAGAAATTTTTAGAAGGAAGTGACACGTGCGCAACACGTACATATCCAATATCTTCCTTCCTGTAAATAACTTTAATTCCTCTCTTAATATATATCTCCTAGCTATCTCATCCGGCCATCATATCTTTTGTTAATTAAAATAATCACACCTACACATATCATTCTGATGATTAAAATAAGACAGTTAAATTGAAATTTCTGAAAAATCCCGGAAGACCTATGCCTCATAAAAACCTATGAAGTTTACAGTGACAGGATAGAACCGAAAATTTACATACAATTTTATCGTTGTTTCCTTCACCCTGGTCCTATAATAAAAGTCTTGCTTCGACAGGTATAGTACACACTACCTCGTTTCTAAATCCTACAGGTACTTGGAATTCCCATCGCCTTCAAAAAACCCATACATAAAATTAAAAATTCCAAAGTGAATTAAGGGACCTATCCAAACCATAAATTCCATTGCACATAATCCTTCCTGCTCGGGTCCATGACGAATTTAGGGATTTTGGGATTTAAAGGTCTCAGGCACCACACACCGAAACAATACCGAAATTCGAAACTGTGTTCTCCTCCTCCGTCATCTTCATCACAGTACACTTGAACAATTCCGAACAAGTAGTTTGGATTCGGGAAAAAAACCACCTGCCTATTTCGAGCAATCCGATTGGCTGAGACCTCAAGCAGAGAGGGTCGATCCTTGGGTATTTAAACCGCCCGGACTCAACCGAAGATATCAGTTGACTCAACAAGTTCAATCCTTGCATTTCGTAAAGCAATCTTTAAATCTCGAGAAAATGTCGTTTTTACGTCGTGATTACAAGTTTGATAATTCAGCCTCGCTTCTCGGTGATAAGCTATCACCGACACGTGGTATTCGGAAAGTTCTCAAACCACTCCTGAGGATCATCAAACGAAAGACCTACACCCGCAAGACCATTTCCGAGGTGCTGGAAAATAGATACAATTCATCGCTGGAGGAAATTCGCAGTGAAGCATCATCAGAAGAAATGGATCAGAATGACGCAAACGAGCTGCTCGAGCAGGAACTCCTTCAGACATTACCGGCCCGAAGTCAACTGGAAAAGCATTATGTTCCGGTTCACTATGTCCGAACTGAAGTTGGCACGTTCTTCTGGACAACTAAAGCCTAGTGCGAAGGTGGCTACTTCAGTAATTTCGGAAAAATTTGGTTTTTTCCGTGGTGTAATTTTGAGCCAGGCTCGCTTCAACCCGATCAGCTTTACTTCACGAATGTGATACTACAATTTAAATTGATCAAGCAATTGTGATTTTATGTTTAACTTTATAGTTTTAGAATGTCTTCATGTCTTCCATTTTTGTTAATCTTAAGTTGTTAGTTATAAGAAATAATAAATAAAACAACATTTATTTACAACCAAATTTAAAATGTTTACTTCTTTCCATTTTCTTTTTAGAAGGTGTTTGATTTTCGCTTTAGGATTGCTGATTGGTCTCCTAATTCTGTCGCTTCAATTTTCATTTGCGAATATTTTCGTAAAATCTTCTCATTTATGGTGATATGAATATAAATAGTTGTTCCTACCTTGCGCAATTAGAAATGCACTAGCCCTTGCTCGTGTCTCCCAGGTTTACAAAATGCAAACAATTGAAGTAGACACGCCAGACCTTTAATTTGGTATGGCACAGGGCAATGTTTTATTTGATATCGATTCTTTTTTGTATTTCGTTGCCAAAACCTATAAAATAGCTTAATGAACTTAAACGATTTTATAGTTCTCTGGGCTTTTACGATAGGAATTTTCTTCTGTGTGAGAATTGTTTCCCAGTCTTAATTGTACATATATCATGTACCCATATTCCCGATTCTATGAAATTTCAGCCGAAAAAATTCCAGTTTTTTAATTAACTAAAATATTTAAAACAAAAATTTAAGGTATATTTCAATTGAAACGAAAAACTGCTGTTTGATTTGAAATAATCGACCGAAATTTTGTACAAAAAAAAATATTTAATGGTCATAATAACAAAAAATCCTGTGGCTTGTTCATAGTTGTTAAGCTTTGAGTGCACAATAATTATTTTACATATGCAGAACAGTCTCAAAAATTATCACATTTTCTCAGACAGGAGGGCTGCACTTCTGGCACTCCAATCCCACAAGACCACGTACAGCTGTATACACGATTTGAATCGCCTAGCGGCTATAACCGAAGAATTCTAATTTGGATACCAAGTCATACCGACCTGTTAGGAAAAGATGCAGCCGACACGCTTGCACGGCAAGGATCGGCAAATTTTAACTCTACGAAGTCAGCCGATGTAGCACCAATAGTGCTGAAGACTAGCTTCAAACAAACTTTTTTGGATTCTTCCTTGGCGGGGTGGCAGCAGCTGGACAGAACGGCCAAATCCTTTTAGGAAGAACCGAATAAAAATATTACAGCTCAGCCGTTACAACGTAGTAGCTATAGCGTCCAAACTATTGTTGTCCTGACCACAGGTCATTGCTTGCTAAAGCTCCACGCATTCAGGCCGAGGATCGCGAGCGACAGCCTTTGCAGAACTCGCGAGGAAGACGAAGAATCTATCGAATATTATCTTTGTCACTATCCGCAAATCACCAGCAGTCATCTCCTTTGTTTAGGCTCTAGATTCTTCTCAAAGCTAGACGACCTCAGAGGCGTCAAATATTCGAGCCTACTTTGGTTAGCAAATTTAACCAAGTAGCTAGCACAGGAGGAGTGGAAACCATCTCATAATAAATAGGGAGAGTATAATGGACCCAACCAGATGGCCCCAGTGCATTGTGGTTCTACGAAACTTACCTCCTACAACCTACACCCCAGGCAATGTTATTTGAGGGTGGACAACATATGACATCTTGATTGATAGTTTACATTTATCCAATACACTAATGTCCTCCACACGACGCGAGTTTAAATGTTTCTACTCAAGATTTTTATAGAAATAATTAATAAATTTATACTATTTTTTAATTCGCGTCGAGAGTATAATAGTGCAAGTTCCGAATTTTAGTTTGTAAATATTGTTGAGTGGGACTTTCGACACTTCTTCCATATAATATTTTGTTTGATTTTTGTTGTTCTAAAACTTTTAAGAATTAAATAAAGTGTTTTGTCCATGGTAATAAAAAAAATTGCATAACATGTTTTAAAAAAAAAAACATAACAGGGCTACGATTGCGCGTAAAGCGCAATCTTACGATACTCTAGATGAAATACATAGAATTTTTTGTGATCCCTAGAAATTTTGTATGGGGAGTGTTAGAAAGGATTATAGCATTGAACTAATTTTTTCCCCATCATGCTAAAGTAGCTAAAAAAATGTTTTATACAAAATGCTTACTAAAAAAATTGAATGGGAACTGAGAAAATTAGTGAGTTAGATTTAATGAAAATTTGCAGTTTGTATGGGAGGTAGTAGAAACAGTGAGGGGATTTTAGTAATTTTTTCAGACATAACTAGCAATATTACAAAATTGACATCCCTTAGATTTCAGACTAGTGCGATTCATACTTTTCAAGAAAATCGATTTTTTGTGAAGTTGTAAGACTGTGTCATATTGTATGGGAGGGGGTAAAAGCAGTGAAGGTAATCAAATAGTTTTTTCTGATCTTAGAGATAATACTAATTAGGTATTCATTATAAAATATGAGCTTGATAAAAGTTATATGTTCTGAGAAAATCGGCTTAGAGCATTTCATGAAAAAGTGTATTTTGTATGGGAGGGGGTGGAAGGAGAGAGAGGAGGCAAATAATTTTTCTACCGTAGATTGAAATCATTATGAATGTAATATATTCCAAAATTCAGACTAATAGCTTTTATACTTTTTGAGTAAATCCATTTATTGTCAATTTGCGAAAATGTGTCATTTTGTATGGGAGGGGGTAGAAGGGGTGAAGCTAATCGTCTAATTTTTTTTGACCTTACTAACAATTTTAAATAAATATTTGGTGCACAATTTGAGCTCGCTAAATTTTATACGCACTGAGTAAATTGGCTTAGAGCAATTTATGACATGTTCAGTTTGTATGAGAGGTGGTAGAAGGAGGGGGAGGACACACGTAATTTTTTTACTGTAGATTGATATTATCATAGAAATAATATATTCTAAATTTCAGGCCAATAGCTTTTATACTTTTCGAGCAAATCCGTTTATTGTGAAATTGCGCAATTGTGACATTTTGTATGGGAGGGGGTAGAAGGGGTGGAGCGATTTGACCCGTTCACGAACTTGACCTTACTTTTTTGTTAAAAACGACGTGTACAAAATTTGAACTTTCTAGCTCAACGCGTTCTCAAGTTAGAGAGGACACGGACGGACGGACGGACGGACGGACGGACGGACGGACAGACGGACATCCGGTTTTGAGATTTTTGAGTGATTATATGAACTTCTATATCATTCATTTTTTTCTCCGAGCCTTATTTCTTGGCGTTACAAACTTTGTGGCAAACTTATAATACTCTCAGATTTCATCTAGAGTAAAAAAACAATTAAAAAAATATATAAAGTGTTTTAAATACAAAAATTTTCACAAACGGAGCTGTAGAAAATTATAAAAGTAATAATTTCGTATACTGTGGCATGTACTTTAAACTATTTCTATTATTTTTATTACATAGGCTTACAATATTATAGGTTTACAATATTCACTCATCTATAACTTAGCTGGTAAAATTACCAGTTTTCAAGCCTATTTTTTTCTGAATTTTATTTTCTTGAACCAACCATTTGTGCGGGAAGAGTGGAGGAGTTAAGGAAAGCGTAAAATTTGTGATGCAATATTATTTTGTTTGTCTTGAAAGGTGATCGTACAGAATCTTAAGTTCGTAGCTTTTAATTCGTTGGTTATTAGTTAATTTATTGAAATTGGATATAAATCATACTTTTGTATCGGAAAATGTTGAAGGGCAGGAGGTATTTCTAAATTTTTGATGCAGCCTTGTTTCAAATAGTTTTAAAAGTGTTTGTTCAAAATTTGAACTTGATAACTTTTATTGGTTTAGTGATAATTGATTTCTTAAAAATGGTCGGAAAAATACTTTTGTATAGGAGGGGTAGTCTTAAAGTCAATATTTTAAGCTTTTAATCATTTATTTTAAATTAATTCTACTTAAAATTTCAATTAAATATTTTGAGTTTTTTTTTTTGTAATACTTCTAAAGCATATATGCATATATGCACTTGCAAAATTTGGACTTGTTCCTTTTACCAAAGCCCTAAAAATTTAGTGAAAATTTTCGGCATTTTGAACCACCACCTCGCTCCCCTTACACTCTCATCTTAAAAATTCTACGAAGATTATAAATCATAAAGTTCTACAATTTGACAAAATTTTAACTGAGCCTGTATTGGGTTTCGAGAAATAAAGGCTTGAAATTTTGAAAAGTTCACCATTTTTGAAATACTCGCCATTTCCCCCACTACTATTATGACTAAATTTTATATTTTTTTTCGTATTTCGCTAATATAGCTTAATATACTTGTTAAGTTCCAGTTACATAGCCTTAGAGATAGTTGAGATATTAATTTTTAAGTGTTTTTTTTTGCCCCCTGACTTTCCCCCTCGCAATTATCTACCTTTCTTTTAGTAAATTATAGTTATCCTATGTGTCACCTAAAAAAAAAGAATATTTTGTGTCAAGTAGCTCCGAAAATATAGTCATTTGAAAAAAAAAACAGCTGACAATTAGTTTTTAGCCCCTCTTTTCCAGACCCCAATGGCTAAATAGGCAAATAGTCAAAAACTAAACTTGCTAATATCTCCACTACGAATGCAGATAGGAAGCTGTAAATCAGCTCAGGTAGAGGGAGGGTTGTGAGACAAACTCTAAAAATAATTTAAATTTATTATTCATTGGCGTTCTGGCGTTCGTTTGTGGGACTAAAAACAAATTGTCGGCCGAGTTTTCGTTTCAAATGATTATATCTTCGGAACTACTTGATCCGAAATATTCTTATTTTCTGACCAATTAGGTGGCATATAGTTCTACTATAATCTACTAAAAGGGAGGCGAATAATTGTAAAGGGGAGCATCAGAAGGATTGCATGGAAAATCACTTAAAAATTAATATCTCGACTATCTCTTAAGCTATGTAATTTAAACTTAAAACACACATTAAACTACACTACGGAAAAAATAATATTTGGACATAATAGTTATGGGGGAAAAAGGAGAGCATTTCACAAATGGAGCACTTTCCAAAATTTTAAACCGGTATATCTCAAAATTGAGTATATATATCAAATTGAAATTTGGTCAGATTGTTGAACTGCATAATTTTTAATTTTCGTAAGGGGAGGGAGGTGATAAGCAAAAATGTCAAAAATTTTGTGTGATTTTTTTAGGACTAAGAAGATAAAATGATTAAATATTCCATGTGGATACATCTATTTGATATACATACTGAAAAAATAATAATTTGTTCCACAATTGTTGTAAACGAACCCCTCTGGTCTAACATGAACAAGGTGTTTCATGTGCAATGAAAAAAAAACTCATAAGCTGAAAATTTTTGAACGTAATTTTTAGGTAGAAACTTGAAAATTTGCATTTAAACCAAATTCCTAAAAGTTTGAAATATTAACTGGTCGAATGCCTTCAATAATTCTACCCCTCCCATACAAAATTATTTTTTCGACCATTTGTAAGAAATAATTTATCATCTAACTATTTAAAGCTAAAAAATTTAAAATTATGCAGAAAAACTTTTAAAAATAGCTGAAACGAAAATCCGTCAAAAGTTTTGAAATCGCGCCGGCCTCTCATACAAAAGTATGATGTCGACCAATTTCAATAAATCAAGTAATAACCAACAGATTAAAAGGTACGCACTCCAAAGTAGTACAAGCACCTTACAAGAGAAACGAAATAAAACTGCATCACAAATTCTGCATACGTACCTTTTCTACACCCTCCCATACAAATGTTTGATTTGGCGAATATAAAAGTCACCGAATTTCATGAAAATCCTATGCAACTTCGTCTATGAAACTGATATTCTATACAGGGAATATTGGACGCAATTCATGCAATAAATTAAAAAATTTTTAGCACCCAGTTACCCTTCACCCCTCCCTTGATGAAAACCCAAACTTGTATAAACAATCGAATGAAATATTTGCGTACTGGACCTATTGATCGTATTCGCAATTAAGTGTTTAATTGACAACAGCCCTGCCCTAGAAACCCTTTCACTTAGTCTTCCCTAACCAGTATAACCAGCATATTGACTTCCACGCATCTTCAACTTCTCCCAACAATAATAAAGTTGCGCCCGACTTGTTGCAGTTTATTAGGCTAATTTAGTTACGAAAAGCCATAAAAAATACAAGATTTTTGGGGTAGCAAATTTTTTGTTTACTCTGTGTCGATCAAAATAGTTTATTGTTAGAATAAAGTAAAATCGGTCAATACTTTGCAAAAAAATTCAATATTTTATAATAGTATTTTAGAAATTGTTTTTAGTTGTTTTGAATATTTAGAATCGTTCAGATCCTCAAATTTATGCCCAATATGAAGTAAAAGTTTCATAGATATGAATTTGAATATATGTAGGTATAAATAAGCGATAGGCTCCTCCAGTGCAAGTGAAGATCGCAACGCATTTCTTTCAAATTATTCCAATAAATATTTTCTCCATCTTTTACATATCTTTCGCCAAACCTTAATACCAATTTAAACTAAAACCTTAGAAAGAAACCCTATAATCCATTTTAAATATTCAAAGGGGCATAGGTAATTCATAATTTCCAAATTTTATTGTGCAATTTTATCCGCATCATCATCATCCGCCGAACCAATCAAATCGTTCGAATTAGGCAGGTGAAAAATTCGACTCGTATTTATTCAATAATGATCTGTAAAATCAAGGGACGAGATAATGAAGTGCTACTTTGATAAGTCGGTATAACTGACTGCAGAAAGACCTGATATATCCTCATCATTATCGTGGAACAAAAAATATTAGAGAAAAACACCTAAATCTTACCTGTTTGTATCCTGAGTAATCTACGCCATATGGTCTTCAAATTACTTTCCAAAATTCCCAAATCTCAAGGCAAGACCAACGACAACAAATGTTTAATAAGCAAGATCTTTGAGGTAGGTAAGGTTGATTTCGATTTTGTACGGATCGTCGGATTTTTCACTTGTATATCTGAAAATTCTTCTTCAGGTGAAAAGAATCTTAGGAAGTTCTTTGAAGATTTATTGCATCGCACTTGTAAGGACATTTTCGCAAGAACAATTCGAATTGTTCGAAGTACCTGCTAAAGTCGAGAACAGGTAATTGCTTAGAGCATGAGAAATTATTTTGAACAAATAGACCGATGGGATTTTCGAAAAAAAATTCTCAGGGACATGTGAAAAATTTTAAATCGGAGTTACGGCTCTTCTATACCTGTATTTTTTATTTGGTCTATTTTGCTAACTGTTACTTTTTTAAATAATAAATGTGGAATTCGGCCAGTCTTACGCCGTTCTTCCATTAGTCACCAAATTTTCATAATTTAATTTACACCGAAAACTGAAATAACTGCGCCGTAATTTGAAATTTAGGAAGCCAATCGATTCAAAAGCTTAAATATCAAATTAAAATATGGATACTTCTGTTCTCGCGATGAGTTAAACTACAATATCTCATCAAGAAATGTGAGAGCGCCTAAGACTCGTCGAAAATACACATTTAAACTTTACAAATGTAAAATTTCGCAAGAAACACCACTCAAGAAGAGGACAGGTATCGAAGAGCCTTATCATGTGAAATTTTGTTTAAAGAGGTATCCCGGGTTTGTGCAGAGTAAATTATGGGAATTTTGTTATATATGTATGTAAATATCTCATAAGAAAATATTTCCAAATAAATTTAAATGTTTGGGTTTTTTCTATTTGCTTTTGACACGTGTTACTCAACAAGTGGATATTATTTATGTAGGATTCGAAATTCCAACACAAAATATTTGAAAACTGAATTTTTTTTTAAATTCTTAGATAAATATTTAAGAAAATTTCGAAACGTTTTGTAATTTACTTTGAGTTCGCTTTGATAACACTTTAAACAAACTGAGAACGAAAAAGCCAGATCTTCAAATGAAGTGGGATAGCGAAATCAGCAAGAAATGCAGAAATATTTTCACTCAGAATTCATATTAATTCGAATTTATGTTTCCTTTATCAATATCTGATAATACGACAGATTTTTCCTTTAATCTGAAATTTAAATCCTGGAAATCATCAATAATAAATAAAACAAATGCTTTGATAAACATATCAGAATTGTGATTGTATTATGATACTCTAGATGAAATAGGTAAAAGTTTATTGTACCGGATAATATTCCATCTCAAATTCTTTTGAAAAGTAAATAGTGACTTTTGTATGGGAGGTGGTAGATGCAAAGGGGGAGGTTTGTCATTTTTGTATGTAACACTGAACGTAGTATACAAAATGTTTCATGCTTAATTTAAAGTTTGTTACTTTCATAATTTTCGAGGAAATTGAATAATTTTTGTCTGATTTTATGGTATTTGTATGGGAAATGGCAGAGAAAGTAGGAGATTTTGGATGATTTTGAGTCTGCTTATCACCATCCTAATTACATTGCTTTGTTACAATTTTAAAGTCGATAGCTCTCATATGTTCGAAGGAGAAATACTTTTCTTAAATTTCCAAAACAAAACTTTGTATGGGAGGTGATAGAAGGAGTTAAGTGAGGACGATATTTTTTTTTTAGCATTTAGTGCAATTATTAAGGGCCAAATTTTGGCAATATTTCAAGTTTCTACTTCTTCGAGTTTCTATGAAAATCGAGGGAGGGGTTAGAAGGAGTATTCAAATCAAAACCAAATTTTTTGACATCAATTATATTTATAATAGTATACTTTTGCTAAATTTTAAAGTTGACAGTTTTGACAGTTTTGGAGAAAAATAATTTAATTGGAATTCCGAAATTTAGTGAAATTTGTATGGGAGTGAGGTGAAGTTGATAGTTTTTTCCAAAATTGGTTGCAATTGTAATAAAATTAATTATGCCATAAATTTGTTCTTTTAGCTTTGCTGGTTGCAATGCAAACCGAATAAATGCATTTATGAAAATTGGTGAATGAGTAAGGGGATCAGATCAATATTTTTTGAGATTAATGATATTTACTTCATTGTACTTTGACTCTATTTTCAAGTTAATAGCTGAAATGGTTTCGGAGAAAAATCAATTTCTTTAAATTTCGAAGTTTGAGCACGATAGTGTACAGCTTTTGAGAGTTTTATTTTAGACAGACGGACAGATATACGAACAAACAATCACTCGGGATCGAGATTTTTTATCGACAACAAATATTTGTCTACCTTTGGCGACTCTGTGTGAGCATTATCTCTTAACGTTAAAAACGGTAAAGAAAATACAATTTACTCTCAGATTTAATCTAGAGTATGAAAATGCCATTACAAATAACAAAAAATCTCGGTAAAAAGCACCTCGACCACATAGGCCACGTTTGCGAAAATGACAATCCTCAAAAAAAAACTCTCTACTGTAAAACATGCATTGAACATAACACTATTTGAAAAATCAAAAATTAAGAAGCATTAGGAAAAATTATTAAAAATTAATTCAACTCAACTCTAAAAGAAAAAACTAATTTTATTTAAAAACCTTTTTCGACAAGAAAACCACACTAGAAATTTCACTAAATCATTCGATACAGTAGATGAAATAGAAATTTATTAAATTTTAGACAGTGATTTGCTGCCTGTGTCAATAAAATCCTTCCAGTGCTTCCTTTTTTTGTATAGCACTGTACTATAACTTAGGGGGTTACCCTTCACAAGCCAAGTCAGTATAGAATAGGTGAACGATGGTTCGCAAGGGAGTTTCAGGAGGGGAGAGTCTAAACTGTCGGTGGATATTAACCTTGAAACACTGAATGTTGTAAGTTAATGGGAACACGTGGAGCAAGGGTGTAGACTAGTGGGTAGCGTAGTGGTTTACAATGCGAAGGTCGTGAGTTCAAATCCTGGTCGACGCATAATTTCAGCACACTGCCTGCTTGGGTATGCCTTGGTAGCGAAAATGAAAAATTCGTAGGTAGAGGGTTGTGCGAAAGTCTAATAAACCTTCCACAATAAATAATGAATAAATCTTAAGGAACCTGAAGGTCAGGAGGTCAAGGCCTGATTTGAGCTGTAGCGCCATTGTAGAGAGAAAGGAGCATCTATACATTCCACAGTCTTGATGTTCGGGTGATGAAAGATTGACTATACTCCAGTATACGCGACTTTCAAGGCTTAACTGTGAATTCATGGGAGCGTCCGGCTTGCTGAGTATTTTTGGAATAGTTGAAAAATGTGGGATGAGATTCGACAGTTCATCGCTGCATCTACCTTATATCGATAGTAAGCGCTGAGTACCGACCACGACGCTTCTGTGATGTTCGAAGGAATCTATACAAGGTGTCTCATCTGCACCTAGACGGAACGCATGCTTTTGGACACGATCGAGTACCGCAAGTTGTGTTTAGGTACCCCAGGCTATATGTGCGAGTGGTACTCAAGATGGGGACGAACGAAGGCCTTGTAGATATTAGCTAAATCGTGAGATGAAAAGTACTTTTCACATGTTTGAAGAACACCAAAGCGGTTGGGGGCATCAAGTGAAATATCAAACTGAATGCTATATTCGTCGGAACATCCTTTTTAAGGTATGAAGACAGGGCTGAGTTTTAGAGGCATTGAACTCTAATCTATTTGTCCTGCCCATTCCAGGATTAAGTTGAGGACTGAGCTCAATGAACATACAATTCGATGCGTTTCGAATTCAATGGAGTCAAATTGAGAGGTGATATGTAGAGTACTGTAATCTACAAAGCTATCAACTGGATTGATTGCTGTTGATCTTTTATAACGAATGAAGCTTAAAAAGAGAGTGTGGATAGAATAGCGCCTTGAAGAACGCCGCAATCTATCTCTTTCTTCAGAATGACTTATGTTATAGGCACTTTTGGCCTTTATGTGTAATGCTCAATCATAGTCATAGAGGGAAAGAAAGGGATTGGGCAGGTGGGAAGGGCAGTGAGAATGACCGTAACAAGTGGTGAAGCTGGTATATTTGACAGTACTGGTGGCAGTTCTGGCTATTATGAGGACTGATTGATAGAATACAAACAGAAACCATCTACCGAGTACATAGCAATAGAACTGTTCCACTTTTACGTCTTTTACGCATTTAATTTCAAATAATTTTTCATCGCAGCAACAGCTGAAAAATTCGTGCTTAAGGGGCCATCCATACCGAAACGACGATTTCGTGCAAAAATGGCTATTTTCGCGCAGACATTCCTGACAAAGCACTCAATATAATGAAAATTTGTTTTTATAATTTTAATCATTGTTAATTTTACAACAGCATGTTGGAAACAAAATTTTGAAATTATATTTAGGAAAAAGTTTACTGCATAACTCCGAGTTTGGTTTTTTAAAAATGAGAAAAAGAGTACTTTTCGATGCGACTTATCACCTATAAGTCAGGGGACGACTATATATTATTTTTTGCAATAACAATAGAAAAAAGTTGCGACAGGTACTTGACGGAAGAACATTTTTGATTTTTATAAGTTTTGTTAATAATAAATGGAGTTAAAAAAGAGTGTTCCTTATTGATTTTTTTGTTCGAATTTATGTATTAAAACTGATGACTATGAACTTTTTTTAACACTGATATCGAAGAATAGAATATTGTTAAGCTCATTCAATGAGTTCGATATTAGTTTTCATAAAAAATACATCATAATTGTTTGAAAATCAATCAGTAAAATTCGCAGGGAAAATTGATGCTCAGTATGCCTTGAGACGGCGACTAGAGCAAAGGTCGATCCGCGCCGATTATTCAATCTTACTTACTTACTTAAGCCGTCATCCATCTCGGTTCAGTGACCGCGTCTTCCAGTTTGAAAATCTTAACAGTGATTTGCTGTCTGCGTCAATCCAATCCTCCCAGCGCTTTCGTGGTTTTCCGACCGGTCTTTGTCCGTTGACTTTTCCTTTTAGTGTGCGTTTGGGAATTCTTCCGTCATCCATCCGCTCCACATGACCAGCCCATTGTAACTTTTTAAATTTTATGAGGGTTGACACTTCTGGAATGTCGAAGATGGCATACAATTCTCTATTGTATCGTATTCTCCAGATCGAGTCTTCCCTCACAGGTCCGAGGATTTTTCTGAGGGTCTTTCTTTCAAAGGCGTTAAGGAGTTTTTTGGACGCCTGAGTTAATGTCCACGTTTCGCTGCCATAGCATAGCAACGGTCGTATAATCTATACATATAAATATAATTGTAGTGTCTGTCTGTTATTTGCTTATAAATGGCTATAAGTTAGTTTTTTGAGTTATTTTAGCACTAACTAAGCATAAAAACACATTTTTGAAATTTTTGTCTGTCTGTCTGTCCGCTTTTCACGCACAAACGGCTGAACCGATTGTAATGAAACTTGCACAGTTTGTTATGTGTCCATCGGAATGAAATCTGCTTTTGGTTTTATCTCGCTCTCCTCACGCCTTCTACCCCTCCCATACAAAGTGACTCATTTTCAAAAATATATATTAATCAAATTTTCTTGAAAACTATAACAGCTATTAATTTGAAATTTGGACTATATTGTTTCTATTATAAATGCAGTCTTTTGGTATACAAATTATTTAAGGTCTGTCACTCCTTCTACCACCTCCCATACAAACTACACTTTTTCATGAACCACTTTACACCAATTTTCTCAGTACGTGTAACTTTCATCGATCTAAAATGTTCTATTAAATCCTTAATTAACATTATTATTAATATTGAGATAAAATTAACCGATTAGCTTCACTCCTTCTACCCCCTCCCATACAATGTGACACAGTTCCACGCCTTCACGAGAATTCGATTTTCTTGAAAAGTCTGAATGTTACTGATCTGAAATTTAAAATATATCAATTGCATGATGATAATAGTTGTTTCTCAAAAAATCACCAAAAACCCCCTTCTCCTTCCACCACCTCCCATATAAACCGCACTTTTTCATAAAATACTCTAAACGAATTTTCTCAGTACATTTAAATTTCATCGAGGTAAAAATTTAAACTTAATCCTTAATTAGCATTATTATTAACAGCGGGAAGAAAATTAACCAAGTAGCTTCACTCCTTCTACCCCCTCCGATACAATGAGGCACATTACAAAACTATGTAACAATTCGATTTTCTTGAAAAGTGTGAATGATGCAGATCTGAAATTTAAAGTGTATCAATTGCATGATAGTTATAGTTGTTTTTCGAAAAATCACCGAAAACCCCCCACTCCTTCTACCACCTCCCATACAAATTGCACAATTTCATTAAATTCAGTGCACTAAGTTTCTCAATACCTACTGAATTTTTGAAGCTTAAATTTGGTACAAAACATTTTTATAGCTACTCTAGCATGATGTGAAACAAATTAGTTCAGTTCTGTCACCCCTTCTACCACTCCCCATACAAAATTTCTTAACACCGCAAAAATTTCGATTTGATCTATTAATAATATCGTATGATTTGGCTTTACGCACAATCGTAGTCCTGTTATGTTTTTATGCTTAATGTTATTATATTTGCTTTTTTTTTTTAATTAACACCAGCTACAATTATTCACATGTTCTTAACGCTCTTCAACACGTATATGATCTCGAATCACGGGTTTGATCACGAGCCTGTCCCATAAAAATGGGAGTCTCATGCTTTCATTCTTAATAATTTATGGTTCTGATTCCAACAATATACAAACCATTCTCTTCAAATAGCCATTAAAGTAAGCAGATATTATATCCCACATAATGCATTACTAACTACACTCTCAAAAATTGCTTATTATTGCTATTTGTACGCGGACGAAGCCGCGGGGGTTTGCTAGTCGTTTTATATAACTTAAGTTTTGTTTTCCTGTGTACGTTCTTGTTTTTAATTATTGGAAGTACCGAATAATACGTCTTGTTTGCCATAATTATTCTTCTTTTAATTTCGATGGGTTCGCTTCCATCCTTCAATAGGTTCGCCAATAGGTATATAAAGTTGTCTACGTTTTCTAGGTTATAGTCTCCTACTGTAATATTTTGTCTGATTGGCGTCTTTTTCCTAGATTGCGTCATAATTTTTGTTTTATTTTCATTAATACGTAGTCCAAACTTCCCTTGCTACCGAGTCAAGGTCTACAAATACTTCCTTAGCACTCTATAGAGATCTTGCAAGGATATGTATGTCGTCGGCATATGCTACGACTTGTGTGGATTTGAAGCATAGTGTCAACGGGAAGTTTCCGAACAACATATTCGAGTGTTAAGTTGAAAAGCATTGGTGCGAGGCCGTCACCTTGTTTAAGGCCGTTGTCTGTTTTAAAACTGGAAGTCAGATCATTTTCTACTCTGACTTGTGACAAAGACTCGGTCATTTATTCTTGTCAGTCGGACCAGTTTCGGTGAGACTCCAAACTAAAACATGATTTTATACAGTACGCGCCTGTCAATACTGTCGTATGCTTGTTTGAAGTCAACAAATAGCTAGTCGTGCCATAAGTTCTGTCACACGTATATGGGCAATTTTTGTATAAATGAAAAAGAGTTTTTGACAAAGGAAAATATATTTTATTTTGGCATACTAATGGAAGTAAAATAAGCAACAAATTATTCAAAGTGGCCGCCTTTAGCCTTAACACAGCTCTTTAATCTGTTGGGCCAGTCATCGATAGCAGTACGCACTGTTTCTAGCGGAAAATTAGCTACTGCTTCTGTCAAAGATCGCTTAAGGCTCTCGATATTTGGGTGTCGTCTCGTGCACACCATGGACTCTAACTCCGCCCACAGTTTGTAGTCCAGGGGATTCAAATCTGGGCTCCCAGAAGGCCATTCCGTCGCCCTTATAAACTGTGGAATATTGGTTTCCAACCACGCTTGTGTGGTTCGAGCTTTGTGGGCTGGCGCAGAATCTTGCTGGAAAACCCAATGTCGATTGTTGAATAGCGTAGAGTTCACCGGCTTCACACATCCCTCCAGGATGTCCGTTTGATAATTTTTCGCTGCAGTTTTTACGCCTTTTTCGCAAAAATGAAGCTCGGTGACCCCTTCGTAGCTGACACCCCACCATACCATGACTGATGCTGGATGATGTCCTCGCTGTACCCTAGTGGCAACTTCTCGGGCTTCTGCGGAGCTGTGGGCATACACCTTATCATTTTGGCGGTTGAAATGTTCCTCCACCGTAAAAATTTTTTCATCGGTAAATAAAATTTCTCGATGTTTGTTGTTGCCGTACCGCCGAAGGAGCTCTTTCGATCTGGTGCTCCTAATTTGCTTCAACTGCTCAGTCAGCAAATGTCCCGTTGATCGTCGAAAGGCACTCATCCCGAGGTCAGATTTTATGATGCGAGACATACTTCGGGTGGAGATGTTCATCTCTCGAGCCATGATTCATTGTTTACGAAGCGGATTTCGACGAATTCGACTCTCGACCGCTTTGATGGCAGCAGAAGAACGTACATCACGCGGACGTTCAGAACGAGGTCGATCTTCAATAGTCTGGATCGCGTTATATCTCTGGATCGCACGATACACAAATCTTTGCGTTATTTTTAACGGGCACAACAACTTGAAAATTTCACTCGCGGATTTTCCACACTTATGTAGTGCAATCACTGCAGTTCGGTTTTCTATTGCACCCCATTCCATCTTCACACGTTAACGAACACACTTTAAATGACCATCAACTGTCAACAACATTATGACGTTTATAAAACTGGCCGATATTGAAATGTCACTCATAAAATAAAGTTGTTGCCAATGTGAGAAATTATGTGACAGAACTTATGGCAGGACTAGGTATATGGTGCACATCAATATTATATTCCCAGCACTTTTCCAGCACCTATTTAACTGAGAATATCTGGTCCGTGGTCGAGCGTCCATCTCTAAATCCGATGACGCGCTATGCAGGTGTCGCCGGCTATCAGAAGTTCAGCTGGGATTTGATCAGTGCCCGGCGCTTTGTTGTTTGGGTGGTTCCTTAGGGCTGTTTTTACTTCTTCGAGTGTGGGAGGACTCAAAGTGGATCCTTCATCAGCTGTTACATCAGTTATACCTGCTATTATATCTGCATCCTTGCAGAGGGTCGTTTTCGGTTCTATTATTCAATCGGTTGGTCGCTTTTGCAAGACGTTCGTACGCTCTCAAGAGATTTGTCTTTTCCCCTTTGCATTTTCGATGATCGCTTGCATTCTTTGTATATGTTGTCACAGATCAAAGTTCGTAGGTGGTGAATGATGAGAAATCCATTGACCTATGCTTGTTGATAACTTTATGTTTGTATTTTTTCCAATGCATAATTTTCTTTCCTTTTTTATTCGCGACCTATTTCCCCGCTTTCATTTCCACTTCCTCTTTATTCTTGCGCATTCCTTTAGTCGCATCTTCCCGCATCGATGTAGAAAAACTAATCATCACAGCATGTACGACTGGCTAGAAGTCGAGCAAATTATGACACGAAAAAGTGTTCAGAGAAAAAAAAATCATTTACTCTCTCGATTTTAAATCGTAGGCAAAATGATTTGAAATCGATATCGACCGATGGTAGGTATGGCCACTTAAAAAAAATTTACTGCCTGAAATCGAATGCACGACCTATTATTAGCTGTGAAGCAAACACGCTGCCACTACCCCACGGAAGTCTCAAAGAAATCTGAAATGGTTGGGATGATACGACAGCCATTATTACTCGTATCGAGCGTTCGAAAAAAAAACTCTCAGACCATTTGATAAGAGCAGTGTTACAACTTATGACTATGAGTTTTACCAATAGATCTTTGTGCCAAACTCTGTCTAAAGTCTTCGCAATGTCAAGAGCCAGTACTTGACCTTCGCCGTATTTAAGAATGCACGCGTTCCAACGTTGAGTCAGATAGACTAGGAGATTCTAATGGAATGCCTAGAACGGAATCCGTATTGATGATAATTGGATAAGATGGTTATCGTCAAGGTAACTGACTTGTTTACGATTGACAGCCATTTCCATCACTTTTGATTGCGCTAATGTAATAGCTATTGGGTAGTAGTTCGAGAGAATCGGTTTGCTTCCTTTCCCCGGAATTAGCTGGACATTCACGGTTTTTCATATGGTTTGAAATTGTCCTGAAAAGAATGAAAATTAAATAGATCGTGAAGCGGTTTAGCTAAATGGTCATTATCCTTGACTTTCCTCTTTGGTGTTACTTTGGGAATTCTTTCTTCATCCATCCGCTCAACATGACAATATCAAGGAATTTAATAAAAAGCATAAGAGGAATACGATTGCACGAGAATCCCAATCATATGATACTCTAGATGAAAAAGAAACTTTTGGAACTTTTATAAATTTTATATGGGGAGTGGTAGTGACAGAATTGAATTAATTTTTTCACTTCATGCTAAAGTAGCTAATATAAAAAGGATTTATACAAAATTTAGGCTCCAAAATTTAAATAATAATTACTCAGAAAATGTTTTAGATTTAGTGAAATTTGGTACTTTGTATGGGAGGTGGTAGAAGGAGTAGGGGCGTCTTACTGATTTTTTTTTTCAGAAATAACTGTAAATATTATCCAAATTGTTTCTTTTAGATATCAGACCAGCATTATACTTTTCAAGAAAATCGATTTTTTGTAATGTTGTGAAATTGTGTTACATTGTATGGGAGGGGGTAAAAGGAGAGAAGCCAATCAGTTTTATTTTTCTCGATCTTAAAAATAATGCTAATTAAGTATTAAGTACAAAATTTGAGTACGATAGGGCTAAATTTGAGTACGATAGCTAGGGTGTATCCTAGTAGGTAGAGTGTTGGTCTTGTAATGCGAATGTCTGGAGTTCAAATCCCGGTCGGCGCATAATTCTAGCACACTACTTGCTCGAGTATACCTTGGTTACCTCAATCTACGAAAATGAAAAATTCGTAGATAGAGGGTTGTGCGAAGGGCTAACAACCCTTCTGCAATAAATAATGAAAAATGTTAAGGAACCTGAATGTCAGGAGGCCAAAGTCCGATTTGGGCTGTTGTGCCATTGTAGAAGTAGAAATGTTATATGTGCTTAGAAAATTGCATTACTGTATTTCAAGAAAAAGTACAGTTTGTATGGGAGGTGGTAGAAGGAATCGGGCAATTCGAACAATTTTTATTCCTGAGATCAAAATTTTCATGGTAATAATTTGTTCTAAATTTCAAATTATTTGCTCTTATAATGCATTTTCCCATAAAAGTTTACTTATTGTATATTTATGAAAATGAGACATTTCGTGCAGGAGGGGTGGAAGTGATTGACCCTTTCACGAACTTGACCTTACTTTTTCATCCTAAGCGATGTGCACATAATTTGGAAGCTAGAGAGCGCATCGATGGACGGACGGACATCCAGTTTTGAGATTTTTGAGAGAGCATATTGTTACATGTCGGCTCTACTTGCTCATCTGTCACTGAACACCGATGAAAATAAGTCCTCGCGTACGAACACTATGAATACCTGCAACTAAATTCCAATCATTAACGTTATGTGGCTCGATCGAAATGTTCAAGGTCTCCAACAAAAACAACTCTATGAACATGTGCGACCTGCGACTAAATGCGACTCGATCGGAATGATCAAGGTCCAACCAGCAAAAATTCTAATAAAGGAACTCCTGTGAATTCCTTTGAGAAGACCTATCAAATTCTTGTTCAGACCCCCTATAGGGGCATAGGACAGAAACAACTCACTTCCACAAGGCGCGATCCTGAGCATCGGCCTTATGACAAAGGTCGTTACCGTAGAATCATTCCGTATCCAAGGCGCTGTATCCGTTTCTCGTATCAGTTAAGATTTAAGATCACGGGTGATAAGCCTGATTTGATGAGAAAGCAACACCAATTACATGTAGATGGCTGAGAGGGAAAAAGATTCGGATGACAAGGAAATGCTTTACAAAAGCAACTAACAGCACCCCGCCGATAAGAAAAACATTCGTGTGATAAGGGAAGGATTCGGCCGACAATAGCGATATAAGAAGGCGAGCGTTTTTGATGAACAGTCAGTTCAGTTTGAGCTATCGACGGGTTAGTTGATATTTAGAAAGCGAAAAAGTCGCGATTGCGAACGATAAGTTGTGACTGGTTAAATCGGTGTAAGCGGTTTAATCAAAGTGAGCTTGTAATTTGATTTCTTCATAAAATTCAGCGACCCTTTGCGTACTTTAATATTAATTTCTATGACATTCCTTTTTCACCGAGCCTTATTTCTCAGCATTACAAACTTTAGAGCATACTTATAATACACTCAGATTTCATCTAGTGTATATAAACCGCAATTCTAAAGACGCTACCATTTGGTCTGGAAATTTCCATCATATGTATGTATTAGGATTATCAGATATTGCTGCGATGACACACATAACAATGAAGCGGAGCGTAATAATGAGTTCGCTTATACCGTAGAAATATAGTACTAGTTTTACCTAAAATGACTTACGAAATACTAATTCAGCTAGTTCGTATAGTCTTGTGTGGTCGTAAAACTATTTTAACGTATTTTTTCGTCTCTCTTTTGATAAAGTGGGGCTATGTCAAAATTTAAGTCCAATTTATTGGCCAACACCACGTCTGAAGTTGAATTACTAGTTTTACAAAATTCAGTGTATTTATACCACTGCGTAATGGTGTTACGTAAATTGACTTATGTAATACTAGTTCTCAAAAGAATGGTCTAAAATAATGTTTCGTTTATAGTCAATAAATTTCATGAATTCAGCTACCAATTTTTCTGTTATTCTTACTTCAAAATCAATGTCAAATTTTACGTTTGTCACATTTTCTTATAAGTTCAGATTCTATTTGGAAAAAATGAAGAACTGTTCTATGAGGTGATTCTAAATATTTGCTAATCTGTAAGAAATTTGAGAAATACTAGACTTAATATAAATACAGTTGAATAGTGATTTTATGAATGAATTTCCCGAAAACTGAAATATGTAATCTAAGCAACTAATTTTTCACTGATAAATCCTTGAATTATTCTTTATGAGTACGCCATGACTACAAAATACGCTCAATATCGAGCATTAATGAATGTCATCTAGTATGACAATAAGTTGTCTAAACTCAAATTCATGCCATGCCAATCAACTCCGGGCAAATTTCCAAACACGATTTCTGTCTCTAAAAATCACCTAAGGAGGAAAAGAGACAGATATAGTGTGTGGATATTTTAACATAATTGGTATAACGAATTGCTGACATAAAATATGAAAAGTTATAAAATTTTCGATCCACTTACCAAATTTAGTAAGAAAATAAAATCATTTCTTGAGAGACAAACTGCTCATACATGTTTGAAACAATCGTACAAAGTTTGAGTATAGAAAGCTTTAAGAGTTTTGAAACATTCTCCGCTGTTATTTTTGACATATAACGAATTTCTATTATATATCAAAAGTGCAAATTAGTATTATCTGCAGAATTAACATTTAAACATAACAAATAACATTTAAAAGAAAGCCTTACCAGTTTCATTGATTCTCTTAAAGTACTAAACATTTACTATGTAGTTTGTTAAAATTTTCAAAAAAAAATCCTGACAATTTGTGGCCTGTAGAACCACCCCGAGGATTTTAATGTCGCGGCGAGGGCAGACGACAAAATTTCGCAAGCAACGACAATCCTCGCGAGACGAGGACGGGTGGAAACACTAGTATGTATGTATATTAGATATGGGGACCTACAACAGGTTAGAATAATAAGGGGCCGTTTATACCGAAAAGCCGTTTTCAATGAAGATGAGGTAATTTCGAATCGAAAAATTATGCAAGTAGCTCAAAATTGTTGTAGTAGTGATAAATTGGATGAAAAAAAATTAACTATTAAAATTCGATGTACCTTTAAATGGTCATAAAATTTAATTAGTTGCGTAATTTTAACTATTTATATTTATTTGTGGCTAATAACAAGTCAATCTGAATAATAATGAAAAACAGCGTCGAAAAAATAACGTTTATATGCAAAGAATTTAAAATAAAAATCAATCTTTTTCAGTAAAACAACTTACTATTTCAGAATGTAATATTATTATTAGAAACTTTGAAATTTCGAAAACCATCTAGCCAGTTTACTCCGTTGGAAGATTTACTTTTCGCTCATGGGATGAAAAATAAACACTTCTTCTCAAAATATAGAAAAATGTTTGTTTGCATTTTTATATTTTTTTAAAAACTTCTGCACGAAAGTGTTAATAACTTCATAACCATACAATTAATCACATTACCAGAAGGCCAGTTCGCTCGTCAAGGTTTTTATTTAAGGATATTAGAAAAATGATTTCATGTTTACGGCCAGTTTTTCTTACGCTATAGAATTTTTTTTCTGAAGCCGATCTGAAATACAATTGATTTTCTGATAGAAAGTATTTTAAATATCTTAGAGTAAAAATATTATTATATAAATTTCAAAACTGAAAATCCGATGAAATTTAATAGAAAAATGACTAAAAATTACCAAACTATATTAAATTCATATATTTTGCTTATTGCGATTCAGAAATTTTAAACTTGGCAAGATTACTTTAGTGGAGAGATTTATGTGTTTAACATAACACGTTTTGCATGAACCACCGTACCGAATTCTGCCTTAAAACTAAAAAGCGAACGAAATTAACAACTCGATTATACAAATCTTACACCATCGATAACACGAGTCCACTATTATTATTAATGACCCGAAATCATGCTGACAAGATCTTAGCTCGTGTTATTTCTGGACGATCAAAACATAACATCGGCATCCACATACGTCTTTTATTTTGGACATTGGTAAATGAAAACCACTCATAACATATTTCTTCCACTCGAGTTTCTTACGCATTGATTAAACAACCACAAGGAGTGAGACTGCGCAAGACCTGTTAACCCTTCAATTAGAAAGGAACCTGTTCTGAATCATCTCAGTTATCACTTATGAATATCAAATTTCCCAATCGACCCAAACACGAAAAATCATAAATACCACCGCCGCCAAGCCAAGGGATGGATATACGGACCTACGGGACACATAACAATCAAACCAAAAAAAAAAAATCGGTTCTCTATACACAGCCCCACCATATGGTGTTTCTAAAGATTTCCATAAGACGCTTCAAAATTTCGGATAGTTTCCCACGGTTCGAAGAAAAATATTTTTTTTTTCTATTTTCAATTCTAAGGAGAAGATTCTACCTTACTGTCCCTTTTTGACCTGCATCATTCTTATACAACTTGTTCGTTATTAGGACACGATTTTCGAACACCTGCCTAAAATCTGAGCCCTGATTCGCTCAACCCGTAAGTAGTGGGAGTATAGGATTCTTCGCTTAGGGGTATCGTTTTTTTTTTCTTCTATAAAAGGACGTCGACTACGATCTTCATCATCCATTTCACTGTCAGAGTTTAAAGTTTATACCCGCATAAATCCGACTAAAAAAAAATAAAAATGTCGTTAGTACCGCAGTGTTGTTCACCACAATCTCAGAAAATCTCATCGAAAGTTTCGACATCGCGTCGTTTTAAAAACATACTGAAACCAGTGCTCCGAAAAATCTTTAAAATTACAAAACGTAAGCCGAAAAAATCACCAGAAACTTACATTTCGAATATCGAAGAGGATTACGATTTCGAATGGATGTCCGAAGCGTCGGAAAATCAAGCAAACGAGGATCTCGAGCAGCGCTTAATCGAGGACATTCAGAATAGTCCGACTGATGCAGCAATCTTCATTTTCAACGAGGACGGAAGGAAGCAACTACAACCGATCAATCGCCAGAAATTCTTCATCCCAGTGCATTTTGCAAGGACGAATGCCGGGACTTTTTTCTGGACATCCGTACAAAAGGAATCGGAACCGCTGAAAATCGAATGGACGTTCGTCGATCGATGGGCACAGGCTTAAATATTCTCGAAGAATATTTTTGTAAAATAAATAATTTATTTTAGTTAAATAATTATCCTGTGATATAAATCGATCGTTCTCGTCGTCGGCGGTTTCTTCTATCAAATGTCGATCAATCAATGGAATTTGTCGAATTGTGCAAACCATTTGATTTCTGATTGGACTATTTGAAATTTTCGTGATGATCGGAACCGGAGAGAATGTTTAGTTAAATAATTTTTTTGCTTTTGTATACTTCAAGTGCCATTAAGTTATTGTTATATGTAAAATTGTAAATGTAAAAATTAATGTCTTCCATGTAAATCTTAGTTTTTTAAGAAAATGTCTTCCAATTTATATGATTTAAGTTTTATTAGTTTTTTATAATAAATATTATCAAAAAAAAAAATTAATGTGTTATTCATTTTTGATTTCGATTTGACAAATTTTGAAGTTTGTCAAAATTTTTAGAAGTTTCAGAATGTTTGGAATTTTTGATATCGATTCAAAACGTGATCTTATTCCCAAATCATTTTAAATTGCAGTGTTCTGTACAACATAATACTTATTTATTTTAAACTTAAAAAATTTCAAATAACTTCGAGCGGAAATTTAGGTATGGTCTGGAACAGGTCAGCATCATTCTGAAATTTATACTTTTAAGTCCAATAGAAGTTCAATCTCTGAAAAAGAAAGCCATTACACTCGCTTTTCGGTCAAAGTAAAAGAACAAATCGTGGAACACAAATAAAAAAAAAAAATTGTGGAACACAAATATCTACATGTCAGTTCTACATATTACAATATTTAAAGGCTTTGCTGCGACGGAAACTTAACACCTACGTGTGAGTTAATGTTGCTCGTATTAACTCGCTACGGAAAAGCCTTATTAGTATACCACTCGTTTTCTTAAAAGAAGAGAAAACTTAAGAGAGAGAAAACAGACAATAATTCTGTGGGCAGTTGTTATTCAATTTGGTCTTTAATTCAAAACACAAATTTATTATTTTTTCAAAATAATGCTCCTTTATTAGACCATCCAAGGGGTTAACATAATAAAATTATTCGGACTTAAATAAAGTTATATAAAATATCATTATAGTTCTAACGAGTAATACTATTCTTATTCGACTTTAATATGTCATTTTCGTAATCTAACTAATGCTTGAAAGTTTGAGTTCTTCGAACTTTAGACGCTTGTTTCACTTAAAACCATTGAACTTATTCATTTATTAAAACCATCAAACCTAGATGCTTCACTTATTAAAAGATCACTGTGTAATACAATGTTAGTTGTTAAAGTAAAAATACTTGGTTTAATTTGGTAATAACAAAATGGTTTATTTCTTATTAGTTTCAAATGTAAATTAGAACTGACTTTCGGCTTCGTTACTTTGCCTTCTAAAATCTTTTAAAAATGAAAATTTCGGCTGAAATAGGTTTTGTTTATGAAACCGATGTAGAAAAATTCTTGATGGTGTGCTTATGCTTTGGCGATATCTTTTGAAATAGTTGGTTCTCGTAATGTCACCTCATCTTGTTGCGGTGTATGTGGGTATGTAACTAAAAGTATATATCGCGGTCGAATGTTCCTACCCTGAGAATTATATTCAACAACTTAAGAAAGAATATAATCATATCATCATTATCTATGGTGCAATCGCACAAGTTGGGCCGTGGCCTCCTGTTTACTTCGTCGCCAATTCGCTCGGTCCAACAAATGCGACTTCTATGTCAAAAATTTCAGAAGCGATTTGATCTCTTCTTCTAGCGTTTTCTTGGTTTTTCGACTGATCCTTTTCCTTCCGCCTTTCCTTTTTGTACCCATTTAGGTACTTTCTGTTCTCAATTCCTGTACGTATTCAGCCCGCTATAGCTTTCGTACTTTGATGATGGTAGATACTTCTGTGTCCTCAAAGATGGTATACAATTCCTAATTGTATCGTATTCGCCATATGTACTTTTGATATTTTTCAATTACACAAATGGATAACGGTCTTAAATTGAAAATTAACGATAATCGTTTTACTTTATTATTTTAATAATAAAGTATTGTGATCGACTTGGGAAAAAAAAAATTTGTTACCCTGAAATTTATTTTTTTTTCGCGTTTCATGACAAAAATAGCCTAAAAATGAAAAAAAAATCCGTCTGTCTGTACGCCGTCCGCCGTACGCCGACGTGTACGCTCTAGGCACATTAACTCCCAAACCCTTCAAGATAGAAAGTTCATTTTCGGAGGGATTGTAGGTAGTTGCGGATCTCAGGCGGATACCCATTTTGGGGGATATACGGGTTAAGGGGAGGCGGGGGGAGCGCTAAAGCCGAAAAATACGAATTCAAATATTTCAACCATGGTTACAGCTGGGAAGCTAAAAATCAACATACATATAGAAGAATTTGTGGGACAACTCTTAAAAATAATTTAATTTTCTTATCCATTGGGGTGCGAAAAGGGGGGGCTAAGAACCAATTGGCGAACGAATTTTTTTTTTAAATGATTATATCTTCGAAATTACCATAAAAAATTAATATTTTGAGATCATTAAGATGGCTTCAGGATCTACTAGAATCAGTTTAGATAAAAACTAATCATTTTAAGGAGGAGTGCCAGGAGGGGTGCAAGGAAAAACACTTAAAAATTAATATCTCGACTGTCTCTTAAGCTATGTGATTGAAACTTGAAATGTATACTAAGCTTTACTAGCAACATATGAAAAAAATATTACATGTGGACATAATAGTAGTGGGGGGAAATGGGGAGCATTTCAAAAATGACGCACTTTCCAAAACTACAAATCTCAAAATTGAGTACAGATATCAAATCAAAAATTTGTCAGATTCTAGAACTATATAGTTTTTAATTTTGGTAAAAAATTTAATTTGGGGGTGTAAGGGGAGGGAGTTGGAAAGCGAAAATGTTGAAAATTTTGAGTGATTTTTTTTATGGCTCTGGTAAAAGATACAAAGTTTAAATTTTACACGTCGACACATCTATTTAATGTACACAGAAAAGAAATAATAATTTGTTCCAAAATTGTTATGCACCAAAGTGGGGGTCTAACGTGCACAAAGTGTTTCATGTGCAATGAAAAATATACATAAACTGAAAATTTTTGAATGAAATTCTTAGGTAGAAACTTGAAAGTTTGCGAAATGCATTTAAAAGATTTTAAAATATTAACTGGTTGAGTATCTTCAAAGCTTCTACCCCTTCCCATACAAAATTATTTTTTCGACCATTTTTAAGAAATCAATTATCACCTAACTATGAAATGCTGTCAATTTGAAATTTTGCACAAGAACTTAGAAAAATATTTGATATAAAATTACGTTAAAAGTTTTGAGATAGCTCTGGCCCTTTTATCCCCTCCCACACAAAAGTATGTTTTCGACCAATTTCATTAAACCAACTAATAACTAACAAATTAAAAGCTACAAACTTGAAATTTTGTACAAGCACCTTACAAAAAAAAGAAATAAAACTGCATCACAAATTTTACGATTCCCCTACCTCCTCTACCCCCTCCCATACAAATGTTTGGTTTCGTGAATGTAAAATACACCGAATCCAATGAAAATTCTATGCAATTTCGTCTATGAAACTGACATTCTATACAAGGAATTTTGGATTTGGTTCAAGCAATCAATTAAGAAACTATTAACATCCACCCACCCTTACTATCACCGTCTCCCCTCCCTTCATGAAAACTCAAACTTGCATAAATAAACCAATGAAATACAGAGCTTTTGAATGTTTCCGGAAAGTGTTAAATTGAGAACTGCCCTGCCCAAGAAGCTTCTTTCACTTAGTCTTCCCTAACCACTCTAACCTGCATATTGACTTTCTACGCATGCGCATTTTGTCCCAAAAATAATGAAGTTTCGCCCGACTTGTTGGCAGTTTATTTTAGTTGTCGGCGGATTTTAAATACAAAATAAAAATATAACAGAACTATGATTGGGCGTAATGCCCAATCATATGATACTCTAGATGAAATGAGAAAGAGTTCAATGTACCGGAAAATAAGTCACCTCTAATTCTTTTGAATAATTAATAATGACTTTTGTATGGGAGGTGGTAGAAGGAGAGGTGGAAGGTTTGTAATTTTTGGATATGACACCTAATGTGGCATGCAAAATATTTCGTGCTGAATTTAAGGTTTGTAGCTTTCATTATTTTCAATTGGACTTAGTTTTCCTGAAATTGGGGCTTTTGTATGGGAGGTGGCAGAGGAAGTGGAGGGGTTTAGAAGATTTTGAAACTGCTTATCGACATCATTAACGCCAGGCTTTGTTTCAATTTCAAAGTCGATAGCTCTAATATGTTCGAAGAAGAAATGCTTTCCTTTGTGCAAAATATCAAGCTGATAGCTTTAACAGTTTCGAAGAAAAATAATTTAGTTTTAATTTTAAAACTTCGTGAAATTTGTATGGGTGGGTGTAGAAGGAGTGAGGTGAAGTTGATAATTTTTTGAATACTGATTGCAATTATAATAATATTAATTCTGGTAAAAATTCGTTTTTATAACTTTGCTAGTTTCAATGAAAATCGAAAAAGTGCATTTTTAAAATTAACCATTTGTATGGGAGGGGGTAGTAGAAGTGACGGGATCGGATTAATATTCAGTCATATTAATTACATCTATATTGTTATACTTCCAAATTCCAAGTTGATAGCTTAAATAGTTTCAAAGAAAAATCAATTTCTGAAAATTTCGGAATTTCGTGAAATTTGTATGGGAGGGGGTAGAAGGAGTGGGAGGATGTAGTCCGTTCACGAACTTAAAGTTGCTTTTTTGCTAAAAATGACACACAAAATTTTTAAGCACTATAGCTTAAAACTTTCGAGAGTTATGCTGTAGACAGACTGACAGACAGCAACTCGGAATCGAAATTTTTGAGCGACAACAAATATTTCTGTACCCTTGGCGGCTCTGTGCGAGCATTATTTCTTAGCGTTACAAACGGTAAGGCAAACGCAATATACTCTCAGATTTCATCTAGAGTATAAACATAACAGGACTACGACAGGACAACGTAAAGCCCAATCGTACGATACTGTAGATGAAAGAGAATTTTTTTGATTTGAAGTGGTTGACGATATTGAACTATTTTGTTCTCATCACGCTAAAGTTGCTATCAAAATGTTTTATACAAAATATAGGATTCAAAAATTTATTATTCTACTGTACAATAGCACTATAGCCCAAATCGGGCATTGGCCACCTGTCCTTCAGGTTTCTTAACATTTTTTCATTATTTATTGTGGAAGAGTTTTTGGACCTTCGCACAAACCTCTATCTACGAATTTTTCATTTTCGTAGTTTGAGGTGACCAAGGTACACCCAAGCAGGCAGTGTGCTGAAATTATGCGTCGACCGGGATTTGAACTCACGACCTTCGCATTGTAGACCAACACGCTACCCACTAGGCTATACTCTAGGAAAAATATAGTAGGTACTGAGAAAATTAGTGTATTACATTTAGTAAAATTGTGCAGTTTGTATGGGAGGTGGCAGAAGGAGTGAGGAGCTCTTAATGTCTTTTTGAGAAATAACTATAAACATCATGTTTTTGATATGTTTTAAATTGTAGATCAGTAGCATCCATACTTTTAAGGAAAATTGTAAGGTTCTGAAATTGTGTCAGATTGTATGGGAGGGGGTAGAAGCAGTAAAGCTAATAGTCTAATTTTTTTGGATATACTAAGAATTCTAAATAAATATTAAGTGCACAATTTCAGCTCGATAAATTTTATACGCACTGAGTAAATTGGTTTATGGTATATTATGAAAAAGTACAGTTTGAATGAAAGGTGATGGAAGGATGGGTAGGACACAAAGAATTTTTATATAGTAGATTGAAATCATCATAAAACTAAAATGTTCCAAATTTCAGACTAATATATTTTTCGAGCAAACCCGTTTATTGTCTAATTGCACAATTGTGTCATTTAGTATGGGAAGGGGTGGAAGGGGTAGAGCGATTTGACCCATTCACAAACTCGACCTTACTTTTTGTCAAAAATGACGTATACAAAATTTGAGCTTTCTAGATTAACATGTTCTCAAGCTAGAGAGGACACGGATGGACGGACAGACAGACGGACGGACGGACAGACAGACGGACGGACGGACAGACAGACGGACGGACGGACATCCGCTCTTAAGATTTTTGAGTGATTATATGACTTCTGTATCATTCATTTTATTTCTCCGAGCCTTATTTCTTAGCGTTACGAACTTTGTGGCAAACTTATAAACTCTCAGATTTCATTTAGAGTATAAACAAACTGCCAACAAATCGGGCGCAACTTTTTTATTCTTAGGACAAGTTGAAGATGCGTGGAAAGTCAATATGCAGTTTAGAGTGATTAGGAAAGACTAGTTGAAAGGGAGTTCTTAGGCAGGGCTCTTGTAAATTTAACACTTCATTGAGGATGCGATCAATAGTTCCAGTATATTGAATAAATATATTTAAATATTATGAGAAGAGAGGGAGGGGTTTAATAATTGATTGCTTGAATCAAGTTCAATATTTTCTGTTTAACATGTCAGTTTCATAGAGAAAGTTGCATAGAATTTTCGTAAAATTTGGTGTATTTTACATTCACGAAACGAAACATATTTATGGCAGGGGGTAGTGGAGGCATGGGAATCAAAAAATTTGAGATGCAGTTTTATTTCTTTTCTCTTGTAAGGTGCTTGTACAAACTTTCAAGTTCGTAGCTTTTAATTTGTTGGTTATTAGTTGATTTGTTGAAATTGGTCGAAGTCATAATTTTGTATGGGAGAGGGTAGAAGGACAGACGCGATCTCAAAACTTTTGACGCAATTTCATTTAAACTATTTTTAAACGTTTTTGTGCAAAATTTCAAATTGATAGTTTTAATAGTTAGATGATAATCGAATTCGTAAAAATAGTCGAAAAAATAATTTTGTATGGGAAGGGGTAGAAGCTTCGAAGGTTTTCGACCAGTTAATATTTAACATTTTAGGGATTTTTTTAAATGCATTTTCAAGTTTCTACCTTAAAATTTCACTAAAAAATTTTCAGTTTATGTTTTTTTGTTGCACATGAAATACCTTGTGCACGTTGTGCAAAACAATTGTGGAACGAATTATTTTTTTTTTCTGCGTATATCAAATAGATGTGATGATGACATGTAACATTTAAACTTTGTATCTTTCACTAGAGCTCTATTTTATTTATTTATATTAGGGGAATACGTGAGAGCACTGCGGCCTTTTTGGCGTATTGTGCTATTATTGCCCCTATACCCTACCATAACTCAATAGCTTTAGCTAATCTGAGTATCTGTAAGGGAGCCATGTTGGCTAGTTCCTCGGTGGAAATGAAACCTTTCCCCAAAAGATTATGCCTTTTCCTTGCCACAGCTTCACAGTGGCATAGGATATGTATTGTCGTTTCTGAGTCTTCAAGACAGAGGTGGCAGATGTCGGTTTCAGCTAAGCCCATACTATTGAGGTGGTGGTTCACTCCACTGTGCCCCGTCATTAGGCCGATTAGAGTACTAATATCGCTCTTTCTGAATTTCAGGATATCCTCCACTTTGTTTTTTTGTGGCATGATTAGTTTTTTTGAGGTTGATAAGCCTGGAAGTCTATTCCAGTAGATTTTGTGTTTTTGTTCAACCCACTTCTTAAGTATCGAACTTTGATACCCTTTTTGATTTTCCGCAGAATGGCTCTGGACCAATAAAGTTTTTTTCCGCGCCATTTTTTGAAAGGCGATGAGCCTCTTCGTTTTCCTCAATTCCCATATGTCCTGGTACCCACATTAAGGTTACGTCGTTCCTTTTCCCCAGGATCAATAGGTCTTGAAGACAGTCCCAAACTAACCTCGATCCGTGTTTATTGGATGCTAGGGCGTTGAGAACCGCTAGAACGACTATCCGATAGGATATAAATTGATTTGCTGCGAAGAGCTCTCCTTATATTCTCTTGGATACATAGCTCCATTGCATTTAGTTCAGCATGAAAGATTGTGGCTTCTTTGCCGAGTGGTTTTGAAACCGAGAAGTTAGGACCTTTGACTCCAGTTTCTGTCCCCTCAGAGGTGCGCGAACCATCTGTATACCAGATGGTTGATGCCTCTTCTATTTCAGGTAGCGTGGATTGCCAGTCCTTGCGTTCTCTGATTATACACTAGAGCCCTAAGAAAATTACTCAAAATTTCCGACATTTTTACTTACCACCTCCCTCCTGTCACACCCACCAACTTAAATTTTAAAAATTAAAAACTACATATGTAGTTCTACAATCCAACGAATTTTCGATTTGATATCTTTACTCAATTTTGAGATATAACGATTTGTTATTTTGAAATGCTTCCCATTTCCCCTCACTACTATTATGTCCATATCTTATATTTATAACTCAACACATTTTTCAAGTTTCAATTACATGACTAATGAGATAGTCGAGATATTCATTTTTAAGTATTTTTCCTTGCACCTCCCTCAGACTTTCCCCCTTACAGTAATTAGCCTCCCTCTAAGCTGATTCTGGTGGTTCTATATGCCACCTTAATCGTCCCAAAATATGAATTTTCTATGGTAAGTAATTTTGAAGATATAATCATTTGAAAAAAAAAATCGACCGACAATTTGTTTTTGGCCCCTCCCCTGGGACACCAATGGATAAACAAATTAAATTATTTTTAGAGTTTGCCTTACAGTCCTCTCTATACCATTGCTGATTTTCAGTTTCCTATCTGCATTCGTGGTGGAGATATTAGCACGAGTAATTTTTGACTTTTTCCTTCCGTCCGCCTCTTTCTACTGCCTGATACTTCCCAAAATTTAGATAATGGATCTCACGTACCCAATAACTATCCACCCGAAAACGAACATTCTACCTTTAACGGTTTCGGAGATATGAGTCTACATGTACGACGTACGGCGAAACGGATTATATATATGTATATATATATATATTTTTTTTTTCATTTTAAGCCTAATTTAGTCATGAAACGCGAAAAAACTAAATTTCAGGGTAGCAAATTTGTTTTTTCTGTGTCGATCGCAATAATTTATTATTAGAATAAAAAAGTAAAATGCAACGTGAACAAGCGTTTGAAACAGGTACGGAGTTGACACTTTATCTATACCTTTAACTCAGATTCTAAGGCAGCGCTGTTTTCAATTATTGAACACTTAACTGCGATCAACAGCTTCAGTACATTTATTGAATATTTCATTCGTTTATTTAAGCAAGTTTGGATTTATATGGTGGGGGATATGTTAATAATTTTTAATTGATTGCTTTAATAACGTTCAAAATTCTATGTATAAAATGTTAGTTTCATGGATGAGTTTCCACAGAATTGCTATGAAATTCAGTGAATTTTGTTATTCATGAAGTCATGCATTTGCATGGGAGGGGATATAGGAGGTGAGGTAATTGTAAAATTTATGATACAGATTTTTCTAGTTTCTCTTGACAGATATTCTCACGAAATTTCAAATTCGTAGCTTTTAATTTATTGGTTATTACTTAATTTATTGGAATTGGTCGAAATCACACTTTTGTTTGGGAGGGGTACAACGGTAAGAGAGATTTGAAAATTTTTGTTGCAACTTTATTTAAGATATTTTTAGAAGTGTTCGTACAAAATTTTTATTGGTTTGGGGATAATTGATTTCTTAAAAATGGTCGAAATGGTAGAAGTTTTAGAGGTATTTGACTAGTTAATATCTTAAACTTTTAACTTTTTGAATTTTGCAAATTTTCAAGTTTGTAGCTTAAAATTTCACCCAAAAATGTTGAGTTTTTTTTTCCTCAATACACGTGAAACACCTCGTGCAGGTTATGGCTCTCCTTTGGTGGATAACAGTTTTGGTTCTAGTTAATATTTTTTCTTTATGTACATCAAAATGGTGTATGCACGAGCAAAATTTTAGCTTTGTATCTTTTACCAGAACCCTAAAAAAATTAATGAAAATTTTCGACGTTTCGTCCCACCACATCATTTCCCTTACACCTCCCATCTTAAATGGCAAATTATAAATCATATAGTTTTAATTTAGCGAAATTTCAACTGAATATCTGTTTTAAATTTTGAGATATAACGGTTTGAAATTTTGAAAAATGCACCATTTTTGAAATGCTCCGCATTTATCCCACCTAATTTTATATTTTTCTTATATTTCGCTAGTATAGCTTAATATATAGTTTAAGTTTCAATTACATAGCTTAAGAGATAGTTGAGATATTAGTTTTTAAGTGTTTATCTTTGCACCCCCCCCCCACTCCATCTGACCCTGCCCCTTACAATTATTGACCTCCGTTTTATTGATTATGTTGGAACTGTATATTGTCTAATTTTTCTTAATATAAGAATTTTTTGCATCAAGTAGTTCCGAAGATAAAATCATTAGAAAAAAAAAAATTCGGCCGAGAGTTGGTTTTTAGCCTCCCCCCCTCCCCTTTTCGGACGCCAATGGATAAAAAAATGTAATTGGTCTTAAAGTTTGTTTTCCAACTACTCATACTGATTTTCAGCTTCCTATCTGCATTCGTAGTGGAGATATTAGCATGTGCAGTTTTTGACTCTTTCTCTCCCCCGCCGTCCCCGGCCACCTGATACTCCCCAAAAATTAGATAATGGAGCTCACTTGTCAAATTAACAATCCATCCAAAATTGCACATTTTTCCTTTAACGGTCTCGGAGATATGAGTCCATATGTACGGCGTACGACGTACGGCGAAACAGATTTTTTCTTTTTGCATTTTCAGGCTAATTTAGTCATGAAGAGCGAAAAAAAAAATGTTTCAGGGTTTCAAAATTTTTTTATTGCGTCGATCACAACACTTTATTATTATAATAAATTAAAATGCTCGGATTTGCATTTGAACATATTTGAAAATGACCTCCGCATAACCCGCCATATTTATCCGCTAGAGCTACAAAACCTGTCACATTTCCTATTAGGGTGCAAAACCGGCCGTTTCTAGATTTAAAACCATAATATCTAACGTATTTTTAAACCCTCATATCAATACTCTTGTGAGTCCTTTTTTGATTCAATTAATTCATTCCTGCTTTAAAAAATTGATCTGAATTATTAAAATTGACTCCAATATTCATTTTGGATACTAGTTTATTTTAATCATTTCCGATTTATTTTAGTTATGTACATATTTGCAACGTATGTAAATGCTTTTATGATGTTATTTCTCGAAAATTTTACTTAATACTTCATACCCTCACTGCACACAAAGTTTTATTGTTTCGAATGTATAAGAGCGGTTGCATTGAACGCTAGCACCCATAATCTATTTTAATTAATCAGATCAATGATTTAGAGTAGAAATAAATTAATTGGATCAAAAAACATGTATATCCCCATATATAGTTTTTTTTAAATTTTTTTTGATTAAATTATCATTGATGGCATCTTATTAATATCCCACTAGGTATTATTTTTTTTTTTTTACAGAATGACCTGTGTTATAGGCTATTTCGGCCTTTATGTACAATGCAGTTATGGAGGGAAGGAATGGGATTGGGAAGGTTTGGGAAGGGGATTGGGAAGGTTTGGGAAGGGGAGTGAGAACGAGCGTAGCGAGTGGAGAAGCTGGTATATTGCTTAGTTGTGCTGGCTACTTACTGACAAATACATATTTGCAGATGTTATGGAGGACTGAATGATAGAAAGCGAACAGAAAGCATCTACTGAGTATCTAGGCCTTCTTGAAGTGGAACTGTTTCACTTTTACACCGTTTCCCCATTTTATTGCGAATAATTTTTTATCACCAGTAGCAACAGAAAAATTTGCGCTTAAAAAAATCCCATCTGGAGTGGGAATCGAACCCACGACCTATTGGCTGAGAAGCAAGCACGCTGCCCACTACGCCACGGAAGCCTATGGCTAAATGGCATTGAAATGAATGGCGAGTTTTGTCGAATGAAGCACTAATTACCATCAATTGCAGGAAATCAGAAATAGAAGAAAGTGTTAAGAAGATATGAAAATATCGAAAAAGTGTGTATGAGAAAAAGTCGATATTTCTAAATATCTACAAACATTGCTCAGAATGTTTTTATGCGGCGAATTCAGGTTAAATTTAGACAAAATGTCCTATATCTCGGCAGTGGTACGTCTTAGCGAAAAACCATTAGAGTTAACAAAATTTGTTTTCGCCCGCTCTACAAAGTTATCATACAACATTTTCAATCCGATTAATAGTAGTGTTTGTGATTTCTTTCAATGTTAAATGCTTATAACTTTCTTTTCCGGTCATGTTCAAAATCAATAGCAAACTATCTGCAGCGGAGCCCGATTTCTTGCGACCACTGCCACCCAATTCTGTTGAGATTTACTCGAGTTTTCGTCGGTACACATACCCAGATACAGAGATAGACATCACGTAGGAAAATCGTTTTTGGACTCCTGGGACCTCAAAACACGTAAATCCATCACAAAACTGATGTCGAAAATTTTCATGATTACCAAAGTTACCCATTATTATTCCATGGTATGGGGAGCTAAAAAGCAGAAGGATATCTGCCTAGAAGCTCACATATAACTTTTTGCAATTTTGTCACAAGTTTGTTGAAACACTTATGACATGGTTTTGAAAATGGAAATGAAATTGTTCACGTAGCTTACCGCTAACTATAATTTTTCATACAAAAAGTGCATTTCCCTTGAACATCTTACTAGGCTTGACGATCAATGCACTTTCAACGAATTCTTTAATTTTCGAAAGCATTTAGTTAAATTAGGAATTAAAACATAACAGGATTACGATTGGGCGTAGAGCCCAATTGTGCGATAATCTAGATGAGAGAGAAATTTTTTATCTTAAGAAATTTTGTAGGGAAAGTGGTAGAGGAGGTGACGACATTGAACTTTTATTTACATCACGCTAAGGTTGCTATCATAATGTTTTAAACAAAATTTAGGATTCAAAAATTTAATAGGTACTGAGAAAATTAGTGTATTGGATTTAGTGAAGCTGTGCAGTTTGTATGGGAGGTGGTAGATTGAGTTTGAAGTTATTCATGACTTTTTTAGAAATAACTGTGAACATCATTTAATTGACATATTTTCAATTGCAGAACAGTAGTGTTCATCAGCATAAAGTTCTATAACATTAAGTTTGCCATCAGCAAAATTATTATAATTTTCTATTTTTAAACGAAATAATTTTCTCACAACATTAATTTTGTCTTCAGCAAAATTATCATGATTGTATATTTTCTTAAACAAATAATTGTCGCATAACATTAATGTTGCCATCAGCAGAGTCTAAAATTTCGCCATCAGCAGAAATGTTTTCCCATAGCATTCTTTAAATAATTTTACTCAAATTGTAATCCTACACGCTATTATGCTGCGCATAACAAGAGATAGCGATTGCAGTAAAGTCATATTTTGTAATAGGAACTAAGTAAAGAAGTAAATTTATTTTCATTTGCTTTATATAATAAGAACCATTCAAAGGTTCTTAGATTAGTTTTTTTTTTCTTTAAAAATGTGTACTGCGCAGCATAATTATAATTTTTAAGAGATCAGAAACCACAAATCGGGGCCATTCTTGTACCCTTTGTTTGCGGCTTAAGATATTTTATATATATTAGAATAAAGATTAAGAATTTTCAGAGAATTCTTTCTTTTAACCCCTGTTGATCTGTTTTCCCAAAACGGCAGGAAGGTACAAGTACCGAATTGCTAACCATCGACACAGGCAGATTTAGTATCTGACTGAATTGTCTGGCTGCTGATCAAAAGAGGCCAGTCGCAATATAAACAAGTAGCATTCATACTTTTCATGAAAATCGACTTTTTGTAAAGTTGTTGAATTGTGTCAAATTGTATGGCAGGGGTGAGAAGGGGTGAAGCCAATCACCTAATTTTTTTTCGCCTGACTAAAAATTCTAAATAAATATTTAGTGTATAATTTCAGCTCGATAAATTTCATACGTACTGAGTAAATCGATTTTTAGTATTTCATAAAAAAGTGCAGTTTGTATGGGAGGTGGTGGAAAGAAAGGGAGGACTCAAATAATTTTTATACAGCAGATTGGATTTATTATAGAAGTAATATATTCAAAATTTCAGACCAATAGCTTTTATACTTTTTGAGCAAATTTGTTTAATGTCAAATTGTGTCGTTTCGTATGTGAGGGGATAGTAGGAGTAAAGCTAATCGTCTAGTTTTTTTTTGATCTTACTAATAATTCTAAATAAATGTTCAGTGCACAATTTCAAATCGATAAATTAAATATGCACTGAGTAAATTGGTTTAGAGCATTTCATGAAAAAGTGCAGTTTGTATAGGAGGGGGTGGAAGGATGGGGAGGACACAAATAATTCTTATACAGTGGAATGGAATCATAATAAAACTATTATATTCCAAATTTCAGATCAATAGCGTATATACTTTTCGAGAAAAGCCGTTTATTGACAAATTGCGTAATTGTGTCATTTTGTATAGGAGGAAGTAGAAGGGGTCGAGCGATTTGGCCCGTTCACGAACTTGTTGTTAAAAACTACGTGTACAAAATTTGAACTTTCTAGATCAACGCGTTCTCAAGCTAGAGAGGACACAGACGGGCAGACGGACGGATGAACGGACATCCGGTTTTGAGATTTTTGAGTGATCACATGATTACGTTTAAAAAACTATTTTTTTTCTTCCTGTGCGAAGTATGGGCTACTTCGTAAGGCTGACATATATTAAAAATTTACTAAAACCAAAGGTCAAAAAATGATTGAGAACCATTTTTTCAAAACGTGGTTAAATTCTCTAAAACAGCAACAAGCCAAAGTTACGTGACTTTCACTAAGTACAAAAATTTTCAAAATGAATTTGTGCACTAAACATTCAATTGAAATTATTAGTAAGATAAAAAAAAAATAATAATAAATTAGATGAGAGCTTCACTACCCCCTCAACTCAAGTCGATTCACTTGAAAAGTATGATTGCTAATGATATAAAATAAGGAAAAAATTGATATCTCGGCTCCGGAAGCATAAACCCAATTATTTTATTTCACTTTTTCGACAATACAACATATAGTATGGAGATTTAGCTTACATTATCCCATTTGGAAAAAATGAAGGGACGGAACTGTACATTTTTTTTTTAACTTATGTGGTCGATCAGCACTTAAAAGTTCAGATTAAATTTTTTTTTTCGTGTTCCGATCTCGATGTTTTTTTTTTAAAAGCTTCATTGTTTTTTTTTTGCGTAGATTACAATAAAAATATTGCAGACAATGGAGAAGGACTCGAAAATCGTAAAATCGAGATCGCAATATTTCGCCAAATAGAAGTTCTTTTATCTAATTCGACTGGATAAGAAATAATTATTATCAAGTTCAAGAGATGGGTTAGAAGCCGTAAATTTTTTAAAGTAATATAAAATGTGAAGTACTTCAGGTGGAAACAAATTTAAGAAAACGACGTAGTCTATCTTATACCTTAATAACTAAAGTATAAATAAGAACTAAAGTATAAATAATTATTGTTAATAGAGTTCTTTCGAATTGTTAGTAGCCAGCTCTACTATTTTAGATTCGGGATGAAAAATGCTAGGGCTTATACAAAATAATTCCTAGTCATTTGTTTGCATGATGATTTTTTTGTTTGTGAGTCGCCGCGACTTGCGATCATGTGATCATCATAATTTTTTCCCCATTTTAACTTTTCATTATAAAAGTCATCATTTTGCATACCTTAATTTTTCATAAATAAATTTATCATTTATTCGAAATCGGATACATTAACTTTAAATGATTATTAACCTTCGTATTATGATTAATTAGAATTTCTTATAAAGTTACTTCTCCTCTAACATGAACAATTTTTCTACGATAGTAAATTTTCCTGACTAAGCAAATGCTATGTAATGAACTAGAAACAAATATATTTTTGTTGTATGAACCTTCAATTAAGTTTGAAATGTGAAAAGCCAAAATAAATTTGATTTATTCGAGTTGAATAATTTTATATTATATAAAATTATTGATTCAGTTATTCGCACATTCACATGCAAAAAAAACTGAAAAGCTGAAAAAAAATAGTATTTAAGATTTTTTCGTTTCTTCAGCATCTTACGAGAAAAATGCGATTAAAATAAATAGGAGTTTCGGATTGAATGAAGTTTGTCGAAATTTAATCGTAAAGTCGTATAAATTGGAAAAAAATAGTTTGGTAGCTTGGCTGCATTGTTACATTGTTATTCTTGTTAATTTTTATTTTGCTTATCCTGCTCGCCCTTTTATGCGGTAGGAGTTCAACATTCTTTAAGCGTCCGCATTTCTAATTTTATCAATTACCCTTAGGACATTTTTGTGTAACACCCACAGTTTTCGAGGGGTCAAAATATAATTTTTTTTTCCATAAGAGTTGCTTTAGAGGGTACTGGCGAATCTCAAAACTACAAGTTTTAATTGATGTTTCAAGTAAATTTTATCTGCTTTTGAAACTCAAAAAGAGTTTTTGATTTCAAATTAATAAGAGGGCTATCGTACATCAACCTAGAGAGCCAAGAATCAGAACGAAAAACCGGCGACAGTATATTATGCAAAAAAGACTATGTGTAGAAAAGTACGAAAAGAAATTTTTCGGGCAAATATTATTTTAATGACGAAACACATTTATTTTATTACCGAAAGTGAAAAATTGCAAAACCAGAGGGACAATTTTGAGAGCGCCAAGAACTTTAAATTAAAATAATTCTTATCTTTTTTTTCTATTGAAAAAAAAATTTAGAACAAAAATTAAGCAGTACTAACAAATTAGAAAAAATTTCGCAGAACTCCAAATCAAAGTTTTGAATTACGAGCTATTTATTAATTAGGTCGATAGGTCTCATTTCAAAATAGGCAAATAGAAGAAAATTTAAACAAAACTCTACAACTCTACACGGAGACCGAAATTTTGTAAACTCTCAAATCGCGATTGAAAAATAATTAATTTTTTTTTTTTTTCAAAGTAGCTTTTCCATAAAAATTACAAAAATATATTTCATTTGTAAAATGTTTATATTTCCTTTCTTAAATGATTATAAAATTAGAATATCAATTAACTCTATTCTATATATTATATTTTAATGGTTAATTAAAAAACTACTTTGCAAACCAAAACACACAGATTTGCATAATGAAACCCATTTAACTTTAAAACTCTTTTCATTTATATTAATTTCACATTTCCGTACATTTTATTAAATTTCAATTAAATACACAAACCACAATTTTATTTTTAAATAGTTAAAAATTTTATTTTAAATAATATTCGGTTATAATATATTTGAATACAAAATTATATTTTAAACTTCTCAACATTTTTAGAAAAATACAACTAAAATCTCAAATGCCTTAAAACTGATTAACACTCCTTTCTATCGATACGGAATACAAATATCACTAAAGTGCATAGCTTCTTGAAAATATATAAAAAAAATAAACTGAAAAAAACGTATCCTATCCCTTAAAAGCATTAACCACTCCCTATGCGTATTAAAGATGTAGGTAGGTAGTTCCATTCACCTACCCTTACCCAAGTTTTTTTATCCAACATTCCTACACGTTGAGGCCTTTAATGATAACGAAAACTTGAATTCCTTCCAAGGGTCCTAAGAAAGTCGTGGGTGGGAGTAGTTTCGTTGTTCGAAATTCGTTTAAATACCGGAGGATTCATCAATAAAGTCGCAGTACATCTAAACTGGACAGACGTTCAATACTCTCGTAGTTTGAGTACAAGTCGGGTCTTATTCGCCATCAGTGTCCCGGATAGGTTTCGTTTTTCCCTGGTGGCAGAAATCTATCCGGGACCCAGGACCGAATTCGTCTACAAATATAACAACAACATCATCACATTTTACATCGTACAAAATATTAAGTGCTGAGAACATACGCTGTGCGACATTCAAGTTATACATCTGAAAGGAGAAACCATTTCAGATGTAAAGGATTTGCAGAGTTCAGCCATATATTTCGTAATTGAAAACGCTGAGCTGGTTCAACGATAGTAACGACGACATATCACGATATCCCAACACGATTCCTGCTACGTCTTCTAATACTACAAAAACGCGGATAACAACCTTTTTTGGGAATATTTCGTACTGCGACGCAATAAAACGCCCAAGAAAATTGTTCCAAGTGGAATCAGCATAACGCGGAAATTGTTTTTCCATAGAAGCTTTAAAGAATGGAACCGAGCTGTGATACTGATCGGATCTTTTGGAAAACGAACAAAGGATTCGGTTAAGAAAATTTGTAGATGTTAAGTTGAAATCTGTCTTCCAATTATGATAGAAATAATTTTTACTAATTTTTAAGTGTGGGTTAATTTAAACTTTCTCGTAGTTTTAGTTTTAGTTAGATAAAATACTTCAAAGTTTGTTTGTTTTGCTCATAGATTTAAGTTAGTTTTAAGGTAGATTTAAAGTGTTACAAGAAATGTATAAAATAAACTAATTAAAAACTATTTTCTTGCCTTATCAATTGATTACAGCATCGTTGGGGATGTATTAAGAAACAAAAAAATAGTAAAATCTAAACTGAATTAACTAAATCAAACAACAAATTTACAAACAAATAATTGATTTGTATCTGATTGAAGACAAAAAATGTAAATTTTTCAAAGTCGTTTGACCACACAACGTAAGAAATAGCGCAAAATTGCGTTCAACTTAAGACGCAGTAGCTTTGGAATCTTTAGGATACGCTATAGGTTTCAACGATAGCTGCCAATACTCACTCAGTAGGTTCCCGTAAGGAGCTCGCAGAAAAAAAAGGTGACAAACTTAAGCCGCACGATTGGAATTATTGTGGTGTTGTTTAGTTCGCGATCTAATAAAACTCGAATGATTTCAAGACAGCAGCAGCAGTGCTCTTAAATCGAACTGAAAGGTAACTAGATTACCTAGAGGTAACTTCAGGATGCTGCAGTTCGCAATCCGATGCTATTTTCCAATTACAAAAACGAAAAAATTCCAGAAAGTCATACCTGAGTGGAATTCTTCGAATATCATCGGAGTACTCTAGCGTATATATTGCGTGTACTATGGATCTTTTCTAGCGTCTCTGAGATTACCTTAGCACCAGATTGCCGCGGTTTCTTCCAAGACTTTAGTCTTCTTCTTTGGCTGGTGACGATGATGATGCTGATGATAGTGATGATGTACCTTATTTGGGTATGGTCTGGTCGGTATCACTATCTCCCTGGTGTCATTCTTTATTTAATTTTTTATTTTTTTTTAAATCTTTTTTTTTACAATACAATGGCGCACGTTGATATTTAGTTACATAGATATATGGTGGCCGGTTTTGACCGCATCTCTAATCGATTTGACCCGGGATGGGCAATGTATCTCCTTTGCTAACTTATGGTGGCCATGTTCGTACTGGAGCGGAAGTATTTCTGGAGTGCCGATGCTTGCTTCACTTATATGGAAAAGATTTCATTCCACTTAAAAAGTTGGTCGATGACGATCACTACGATAAGTGTACTGATTTAATTAATCCCAAGGTATGTCTTTGAATGTTAATTGTTTATGTCGGACCAGAAGAAAAGTTCCAGGCATTTTTTGAATTATCGCACAATAAGGCATTCGGAGCTTTGTGATTTTTATTGTGCAGAAACGTTTTTTTATAGCGATAAATTGTATTTGTAAATATGAAAATTTTTTTCATTAAAATGAAATTATTTGAATTCGATTTGAAATCTTCGGACTCTTGCTTTTTTAGATTTGAAAAATATTCAGGATTAAAAGAAAAGATTTCCGGATTCTACACTGTTACGCTTTATTATTCGTGACGTTTCGGTCTCTGCTGAGACCTTTATCAGCAGAGACCGAAACGTCACGAATAATAAAGCGTAAGAGTGTAGAATCCGGAAATCTTTTCTTTTAATTCAAAATGCACTGTGAAAACATTCACCAAACCAATATTCAGGATTTATTTCATTTATAGATTTGATCCAATAGTTTTAGATTCATCAAAGAGTATTACGATTTATTTAAATTAGGAAAAAAAGCCCCAAATTAGTGAAAAAATATGAAACTAATAAGTATTTTTAAAACTTTAGCAAAACTACCTTCTCTTTCTGAAACACTGTCTTGACCTTGAAATTGTACAATTTACTGGAGTTGCCATATAAAAGTAATATTAATTGTCTATAAAATTTGCTTTCCCTGTATAATAGGTAGACTACTCCAACAGCCAGTCCTACTTGTTCTAAAAATCGCACATTTTTTTAGGCATCGAATATTACTTAGGAGTCATCCTTTAATACATTAAATATTTAGTTAAGTCGGTAAAGAAAGTGGGTGTTGTAACGAAATGGGGCCTTTGCAGAATAATAGGACTCCTCCAGTTCCAGGCAACACAATTTTCCGACGGTCAGGAGCGTGGGCGCTGGGGAAAAGACGACCCAGAGGAGCATACTATCCTTGAATGTGCTGTGAGAAATACGGGGTCAATAAAAATGATGGAAAGAGAAAAGGAATTGCGGAATCCTGTAACTAGCAGTACTTCAGGTTCCGCAGGTATTGCAGGACTACGGCCAAACTGTTTCCATACGAAATCTGGGAAATTCCTACTTACATTTTCTTTTTGGAATGAGATTCACTCAACCTTTGGGAGTCTTTCCGAGATGATCCTCGTGCCCCAACTATTCCATCACGCAAGGCCGTAATGAAAAAAAAAACTTAAAAGTCAGTCTAAACAGAATGGAATGACCTAGGACAATGCACGACAAAATTAAGCTCTTAAATTTTGCTAGGACACTTGACCTTACGTTTTTGTCAGAAAAGACGTTTATAAAATTTAAACTTCCTAGCTCAATGCGTTCTCGAGCTAGAAAACGCATGGTTAGACGATCATCCAGTTTTGAGATTTTTGAGTGGAAATACAAACTTCTGTATCATTAATTTTTTTTTCTCTGAGCCTAATTTATTTAATTACGTTTTTTAATTAATTTAATTATTAATTTTGCTAATTAAGTAGAGCCATTCACTCATCTGTGATATTTTTAAAAAGTTGAATTGCATAGGCAATAGACAATAAAATTGTGCAAGGAAGGCCACAAAAGAAGAATAACGATACATAGTCCTGTTTTGGAATCATTTACAAGTAAGCTTTCATAGCTGGGCGTTTAAATCACGCTTCAAAGATTTTATGTATTATTATTATTATTTATTTAAGTTAGGGGACTAAGTGAGTGCACTGCGGTCTTTCCGACCTATTGTACGATAATTGCCCCTTTACCCTACCATATCCCAGTAGCTTTAGCTAATTTGAGTATAAGTGAGGGAGCCATGTTGGCTAGTTCCTCGGTGGAAAGGATGCCCTTCCCAAGAATCTTGAGTCTGATCCTTGCCATTGCTTCACAGTGGCATAGGATATGTATTGTCGTTTCTGAGTCTTCGAGACAGAGACGACATATGTCGGTTTCAGCTAAGCCCATTTTTTTGAGGTGATGGTTTACTCCACTGTGCCCCGTAATTAGCCCGATTAGAGTATTGATATCCCTTTTGCTGAATCTCAGGATATCCTCCACTTTGCTTTTATGTGGTAGGATTAATTTTTTCGAGGTTGATAAACCAGGAAGTCTATTCCAGTGGATTATATGTTCTTCTTGAACCCACTCCTTAATTGAGGAGTTAAGAAACCCTTTTGGTTTTCCGCAGAAAGGTTCTGGGACAATTAAGTTTTCTTCCGCGCCTTTTTTTGCTAAGCGATCGGCCTACTCATTTCCCTCAATTCCCAAGTGTCCTGGCACCCACATTAAGGTTACATCATTCCTTTTCCCTAGGATGATTAGGTCTTGAACGCAGTCTCAAACTAGCTTCGATCCATGTTTGTTGGATGATAAGGCTTTTAGAACTGCCTGACTATCCGATAGGATATAAATTGGTTTGCTGCGATGAGCTCTCCTTATGTTCTCTTGGATGCATTGCTCGATTCCCATTAGTTCAGCCTGGAAGATTGTGGCTTCTTTGCCGAGTGATTTTGAAACCGAGAAGTTAGGTCCCTTGACTCCAGCTCCCGTCCCCTCGGAGGTGCACGAACCGTCTGTATACCAGATGGTTGAACTCTCTGTCATTTTAGGTGACGCGGATCGCCAGTCCGTGCGTTCACCAATAATAACCTTGAAGGGGGTTTCAAAGTTATATTTTGTTGGCATATCGTCCAACAAAGTGGAGGCTAGAGCCTCCCATTTTGGGTTACTTAGGATTTTGAGGTGGCCTCTAAAATCCCCTGGTTTATAGTTGTTTTCCCTTTGTAAGCGTAACACCCCTTTGATAGCTTCCCTTTTTATTTGGAGATGTATCGGAGGAATGTTAAGAAACATTTCCATTGCCGCTGTGGGACAGGTTTTCATCGCACCTGTGATGCCAAGACAAGCTAGCCTTTGGATTTTTTGTAGCGTGAGCTATGCTTTTCTTTGCAAAGTTTTAGTCCACCATACCGTTGATCCGTATGTGACTATTGGAAGAATGATTGTTCTGTAACACCAGTAAATCATTTTGGGCTTAAGTCCCATTTTCTGCCAAATAAGCTTCTACAGGCCCAAAATGCCTTTAGAGCTTTGGCATGAGTCCATTCTATATGTTTGTTCCAGTTGAGTTTGCTATCCAGTATAACTCCTAGATATTTTACCTCTTCTGAAAGGGGTATAATTTTTCCATTTATTGAAGGGGGTGTGATGTGAATATTCCTTCTGTTTGTAAATGGTACCAACTCAGTCTTACTTGGGTTGATGTTCAAGTTTTTAGACCGACACCAGTTCATTATCATATCTAAGGCTGATTGTATTCTTTCAGACATAATTGAACCATACTTGTCTCTAATAATAATGACGAGGTCGTCGGCATATCCTATAACCTCATATTCCTGTTCCATTAAATGGTCCAGGAGTTCATCCACTACAATTGACCATAGAAGTGGAGATAGTACCCCACCTTGGGGACATCCTCTATAAGTCTGTGCAGTCAATGAGCTATCACCCAGTTCCGTGGTGGTCATTCGGCTCCTTAGCATGGCATGTATCCATCTAATTGTGGCCGTTTCCAGACCTTTTTTCCTAGCTGCCGCTATTATGGCTTCATGGGGAGTATTATCAAATGCTCCTTCTATATCTAGGAATGCGCAAAGCGCAATTTCTTTATAGTCTTTTGCCTTTTCGATTTGTCTTACCAAACCGTGAAGAGCTGACTCTGTTGATTTGCCCTTTTGATAGGCATGTTGATTTGTGCTAAGACGAACCTTGTTAGGCCTTGTTCTTAAGTGTGCATCCACTAATTTCTCCATTGTTTTGACGAAGAAGGAGGTTAGGCTTATAGGACGATATGACTTAGGCTGATCAATGGGGCGATTGCCTGCCTTCGGTACAAATACCACCCTTGCTTTCCTCCAAATTTTGGGGATATATCCCCAACTAAAACTGGCTTTAAAGATCCTTATCATTGTTGGCAATAAGATCTCTAAACCCTTCTGCAATAATGCGGGAAATATTTTGTCTACTCCGGCTGATCGCAGATTTTATGTAAGTCAGAACTATCAGAAAATGACTTTTCTTCTTCTCTCTTGCACGAAACAACTCTTATGAATGTTTCAGCTCTAGCACAATCTTCATCATTATAGCCTAAATTATGAGAAAAATGATAGGATTTAGCTAAATGAGATGATTTGATGCTTCCATGGCATAATGGGCCAAGCACGCTGCCCACTACGCCACAGTCAATAGGTCGTGGGTTCGATTACCACTCCAGAGAGTGGGATTTTTCTAAGCACCAATTTTCAGATGCTACTGGCGATGAAAACTTATTGGAAATGAAATGGGAAAACGGTGTAAGAGTGAAACAGCTCCACTTTAAGAAAGTCTACATACTCAGTAGATGGTTTCTGTTCGCTTTCTGTTATTCAGTCCTCCCATAACATCTGCAAATATTTATCAGTAGCAGCCAGTACAACTGAAAAATATACCAGCTTCTACACTCGTTATGGTTGTTCTCACTCTCCTTCCTAATCCCATTCTTTCTCTCCACGACTGTGTTTGTGCATTGCACGTAAAGGCTGAAATTGCCTAGAACAGAAGTCATTCTGTAAAAAAAAAATTTAGCTGACAGCATTTAGCTGATAAATGATTACTATTTTGGTAATTTGGCTAAATTAACGTATGACACAAATGATGATAATTTAGGCTGTAGCTATAATTTAGCTGTGCTATGTGTCAATGGTGTTAGGTTTCATCAAAAGTATAATTACGTAAAAAACAATTGAGAGGTATTCTGTAAATTGTGTTGGTATAAATCTGCGGCCGCCTCAAATAACTCTGCTTTAGATCACAAAATTTATAATTTAACTTATAAATCCAGAAATTCGACGGCACAATCTAAAAATCTGCCTGAAATGATAGCCGCCAACAATCAAACATCATCTCAACATATCATCTTTAAGTCCACGAGATTTCCTCGCGACTAACCTTTATCAATAATCTTCATTTTCGACGTCAGCACAAAGTGCGCCAGTTTCATCCTCCACAAAAAACCCGCATCTTTTCCCATCATCGAAATGACAAGTGATCATAAATAATTCCTTCAGGTGGACAAGTCCAATCACACAATCCCAAAAAAAAAAAAATCGATTCAATTTGAAAGAATGTACCTTCAAAGTCCCAACAATAACAAGATCCCGAATTTTTGCTCCTTCCTTATCGCCATAAGGTAATCTTCAGTGCACCCTTCTTTAACACATGCAGATCATATTTCATCTTGGTTTTTGATGATTTTTTCGCTGCGACAAAAGTATACACTATGGCCTCTAGGGTTTGAAATCGAAAATTTCCTCAAGTGAAATTAAGGGATCTTTCCCACGGTAGTTTTCATATCCGAGACAAAAAAAGGACTTGTGATATGCGCATGCACGACGTGCAGACAATCTTTCGAATCAAACTAAGAACGCAGATGAAAGAAAAAAAAAATCCATTTTTCGTAACGATTTGAATGTTTCGATCCTTCTAAATCGAAATAGGGAACATATATATACACATATATAGGAAAGGAAGGACACCTGCTACTTTTGCATCCCCTGAAAAGTGTGGGAAACATTTCCGTAACGGGCATTTAAAATCGGAGCAGTCCGTTACAAGTTTTCTTTATTAAATGCATAGGTACCTTATGCCCTTATGCACGTTTCTGGGATGCTTCCAGTCGTGTGGTAGCAACTTGTGTATCTTGAAATACACTTGATTTGAGCCTTTCGTGGTAGGGTTTTTTCTTTTTGATGTAAGGGTCGAAAATTAATCTGGTGGTGTGAGTAGGTAAATTTGATATGAAATACTTTTTAGACGTTGTGGATTATTTGTAAAATGATTGAAATCATAATGAAAGGCTTTAACCTATTAACTCATTTTATCATCACCATGACATGTACACAAACTCGATTATCTCATAAAGCGCTGAAACGTTTAAAATGAATTTTTCAATGTACAATGTAACTGCAGTGAGATGAAGTTCTCAGCAGAGACCGAAACGTCATCTATACATATAAATATAATTGTAGTGTCTATCTGTTATTTGCTTATAAATGGCTATAAGTTAGTTTTTTGAGTTATTTTAGCACTAACCAAGCATAAAAACACATTTTTGAAATTTTTGACTGTCTGTCTGTCTGCACGACCGCTTTTCACGCACAAACGGCTGAACCGATTGTAATGAAACTTGCACAGTTTGTTAGGTGTCCATCGGAATGAAATCTGCTTTTGGTTTTATTTCACTCTCCTCACACCTTCTACCCCCTCCCATACAAAGTGACTCATTTTCAAAAATTTATATTAATCAAATTTTCTTGAAAACTATAAAAGCTATTAATTTGAAATTTGGACTATATTATTTCTATTATAAAGACTGCATTTATTGAGCATTATTATTAACAGCGGGAAGAAAATTAACCGAGTAGCTTCACTCCTTCTACCCCCTCCCATACAACGAGGCACATTACACGACTATGTAACAATTCGATTTTCTTGAAAAGTGTGAATGACACAGATCTGAAATTTAAAGTGTATCAATCGCATCATAGTAATAGTTGTTTTTCGAAAAATCACCAAAAACCCCCCACTCCTTCTACCACCTCCCATACAAATTGCACAATTTCATTAAATTCAGTGCACTAAGTTTCTCAGTAACTACTCAATTTTTGAAGCTTAAATTTGGTACAAAACATTTTTATAGCTACTCTAGCATGATGTGAAACAAATTAGTTCAGTGCTGTCACCCCTTCTACCACTCCCCATACAAACACCGCAAAAATTTCGATTTGATCTATTAATAATATCGTATGATTTGGCTTTACGCACAATCGTAGTCCTGTTATGTTTTTATGCTTAATGTTATTTTATTTCTTTTTTTTTTTTTTAATTAGCACCAGCTACAATTATTCACATGTTCTTAACGCTCTTCAACACGTATATGATCTCGAATCACGGGTTTGATTTGATCACGAGCCTGTCCCATAAAAATGGGAGTATCATGCTTTCATTCTTAATAATTTATGGTTCTGATTCCAACAATATACAAACCGTTCTCTTCAAAGAGCCATTAAAGTAAGCAGATTTTATATCCCACATAATGCATTACTAACTACACTCTCAAAAATTGCTTATTATTGCTATTTGTACGCGGACGAAGTCGCGGGGGTTTGCTAGTAAATGATAAAGCAAACTGTTGAAAAACCGAATATCTCTCCTTTCAATTCGAAATGCAAACATGTCTCAAACCACTTAAAAGAGTCTGTTTAAAAGCCTGTTATAATACACGCAGCGAAAAATTTTGGTAGTTTTTCTAAATAATCCCAATCCGTATAAGTCACCTCGTACAATCTTTGCTTTAAATCTCTGCCAGCTTTTGAGATATAACGTTTTAGAATTTTGGCAAATCACATTTTTTTTTGGGTAAAATGGCCCTATTCTGGTGTGCTACCGTCGCATGGAAATATTTTTAAGAACTTGAGTAGTGGGGATATAGGGCCTCTGGCGCACTTTGACCTCGTTTGACCTTTGACCTTTGACCTTGACCTTTGACATTGACCTTTGACCTTGACCTTTGACTTAGTGGGGATCCAAACCGGTATTTGGACTTCAAGAAGGCTTTCGCTGTTTCTTCAGAGATGGCAGTAGCAGTATCCCTAACTGATTTTTTTTTGATATGCCAAGATTGATAAGATTTGTACGAATTATGATCCATATATGATGAAATTGATATTTACATTGACAGGAATAAACACGAATTGTAAACAATTATATTTTTAGTTGGACTTTAAGAATGCTTTCGTTGTTTATATTGTGAAATAGGTTGTGCTCAGCATATATAGTTGTATGGAAGAGTTTTGTTATGAATTAGTAGAGATTTACGTATTAGGTTTCATATATGATGAAAATTGATAGATTGTGTGTATGGAGATTGTTATTGTTATTAATAGCGTGATATTATTTGATGACGTCATCATCGATTAGGAATAATTCTTTCGAATTGTTTATGGGTTAGAGTATTCGTTTGATATATGTAGATAAGAGTTTTTTGTTATGATAGGTTGTTTACATTTTTTGTATGGAATTTTTTGGTTTACGAGTGAGATTGGTCTGAAAATTTCACCTCAATTCGCCAACATATATGATCATTTTTTTTTTGATGAACGAGTTCAAGGTCTAAGATTTGTATGAAAATAACTTGTATTTGTGGTAGATGAAGCACTTGTATGGTTACATGGATATAACGCTGTTATGCAATAGGGGTAAGCTTTGTATGGGATGTTGGTTAGTGATGATGTACTGACGTTCCATGACGTCATCAATTAGGGTTGCCATAAGGTCATCGATTATAGTTTCATGACGTCATCATCAATTGGGGTTGCCATAATGTCAAAAAAATAAAAAATAAAAAAAAAAAATTAAAAAAAATAAAAAAAAAATAAAAAAAAAAATAAAAAAAAAATAAAAAAAAAAATCAATAAAAAAATAAAAAAAAAATAAAATCATAAATTTACAGATTCGCATGACAATGTTCCTATGCCTAATACTGATAAATCCGATTAATGGGCTATTTAACGTACACGAACTGACAGGATTTACGGAAATACAACTTAACAAAGTAGAAATAGTGACCAAAGCAAATATTATCATACACATAATTGACATAAAAGAAATTTTAGACGTAATAAACGAATTTTCAACCAATACATACAGCTAATTTGAACGGAGAACAGAAGAATTTACTTATTGCAGAACTAAAACAATTGACAAACAAAAATTACAAATATAATTTCTAAAGAAAATAGAAAGAAAAGTGCTTTATTGAATACAGTCGGATGTACAGCAAAATGGTTATTTGGAACGATGGACGAACAAAACAGACTAGACATAGAAAATCACATGAAGACGACAAATGAAAATAATCATAATCTCATTACTGCAATAAACCAACAAATAATTATAAACAACAATTTAATGAATCTTTCAGACAACTTAAAAATTGAAAATAAATGTATCCAACCATACCAACAACAACAACAACTACAACACTAGAAAAAATACAACCAAACAACCATACAACCAACCAACCAACCAACATTCAACCACCTTACCTAACTTGTCTTATAAAATTTTTACTATAAGTTAAGAAATAAAAGAGTCTTGTGTGTTGTTATACTTGTATACCAAATTCTGGTTAATATGCATATTTCAAGAAAAAAAACAAACTGAATGATGGTTTTAAGCATATTTATTATCAAGATATTTTTTTTTAAATAAATAAACATAAGAAAATTACGATATGTATCGGTTATATTATATAGAATAGCTATTTCTTTAACAATGAAAATTTAATATTTATATTATTACTTCAGCTTTTCTCAATGCTTCAATGATGGTAACAATCTCGTTGATATGATAAATATCTCCCGCCTGTAGCGCTGATACAAGCAATTGTAACCGGTCCACCAGTTTATTAGGATCATCCCAAGAAATATACTGTTTTGGTTTGATTGATGTTTGTATTAAATCTCCTCCTCTATGAGTTAAAAGTTTGTTAATAATTTTTGTATATTTACAGCTTCGGTTTCCATTTATTTGTCCGTTGCTGGGTTCGATTAATGTTTGTATTAAATCTCCTCCTCTATGAGTTAAAAGTTTGTTAATAATTTTTGTATATTTATAGCTACGGTTTCCATTTATTTGTCCTTTGCTGGTATAGTGACGTCTATAAGCATTAGTATCAAGCAAAATATTTCTATAATTCTGTAAATCATCTTCATTGTACAGAGTCTTATCTGGAACTTTCATAAATAGTAGCTCATATATGCCCTGAGTACCATCATAGGTTTTATCTTTTATTAATATTTGACTACCATCGATTGTAAAAATCGAGTTTCCAATTTTCCATTGTTCATTTTCATGATAAACACCATAAGTACTATCGATGAAATCCGGATTATTTGCAAATATATTTAAATATTTTGTAGGTATTTCATCAAATTCTCGCTCGTTCATATATTCAATGAGTTCTTGCCGACCTGAAGGAGTTGTCACATATTTACGTATGCTTCTTACATCCGGAGACTTTAATGGTGTTTCAAAAGTATCAGTTAGATCAAGCTTTCGTCTGAATTTAGGTGTTGGAGTTTCAAAGTCTACGTCACTTTCAATATCATCTGTAGATTGAGTTTCCACGTTTTCTTCTTTTTTAGATTCATATTCACTGTGATCATGAGTTTCTACATCTTTTTCTCTTTTAGGTTCGAATTTACTGTGTTCATACAGTTTAACTAATTCTTTAAGAGGTCTTGTGATTGGTTTAAATGTTTGTTCTTGTCGAGTTTCAGCATTAACTCTACCGATTTTTAATTGCTTATATTTTTTACGTATCGAGTTAGTAGACTTTATAACTTGTCTAAGAATATCTTTATCGGTCGACTTCTGCATTTTCGTTTCTTACACAACAACAACAGATTAACAGATATTGTTTGAAGAATGCTCTGAACTGGTTTTATATAGTTATTAAACTGCTTCTGTACTGAGCTGTACTGCCTTGAAACTGGTTTAAACTGCTTTGTACTGCTCTTAAACTGTCTTATATAGGTTTTAAACTGCTTCTGTACTGAGCTGTACTGCCTTGAAACTGGTTTTAAACTGCTTTGTACAGCTTTAATACTGCTTTGTACAGCTTTAATACTGCTTCTGTACTGAGGTGTACTGCTTTAATACTGCTTCTGTACTGAGGTGTACAGCTTTAATACTGCTTCTGTACTGAGGTGTACTGCTTTAATACTGCTTCTGTACTGAGGTGTACTGCTTTAATACTGCTTCTGTACTGAGGTGTACAGCTTTAATACTGCTTCTGTACTGAGATGTACTGCTTTATACAGCTTTATTACTGCTTTCAGGTTTTTAAATATAGTTTTTCAAACTTTTTTCTCATATTACTGGATCAAAGTCTTCATATTGATTATATATAGTTGTATTTATTTGATATTGGAATCAAGATAGGAAATAACTTCTCTTGGATGCTGAAAGTGAACAGAATTCAAAGCATTGGTTGTATAGCTGTATAGCTGTATAGTTGGTTGTACAGCTGTATAGCTGTATAGTTGGTTGGTTGTATAGCTGTATAGTTGGTTGGTTGTATAGCTGTATAGCTGTATAGTTGGTTGTACAGCTGTGTGGCTGTATAGCTGTATAGCTGTATAGTTGGTTGTACAGCTGTGTGGTTGTATAGCTGTATAGTTGGTTGTACAGCTGTGTGGTTGTATAGCTGTATAGTTGGTTGTACAGCTGTGTGGTTGTATAGCTGTATAGTTGGTTGTACAGCTGTGTGGTTGTATAGCTGTATAGTTGGTTGTACAGCTGTATAGTTGGTTGTACAGCTGTATAGCTGTGTAATGTAAAGTTGACGATATTGTAGAGTTGAATACAATTCAAATGTAGTGTAATTTAAAAAATAGAAAATAAGAAATTGGCTTTATGTGCTGAAAAATGTAAAAAAAAGGTTTCTAATTGTGATTGAAACAAAGCTGTTATATATTAAGAATTATTTTATTATTATCTTAAATTCTAAATATCACAATGTCTCTCTTATCATCTAAATGGCTTAAAGCTATCTCATTAATACATGCAGTATAAATTTTATATAACTTAGACCTAAATATATACATATTTTGTTATTATTTTAAATTTAAATTTTATAATGTCCCCATGCATATGTACTAATTTTATCATCCTTAATTAATCTCTTATCATCTAAATGGCTTAAAGTTATCTTATTAATACATTCTGTGTAAATTTTATGTAGCTTAGACCTAAATATATACATATTTCCTCTAAAAATTTTCTCTCTATATAAACATTCTCTATAATTGTCTATTGTCAATATGTCTGTTGCAGTCTTTTTAATACCTTTGGCCTTTTTTATAGTTTTACTATTATCTATACTTATAGAATACATTTTCGATCGTAACCCTATAAATTCCTTTATTATTTTTCCGTGCGTCTCGTCTTTCATTAGTCCTAATATTTTGCAATTTTTCAAAGGAATGTTATAGGGATTGTCTTTCGAATATTCTGAAGTATCAAAGTGTCTGTCAATGTCGTCTAAAATGTCTGTGTAAAAATCGTCTGTCTGAATTGTATAAATAAATGAATCCGTATCCATATAGTTTAGAAGAACATTGTTCGTGTATTTGGGTTTTATGTAGTTGTAGTGGAAGTCGTACATCTTTAGCTTGGAAATATCAAGAACGGTAAAACCTAAATAAATTGGCTTATCATAGCACACATTTACTCTATCCATCTGGATAGCTACCATAGTTTCTGAAAATATAGCTACACTATGAAAGTTTGGTTTGGCTATAAGAGCGCGGGCACCTAAACTTCTTCCCTTACTCTCCCATTTTGTAACTAATTTTACATCTTTCCTTTTTTCCACATTCTCCATCGTTTTCCCATATACCGCGTTGTTTAATAGCTTGAAGAAATTTTTTTCAAATGAATTTGTGCTTTTTGTACGATGATAATTATTCAAATCGATATAACTCTTTAGCCAATCAGACTGTTTAAATTGTAAAATCCTATGAATGCAAACAAGTTTCAAACCATTCTCTAGGCACTGTTGTAGATTCCGATAGTGGATAATATATTTATGGTTGTTTGTTAAATCCGTTATAAGCTTGTTTGTTTTAGAACCGGGTGCTGCTTTGTTTTCTGCACAAAACGGTAAATCGTTATGGTCATTGTGTTTTGAATCGGGATACTCTAAATCAACCTCTAATATGTATCCAATATCGGAATCCAGCGGAATATTACGAATGTCGATTTCATTGACATTTTGAACCCATGCGAATGAAGAATGTGGAAGAGGTTGAGACATTGCCCACCCGTACAAGTTATTGGCATCCAAATATGTAATGTATTTTGAGGGTTTCGTTTCATCGAAATTGTCCATGTATTTGTTGTTGGCCACAGAGTGTCGATGCGAACATTGCGTAATACCCCCTCTAATACCGCGTTTAATAAAATTATAAATGTTAATGTCAGTCAAAAGTTCTAGTTTAATGTTTGTGGTTTTTAACATAGCGTCCCACGCTAACCCCGGAGCAGTATAGTATTGACAGGGATCCAGCTCATAGATTTGTTTACAAATTTTTCTGAAATTTTCAAATACGTCCGTTAAAAGCAAAACATCTGTTTTCAAATACAACTCTAAATAATCCCAAAGTGTCTTACAATTAAATTCTTTCCAAACTTTTTGTGCGTGTTCATAATCGATTTCACTGCACTCACTATTTGTTAATTTACTCGCGAAATTTTCCCTTGGTGGCAAACAAACATCATCCAAACGAGTCCACGAATTTATATACTCATAGGGAAATACACCCTTTCTTGTGAGCAGTTTAAATTTGCTTTCTTCACCGTATATTGAACGTATTGTCTTCAGTTTTGCCTCGGGTAAATATCTAACAAGCTCATCTAAACTACTATTCATAAATCTAATTGAATCTAAAAATCTTAATTCTATTGTATTGGTATCGCTAACCGTAATTCTCTTCGATACGGAAATGTATCGTTCTTTATTTTGAGGTATTACTTTTATATCACCATCTATATTCCCTAGTTCTTTTACGAATAAATGACAATCATACCCAGAAAAGTTGTGAAAAAAGATTGGAAAGAATTTAGGCACTCTAAATAATAAATTACATTGATTATGAGCTGGACCCCTATATTCCCCCGTTAAATGGCAGTGGTCTATTACTCGATCGTCGAGAAGAGGTTTCTTACACATGTAACAAAGTTCCGTTTCAGTCTGAATTTTCATCTGTTGTGTTGTCAGTCTAGGTATAGGTTTCGGTTTCATAATATAATTGGAATAGAGCCACCTCACATCCCTAACAAGCGAATCTAGAAAATTTTTAGAGGATTCTTTTCCCTTATACACTCTTAACCTATCTAATGACTCAGTTAGGGATACTGCTACTGCCATCTCTGAAGAAACACCGAAAGCTCAATCTGACAGTTCAATTCACCACGAAAGCTCAATCTGACAGTTCAATTCACCACGAAAGCTCAATTTGACAGTTCACTTCCCCTCAAAAGCTCAATCTGACAGTTCACTTCCGGTCCAGAACCCCCATATACCCACTACTAACTTGTTTGTCTCTTTTGAAATTTTTGACGTCAAATTCAAAGTAGCTTCCACAATTTTCGTAGATTCTTATCGCTATTTTGAATTTGTGATCCGTGACATGTAAGGAAATATGAAATTAACTCTGCTTCAATTTAAATCAGCCGATTCTTAAAAGATAAATTATAAATAAAACTATGCTTTAAAAAAAACCCCAGTTAATCCATAAAAGGACATGTAAATCAAGCCGTCTCAACTTTGATTTAATCAAAATTCCTCACAGCAGGACATAAACTAGGCAGCCTGTCATCACAAAAAAAAAAAACCTTCAACTAAACTACTCGACATAATCACAATCTTGCCACTTCTTCTTTTCCTCGCTTAAGAATTGTGCCCGCCATATACCATACGAATCGCCTAATAGTCGTATTATACGAATAAAATGCTGCTGTCACCACAAATGTTATGGTTAGTTAAAGCGATTGATTGGAACTAATTGCATTAAGTTAAATCCGAAATGATCCTAGAATAAACTATTACTTAAGGTGAAAACTTGTCTTAAACGGGAGAATAATCATCGATCGATCGGTCTAAAAGATCGATACGGTCTAGCCAAGCGTCTTTTTCAGTTTTTAAAAACAACACTTTGCCCATCAAAGAGTGTCACTTTTTCCTCCCCGGGTAAACATAACATTTCTCCGACTCTAACTAGCTCCCATGAGTATTTCAATGCTGAATCTTAGCAATCTTCAAGATTGTGGATCGGTCGCAAAGATTGAAGCACAACATCGCGATCCGTGTATACTTAGTTGGCGACCGTTTTATTACCGCACTCAAGAGTGGCAAAATTGACAGAGTAAAAAAAAAAAACGCCATCGATCCGACCCAAGTATATTAGCTCAAGATTAGCAATCTGATGATGATGAGTTTACCCGGCGAGGTAACCACTCAACAGGTATAATCTCTGGTTCACTAACAGAATCCATCATTATGACTTTCTTCGTGTGTGCTTACTAAGTTTCTATGATGGTTTAAGAGATATAAGAGCAAAAAAAAAAACGTCATCAGGAGCAGAAAACAAAGTCAATCGCTGTGAGAATCTAAAGTAGATGATTACTCGGTCGTGATGTTATTTTTAAATTTTTTTTCTTTTCAGCTAAGTAACTGAGAAACATACTAAGTTGTAGGTTATTAGGTTTTTGTTTAATGTTATACGTTTTTGTACAAAATTTTATTCTTCTTACTTTTATACATTGTTGTACAATCATCCCTTCACATCTCACATATCAAAAATCAAACAAAATTGAAAACACCTGCAATTCTATTCACTAAAATTGCATTGGCTATTCTTATACCTGTGCTATTAGGAAAACCCACCCTCTTTTATGTGCACAGTCCAACTATAAAAAGAGACACGATAGTCAAATCAAATCAGTCTTGGCTGATATATTGGTTGAGATTCATCGGAATTTGGGGGTTTTAAATTGTAATCTCTTCTATTACAGTAAAATTTAAGGTTAGTATTTTTTTAAAAATTAAAATAGATGAAATTTTCCAACTATAACCGAATTTTTCAGGTAGTTTAAATCGGTGCAATATTTCGATATAACAGATGGCTACTTGCTGTGATGATGAATTAATGTGTGTTACTAAATTTAGAATAACCATTAAGTTTGGGACACAAATATGTGCAAGTTATTGAGGAACATAACAAAACTGTGATGGAATCAAGCTTTATTCTAATTGCATTAAAAATTGTTAAAGTTTATTTTTGTTAAATTTAAAAAAATATATATTTATGTTGGTACGTACCTAGAATTTTGAGTGGTATTTATTTTTATCATCAAAAAGATGATTGGCTTATTTGGTAATAATTTTTCTAAGACCACTGACTAATACTCGTAAATTCCATTGTGTTCGAAGTTATTTGTTTCCCAGCCTTTTCATTTCAACAAATTGACCATTATAAAAAAATACCGAAAGATAAAACGTTGCTATTCTAATCGCTAACTACAGAATGAAGACAATGGAGAAAGTGAAAATGATTTTTGTCGTTATTACATACATATGTGCTTAAAGATAATGAAAATTTCACATATATAATTTTATTCGACTTTTTAGTCCTACTTCTTTGTCACCTTATCTGGAATACCTTTCCTGGCTATTTCATTGGATAGTAGCGATCCTCCCCGACTTTGTCCGCAATAATAAGCATTTTTTGAGGATGTAGTTAGTAATACATTATGTGGGATATATAATCTTCTTAGCTTAATAGCTCATTGAACACTTTGTGTTTAAATTAAATTATTAAGAATGAAACCACGATACTCGCATTTGTATGGGACAGGCTTGTGATCAAATCAATCCCTTGATTCGAGATCATATACGTGTTGAAGAGCGTTAAGGACATGTGAATAGTTGTAGCTTGTGTTAATTAAAAAAACGCCCAAATAAAATAACATTAAGCTTAAAAACATAACAGGACTACGATCGTGCGTTAAGTCCGATCATACGATACCATAGATGAAATCGAAATTTTTGTAATCTTAAGAAATTTTGTATGGGGAGTAGTAGAAAGGGTGACAGCATTGAACTAATTTGTTTCACATCATGCTAGAGTAGTTATAAAAATGTTTTGTACCAAATTTAAGCTTAAAAAATTGAATAGATACTGAGTTAATTATTGCATTGGTTTTAGTGAAATTGTGCAGTTTGTATGGGAGATCGTAAAAGGAATGGGTGTTCAGAGAGTTTTTGAGAAACAACTAAAATCATTATGCAATTGATATATTTTAAATTTGAGATCAGTAACTTTCATACTTATCAAGAAAATTGCATTTTGGAAAAGATGTGACATAAAAGAGAAGAACCTAGCCTTATCCTCTTTAAAATTATAATACTAATTAAGGATTTAGTACCAAATTTGAGCTCGATAAATGTTATACTGAGCAAATTGGTTTATTGTATTTCATGAAAAAGTGCAGCTTGTATGGAAGGTGGTGGAAAGAGAAAGAGGGGGGGGGGGGGATTTAAATAATTTGTATAACATAGATCAGATTTACGATAAAAACAATATATTCGAAATTTCTAATTATTCGCTTCTTTGGTTTTCAAGAAAATTAGATTATTACATATTTTTGAAAATGAGTCATTTTGTATGGATGTATGGGGTATGAAGCTTGGGGTTATTGAAATAAGACCAAACGCAGATTACATCTCGAAGCCAAGAAGAAGATACCAAATAAACTATGAAAGCTTCATTATAATCAGTTTAGCCGTTTTTGCGTGAAAGCCGGACAGACAGACAGAGAATAATTTTAAAAACGTGTGTTCCTGCTTAATTTTTGTTATTGTTATTTATAAACAAATAACAAACAAACACTACAATTATATTTATATATATAGGTAAACTCTTTGATAATTTTAAATAGCGAACCCGTATCACAAAGTAACCCGCAGAACTTGCTTTGTTCGCCAGATCTTCAGTTGCCCTTCTCCTGTCAAGTAGCCTTATTAACCAATATGTATGAATTGCGGCAGTTCTATCTGAAGTCAAGGGTTCTTTCGTCGACATTTTTTTCGATAGCCATCTTTATATCATGTGTTTTGCATATCCCACACTTGCTAGGAATGTATTTCTGATTGCTTCACACTTGGCGTTCACTGTCAGCATTTCATTTCCGCTCAATGCGGATGACTTGACTCGTAGAATGGTGACATATTCGGATTTTTTTTAAATATCCAAGCTTACCTAGATTAATCTTACGTTTTATCTGGAAAATTTGCAGCTGTCGAAAAACTGCTGGCTACATTGTTAAGCAGGCAACTATCAAATAGTGATCAGCTCCACGCTTCCCTCACATATTGAAGAGACATTTTGTCTATCAACGACTTATAGCCAATTGTTCGATTCGGTTTTGAGTAACACCATAAGCCAAAATTCAAGATGTTTTATGGTGACTTCTTCAATGGCACTACAGCCAAAATCGGTCTTTGGCCTCCTGACCTTCAGGTTCAATCAATCAATCAAATTCCTGTTAAGACCCTCTATAGGGGCATAGGGCAGAAACAACTCTCTTTCACAAGGCGCCATCCTGAGCATCGGCCTTAAACTGTTGTCAGGACTTGTTTATTCCTCTGGCGACCTTCAGTTTCCTAAGCATTATTTATTGTGATAGGGTTTCTAGCCCTTCGCACAACCCTCTATCTACGTAGATTGATGGAACCAAGGTATTCCCAAGAAGGCAGCGCGCTGAAATCATATGTCGATCGGGATTCGAACCCACGACCTTCCAATTAGGCTACTTCCAAGGTCTTGTGGTGACGGTTGCATGTAAAAGAGTCTCTGCGAGCACCATTTGCTAAGTACTATCAAAGACTTTGAATAATATTGGATATCCTAAGCCAAGGAAAAAAATTCTAACCAATCCTACTACGCTGAGAGCGATGAAAAGGCTTTAAACAGCCATGTTTCCCGCTCATTACCTTCTACCCGCCCATATCCATGCACCAAACGACTCAACCGGCGGCCATTGCTCTGGGTGTTTAAAATATTTTCGTCGCTCTCAACGCAGTAGGATTTGTTAAAATTTTTTTTCCATAGGCTTGGGATTTATTATATTATTGATAGTCTTTGGTACTACAAAACTATACAAATATTATGCCGTTTTCGGGTCGCTCAATCCAAGATCATAACGCGTTGACCTATGGTCTATGTTGACGTGCTCAAGTAAAGTATTTGTCGAGCTAACCTGGCCATTCATATCTCCTGAGATGATAATAATATCACCTCTTCGCCAAAAAACTCCGCTTTGTCACCAGATGTTGCGGAATTACGAAGTTTCTGACATTGGCCCTGATTCTGATGACAATAGTCCTATTCAAGTTTGATTCCAAGTTAATGAGACTTTCGGTAGAAGAATTGAATTTTTGTCTTCCCACTCAAAACTAATGTACGTAATGTGTTTCCGCTCGGGGTCCATTCATCTCCTTATTCTATCGACATGACCTAGTATGTTATAGCCATAATACCTCCTCTATTCTATGCGCCTCCAAATACACACCAAATCGCACGCTCACGTGAGTACACTGTGAGGCCATTGCTTTGGGGAACAGTGAAATTTAGGCAGTCCTTCATCCCTCGGACGACAGTGTTGTGCAATTCTTTACCTGGCAATCTCTTTCTTGGAATACAACCTCTATCAGTTTAACAGCAACGTTCACCGCCACTTCAAACGCTTCCCTCCTGTGTTTCCCTGCCAATTTTACTATATCCATATCCAAGGCGCTGTATCTGGTTCTCGAATCAGTTATTGTTTTTAGATCACGCGTGATAAGCCTACACGCGAACATACAATTTCGCGACAAAAGGATTTTACTTTATTATTCTAATAATAAAGTATTGCGATCGACACAGAAAAAAAAACATTTTTGCAACCCTGAAATTTTATTTTTTTGCGTTAAATGACTAAATTAGCCTAAATATGTAAAAAAAGAAACTGTCCCGCCGTACGCCGTATAAATGGACTCATATCTCCGAAACCATTATCTGAATTTTGTGGAGTGTCAGGTGGAAGGGGGAGGTGGGAGGACGGAAAGAGTCAAAAATTACACTTGCTAATATCTCCACCACGAATGTAGATAGGAAACTGAAAATCAGCATACGTATAGAGAAGGTTATGGGACCTTTTAATTCATATTTTATTTTATTCATACTTTGGGACCATTAAAGTGGCATACAGATCTACCAAAATCAGCTTAGAAAGAGGATAATTATTTTAAGGGGGAGGGTTAGGGGGTGCAAAGAAAAACATCTAAAAATGAATAACTCACTATCTCTTAAAATATGTAATTGAAACTTAAAACATTTATTAAGCTATACTAGCGAAATACAAAAAACATATAAAATTTGCTCATAGCAGTAGTGATAGGAAATGGGGAGCGTTTCAAAAATGGTGCACTTTCCAAAATTTCAAACCGTGATATCTCAAATCTGAGTACAGATATAAAATCGAAAATTTGTCAGATTATAGAGCTATATAGTTTTTTAACTTTAGTAAAAAAATTTAATTTGGGGGTGTAAGGAGGTGGTATGCAAAAATGACGAAAATTTTGCGTGATTTTTTTAGGGCTCTGGTGAAGGATACAAAGTTTAAATTTTGCATGTCGATACATCTATTTGATATACGTAGAAAAAAGATATTAATTTGTCCCACAATTGTTATAACCCCTCCCGTCCGGTCTAATGTGCACAAGATGTTTCAACTGCTTTAAAAAAACACAAAAACTGAAAATTTTTGAAAATTTTAAGGTAGAAACTATAAAATTTGCAAGATGCATTTAAAAAATCCCTAAAAGTATGAAATATTAACTAGTCGAATTCCTTTAAAACTTCTACCCCGTCCCATAAAAAAATATTTTTTCGACCATTTTTAAGAAATCAATTATCATCTAACTATTCAAAGTTATTAATTTAAAATTTTGCACAAAAACTTTTAAAAGTAATTGAAACGAAATTGCGAAATTCCATACAAAAGTGTAATTTTGACCAATTTCAATAAATCAACTAATAACCAACAAATTAAAACCTACGAACTTGAAATTTTGTTTGAGCACATTACAAGAGAAACGGAATAAGACTGCACCACCAATTTTACTATTCCCTTACCTCCTCTACCCCCTCCCATACAAATATTTGGTTTCGTGAATGTAATGCAATGAATGTAATACACCGAATTTTATGAAAATTCTATGCAACTTCGTCTATGAAACTGACATTCTATACAGAAAATATTCGAGGTAATTCAAGCAATCAATTAAAAAACTGTTAACATCCACCCACCCTTACCACCAACCATTTCCCCTCCTCTTATAAAAACTCAAACTTGCATAAATAAACGAATGAAACATTGATTATATGTATTGGAGCTATTGATCGTATCCGCAATTAAGTGTTAAATTAATAACAGCCCTGCCCAAGAACCCTCTTTCACTTAATATTCTCTAACCACTGCACTCTAACCTGTATGTTGACTTCTTACGCATCCTCTACTTGTCCCAAGAATAATAATGTTGCACCCGACTTGTTGGTAGTTTATTTAAATTTATTAGATATCACTTAGCAAAATGTTGGTGCCATTTTTATACTCTAGATGAAATCTGAAAGTATTATAAGTTTACCACAAAGTTTGTAACGCCAAGAAATAAGGCTCGGAGAAAAAATAAACTGCCAACAAGTCGGGCGAAACTTTATTATTCTTGGCACAAATTGCGGATGAGTGGAAAGTCAATATGCAGGTTAGAGTGGTTAGGGAAGGCTAAGTGAAAGGGAGTTCTTGGGCAGCGCTGTTATCAATTTAACAATATTTCATTCGTTTCTGCAAGTTTGGGTATTTATGAGGGGAGAAGCAGGAGTAATAGTAAGGGTGGGTGGATGTTAATAGCTTTTTAATTAATTGCTTGAATCACGTCCAATATTCTCTGTATAGAATGTGTTTCATATACGAAGTTGCATAGAATTTTCATAAAATTCGGTGTGTTTTATATTCACGAAACCGAACATTTGTATGGGAGGGGGTAGAAGGGCAAGCAACTTCATTTGAATTACTTTTATAAGTGTTTCTGCAAAATTCGAAATTGATAGCTCTAAAGAGTTAGCTGACAACTTATTTCTTAAAAATGCTCGAAAAAATAATTTTGTATGGGAGGGGGTAGAGGAGGTAAGGGAATCGTAAGACTTGTGATGCAATTTTCTTTCTTTTCTGTTGCTAGATGCTCGTACAAAATTTCAAGTTCGTAGCTTTTAATTTGTTGATTATTAGTTGATTTGATGAAATTGGTCGAAATCATACTTTTGTATGGGAGGGGGTAGAAGGGCAAGTGCGATTTCAAAACTTTTACAGTAATTTCATTTCAAATATTTTTAAAAGTTCTTATACAAAATTTCAAATTGATAGCTTTTAATAGTTAGGTGATAATTAATTTCTTACAAATGGTCGAAAAAATAATTTTGTATGGGAGGGGGTAGAAGATTTAAAGGTTTTCAACCAGTTAATATTTCGAATATTTAGGAATTTTTTTTAAATGCATTTTGCAAATTTTCAAGTTTCTACCTTAAAGTTTCACTCAAAAATTTTCAGTTTATGTGTTTTTTTCAATGCACATGAAACACCTTGTGCACGTTAGACCGGGGGGGGGGTCGGTTTATAACAAATATGGATCAAGTTATTATTATTTTTCTATGTACATCAAATAGACGTATCGACGTGCAAAATTTAAACTTTGTATCTTTCACCAGAGCCTTAAAAATATCACTCAAAATTTTCGACATTTTTGCTTATCACCTCCCTCCCTTTCCACCTCTCAACTTAAATTTTTACCAAAATTAACCAATATGTAGTTTTACAATCTGACAAAGTTTTGATTTGATATCTTTACTCTTTTTTGAGATATAAGGATTCGTAATTTTGAAAAGTGCGCCATTTTTGAAATGCTCCCCATTTCCCCCCACTACAGTTATTTCAAGATGTTATATTTTTTTTTGTATTTTCCTAGTACAGCTTAATATAAGTTTTAAATTTCAATTGCATAGCTTAAGAGATAGTTGAGATATTCATTTTTAAGTGTTTTTCTTTGCACCCCCCCTGACCCTCTCCCTTACAATAATTAACCACTCTCTAAGCTGATTCCAATGGAACTTAATGCCACCTTAACGGTCCCAAAATATGAATCTTTTACAATTAGTAATATCGAAGATATAATCATTTGAAAAAACAATTCGACCGACAATTTGTTTTCGGCCCCCCCCTTTCGGACACCAATGGATAAAAAAATTAAATTATTTTTAAAAGTTGTCCCACAAATTTCTCTATATGTGTGTTGAGTTTTAGCTTCCTAGCTGTTACCATGGTTGAGATATTTGAATTCGTATTTTTCGACTTAAGCGCTCCGCCCGCCTCTTCCTGAACCCGTACACCCCCAAAATGTGTATCCTCCTGAGATCCGCAACTATCTACAATCCCCCCAAAAATGAACTTTCTATCTTGTAGGGTTTGGGAGTTAATGTGCGCTGAGCGTACACACCGGCGTACGGCGGACGGCGGACGGCGTACAGACAGACGGATTTTTTATACTCTAGATGAAATCTGAGAGTATATTGTGTTTGCCTTACCGTTTGTAACGCTAAGAAATAATGCTCGCACAGAGCCGCCAAGGGTACAGAAATATTTGTTATCGCTCAAAAACCTCGATTCCGAGTGACCGTCTGTCTGTCTGTCTGTCTGTCTGTCTGTCTGTGCGTCTGTCTACAGCATAACTCTCGAAAGCTTTGAGCTATAATGCTAAAAAAATTTGTGTGTCATTTTTAGCAAAAAATTAACTTTAAGTTCATGAATGGGCTACATCCCCCCACTCCTTCTACCCCCTCCCATACAAATTTCATGAAATTTCGAAATATTAAGAAATTGATTTTTCTTTGGAACTATTTAAGCTATCGACTTGATATTTAGGTCAAAATATTATGATACAGATGTCATTAATATCACGGAATATTGAGCCGATCCCCTTACCCCTTCTACCCCCTCCCATACAAATGGACAATTTTGAAAAATACATATTTTCGATTTTCATTGAAACTAGTAAAGGTGAAAAGACGAAATTTTGTCAGAAATAATTTTACTATAATTGCAATTTATTTTAAAAATAGTTATCATCTTCACCTCACTCCTTCTACCCCCTCCCATACAAATTTCACGAAATTTTTAAATTTAAATTAAATTATTTTTCTTCCAAACTGTTAAAGCTATCACCTTGATATTCTGTATAAAGTATACAAATAGAAATATTATTATTACGAAAAAAAAATATTTTAATCCGTACACCCCTTCTACCCCCTCCCATACAAATGCATAATTTTTGTTAAATGCATTTTATCGATTTCCATTCAAACTAGAAAAAGTACAAACTTCAAATTTTGCCAGAATTTGCTTATTAATATTTGAAATAAGTGTTAGAAAAAATTATCAGCTCCGCTTCACTCCTTCTACCACCTCCCATACAAATATCTGTATTATTCAAGAAAAGCATTTCTCCTTCAAGTATATGAGCTATCGAGTTTGAAATTGAATCAAAGCACGCTCATAAGGATGATGATAAGCAGTTTCAAAATCATCTTAAATGCTCCACTTCCTCTGCCACCTCTCATACAAATGCCCCAATTTCAGAAAATCTATGACCAATTTCTTTAAAAATAATGAAAACTAAAAATTTTAAATTCAGCAAAAAACATTTTGCATGCCATGCTCGGTGTCATATACGAAAAATACAAACCTCCTCCTCTACTTCTACCACCTCCCATGCAAAAGTCTCTATTCACTATTCGAAAGAATTTGAGATGACATATTTCCCGGTATATTAAAGTCATGTCCGTCTCATCTAGAGTATCATATGATTGGGCTTTAAGCCAAATCATAATTCTGTTATGTTTTTTTACATTTTTAGGCTAATTTAGTCATGAAACGCGAAAAAACAAAATTTCAGGGTAGCAAATTTTTTTTTCCAAGTCGATCACAATACTTTATTATTAAAATAATAAAGTAAAATGAATGACACAGAAGTTCATATAATCACTCAAAAATCTCAAAACCGGATGTCCGTCCGTTCGTCTGTGTCCTTTTTAGCTTGAGAACGCGTTGATTTAGAGAGTTCAAATCTTGTACACGTCGTTTTTGACAAAAAGAAATAAGGACAAGTTTGTGTACGTGCCAAATCGCTCAACCCCTTCCACCCCCACCCATACAAAATTACACAATTTCGCAAGTCAACGGATTTGCTCGAAAAGTATAAATGCTATTGATCTATTATACTTCTTTGATGATTTCAGTCTACTGCATAAAAATTATTTGTGTCATCCTTTTCCTTCCACCACCTACCATACAAACTGCATTTTTTCATGAAATGCTCTAAACCAATTTACTCGGTGCGTATGAAATTGATCGAGCTGAAATTGTGCACTAAATATTTATTTAGAATTATTAGTAAGACCAAAAGAAATTAGACGAATAATTTCACTCCTTCCTCCCCCTCCCATAAAATTTGACACAGTTTCACTTCAACTTTACGAAATGTCGATTTTCTTGAAAAGTATGATCTATTTTGAATTTAGCCCTCTTTTTTTTGTGTCGATCGTACAGCGTTTTTCAGATATTCTATTTCATATATGTATAACCTCTATGTCTACACTATTTATTGAAATAAAAACATCAGAGCTTTTGAAATAATCAGTGCGTTTTTTTTCCACTAATTTCAAAATAGGCGGTCTTAATGTGTCCCATTATTTTGAACTTATCTCCATTTTTTACACTCTTTATTAAAATGAAAACATCAGAGCTTTTTAAATAAACACAGCTTTCTTTCAAATTTTAAAATAGCAGGTCTTAATGGAGCACCCTCTATTATCGAGAGTATTATATAATAAGGGTTTAAAGCCCAATTATAGTTGCTATGAAATGTCGTGTTCATTTCGATCTAATCTGCATACAAATATTTTACACTGAGTTACCAGACTGAGATGCAGCAATTAATTAAGATTCGTGTAACTATAAAACTATAAAAAAATCTTCGTTTAATAAGTTTTCAATGATTCGTTCACTTTATTTCAAATTATTTATTAGTACCTAAAGGCATAATAATTCGAATCATTTAATCCATTCACATTCTCTGCCTCGTATAACCTCTCTAAGACTATCTGAACGATCTACCAACAAACCTGGCAGTCTATCTTATTGTATTATGAAGATCCATGTGAATACTCTACGATCCTATTAAAATCAATTATTCGTCTTTGTACAATGTTTTTGGTATCTAATTGAAATTATTGCACTCTAGATACACTTTACTGGACATTAATTTTTATGACTAGAAAATTGCAAATTTTATTACCTTGTTAAATAAATTTTATAACAATATCATGTCTGGAAAATTGCCAAGCATAATAAAAAGGTAATGCAAGATATTTGGTTTTATTTGCTTGTATAGGATTTTATAATTTAATTATTAAATTTACGTTATAATTTAGGTTAAGATTAGGTTAAAGTTAAGCTAAGTCGAATGGGTTTTTTACACACATTCTCCGGACTAACAACCAATTGAATACTCATTTGTAGCCCTACAATGTTAAATAAAAAAATGAAAACAAAGTTGAATTGGCGCCAGTCTGAGCTCTAAATTTATATAGGGTGGGACAAGTACAAGTTTCTTTTTACAAATGCAATAAAATTAACAAAATTAATTTTTTTTCCATGTATTGTGGCTTCATTAGTAAGAACAAATATTGCTATTAATGATGGAATACAACTTCGTTCAAGTGGCTGCCTCGGCTGGCTTCGCAGTAGCGTAATCTGTCAGTTAAATTTTCCAAGACCATGTCGATGGTTTGGGGCTGTAGCTCACGGATTGCTTGGATGATATTGGCCTTAAGTGCTTGAATCGTTTCTCGATTGTTGGCATAACATCGGTCCTTCACGGCTCCCAAGGGGTCAAATCGCAGCTCCGAGGCGGCCAATTGACTTCGCCGAAGCCAAAAAACCCCAAAAAACGCACTGTTTGGGATACACCTCACTCACTTTGGAAATAAATTTTCAATATTTCCCAACGTTGTTCAAGTGTAAAGCGATTCATTTCGTTCCGTAGAGGTATGATACTGACTTTCTTTCAAGATTTCGAGCGGGAAACAGCTTTCAGTGTCAAAATAACCTATGATTTAAAAAGAAACCAATTGATGACCTACCCTATATTAGTTACCTAGAAATTATGATATTTGTTGAAATAAAGTTGTAAAGTAAAAATAAAAAATAAATAAATAAAAAAAATAAAGTAAGTATTATTAAATTTAATTTTTACTTTAATAATAAAGCTTTGTGAACGATACAGAAAAGAAAATTTGCTAAAAATTTGTTTTTCGCGTTTAATGACTAAATTAGCATAAACATGCAAAAACAAGATCCGTCTATCTGTACGCCGTATACCGCACAGATCCTTGTATGTATGAAGTTTATCTTTGAGTGGATTGAATGTTCAGTATTTTTGGGAGTGTCCGATGAAAGGAGGAGGCGGGGTAGGGAGAGACTAAAAAATTGTACTTGCTAATATATCCACTACGAATGCAGATTGGGAGCTGTAAGTCGGCTTTCAGATGTATTGGTTCATAGGGAAAAAATGGAAAAATGAAATAATTTTTTATTTAGTGCGGAAGGGGGAAATGAGGCTAAAAACAAATTGTCGGCCGATTTTTTTGTGTTCCAAACGATACCTGCGGAACTACTTGACATAAAAAATTCTTATTTCAGGACCAATTAGATAGCATAGAGATCCACCATAATCAATTAAAAGTGCTGCCAATAACTGTAAGGGGAGGGTTAGAATGGTTGCAAGAAATAAAAACTCTTAAAATTTAATATCTCGACTATCTTTTATTTTTATGGAAACTTGTGACAACAAAATTAATAGCACTTTGTAAATAAAATTACTCTGGAGAATGATATATCAATTTTACTTTATTATTTTAATAATAAAGTATTGTGATCGACTTGGGAAAAAAAAAAAATTTGCTACCCTGAAATTTTTTTTTTTCGCGTTTCATGACTAAAATAGCCTAAAAATGCAAAAAAAAAAAATCCGTCTGTCTGTACGCCGTCCGCCGTACGCCGTACGCCGACGTGTACGCTCAGCGCACATTAACTCCCAAACCCTTCAAGATAGAAAGTTCATTTTTGGAGGGATTGTAGGTAGTTGCGGATCTCAGGCGGATACCCATTTTGGAGGGTGTACGGGTTCAGGGGGAGGCAGGGGGAGCGTTTAAACCGAAAAATACGAATTCAAATATCTCAACCATGGTTACAGTTAGGAAGCTAAAAATCAACACACATATAGAGAAGTTTGTGGGACAACTTTTAAAAATAATTTAATTTTTTTATCCATTGGGGTGCGAAAAGGGGGGGCTAAGAACCAATTGGCGGCCGAATTTTTTTTTCAAATGATTATATCTTCGAAATTACTTCCCATAAAAAATTGATATTTTGAGACCATTAAGACGGCATCAAGATCTACTAGAATCAGTTTAAATAGAAGCTAATTTTTGTAAGGGGGAGGGTCAGGGGGGGTGCAAAGAAAAACACTTAAAAATTAATATCTCGACTGTCTCTTAAGCTATGTAATTGAAACTTGAAACGAATACTAAGCTTTACTAGTGACATATGAAAAAAATATAATATATGGACATAAAAGTAGTGGGGGGAAATGGGGAGCATTTAAAAAATGGCGCACTTTCCAAAACTATAAATCACCAAATCTCAAAATTGAGTACACATATCAAATTGAAAATTTGTCAGATTGTAGAGCTATATAGTCTTTAGTTTTGGTAAAAAATTTAAGTTGGGGGGTGTAAGGGGAGGGAGGTGGAAAGCGAAAATGTTGAAAATTTTGAGTGATTTTTTTATGGTTCTGGTAAAAGATACAAAGTTGGAATTTTGCACGTCGACACATCTATTTAATGTACATAGAAAAAAAATAATAATTTGTTCCAAAATTGTTATGCACCGAAGTGGGGGTCTAACGTGCACAAAGTGTTTCATGTGCAATGAAAAAAACACATAAACTGAAAATTTATGAATGAAATTTTTAGGTACAAACTTGAAAATTTGCGAAATGCATTTAAAAAAAATCCCCAAGAGTTTAAAATATTAACTGGTCGAATATCTTTAAAACTTCTACCCCCTCCCATACAAAAATTTTTTTTCGACCATTTCTAAGAAATCAATTATCACTTAACTATTAAATGCTATCATTTTGAAATTTTGCACAAGAACTTACAAAAATAGTTAAAATAAAATTACGTTAAAAGTTTTGAGATAGCACTTGCCCTTTTACCCCCTCCCATACAAAAGTATGATTTCGACCAATTTCATTAAATCAACTAATAACTAACAAATTAAAAGCTACAAACTTGAAATTTTGTACAAGCACTTCATAAGAAAAAAGAAATAAAACTGCATCACAAATTTTACGATTCCCTTACCTCCTCTACCCCCTCCCATACAAATGTTTGGTTTCGTGAATTTAAAATTCACCGAATCCAATGAAAATTCTATGCAATTTCGTCTATGAAACTGACATTCTATACAAAGAATATTGGATTTGGTTCAAGCAATCAATTAAGATACTATTAACATCATCCCACCCTTACTATCACCCTCCCCCTCCCTTCATGAAAACTCAAACTTGCATAAATAAACCAATGAAATATGGAGCTTTTGAACGTTTCCGGAAAGTGTTAAATTGAGAACTGCCCTGCCCAAGAAGCTTCTTTCACTTAGTCTTCCCTAACCCTTCTAACCTGCATATTGACTTTCTACGCATGCGCATTTTGTCCCAAAAATAATAAAGTTTCGCCCGACTTGTTGGCAGTTTATTTATACTGTAGATGAAATCTGAGAGTATTATAAGTTTGCCACAAAGTTTGTAACGCTAAGAAATAAGGCTCGGAGAAAAAAATGAATGATACAGAAGTTCATATAATCACTCAAAATTTTCAAAACCGGATGTCCGTCCGTCCGTCCGTCTGTCTGTCCGTCTGTCCGTCCGTGTCCTCTCTAGCTTGAGAACGAGTTGATCTAGAAAGTTCAAATTTTGTACACGTCGTTTTTGACAAACAAGTAAGGACAAGTTCGTGAACGAGCCAAATCGCTCCACCCCTTCTACCCCCTCCCATTCAAAATGACACAATTGCGCAATTTGACAAATAAATGAATTTGCTCGAAAAGTATAAAAGCCGTTGGTCTCGAATTTGGAACATATTACTTTTATGATGATATTAATCTATCATATAAAAATTATGCGTGTCCTCTTCCTCCTTCTACCACCTCCCATACAAACTGTACTTTTTCCTGAAATACTCTAAACCAATTTACTCAGTGCGTATAAAATTTAGCGAGCTGAAAATTTGCACTAAATATTTATTTGGAATTATTAGTCAGGCCAAAAAAAATTAGACATTTAGTTTTTCATACAAAATGACATAATTTCGCAATTCGACAATAAACGGATTTTTTCAAAAAGTATGAAAGCTATAGATCTGAAATTTGGGATATATTACTTTTATAATAATTTAAATCTGCTGTATAAAAATCAGTTGAGTTCTTTCCCTCCTTTCACCACTTCCCATACAAACTGCACTTTTTTATGAAATAATCTAAATAAATTTACTCTGTACGTATGAAATTTATCGAGCTGAAATTATGCACTAAATAATTATTTAGAATTATTAGTAAGATCAAAAAAAAATTAGACGATTAGCTTCAATCTTTTTACCACCTTCCATACAATTTGACACAATTCAACAACTTTAAAAAAAGACGATTTTCGGGAAAAGTATGAATGCTACTGATCTGCAATTTAAAACATGTCAATTAAATTATATTTACAGTTATTTCTAAGAACGTCATTAATAAATTCACACTCCTTCTACCACCTCCCATATAAACTGAACAATTTCACTAAATCTAATACACTCGTTTTCTCAGTACCTATTAAATTATTGAATCTTAAATTTTGAATAAAACATTTTGATAGCAACCTTAGAAAGATGTGAAAAAATTAGTTCAATGTCGTCACCCCCACTACCACTTCCCCGACAAAATTTCTTAAGATAAAAAAAAATCCTCTCTCATCGATTGGGCTTTACGCCCAGTCGTAGTCCTGTTATGTTTTTTTTTGTTTTTATGGAAAGCCGGTAGGATTATATATACTTAATTATTATCTCAAAAATTAGCGCGGTCTGTTAATCAGTTTGTTTACAGCAGCTGGTTGAATCGGTATACCTCAGTAGTCCACGGCGATTGTATTAAGCTATACTAGCGAAATATGAAAACAACATTAAACATTGTCATACCAGTAGTGGGAGGAAATGGGATGTAATTTAAAAAAGGTCCACTTTTCAAAATATGAGACCATTACTTTTCAAAATCCAATACTGGTATAAGCTTGAAATTTCGATAGATTTTAGAGGTATATGATTTATAATTTTGGTTGGAAGATATTTATACTCTAGATGAAATCTGAGAGTATTATAAGTTTGCTCTAAAGTTTGTAACGCCAAGAAATAAGGCTCGGAGAAAAAAATGAATGATACAGAAGTTAATATTATCACTCAAAAATCTCAAAACCGGATGTCCGTCCGTCCGTCCGTCCGTCTGTCCGTCCGTCCGTCCGTCCGTCCGTCTGTCCGTCCGTCCGTTCGTCTGTGCGAGCTCTAGCTTGAGAACGCGTTGAGCTAGAAAGCTCAAATTTTGTACAAGTCGTTTTTGACAAAAAAATTAAGGTTAAGTTCGTGAACGGGCCAAATCGCTCCACCCCTTCTACCCCCTCCCATACAAAATGACACAATTGCGCAATTTGACAATAAACGGATTTGCTCAAAAAGTATAAAAGCTATTGATCTGAAATTTTGAATATGTTACTTTTATAATAATATCAACCTACCGTAAGAAAATTATGCGTATCCTCCCCCTCCTTCTACCACCTCCCATACAAACTGTACTTGTCATGAATTACTCTAAGCCAATTTACTCAGTGCGTATAAAATTTAGCGGGCTGAAATTTTGCACCAAATATTTATTTAAAATTGTTAGTAAGGCCAAAAAAAATTAGACGATTAGCTTCACCCCTTCTACCCCCTCCCATATAAAATGACACAATTTCGCAATTTGATATTAAATGGATTTACTCGAAAAGTATAAAAGCTATTAATCTGAATTTTGGGAAAGATTACTTCTATAATAATCTTAATCTACAGTAGAAAAATTATTTGCGTCCTTCCTCTCCTTCCACCCCCTCCCATACAAACTACACTTTTTCATGAAATGCTCTAAGACGATTTTCTCAGAACATATAACATTTATTGAGCTCATATTTCGTAATAAATACTTAATTAGTATTATAACTAAGACCAGAAAAAAATATTTGATTAGCTTCACTGCTTCTACCCCCTCCCATACAATATGACACAGTTTCACAACTTTACAAAAAATCGATTTTCTTGAAAAGTATGAATGGTACTAGTCTAAAATTTAAGAGATGTCAATTTTATAATATTCCTAGTTACTTCTGAAAAAATCACTAGAATTCCCTCACCTTTTCTACCCCCTCCCATACAAACTGCACATTTTCACTAAATCTAACTCACTAATTTTCTCAGTTCGCATTCAATTTTTGGAGTAAGCATTTTGTATAAAACATTTTTGTAGCTACTTTAGTATAATGGGGAAAAAATTAGTTCAATGCTATCATCCCTTCTAACACTTCCCATACAAAATTTCTTGTGATCACGAAAAATTCTATTTCATCTAGAGTATCGTAAGATTGCGCTTTACGCGCAATCGTAGCCCTGTTATGTTTTTTAATTAATTTCAATAATAAGAAAATAGCTACGAAAAAGTGGGATGCAACTTTATTATTCTTGGGACAATTTCAAGAAGAGTAGGAAGCCAATGTACAGATTTGGGTGAAATAAGTGAAAGCAAAGCTGTTGTTAATTATTTAACACTTAACTGTGATTAAAATCAATAGCTCCAATACATTAAATCAATATTTCATTCGTTTGTGTATCCAATTTTGAGTTTGTGGGAGGTGGCGATGAATCAAATTCAAATTCCTGTTAAGACCCCCTATAGGGGCATAGGACAGAAACAACTCTTTTCCACAAGGCGCGATCCTGAGCATCGGCTTTAAGCTGTTGCCAGGACTTGTTTATTCCTCTGGCCTCCTGCTCAACTGCTCGCTTCCATGTGTTACATGGTCGACCAACCCGACGTCTTCCTTGAGGGTTATAATCCAGAGCCTGTTTTGCGATGTTTTGCTCTGGTTTCCTCAAAGTATGACCGATCCACTGCCACTTTCGCCGTTGAATCTCAATACCTATTTTAGTCTGGCGAGTTGTACTCCAAAGTTCGTCGTTGGAGATCACTTCTGGCCAGAATATTCCTAAAATGCGTCGGAGGCATTGGTTTACGAAAGTCTGTAGTTTCTTGGTAAGTCGAACGGTCACTTTCCACGTAGTACAACCATATAACAACACGGATTTGACGCATGCGTCAAAAACTCGCAGCTTCGTGCGAAGGGAGATCTCTCTTAACCTCCAGAAAGGGGAAAGGATACCGAAGGCCTGACGAGCTTTATTTAGCCGAGCCTCAACATCCTTTTCGGCTCCGCCGTCCATGCTGACAATGCTTCCGAGATAGCAAAAATCTTGCACCTCTTCCACATCCTGTCCATTAAGAACAATCGGTGTGCTTGCGTTCGAACCCATGTGCATGTACTTGGTTTTACGCACATTTATTTTCAGTCCCGCCTCTTTGCATTTAGAATGCAACGAGCGAACATTTGACTCTAAGTCCGAACGGGTATGTGCAAGCAAACACACGTCATCAGCATAATCAAGGTGACTTAAGATGTTAAATAGTCTCCATTGAAGACCTTTACCTTCCCCACCTTCCAGTGCAGCTTTCAAGATGTCATTTATTACCACCAGAAACAGGGCTGGTGATAATATGCAGCCTTGTCTGACACCCGTTCGCACAGGAAAGCTCTCGGACAGCTCTCCTCTATGCAAGACGCGACACCTTGCATCTTCGTAGGATTCTTTAATCATAGCTATGACCTTATTTGGAATACCTCTCCTACGCAAAGCATTCCATATGTAATCTCGCTTAACGCTGTCGAAAGCCTTCTCGAAGTCCACAAACATGAGATGTAGTGGCGAACCCATTTCGGCTGACTGCTCTAATATTATCCGTAGGGTATTTGTGTGGTCGGTACAAGACGACCCTTTACGGAATCCAGCCTGATAAACTTCGAGAGTGCTCTCGACGACATCACTAATCCTATTGAGAATTACCTTAGCCATAATTTTTGATACGGCAGTAAGTAGACATATACCACGCCAATTGCCACAATCCCGAAGGTCGCCCTTCTTCGGAATTTTCACAATGACGCCCTCCTTCCATTCAGTCGGATATCTTCCATCATTCCACACCTTAGTGAAGAGTGGGAGGAGTATATCGGCTGTTATTTCCGGGTCCGCTTTGAGGAGTTCGGTTGGTAGTCCGTCTATACCTGGAGCTTTCCTTCCCGCCATTGACCGAATGGCGGAAACTATCTCTTCCTTATCTGGGGGATCGTCCCTAATAGAGGATTGTTGCGGTTGGATGTTTGGAAGTTGTTCTGTTTCCGGAATATCTTCATCTGACAAGATGTTTAAAATATCAGAGAAGTATTCCTTCCATCGTCGCAACTGGTGTTCACTCATATTAAGGAGAGTTCCGTTGACATCTCTCACCAGGTGGTTGGCGGTGAAATTCCTGTTCGTCAACTGTTTCATGATTTTAAATAGTGAACCCATATCCCCAAGGTAAGCCGCAGATTCTGCCTTGTTTGCCAGATCTTCAATGGCCTTTCTCTTGTCGCGTCTAACAGCCTTTTTAAGCTGTATATGAGCATCGCGGTAGTTCTGCCTCAAGTCGGGCGTTCGTTGGCTGACATCGGGTTGAGAGATGATTGCCAATTTGGCTTTTTTCCGATTGTCAACCTTGTCCCATGTGTCTTGCGACATCCAGGGTTTCTCACCGCTTTGCGCATATCCCACAGATTCTTCAGCACTAGTTAGAAAAGTGTTTCTGGTTGCCTCCCAATTGGCGTCCAGTGTGCGCATTTCATGTTCACCCAATGTGGATGACTTTTCGCGTAGAATGGTGGTGTATTCGAGTTTTTTGTTGGGATCTCTGAGTTTATCCACATTAAGCTTGCGCTTCATTTGAAGAATTTGTGGTCGTCGGATAGCTGCTGTACACAATCCCAAGCAGGCAACCATCAAGTGGTGATCGCTCCCCACGTCAGCTCCACGTTTCGCTCGCACATCGAGGAGACATCTTCTCCATCGGCGACTTATAGCCAAATGGTCGATCTGGTTCTGAGTAACACCATCAGGGGAAACCCAAGATGTTTTATGATGACTCTTGTGTGGAAAAAGGGTCCCTCCGATGACCATTTGCCGAGTACTACAGAACTCCACAAATAATTCGCCGTTTTCGGGTCTCTTAATCCAAGGTCGTGAAGGGTCGACCCAAGGGTGGCGATGAAAGGGATCAAAATCAAGTTCCTGTTAAGGGGCATAGGACAGAAACCAGTTTTTTCCACAAGGCGTGATCCTGAGCATCAGCCTTAAGCTGTTGCCAGGACTTGTTTATTCCTCTGGCCTTCTGCTCAACTGCTCGCTTCCATGGAAAGGATGAGTGTATGTTAGTAAGATTTTAATTGCTTAAAATTTTATGTGTATAATGTTAGTTTCATAAACGGAATTGCTTAGAATTCATATGAAATTCGAGACCGTACATTTGCATGAAATAGAGAAGGTGTGGGAATCGTAAAATTTTTGAAGCAGTTTTATTTTGCTTCCCTTGATGGTGTTTGTATATACAATCTCGATTTGTTGATTTATTCAAATTGGTCAAAACTTTTGTATGGGAGCTGGTAGATGGGCAAGAGTGATTTCAAAATGTTTAATGTAACTTTGTTTCAACTATTTTTGGAAGTGTTTGTACAAAATTTTAAGTTGCCAGCCTGGTGAAAGGAAGTATTTCCGGATTATATACTCTTGCGCTTCATTATTCGTGACGTTTCGGTCTCTGCTGAGGCCTTTATCAAATTGAACGACAATTACAGAAGACTATTATTTTATACAGAATGGGGTTAATTGGGTATGGCAAGGGTAATTTAAGGTTAAATTGGTTTATTAAGATTATTTAATTAGTATCAGTTAGGTAAATTAGTACTAACTAAATTAATACCAACTAGGGTGTAGCCTAAGTAGGTAGCGTATTGTTCTACAATGCGAAGTTCATGAGTTCAAATCCTGGTCGACGCATAATTTCGGCACTCTGCCTGCTTGGGTATACTTTGGTCACCTCAATCTACGAAAGTGAAAAATTCGAAGATAGAGGGTTTTGCGAAGGTCTAACAACCCTTCCACAATAAATAATGAGAAATGTTAAAGAACCTGAAGGTCAGGAGGCCAAGGCCGGATTTGGGCCGTGGTGCCATTGTAGAAATTAATACCAGTCAACTTAAAAAAGGTCTCAGCAGAGACCGAAAGTATTGACTACGCACAATCGTAGTCCTGTTACGTTTTCAAGCTTAATGTTATTTTATTTGGACTTGTTTTTTAATTAACACAAGCTATAATTATTCACATGTCCTTAATGCTCTTCAATACGTATATGATCTCAAATCACGGGATTGATTTGACCACGAGCCTCTCCCATTTAAATGCGAGTATCATGGTATCATTCTTAATAATTTATGGTTCTGATTACAACAAAATACAAAACATGTGTTCAAAGAGCCATTAAAGTAAGCACATTATATATCCGACAAAATGTATTACTAACTACATTCTTAAAAATTGCTTATTATTGCGATTTTTATGCGGACGAAGTCGCGGGTGTTTGCTAGTCCTGAATAAATCTTTAATGACCAATTTCCGAAAACCGGAAATTATGTCTTTCAAATTCTTTCAAATAGTGAATAGTGACTTTTATAGATACTCTATGTGGAGAAACAGGGAAGGGGGGTTGTGTTTTTGAATATGACACCGAAATTGGCATGCAAAATGTCTCGTGCCGAATTTAAAGTTTGTAGTTTTTATTAATTCAAAGAAATTCGACATAGTTTTCCGGAAATTGGACCATTCGCATGGGAGGTGTCAGAGTAAGTGGATGGTTTTAAATGATTTTGATACTGCTTATCAATATCCTTATCACCGTACATTAGTTCAATTTCAAAGTCAATATATATGAGAGCTTATATTCAAAGGAGGAGTGGGGATGTAGCCCGTTCAGAAACTTAATGTTTTGCTTTTGTTAAAAATAAACACACACAACATAATTTCAGCACGATAGCTCAAAGCGTTCGTGAGTTATATTACAGGCAGACGGTCACTCTGAATCAAGTTTTTTGAACGTCAACAAATATTTCTGTACCCTTGGCGAATCTGTGCGAGCATTATTTCTTAGTGTTACAAACTGTAAGGCAAACATATATAAATATAATCTAAGGTCACGATTGATTTTAGTTAGACATAAATTTTTAACATTTTCAAAAACATAGGGTGTGTTAACAGGAGCTGTAGAATTGGCTTCCAAGACCCTACCAGAGAACGTACAGCGCTGCTGGTGGTCCATCGGCTGCAGCTCTTCAGTCAATTGCACCTTTTTCGAATGCAGAGTCTATTCTTACGTCAATTTTTGCTTTAGTCTGGACGTAGAGAGGTCGAGTTCTTGAGCATGGTAACGAATGTAGGTGTTTGGGTCACTTTCAACACTGTCCTTCACTGCGGCGATATTTTCGGTCGAACGTCCGGGTCGAAGTCGATTCGGTGTCGGTTTGCATCTCGCACTGAGCTAGTCTCTTGAAATTTTTTAAATAGATTGCGCACATACGTCTCGAAAGGCACATGATTACGATCAAAATTTGCTCGAATTTTGCGCATGGTAAGTGTGATTGAACGCAAGTTTTCGTAAAAAAATTCAACAACTGTGGATTACTGTCAAACGACCAGCTGTTTAATAATAGGCCTTTCCAACCCTCTTACTCAAACACCCTATAATAAAAATACAAAGTATACTGAGTATACTGACTATCAAATATATTTCTTTCCAGCCCAGAATCGCATCAAATTATTTCCCATTGAAATCAGAAGTCAATGAACTAATTATACTTAAGTAATTTAAACTATCAGTAGTGAATTCAATATTTATTCAAGCTGTGATTGTATCCATATCTCTTCTAATTAGTTATTAATCCAATTACAGATGTTTTGTCGTCAACTGATCTCTTTTCTCACAATATGTTAACATCATCTCATAGTCTGCAGATATAAAACTGATTTCTTGTTTCATATAAAGAAAAATTAATAATTCATAAGTAAAGCGAGTTAATTAGTCCTTAAACGTGATTTAAACGTAGAAAATGCTCTTATCGACCTTTTAGATAAAACTGCGCTGATCTCTGTATGCGGTCGTTTATTTTTCCTGCTCGCTAATTCTTATTATTGTTGTTCGTAATTAAGCAAGAAATCACAACATTTAATTATATTTAAAAAAAAAATTTACATTTTACAAAATAATTACGCACCGAAGATTGCAAAGTTCTTTAGCAACGCTGCGAATTAATTGCCTACTGCTGTTCTTGTGTGGAATGAATATGCCCCTTTTTTTTGGTAGCCAGTAGTGAACTAATTTAATTTTAAGCTTACTACTCTTTAATTGGTCGGCTTTGAAGCAAACAATGATACAGAAAAATCTGCTAGTTTTTTTTTCTTTGAAATTTTAAGCTTAGACATCTCTACTTAATGCGATAATGATGATGAATTTGAGTTACGAATAAGGCGAAGAAAAAAAAAATTGGATTTTCGAAAATGATTTAGTTCAACGTTAAATCCTTAAGTTGCGAGTACAAAGGCTTGACTGGAATGGTTCCAAGAAATTAAGATTAATAGGTGAGGGATTTTTGATTGCTATTGTTAAGTCGATGGGTTTGAAGGAGACTTAATATACAATTCAAACAATATAGATGCGAGAAAATGAATTATATATCTTAATGGTCTGAATTTTTAGCATTCCAATTAAGTTCGTTTCACAATCAATATATAAGATTGAGATTTTTTCTTCTTCATTATTTGCCATTGGGGCGCCATTTCGCTACAATAACTCTGCAATCTTTAGTATAACGTCTGAAACTTTCTTATTATTTTCTTATCCTAAATGAAATCATATTAAATTTCAACATAAATAACAAACAAACACAGAAAAATTTGCAACACACATATCTTCTTCTTCGAATAAATTGAATCAAGAATGCATTTAAATGAGACTTGAATCGATTTAATTGTTTCAATAAAATGACAATTTATTGCCTCTTTCGATTATTTAAACGAAACGTATGAAATGTGTACAACTCGGTGAGGGTCCTAATACAGGTGTCATAAATTTTATGACTTCTTTATTAAGTGACCGTTTTTGAGCATTTTTATTCATTTTCTGGTCGATGAAGAACTCCGGATAAGATTGAATCTCTCTATAGCTGCAGGGGTCGTTTTTAGCACAAGCCTAAATTGAAATTCAAGCAAACAATCCGAAATCATAAATCTGCCGGATTTCTGGGTTATAAAATCAAAACGAAACAAGAATTATATTATAAGAGGCAGGTTGCCCTTTTTTTAATTAAGACAAGATGAATTATTGGCAAGTAATAAATTACAGAGATGACTTTAATGATGTTTTATAAGAGCTTCCAGAATTTTGCAACTTATGTGTGAGATGAAGGGAAATTTTATTATTTAATAAAATGAATGGATGGATATGGGATTTGATTTCTTCTTTAGAAATTAAAAAAAAGACTGTTCAATTGCAGTTTTTGCAACACAAAATAAAGTATCTCATATCAAATGAAATGAATTGAATGAATGATTTTAAAAATGTTAATACTTCTACTTCTTGTACAATGACACTACAGCCGCTTGACTTTCGAGTTCCTTAACATCGCTTATTGTGGAATAGTTGTTAGCAGTTATGTTCAATTTCATAGATTGAGGTAACGAAGATACATACATATATCCAAGCAGGCAGAGTGCTGAAATTTGACGTCGACCGGGATTTGAACTGACGACCTGCGCATTCTAGACTAACACGGTACCCACTACTGGCTTACACACTAGCTAAAAATGTCATCCCAACATGCAAAAAACGCAAAAAAAAAAATTTGCGAAGCCATTAAATATCCATAAAGCTTTAGTGTGCGTTGTTTAATTGAAGTTTCTGAAATGAAAATTGAATTAATGCTTGTCCATTAAAAAATTGATCAACTATTTCGTAATACAACTTCATTATCGTGACGAGTATTTATAAATCATCGCTATACTCTACGAAGCGAATTTTTTTTCTCACTTCACATCTCACTTTATTCAGTGTTCACGCACATATTATATTTTCTGTATAGACACTAATTGAAAATTGACATATTTTCAGTTTTGGTCTGCAATTTCATACTTTTGAAGAAAATCGATTTTTAGTCAAGTTGTGAAATTGTGTAATATTGTTTGGGAAGGGGCTGTAGAAGTGAAACTAATCGTCTAATTTTGTTCGATCTTACCAGTAGTTCTAATTAAATATCAAGCACAATAAAATATTCCATGAAAAAGTACAGTTTGTATGAGAGGTGGTGCAAGGAGTGGTGGAATTTGAATAATTTTTATACCTTGGATTGAAAACATGCTAAAAATAATATGTTCCGAATTGCGGGTCACTAGATCATTGCGAATTTCTGAAAATGTGTCATTTTGCATAAAAGAGGAGGGTGCGGGGGAAAGTAGAAGGAGTGGAGCGAAACCGAACTTGATCTTACTTTTTTGTCAAAAACGACGCGTATAAAATTTGAACTTTCTAGCTTAACAGGGTCTTGAGCTAGAGAACGCAAGGACTGACAGACAGAGTGACGGACGGACAGACGAACGGACCAATATCCTGTTAAGAGATTTTTGAGTGATAGTATTTTTTTTCGCCGAGCATTATTTCATAGTGTTGCAAAGTATATTGCAAAGCTGAGTATTCAGATCAAGATGGCATTCCGAATTATTATTTTTTTTTTAATTTTTAGCACAATTTTCCTTTATTATTTAAATAATTAAGTATTATTTATTTATTTATGAAAATAATTATAAGTAATACAATTTCTTACAATTATAATGTTGAAGGCGTCAGAGCAGCTAAGGCTATTTGACACCGTGTTATAAAAAATTGGAATTTAGATTACCGTACTATATTTTATTTTATTTTATTATTATATGAATACTATTATTTTAGATGTTGTTCCACAGACCATGGCGCGATAGAATTAGTTTGATCGTCCGATTTGTGTTAATATTGCTGGGGTCCAACATGACCGCGACATCAGCATTGGTTGGGCTGTTGTGAATTCTAGATTGTGGGCATTCAGTCAGTAGGTGTAATACAGACCTGGTGGTATTACAATGTGGACATGTTTCTGGCTGTTGATCCAGGAAGTAATGCTTGACTGCAAATAGGGGTTTACCGAGCCGTATTCGTAATATCTTAATTGCTTCGTCTCTAGATAAATCCGAGTGATATTTTGGGCGCGTTGTTTCAGTATTGTGCCAGCTCAAAAAAGATTGGTTTGAGCGCCAGTCTCTTTGGATTAGTGCATTTTGACAGTTTTTGTAGGCTTCCCAAGTTAGTTGATAGAACCTTGGAGTTTCCGCTATTAAAGGGAGTTATTGGGCTTCACGTGCTGCAGCATCTGCCGCTTCATTGCCGCTGATTCCTATGTGACCTGGTAGCCATGCGATTTTTATATTTTTATTTGCCATTAGCTTGGTACGAAGAAGACTTATCGATAAGCATTTGTTGTTTGGATTTGCGATTCCTTGCAAGAGACCAAGGTTATCACACCAAATTAAAGTCGCTTTGTTTTGTACTGCAGCGAAATCGATTGCATGGAGTAGTGCAGTCATTTCAGCAACGAAACTGCCAGCGCAGCTGGGTAGTAAGCCTTGATGAATAATACGATGGGTACCTGAAGTTATTGTTTGAACCACGGCAAATGTAGCAGATTCTTCACTGTAGGAGCCATCTGTATAAAGTATTGATTCGCAGAACTCTTCGACAAGTATCGCATTGTGCAATTGCCTGTAGATGGACGGCGGAGTTACATTCTTTTTATATTTTGAAAGACGGGTATCGATGTTTAGATATTTGTAGGTCCACGGTGGTGGTAAATCCTGATGATGAATGACAAGGTTTGATGACCCATCGGGCAGTGGAAGAGAATTTTCCTTCATTACTCGTGCGAGGTAGGTGAAACTGCAGTGAAGACGACCAGGATGAGTGGAAGGTTCTTCCATTTCTCTCCAAACTAAGAGATGCAGTGGATGACGGAAATCTGCTAAGGCCTTGCTGCAAAGTTTGATGCCTCTATTACTCGCAAACATTTCGAATGTTTTATATTGTGCCTCCATTCGCAATGATGGAAGGGGAGTTGGTCGAAGAGAACCGCTAGCAGTGCGAAAACAATCGTTCATTTTCGTATTGATGTGCCTTATGTTGGTTAAGGATGTCCATGCGTAAATAGATATACAGTGTTGAATGGTGCCCTCCACCAAAATCCGCGCAATTTTAAGTGCAGTTTCTATGTGTGGACCTTTCTTTCGAGAGCATAACATTTTTAAGGCGTAATTTTTTGCTTGAAGCAATTTTACAATGGATTGTGTATGGGGTCCCCAATTTATCTTGCTGGTAAAAAGAACACCTAGAACTCGCATTTCCCTTTTTAGGGTAATACGAGAATTGCAGATATCTAGATGTTTTGCCTGGCATTTCAGCTTTCTACACACATGAAGTGCCTCACATTTGTTTACAGGTATAATAGCTCCGGCATTTTGAGCCCAAATATTTATAGCGCGATAAACCTTATTTAGGATGTAGTTCGCTTCACCAATGTCACCTGATGCTACAAGGTAAATGTTATCGGCATAAATTCCAACAAAGTCGAGTCCATGATTTTGGCTGCAAATCTTTGCGACTAAAGAATCAACGTATACTTTATACAAAACCACCGACAGAGGAGAGCCCTGTGGAGTGCCGTTCTGCACTTGTGTGGTTATCGATGAGTGTCCGTCGACAATAACTTTAATTCTCCTTCCGACTAGAAAAGAGCGGATGACTTCTAGTAATAGGATAGGCACTCCCCAAACGTTCAGCTGGTTAATGACGGGGTTAACAAGAACCCTATCGAACGCTTTCTCTATATCTATTGATAGAACAATCGAATGTTGGGCGTTTTGTAAATTGTTTACTAGCCGATGCTCTAGTTGGTGGGCCAGCGTATGGCATCCCCTGCCAGTGCGGAACCCGTGTTGCCCATCTTCCAATTTTTGCTCTACGAGCCAGCTCAATCTTTTCGCAAATATTCTGTCAAATAGTTTTGAAAGTACTGAGAGCAGTGATATGGGTCTGTAGCCATCAAGAGAGTGGAGATCCTTCGACCTTTTATGTATGGGTCGGAGTTGAGCCACTTTCCAATTGTGTGGAAAGTGCCCTGTGGCAATAATGTGGTTATAGAGATCGGCAAGACGTTGACGTATAGCTGGGTCTGCTTTTTTAATCATTTTATAGGTGATTTTATCCTCGCCAGGGGCAGTACCTTTAGTTGAGTGTAAGACCATGTCAAGTTCGCGAAGTGTAATTATGTCGATAAGACATTGCGATGTAGAGTTTTGTGGGGGCAGCTGCTTTACGTCCAGACTATTTTTCTCACTGATGAGCATAGTAGAATAAGTCGAATCAGCACTATAGTTCGCCCAAGTTTCAGCAAAAGAATTGGCGATATCTGTAGGGTCCGTCATTAGGCCAACGTTCTGTACAATGTGCGGAAAATTAAAAGGAGCTTTGTTTCCCCGAATGAGTTTAACTTTTTGCCAAAGTGTTCTTGCGTCGAGGGATGGGTTTAAGGAGTTCACAAAACGTTCCCAACTTGCCTTTTTTGCATCTTTGCAATGCCGTTGTAGTTTAGATCTTGCTTTTTTGTACGCTATGCATATTGCGTTGATGGGGTGATTTTTGAACTCTCGCTACATCCTATTTTTGGCTGCGACCAGTATAGCCGTTTCGGAAGTAAACCAAACAGGGTTCCGTGCGTTGGGAGGCTTCTTAGAGACTGGGATCGAACTAGCTGCTGCTGTTCGAAGTATTCTCTTTATTTGAGCAGCTTCTTTGTTGACGTTCTGAAATGCAGGGATGTCCTGCGAGAGCTGTAGACTATTGGCCTGGAATTTTACCCAGTCAGCTATTTCCTCTTTAAAACGTGCATGAAACTTTGGTGCTGCTAGAATGAAACCGCAACGGATCCATATGGGAAGGTGATCGCTGCTTTCTGGAGAAGGTGATATGTCCCACTGCAAATACGGTGCCAGATCAGGTGATGCTAGCGATACATCTATAGCAGTAAGTGTGTTTCTCGTACTCAGATGAGTGGCACTTCAGTCGTTCAGTATAATGAGTTGTCGGTCATTGGCAAATTCTTCTAGTTTCCTACCGTTGGTGTTATTGTAAGCTGAATCCCAAAGTGTATTTGCGGCATTGAAATCACCAACAAGAAGATGGTTGCTGCTGGTCGGTATTTCTTCGAGATTTTCCGATGTAAGCGGAATGCCGTCTTCTCTGTACATATTGGTTATTGTGATGGGAGGGTTGAGTGGGATTGTGATGGATTGGTGTAGGAGTGATGAGGTGGATGCTGATTCTATAGCCGAAAAATTGTTTTTGATGAGGAAACCAATTCCCCCGCGCGCGTTTTGGTAGGGTTTGTTGTGATGGAAAGCAGTGTAATTCGCAAGTGAAAAAAACTGGGCGGACGAGTCAATGATCTTAGTTTCCTGAAGGGCAATTATATCTGGTTTGTGGATGGCTATGATCCGTTCAAGTGAAGTTTTGTTATTTCTGTACCCTTGAATATTCCATTGTAGGATGGTGAGATTTGTGAGGTTGTGATTAATGGTTGTGGTTAATTTGTGGGGGTTGTTGATTAGTTGGAGGTGTTAGAGTCTGTTGGGGTGCTGTTTATTAAGTTGCGCTTTCCTGTGCTTGGTGACATTAGGTCGTTGAAATCTGGAAATTGATTGTAAAATGTGGATAATGGTGTGTTTGGAGTTTTGTGGGAGGAAGTGTCAAATATGGTTTTGGGGGTAGGTGGATAATTAAAATTTGATGGATCTAAGATCATGGACTCGTTTTCTGTGCTTTCGGTAGCAGTTATATTGGTATCAGAGTAATTTGAATTATTTGTTGTATCTAATGAGGGTTGTGATTTTTCAAGGTAGGCTATGTGTGTAGGTTGGATTTTTGAGGTAGGGGCATTTGTGATAGGAGTTTGTTGAGAGGATGTTAAGTTGCGGGCGACGTCTTTTTTGCTTTATCGGCTATGTTTGCTCTCGCAGATTCTTTATCTTTATAATGATGTATTGCAGTATTAATTAGATTGCTATTTTTATCTGATATAGCATTGCTAATGTTGTCCGATTTTATTATATTTGATAGGGTCGGTTTGAATGTATCTCTGGAATGTGGTGGCAGAGTAGAGTGGAGTGTTGGGTTTTCATTTAAAATCTTCCATGCTTCTCGGATGGTGCAGCGATTGTCGGACTTGATTTTATTGACGGACTTATAACGGAGGAAGCTTGGGCATGTCGTATCGTATGATGTATGTGTATCCTGGTTACAGTTAACACAGTACTTACGTGTACAGTCACTTTGATGAGGCGGGAGGCAACATTCCTTGCAAATCTCAACATTCTTGCAATGATTCTTGGTATGGCCAAGTTTTTGGCAGATAATGCATCTCATTGGGTTGGGTATAAACTCTTCCAGTTTAACCCTTTCCCAACCGATGTAGAGGTGTTCAGGTCGGCGAATGCGGTCCAGGGTGATTATAGCCGCTCCAGTCGGAATTAGCCTGTCTCCGTCTTTTCTCATTATCTTTCTAATGCTAGTCACCTTTTGCTCTGCAAGTTTGCTAAGAAGTTGCTCTTCAGAAAGTGAAATGATGTTCCTCGAATAGAATCTAGCTTGGATAGAGTTGAGACCTATGTGTGATGATATTTTAACCGGAATGGTGTCAATCCTGATGGACTTGATGAATTTATTGGCGTTGGATTGATTTTTTGCTTTGATTAATAGATCGCCTGATCTCATTGCTTTTATTTCGAGGGTGTCTTTTGAGATGTACTGGATAACTTTGTTGACACGAAACGGGTTATACGAGGCCATAGTAATCGATTCACCAGATTCTGATTTTTCCAATGAAGAAACGACAAGGTATCTAGGAAGATTTTCCTCGTTGGTGTATGTTGTTGGAAGCGACGGGAAGTCGTCAGGGTGAACTCGTTTGAAAGCTTTCTTTCTCTTGTTGTTATCGTCTAAACGCGATAGAAGCGAAAACCGGTTTTCTGCCTGTGCAGACATTGTTCAAAGTACACTTACACTAACTATGTATGTATATGTTTTTAATCTCACTTTTAAAATCGAAAAAAAGAAGCACCGTTACTTGGAATTCAAATTGCCCTCTCAGGGGACTTGCCCAATTCTTTTAAATGAAAAAACTAACCGCCCTAAGGGCGGTGGGAATCACCATCTATCACCCAGAAAAAGTACGCTTTATGGGGCGGCAGCCGCGATGGCGAAAAAATCTAATTTTTGCGTAAATCGAACAAGAGCACGACAAGAATGTGGGTTATGCACAGATTCGGTCTGAACGCGGTCGTTGCCCGACGAGAACTGTCTGACGATAATTAAGTATTTTATCAACACTTTTAGTTAATTTAATCAAATAGTTTTCATCAAGAAATTTTTTTTTTTTTACTAAGCGCACATTTTAAAAAGTTAGCATAGCTTTATTACTATTGTATTCAGATCTGTTATACCTATATCTCCAACCTCCTTACGGATTTTATTACCTCAGCCTTAGATAAATACCGATTTAATTTATAAAATTTCTTGAAAACTTTTGATAAGATCTCTCACACCATAATTGGAGGAAGTTTTTCAAAATTTGATTTTATTTAGGATCTTGTAAAATGGTTTCATTCTTACTTTAATTTTTGTATTCATATATAGTATTAAACGGCTCTTATTCTCGTGGCATATGACCTACATCTGGAGTACCTCAAGGTTCTTTCCGCGAACAATTACTTTTCTTATTTTATTTAAATTTCATATCCAAATTTCTTTGGATCATCAAACAGTGTTGATTTATGAATTTTTCATTAAGAAGGCCCCATCTTCGTGTGGGAGGGAGGGTGGCAAATGAAGCTCAAGGGTGTCGCATTTTTTTCCAAAGAAAATTATAACTATTTTTTTTATAAACCTAAACCAAATCCATACTTATAAAATTATAATTTAAAAAAATATTGACTATGGCCATGAATACTCGTACATCGCAAACGATAATTTGAATTAAAACATTCTCAGTATTAACTTAATGCAATACACTTCCTATTATATATTTGTCAAATTTGGAACAAAATCTGAGCTAATAATTCAGTTTACAATGAATTTGCAAACTAGCGATCGCCCGCGACTTTGTCCGCGTAAGAATCGCAAAGTAAGCAATTTTTGAGAATATAGTTAGTAATATGTATATTATGTGAGATAAATAATCTGTTTAGTTCAATGACTCTTTAAACACAATGCTTTGTATTGTTGCGAGCTAGGGGTTCGCCAGATTCCAAAGGAAAACACAATTCGTTTAAAAATAATGAATAATTTTATTTAATCGCACTTTATACACAATTTCCCGATCACTTCACTAAATTCGCTCTAAAACTTAATTCGTATAACTCAGGAACACTGCCAACCTATCACTTGTACCGATTCGCGTTCTTCCACCGATAGGTGTCACCAAAATGACTGACTCGTTGTCTGAAAGTTGGCGGGTATTTATACTAAGTCTCCCAGACAGGTGTCGTTATGTGTGTGTGTCTAGAATGATTGCCTACATTGTGGAGCTCGGTAGAAGTGTCTGGAAACATGTTGATAGTGTTTTGAAATGTTGATGGAATTCTCTCGATATTGCAGGGGACGTCGAGGTTGTCAGATTTATAACATTACCCTCTCCTTAGTCCCTGTTCGTCCCGAACAGAGTTGTTCACTTCCTCCATGGCACCCTGGTACTTTGTTAGTCGGTCTAGATGTACCACTTTCATTTTAGTGCGAGGTTTTTGATGTAGTTGAATCCGATAGACGACATCATTTAATCGGTTGATGATCTGGTAAGGGCCTTCCCAGTTGCGCTGTAGTTTCGGCGATCTGCCCTTCTGTCGTTTGGGATTGTATAACCAAACCAACTCGCCCTCTTGGAATCCTGATGAGTTCGCCCGTTGATCATACCTCGTCTTCATGCGGTCGGACGCCAAATCAATTTTATCTCTGACCAGGTTATAAATTGTCTTTAGTCGACATCGAAGATCCGAGACATAATCTTTAGCATTGGTTGGTTGGTCTGGTGGCACTCCAAACATTAGCTCCGCAGGGACTCGAATATTTCTTCCAAAGATGACTCGGGACGGAGTTTCTCCTGTTGTTGAATGCACCGATGTTCTATAGGCCATTAAAAATAGAGGGATGTGCTGGTCCCAGTCCTGTTGCCTCTCGCTGACGAGTTTGGATAGGTTTGAGTTCAATGTCCTGTTGAAACGTTCCACCATTCCATCGGACTGTGGGTGTAATGGAGTTGTCCTCGTTTTGTTTATTCCCAGCATTTGGCACACGCGTTTGAATATTTGAGATTCAAAATTGCGCCCTTGATCGGAGTGTAGTTCACGTGGCGCTCCAAATCTGCTCACCCAGTTAGTAACAATTTGTTCTGCGACGGTTACTGCTTCTTGGTTTGGAATTGCGTAAGCTTCTGGCCACTTGCTGAAATAATCAATGACCACTAGAATGTAGCGATTACCATTTTCTGATTCCGGAAATGGCCCAGCAATATCCACAGCAATTCTCTCGAATGGGACTCCCACGTTGTATTGTTGCATTTCTCCCTTTGATCTGCGGTGTGGGCCCTGACTCGATGCACACGTAGTACATTTACGGCACCAGTTTTCGACATCATCTCGGAGATGGATCCAATAGAACCTTTCTCGTATCTTTGCCAAGGTTCTGTTTACTCCCAAATGCCCACCGGAGGTACCTCCATGATATTCCTTCAAAACCTCCTCGACTTTACAATGCGGGACGATGGTTTGCATGTGATACGACTTTCCATCAGCGTTCTCCCATTTCCGTTTTAATAATCCGCCGTCTAGGTGAAGGGAGTTCCATTGTGCCCAATAACACTTTAAGGTTTCACTGAATTGTGAGATGTCTTTCCACTCAGGCCGTTTCATTTCGTCCTTCCATGCCATGATCGGTGAAATATCTGGATCTTTACGTTGGGCATCTTCCAGTTCTTGCTGATTCCATCCAGTCTTTGGTTCGGTCGTTATCCTCTGAATGGTTTCTCCGGCTTCTTTTCCTTCTACACGGTGACAATGCTTGCAGTTCGGTGGACAAGGACGACGTGAAAGCGCATCGGCATTTCCGTGGATTCTTCCTCTTCGATGAACAATCTCGAAATCGTGGGATTCGAGCCTTTCGATCCATCTGGCTACTTGGCCTTCGGGGTTTTTAAACTGAAGTAGCCATTTAAGCGATGCGTGATCCGTTCGAAGAAGGAACTTTTGACCATAGAGATATTTGTGAAAATGTTTTGTTGCTTCTACTATGGCTAGTAGCTCTCGGCGAGTTACGCAATAGTTCCTTTCTGATTTTGAGAGTACTCGGCTGTAGTAAGATAGCACTCTCTCCTGCCCATCGATCTCTTGTGATAGTACTGCTCCGATACCGACATTGCTGGCGTCAGTGTCTATGATGAAACCATGACCTGGTTTTGGATACACCAGAACTGGGGAGTCGCAGAGTTGGTCTTTTATCCTCTCGAATGCTTCCTGGCACTGTTGACTCCATGTAAATGGCTTCCCTTTTTCTGTTAACTGATGCAGACATTTCGCCGTGTTAGCAAAGTCTTTTACAAATCGTCGGTAATATGTCGCTAAGCCTAGGAAGCTGCGCAACTGGTGTTTATCACTCGGAGTAGGCCAATTTTTCACCGCCAGTATCTTCTCCGGATCTGTCTTTACGCCATCAGCTGAAACGATGTGACCCAAGTACTTGACTTCTGCACTAAACAAAGTGCACTTTTTCGGACTCAGCTTTAATTTTGCCGCTCGCAGTCGCTGGAAGACTTCCTGCAGATTTTTTAGGTGTTCATTGAATGTTTTTCCGATAACGATCACATCATCTAGGTAAACGAGACAAGTTTTCCAACTCAGACCACGCAAAACGAATTCCATCAGTCTTTCGAACGTAGCTGGAGCATTGCACAGGCCAAATGGCATTACGATGAACTGCCATAGTCCACTGCCGACAGAGAATGCTGTCTTCTCTCTATCTTTTTCATCTATCTCCACTTGCCAGTAACCACTCTTCAGGTCCAACGTTGAGAACCATTTAGCATCGGTCAGGGTGTCCATGATATCGTCGATTCTAGGTAGTGGATAGCTATCCTTTTTCGTAACATCATTTAGTCGCCTGTAGTCTACACAAAAACGGGTACTGCCGTCCTTCTTCTTTACCAGCACTACTGGCGATATCCACGGGCTCTTTGATTCTTCGATGATTCCCTGATGCTCCATAGTTTTGACCATTGAATTGACTTCTCCTTGTTTCGCTAATGGTACTCTTCTTGGAGGTTGACGTATCGGTGTAGCACTTCCGGTATCGATACGATGTTTCACTAAGTTTGTTCTGCCATAGTCGTCATCACCGGTGGAAAAGACGTCGCTGAATCCTTCGATTAGATCTACTGCTTGCTTGTGTTGTTCTCCTCTAAGGTTGCTTGACTGAAGAAGTGTTGATGTTACATTGTCCTTCCTTCTTGGCTTATTTTTAGAGGGTACGTCATGTGGCTCTGCCTTGTCGATACTCGTCACCGCCGATATTGGTTCACAGCTGCCAATTACATCTCCTTTCTTTACGCTGGTAGTGCTGTCCGCAACGTTCAGGACTCTTATTGGTACCATCATCTTCTCATTCCTTTTTACGAGCGTTTTTCCTAGTATAAGACTTCGTAATGCAGGTGTCGTTTCCGGTTCTATGAGGTAGAATCGGTGGTTCCCGGGATCACCATCGAGCTCTGCCCAAATAACATTCTCAGATGACTTTGGTATGTCCGCATCTTCGCATAATACAACTCGCAGCTTTGTTGTTTTGGAGGATGTTATTTCCATCGGGATTTCAATATTCCGCCACTTCATTATTCGTTGTCCTAGGTCCAGCTGGATACCGTGTGGTTTCAGAAAATCCATTCCAAGGATACACTCATCGGTAATGTCGGCTACCACGAATACATGCGAGAAGGTCAAATCCCCAAGTTGTATGTCACGAGCTATTTCTCCATGGACCGTTGTAGTTTCTCCTGTAGCAGTGCGAAGTGCGTACTTCTTGGTGTTGTGAAGCCAAGTACGATCTACGAGGTCAGATCTTAGCACTGACCGTGTTGCGCCTGTGTCGACTGTTATGATGCAGTTTAATTTGCCGACTCGACCACTCATACATAAGTCGTTTTCACAACGATGTAGTCGAGAAACTGCGATGATGGTTCCGGGGGCGTCGATTCTACCAGCCAACTTCTGCCCCATGAAGTTGGCCTTTACTCGTTTCCCGGACTGTCATTAGGCGAAGCGTGCTCTCGTGACGGTTCGCCCCTTCCTCCTCTTTGTTTAGCAGCGCAGCCGGAACAGTAGTTGATCGCTTTTCTAGGTTTGCGGCAGTCGCGTCTTAAGTGTCCTGCCTGTCCACAATTCCAGCATCGGGGAGCACCAGATCCTTCGCTCCGCTTGGTGTACTCGGCTTTCTGGCACACACATTCTTCTACTATTTCTCGAACTCGATAGTTACTCCGCGAGCTTTGCTTGGCAGCTTCGAACGTCAGCCCATATACTAAGGCTTCGCCAATCGTTTTCTTACCTGCCAGTTTTAACGCCTGTTGCAGCTCTCTGTCCTGTACAGCATTGTTAAATGCGAAAACAGCTGTATCGTTGCGTTGCTCTGTTTGCGCATTAGGCAGCGATAATAGTGTGAGTCGTTCAATATCGCGTGCCAGCTCTTGAAGTGTTTCACCATTCTTTTGAGTTCGGTTGTACAGTTGAGTTTTGTAGATCTCTCGCATGTGGTCACTGCCGTAATGAAGATCCAATGTCCGGATTAACGTTGAAAAATCTTGTTGTTGCTCCTGCGGAATCGTTTGAAGAACTTCAGCTGGTGGGCCTCTTAACGCCAATATAAGAGCCGTTCCTCGTTCCAGATCATTCCAATGGTTGTTTCTTGCGGCAGCCTCAAATTGGGTCTTATAAATAGCCCACGGTGTTTGTCCATCGAAGATTGGAGCCTTGAGACCCTTGTGCGCAACATGCTCTGTCTTGATGACTCCGGTCGCTTTTACATTATCGAAGTCCATTTTTAGGCGTTCGACTTCTTCTTCGAAGACTCGAAGTTTCTTCTCTACGTTTTCTTCTATTGCCTTACCCATGGTGTCTATTTTATTATTTTGTAGTTCCAATTTATGGTTGAGGTCCCTTGAGGTCTCATCTAATTTCTGGTTAATGTCCGCAGATTGTTGCTCTAGTTTCTGGTTAATGTCCGCAGATTGTTGCTCTAATTTCTGATTAATGTCCGCTGATTGTTGTTTAATGTCCGCAGATTGTTGTTTAATGTCCACCGATTGTTGTTCAAATTTCTGATGCATGTCCGCTGATTGTTGTTCTAATTTCCGATTCATGTCCGTTGTCACAGCTGATTGTTGTTTAATGTCCACTGTTTGTTGCTCTAATTTGTGCATCATCTGTTGCATTAATTGTGTTAGAGCATCCGATGTACCAGAACACTCCTCTTTACGAGTTTCTTCAATTTGGAACTCAAAACTATCTGCATTCTCACCCTCAGCCTCAAGTGTCTCGATCATACGGCTGACAAGTTCAGACTTGCTCCCTGTTGTAGGTAACTCGCGTCTACTGAGCTCTTCCTTCAGCTCCGTTACTTTTAAGTCTTTTAAATAACGCGGCATTTTCACTACCGATTATTTCCAGTTTTTCCGCGATTCGAATTCACTTAAATTTACGTCACTGCTCACTAAATCACTCGAGATTATTCGATTTCACCAAATTCTCACTGTCCGTTCGAGAATTTTAGTTCCGCGATTTTACTTCGCTAATTAAAGTCACTGTTCACTACAGCACTCGAGAATATTCGGTTTCACCAAATTCTCACTGTCCGTTCGAGAATTTTAGTTTCACTTTTCCGCTCTCACAAAATTATCCGTTCCGAGAATTTTTAATTTCACTCGCGATTTTTAACCCGAATTTATCCTTGGAATCCCACTCTTCTGACACCAATTGTTGCGAGCTAGGGGTTCGCCAGATTCCAAAGGAAAACACAATTCGTTTAAAAATAATGAATAATTTTATTTAATCGCACTTTATACACAATTTCCCGATCACTTCACTAAATTCGCTCTAAAACTTAATTCGTATAACTCAGGAACACTGCCAACCTATCACTTGTACCGATTCGCGTTCTTCCACCGATAGGTGTCACCAAAATGACTGACTCGTTGTCTGAAAGTTGGCGGGTATTTATACTAAGTCTCCCAGACAGGTGTCGTTGTGTGTGTGTGTCTAGAATGATTGCCTACATTGTGGAGCTCGGTAGAAGTGTCTGGAAACATGTTGATAGTGTTTTGAAATGTTGATGGAATTCTCTCAATATTGCTGGGGACGTCGAGGTTGTCAGATTTATAACAGTATTTTATTGAAATCAGAGCCATAAATTATTAAGAATGATAGCATGATACTCGCATTTGTATGGGACAGGCTCGTAATCAAATTAATCCCGTGATTCGAGATCATATACGTATTGAAGAGCATTAAGAACATATGAATAGTTTTAGCTTGTGTTAATTAAACAAAAAAAAAATAAAATAAATAAATAAAATAACATTGAGCTTAAAAACATAACAGGACTACGATTGTGCGTAAAGCTCAAGATTGTATGGGGAGTGATAGAAGGGGTGACAGAGTGAACTAGTTCATCTCACATTATGAGTAGGTTTATAAATGTTTTTATCTTACCAAATTTAATTTTCAAATATTGAATAGGCACTGAAAAACTTAGTGCATTGGATTTAGTAAAATTGTACAATTTGTATGGGAGGTGGTAGAAAGATTGGGTGGTTTTGATGATTTTTCGATAAACAACTATAATCAAATCATTATGAAATTTGTATGTTCTAAATTTCAGATTAGTAACATTCACACTTTTCAAGAAAATGTAATTTTTTAAAAATCGTGAAATTGAGTCACATTGTATGGGCAGGGGTGGAAGGAGGGAATCTAATCGGTTAATTTTTCCCGATATTAATAAAAATGCTAATTAAGGATTTAGTACAAAATTTGAGCTCGACGGAAGCTATACGTAATGAGAAAATCGGTTTAGAGTGTTTCATGAAAAAGTGCAATTTCTTCATTTTAAATTTATTTATTTTTTCATATAATGAAATGCTTATAAAATTAATGGGAAATGGTTTGAATATACAATACTTATTTCACTCACGAAATGAGTTTTTAGTCGAGACTCGATATGAATGAGAAAAATTACTCTGCTACAAAGCTTTTTAGGTAATAAAGCTTTGTGTGAGTCTTTGGTTTCATTCAAAACTTCTTAGGTGACTCATAGATGGCGCATATTCGAGCATGAAGATTTTATTTTAAATTTTTAGACCCAACTTATTTACGTTATAAAATACTATAAATGTAAATACAAAAATGTCAAAAAGTAAGTAAATTGGAGAACATATTCACGAAAGTGGCATTTTTTCTAAAATTTTAAGCTGATTAAATCAATTGGCTTCATCTCAATTAAGTGATTTTCTCCCCTTTAGTACGTATATGTACATCGAGATGGATATTAGTTTATTTTAAAGTGGATCATAGAATTCAATCCATTGTTGATTTAGGAAAGCACCAAGGGGGTGTGAATGGGAGGGGGCAGTGCTTCTATGAAATCGGCTAAATATGAACGAATTCTGATCTTGTGGACATCGTAGCAACATCTTTTGTTGAAAAAACGTGTTCAAAACAGTTTATTTCTCTAGTTCAATATAATTAAATTTAACTCAATATCCGCAATCAAACTAGTTTTTATTTTTTATTTGGTTTAGCGGAACGTCAACAATTCATAAAAGCCACTAAAAACGTCGAAAATTTTCAGATTGAGCAACTTAACTGATATATACCCCATTTGCGAAGTGGGCGAAACATTCTTTCCGCAATCTACAGTTAGGTTAAGATTAATATATAATAATACCTTCTAATAATTCTTGACGGAAAAGATTTGACCAGGTGTCTCAAAAAATGTGCTAATATTAAAAGTGACTCGAATCATGATTTTTAATTTTGTTTAAATCACAGAGAATACCCGTTCAAATGTTTTTCACCCAGAATTTCAGCAAGGCAAGCGGTTAAGAGTTTCAGTTACTTTAGGAATTCTGTGAACTAATGCGAAATTTCATTTTTTATTCTCTTACTGGCATTCGTAAAGTCAGCATAAATGTTGTCTAAACTGCCAGTCGTGTGAAAATATAATTTTCGACTCATCAACTCTGGAATAGTCACTTGCTACGTTTAACAACATCGACATTAGTGCTTATTACGAATTACAGAGTAGTAGCTATAAACGGAGAGAATTAAGTTTTTTTAGTTTGATAGGTGGATTACTACTAGACTAACTTAATCTGGGAACAATTGACATATTTCTGTTTCCAGTTTCTTTTTACTGAAAATATTAGTGTATATTTACTGGCTATCATTATGATTCTACAACAGAAATCAACGTTCTTTGAACAATTTTATTAATTTCAAATAAGAATTCATTTCAAAACGGAATTATTAGCTCAGTTTTTGTATCAATTTAGACAAATATGTAAAGCAATAAACTGCCAACAAGTCGGACGAAACTTTATTATTCTTGGGACGAGTTGAGGATGAGTGGAAAGTCAATATGCAGGTTAGAGTGGTTAGGGAAGACTAAGTGAAAGGGAGTCTTGGGCAGAGCTGTTGTCAATTTAACAATATTTCATTCGTTTCTGCAAGTTTGGGTTTTTATGAGGGGAGGAGGAGGGGTAACGGTAAAGGTGGGTGGATATTACTAGCTTTTTAATTGATTGCTTCAATCACGTCCAATATTCTCTGTATAGAATGTGTTTCATAGACGAAGTTGCATAGAATTTCCATAAAATTCGGTGTATTTTACATTCACTAAACCGAACATCTGTATGGGAAGGGGTAGAGAAGGTAGAGGAATCGTAAAACGTGATATGCTGTTTTATTTCGTTTCTCTTGTAAGGTGCTTGTACAAAATTTCAAGTTCGTAGATTTTAGTTTGTTGGTTATTAGTTGATTTAATGAAATTGGTCGAAATCATACTTTTGTATGGGAGGCGGTAGAAAGACAGGCGCTATCTCAAAACTGTTAACGCAATTTTATTTTAACTAGTTTTAAAAGTGTTTGTGCAAGATTCCAAATTTATAGCTTATAATAGTTAGGTGATAATTGATTTCTTGAAAATGGTCGAAATCATACTTTTGTATGGGAGGGGTTAGAAGGACAAACGCGATCTCAAAACTTTTGACGCAATTTTATTTCACCTATTTTTAAAAGTTTTTGTGCGAAATTTCAAATTGATAGCTTTTAACAGTTAGGTGATAATTGATTTCTTAAAAATGGTCGAAAAAATAATTTTGAATGAGAAGGGGTAGAAGTTTTAACGGTTTTCGACCAGTTAATATTTTGTTTTCAAATACATTTCGCAAATTTTCAAGTTTCTACCGTAAAATTTCACTCAAAAATTTTCAGTTTATGTGGTTTTTCAATGCACATGAAAAACCTTGTGAACGTTAGACCGGGGGGGGGGTCGGTTTATACTACTCTTTTTGTACTCTTTTTTGAAATATAAGGATTTGTAATTTTGAAAAGTGCGCCATTTTTGAAATGCTCCCCATTTCCCTCCCACTACTATTATTTCAACATATTATATTTTTTTTTGTATTTTCCTAGTATAGCTTAATATACGTTTTAAGTTTCAATTACATAGCTTAAGAGATAGTTGAGATATTAATTTTTAAGTGTTTTTCCTTGCACCCCTCCTGACCCTCTTCCTTACAATAATAAGCCACTCTCTAAGCTGATTCCGATGGAACTGTATGCCACCTTGATGCTCCCAAAGTATCAATTTTTTACGATAAGTAATTTCGAAGATATAATCATTTGAAAAAACAATTCGGCCGACAATTTGTTTTCAGCCCCCCCTTTTCGGACGCCAATTAATAAAAAAATTAAATTATTTTTAAAGTTTATCCCACAACCGTCTCTATATCTCTACTGATTTTCAACTTTCTATCTGCATTTGTGGGGGAGATATTAGTGTATTTTTCAATTTTTTCCCTCCCCACCCGCCTCCCCCTTCCACCTAACACCCCCATAATTTAGAAAATAGAGCTCAATTACCCAGTCAACAATCCACCCAAGAATGAACATTCTAACTTTACAGTCTCGGAGATATGAGTCCATATGTACGGCGTACGGCGGAACGAACTTTTTTTCCATTTTTAGGCTAATTTAGTCATGAAACGCGAAAAAAAACTGCCAACAAGTCGGGCAAAACTTTATTATTCTTGGGACAAGTTGCGGATGAGTGGAAAGTTAATATGCAGGTTAGAGTGGTTAGGGAAGGCTAAGTGAAAGAGAGTTCATGGGCAGGGCTGTTGTCAATTTCACAATATTTCATTCGTTTCTGCAAGTTTGGGTTTTTATGAGGGGATGAGGAGGGGTAATAGTAAGGGTGGGTAGATGTTAATAGCTTTTCAATTAATTGATTGAATGAATCTCGTCCAATATTCTCTGTATAGAATGTGTTTCATAGACGAAGTTGCATAAAATTTTCGAAAGATTCGGTGTATTTAGCATTCACGAGACCAAAGATTTGTATTGGAGGGGGTGGGTAAGGGAATCATAAAAATTGTAATGCAATTTTATTTCGTTTCTCTTGTAAGGAGCTTGTACAAAATTTTCAAGTTCGTAGTTGTTAATTTGTTGGTTATTAGTTGATTTAATGAAATTGGTTGAAATCATATTTTTGTATGGGTGAAGGGCAAGTGCGATCTAAAAATTTTTGACGCAATTTTATTTCAATTATTCTTAAAAGTTTTTGTACAAAATTCTAAATTACTACTACTACTACAATGCCAGTACAGCCCAAATCGGACCTTGGCCTCTTGATATTCAGGTTCCTTAACATTTTTTCATTACCTATTATAGAAGAGTTGTTAGCCCTTCGCACAACCCTCTATCTACGAATTTTTCATTTTCGTAGATTACAGTGACCAAGGCAGGCAAGAATTGAAAAGAAAAAAATGAATGATACAGAAGTTAATATTATCACTCAAAAATCTCAAAACCAGATGTCCGTCCGTCCGTCCGTGTCCGAGAACGCGTTGAGCTAGAAAGTTCAAATTTTGTATACGTCGTCTTTAACAAAAAAGTAAGGTCAAGTTCGTGACCGAGCCAAATCGCTCCACCCCTTCTACCCCCTCCCATACAAAATACCACAATTTCGCTATCTGACAATAAACGGATTTGCTCGAAAAGTACAAATGACATTGATCTGAAATTTGGATTGTAATACTTTTATAATAATTCCAATCTACTTTATAAAAATAATTTGTGTCTTCCACCTCCTTCCACCACCTCCCATACAAACTGCACTTTTTCCTGAAATGCTCTAAACCAATTTACTCAGTGCGTATAATAGTAATCGAGCTGAAATTGTGCACGAAATATTTATTTAAAATTATTAGTAAGACCAAAAAAATGAGACGATTAGCTGTATCCCTTCTACCCCCTCCCATACGAAATGGCACAATTTCGTAATTTCACAATAAACGGATTTGCTCGAAAAATGTAAGTGCTATTGATCTGAAATTTGGAATATATTACTTTTATGATAATATAAATCTACTGTACAAAAGTTATTTGGGTCCTCCCCTTTCTTCCACCACCTCCCACACAAACTGCACTTTTTCATGAAATGCTTTAAGCCAATTTACTCAGTGCGTATAAAATTGATCGAGCTGAAATTGTGCACTAAATATTTGTTTAGAATTATTAGTAAGACCAAAAAACAATTAGACGATTAGCTTTACCCTTCTACCCCCTCCCATACAAAATGACACAATTTCACAACTTTATAAAAAGTCGATTTTCATGAAAAGTATGAATACTACTGATCTGCAATTTAAGACATGTCAAAAGCATGATGTTTATAGTTTTTTCTGAAAAGTCATTAAAAACTCGCCCCTCCCTCTATCACCTCCCATTCAAACTGCACTACTTCACTACATCCAATACACTAATTTTGTCAGTACCCTTTAAATTTTTAAATCCTAAATTTTGCATAAAACATTTTGATAGCAACCTTAGCGTCATGTGAAAAAATTAGTTCAATATCGTCACCCCCTCTACCACTTCCCCTACAAAATTTCTTAAGATACAAAAATTTCTCTTTCATCTAGAGTATCGCACGATTGGGCTTTATGCCCAATCGTACTCCTGTTATGTTCACATATAATATTGACATCATCGGTCCATTGCCAACATCAAACGAGTACAGATATTGCCTTACAGCAATTGACTTTTCCCAAGATGGCCAGAGGCTATTCCACTGAAAGACATAACAGCTGAAACAGTTACAAGTAATCTAGTTTCCGGATGGACATCACGATTTGGAATACCTCAGAAAATACCAACAGATTTGAGACACCAATTCGAATCTCAGCTATTTCAAGAACTTACAAAAATATTGGGAATACTTCACCTAAGGACAACTCTGTATCATCAATGGGATGATCGTAAGGTGGCATTGAACCTTAAAAGCGTCTATCACATGTCAGTAAACTTTGCAATGGCATAACGTACTTCCGACTATTCTACTTGGTTTAAGAACATCCTTCAAAGACGATCTCCAGTCATCTCCAGCAGAAATAGTTTACGGGACAACACTGAAACTACCTGGCGATTTTTTTTGTGAATCACAAGGATTTGAAATCGCATAAGAGTGTGTAAAAGAAATTAAAGCTATAATGTCGAAAATCGAGCCTATTCAGTCAGCACATCATGATAAGACGATGATTTTTATATAAAAATCGTTAAAGGACTGTATGCACGTTTTTATACGAAATGATGCAATAAAATCACCTTTTCAACCACAATACAAGTTCCGAAGTACGTAGCAGCCTTGGAGAGATACTCGCGATGCTGCTGAGCAACAATACTAGCATACCAATAGAAAAATTGTGGAAAAACGTCAAAGACGGCATTATATCCGTCACCGAGGACAACAAGGACAACAACTCTGGCGCAAAATAAACGATGCTCCAATAAGCCTTAGAGCAAAAAAATCAAGCTTGCAAAATATTAATGGAACGACCGACACTAGCCAAGCAGGATAAATATAATGATCTTAGAAGATTTGCAAACAAAATCTGCAGTCGGAACAAACGGAAGTACAATAATGACGAAATTAAAATCATGGAAAAACATTTTAAATTAGAACACAAGAGCCTCATATTCCTTACTTAAAAGGAAGAAAAAGTGATGCCAACCGAAGACGACCCTCTGCAAGGATATTGGAAGCAACAAAATAAATAGCCTAGCACCAATACTTTTCAATTTGACAGACAAATATGTTGTTTGAAAACATCCCTTTGAAACCAAGGGAACACTATGCTTCAAATTCCCACAACTCGTAGCGTATGCGGATGACATAGCCACAATTGCCAGATCTCTGCTGAGTGCTAAAGAAGTATTTGTAAACCTTGACTCGGTTAGGCAAGTTGAACTAAGTATTAACGAAAACAAAACAGAAGTTATTGCCCACGCTACGAAAAAGATTCCAATCAGATAGCAGGAGACTATAACCCAGAAAACGTAGACAACTTTGTATGCCTCATAAAATTCGAGAAGTTACAATGGACTGGAGGCGTAGTTTACAGAAGGCCAAGGACCGATTTTGTCTAAGTAAGCATACACAAAACGTATTTAGTTACGACTTCATTGTAAGCAAACAGGACCGTCTGTCGCAGATAAGGTTATTTAGTAACCATTCCGAAATTGTTTAGCTCAACCAAAGAATATGTTGATTCAAAATTTTGGAAGTTGTCAAAACTGTAATTGTGGTCTGTAATACAAAAAATTAATGTTGAGATAACATACAGCTTTTGTTGAATTAACAACTCATTTTTTTCATTGTATTCAAAATTTCTGCTTACTTTCAATCGAAACAAAATATATCCTTACTAAAACACAGCACAGCTTCCAAAGCTTTTTATTAAATCCAGTTTTTCCATATTTGCATAATTTCTTCAATTTTCAGTTTTTATGGAACTGATATTTCAAATGCGGCTAAACTGGGCAGTAGCTATAACCGAAATAAGTATTTATAAGAAAACAAACTCAAAAATGTGCACAACAATCAATCTGTTGAAAGCTCACGTAACTTCTGCGATATTAATCTACGAGTATTTATTTTATAGGAAATTGCATTTGTGCATCTTTTGGAATTTTTATACTCTAGATGAAATCTGAGAGTATATTGTGTTTGCCTTACCGTTTGTAACGCTAAGAAATAACGCTCGCACAGAGCCGCCAAGGGTACAGAAATATTTGTTGTCACTCATAAGCTTCGATTCCGAGTGACCGTCTATCCGTCTGTCCGTCTGTGCATCTGTCTACGGCATAACTCTCGAAAGCTTTGAGCTATAGTGCTAAAAAATTTTGCGTGTAATTTTTAGCAAAAAAGTAACTTAAAGTTCGTGAGCGGGCTACATCCCCCCACTCCTTCTACCCCCTCCCATACAAATTTCATGAAATTTCGAAATATTAAGAAATTGATTTTTCTTTGAAACTATTTAAGCTATCACTTGAAATTTAGGTCAAAATATTATGATATAGATGTCGTTAATACCACTGAATATTGATCCAATCCACTTACTCCTTCTACCACCTCCCATACAAATGGACAATTTTGAAAAATACATATTTTCGATTTTCATTGAAACTAGTAAAGCTGAAATGACAAAATTTTGTCAGAATTAATTCTATTATAATTGCAATTTATTTTAAAAATAATTATCAACTTCACCCCACTCCTTCTACCCCCTCCCATACAAATTTCACGAAATTTTGAAATTTAAATTAAATTATTTTTCTTCGAAACTGTTAAAGCTATCAACTTGATATTTTGTATAAAGTATACAAATAGAAATATTAATAATACAAAAAAAAATTTATTTTGATCCGTACACTCCTTCTACCCCTCCCATACAAATGCATAATTTTTGATAAATGCATTTTATCGATTTCCATTCAAACTAGAAAAAGTACAAACTTCAAATTTTGCCAGAATTCGTTTCTTAATAATTGAAATAACTGTTAGAAAAATTATCAGCTCCCCTTCACTCCTTCTACCACCTCCCATACAAATATCTGTATTATAAATTCAAAAAAACCATTTCTCCTTCAAGTATACAAATGATAGATATCGACTTTGAAATTGAATCAAGGCATGCTGATAAGGATGATGATAAGCAGTTTCAAAATCATCTTAAATGCTCCACTTCCTCTGCCACCTCCCATACAAAATCCCCAATTTCCGGAAAGCTATGACTAAATTCTTTAAAAATAATAAAAACTAAAAACTTTAAATTCAGCAAAAAAATTTTGCATGCCATGTTCGGTGTCATATATGAAAAATACAAACCTCCCCCTCTACTTCTACCACCTCTCATGCAAAAGTCTCTATTCACTATTTGAAAGAATTTGAGATGACATATTTTCCGGTATTTTAAAGTCATTTCCATCTCATCTAGAGTATCATGAGATTGGGCTTTAAGCCCAATTATAATTCTGTTATGTTTTTCATACATCTTTTTTCTTTTACTTGTAACATATTCGGGAGGTGCTCGTAAAATATTCACTGTTTATATTCCTATTATGAAATTTTGTTTTTACGAAGTTTTCTATGCATATTTTATTTAGGAATTGCTTAGAATTTTAAGTTGATAGCGAAATTATTGAAAATTCACCGAGTTTAAATAAAACAGCTTTTTTCGGTTTTTCGACATACATTATCGCGTTTTGAGCTTTGGGTAATTGATATAATAACAAAAAGGTACTAAGTTTGAATCGAGACAATCGATTAACTGAATTCCCAAATATTTTTTAGTTACGAAGAAAATGAGCAAAAAACTTCCATATGTAAAGGTTTACCCATACTTCTCAAAGAAAAGGAGATTGATAAATTTAAATAAACCAAGTAACCCAAATAGCACGTTGGCTTGCTACCAGAGAAATCGGTTCCTATGGAAGGTTTTCTTTTAATCCATGAATTTTGATCTGTGCATATAAATTTAACTAATAAATACTCATGCTTTGGAATCAGTTGTCGACCGGCATTTGAACACAGAATCTTCGCGTTATAGCGCAATACTCTAACCACTAAACTATTACATAAACGTAACAGAATTATAATTGGGCGTAAGGTCAAATCATATGATACTCTAGATGGAATGGGAAAGAGTTTAAGCTTTGAATAGTTAATTGTGACTTTTGTATGGGAGGTGAAGCAGATGTGGGAAGTTTGGAATTTTTATGCTCTAGATGAAATCTGAGAGTTTATTGTGTTTGTCTTACCGTTTAAAACGCTAGGAAATAATGATCGCACAGAGTCGCCAAGGGTACAAAAATATATTCGTGAACGGGCCAAATTCCCCAACTCCTTCTAATCCTCCCATACAAATTTCATGAAATTTCGAAATTTAAAGAAACTGATTTTTCTTCGAAACCATTCCAGCTATTGGCTTGAAAATTACGTCATATAACGATGTGAATATCATTGACGTCAAAAATATTGATCTAATCCTTTTACTCCTTCTACCACCTCCGGTAGAAATGCACAATTTTCAAAAATGCACTTAATCGGTTTTCATTGCAACTAGTAAGGCTAAGAGAACCAACTTTTGCCATAATTAATATTATTACAATTGCAACCGATTTCGTGAAAGCTAGTAACTTCACCTCAGTCTTTCTACCCCCTCCCATACAAATTTCGCGAAATTTCGGAATTTTGACTAAATTATTTTTCTCTAAAACCGTCCAAGCTATCAACTCTAAATTTTGAGAAAAGATTACTACTATAAATATCATGATTCGAATACTCCTTCAACCCCCTCCCATACAAATGCACAGTTTTTGGCAAATGCATTTCATCGATAATTGCAACAAATGCTAAAAAAAATATGAGCTTCGCTTCACTCCTTCTACCACCTCCCATACGATTTTTTGTATTGAAAATTCAAAAAATGTATTTCTCCTTCGAACATATGAGTAACAAGGCAATGTGATTAGGATGTTGATAAGCAGATTCAAAATTATCCAAAACCGTCTTTGCCACCTCCCATACAAATGCCATAAATTCAGACAAATTTGTTCAAAAATCATGAAAGCTACAAACATTAAATTCAGCATGAAACATTTTGTATACTACGTTGAGTGTTATATTCAAAAATTACAAACCTCCTCTCTCTGCTTTTACCTCCTCCCACACAAAATTTTCTATTCACTATTCGAAAGAATTTGAGATAACATATTTTCCGGTACGCCTTCAACCAAATAGACCACGTTCTAATTGAGAAAAGGGCTGCATCCAGCATACTTGATGTACGAACTCTCCGCGGTGCGAATTGTGACTCTGATCACTATCTAGTCAGAGCTAAGTATCGATGCAAAATAGCTTGTCGTGGATATTCGAAAACGAGTAGAGCTCGCAAATTCAATGTCGACAAGCTTAACGACGAAACGGTGGCGCAGGCTAACATGTTAGCATGTAATAAACACCTGACACCAATATATGAAGATATCCAAAATATGCCACTGGAGAATGCGTGGATGAAGATACGAGACGGCATCAAATCCTCCGCGGAAGAGGTATTAGGCTATCAAGCACGGAGAAAAAATAATGATTGGTTCGACCAAGAATGTCGCGACGCAATAGATAGAAAGAACGAAGCTTACAAAATTTTTACTGAACGACCAACACGAGCCAAAAAAGAAAGATATGACGAGCTTACGCGATATGCGAAAAAGACCTGCAGACGAAAACAAAGGAAGTACCATAATGACAAAATACAAAAAATGGACGACGACATGAGAAAAAATAAAACGCGGGACGCATACGCAATAGTAAAAGATCTAAAAAAAGGATATAAGCCAAAAACCAGTCTCTGCAAAGACGTGGAGGGCAACATCATCAGCGACGCACAAGAAATCAAAAGGAGATGGGCTTCCTACTTTGAACATCTTTTGAATCCCATCCCAGTAGCACCGATAACGACAGACAACATTTCAATTGAAGCCTCAACTAACAATGATGAACCATCATCAAAACCACCCACGCTTGCTGAAATAAAAGCAGCACTATGTGACCAAAAACGAAACAAAGCGCCGGGAATTGACGAGATACCAGTTGAACTTCTGAAAAACGGTGGAAACTGTGTCGCTGAAATACTGCACAACATGATATGCAAAATTTGGACAGAGGAAATCTTACCCGACGACTGGCGAAAAAGTATTATATGTCCAATTTACAAGAAAGGAGACAAACTCTACTGTGAGAACTACAGAGGTATATCATTGTTGTGTACGTCCTATAAACTACTGACAAAAATTATTGAACGTCGTCTTAAGCCCTATACTAATGAAATAATTGGTGAATACCAAGGCGGATTCAGAACCGGACGATCTACAACAGACCAGATATTCTCGGTGAAACAGGTGCTTGAGAAATGCTGGGAATATAACACAGACGTACACCAAATATTCGTAGATTTTAAACAAGCATACGACAGTATCGACAGGAGCGTACTGTACCAAATCATGCTTGACTTTGGAATTCCTCCAAAACTAGTCCGACTAACAAGACTCACAATGACGAACACTGAATCCCAAGTGAGAATACAAACCGATTCCACAACCAGCTTTCGAGCGGAATGTGGTTTAAAGCAGGGAGATAGTCTAGCCCCTATGCTTTTCAACTTGGCACTAGAGTATGTCGTCCGTAAAATCTCAGTCGACACCAACGGGACACTACTATTCAAGTCCACCCAACTAGTAGCATACGCTGACGACATTAACATTCTAGCAAGATCCTTCCCTAGTGCTAAGGAGGTATTTGTCAATCTTGACTCCGCCGCAAAAGAAGTCGGGTTGCGCATTAATGAAAGCAAAACAAAAGTAATGACGCAAACAAGAAGGAGAACGCCAATCAGACAAAACATAACAATTGCGGAATATAATTTGGAGAGTGTGGACAACTTCATATATCTTGGGGCTAATCTAGCAAAGGACGGTAATGAAACAGACGAAATCAAACGACGGATAATACTTGCAAATAAGACGTATTATTCGGTACTTCCAATAATGAAATCCAAGAAAGTGCACAGGAACAATAAGCTGCGGATTTATAAAACTATTACACGACCTGTGCTCTGTTATGGCAGCGAGACATTAACGCGAACTTCCGAAAAAGCAGTTAACGCATTCGAAAGAAAGGTCCTCCGAAGAATTTTGGGACCTGTGAAGGAAGGAACGGAATGGCGAATAAGATACAACCATGAGTTGTATCAACTCTACGACGAGCCAGAAGCTTCAACGTTCATCAAGTTACGTAAACTGCAGTGGGCTGGCCATGTAGAGCGAATGGAAGACAGAAGAATCCCCAAACGTGCTCTTAAAGGCAAAGCGAGTGGTAACCGGCCAGTAGGCAAACCACGCAAGCGATGGGAAGACTCGGTTGATGAAGACAGCAAAGCCATTCTAAAAATTAGCAGCTGGAGGACGCGGTCTTTGGATCGAGACGATTGGAGGCGACGACTTCAGGAGGCCAAGGCCCGATTTGGGCTGTCGCGCCATTGATGATGATGATTTTCCGGTACGATAAAGTCTTTCCTATTTCATCTAGAGTATCATATGATTGGGCCTTACGGCCAATCATAATTCTATTATGTTTGCATATGACACCGAACGTGGTATGCAAAATGTTCGATGCTGAATTTAAAGCTTGTAGTTTAGTTTCAAAGAAATTGGGCATAGATTTCCTGAAATTGGGGCTTATGTATTGGAGGTGGCATATGAAGTGGAGGGTTGTCGATGATTCTGAAACTTCTTATCGATATGCTTTCCTTCAATTTCAAAGTCGAATATCCGAATATCCACGACAAGCTATTCGGCATCAACACTTAGCTCTGACTAAATAGTAATCAGAGTTACAATTCGCACCGCGGAGGTTTCGTACATCAAGTATAGTGGAATAGAAGCAGCGCTTTCTCGATAAGAATGTGGTCTATTTTATAGAAAATGGATCATCTGGTGTTGCCTACGTTCGTTTGTGAATATCGCGATATGGAGAGCTTACTACGACATTTTTGCTGCTTGCAAAATCAATAACACTCTGGCCAGCATCGTCGGTTATGTCATGGATACTGCGCCCTCTTGTTGTTCCTCGATGAGCCTTCTCCTTTCCGACTTTTGCATTAAAATCCCCAAGGACAATTTTTTTGGTTATTCAAGTGCAGGTTGACTCTAGGGTGACATTAAATTCCCCTTTAGTTATACGAGTATCGTTCTTGTGTTCTATTGGTACGTGGACTTTGATCAACTAAAAGTTGAAAAATTTAGCTTTTATTCGGATTGCAGACAATCTTTCACTCACTGCTTTCAAACTCGAGAGAGCTTAACTATATAAATTTTTTAAATAGCAACGAATTCCACACTCTATAACTATGGTATCTACCTACCTTTTCCCAATTGCGTATAATGAAAGCAATTAATTCCCGATGTTCATTTGGCACAGCCTTAACCACAAGCTTCCGGCATACTAGAATCTCTAAATGGGATTTCAACAGTTTTCATTTCAATTATCGGCAAGGATTTATCTTTAATGGTAAACGTATTCATCCATACTGCGAGCTATGTTCTTATGTATTTATATGGAAAGGATTTCTGCCACCTCCAACCGCATAGCCATTATGCTTTCAACCGTATCCGTAATTGCGGTCAACGTAAGACTTCCGTCATTAGTACTGGGAAAGTTTTCGGTGAGCTTGAAACTTCCCTCATTTTTTTATGGGTGAGCGTCAGTTAGATCCAAAGATGTTCTGTGTGTTAATGTTCTTGTCAAAGATTTAAGTTTCCCTAATTGCAAATAATTTGGTATTGAAGAGAAATATTTGCAAAAACTTTACGAGAGTTTTCGTTGTTTGAAGCATTTAAATGATGATATTCGGAAATGGCCCTTTAAGGATCTATGGCCTTTTGATGGACAATATTTTGGGGCTATAAAGTTATTTGATAGATTAAGGTATCAGATTGTATTGTGTTGAAGGATGAAGGAGATTTATGGCAATTTGATGAAATTAAGGGCTTTTTTACAGAAAAATAATGTCAGGGTCATAAAATTAAATAAACTTTATGGGGTAAGTAAAATTTATTAAACACTAGCGATCGTCCGCGACTTCGTACGCATAGAAATTGTAATAATGTGCAATTTTTGATAATGTAACTCAGTTAATAATATATAATACCTTTAATCTGCTTAGTTTAATGTCTCTTTGTACACAATGTTTTGTGTTTCGTTTAGAAGTGAAATTACATGAATTACCAATTCGTGAGCATGCTGAATTTAGCAGCCAATAAAACAATATTTATTTAAATCTACGTCTTTTCCAAAGACAGGTCCTTGTGATTTGTTAATTGTCTTAACAAAGCTTAGATTACTGGAAAATTATAGGCGCTTCAATTGGAAGGGATAATTGCTCGGTGTAACGAAGAAGTGTTGCAGCTAAGGTGTAGACTAGTCGTTTGCGTGTTGGTCTACAGTGGGAAGGTCGGGAGTTCAAATCCCGGTGGACGTATAATTTCAGTACACTGCCCGCTCGGGTATATATTGGTCACCTCTATCTAGGAAAATGGAAAACTCGTATATAGAAGGTTGTGCGAAGAGCTAACAAGCCCTTAACGATAACAAATAAAATGTTAAGGAGCCTGAAGTTCAGAAGGCCAAAGTCCGATTAGGGCTATAGTGCAATTCAAGAAAGAAGATGTGTTGATTAAGATGTTTCCTTTGAATTAGTTTACAATGTGTCAGTGTTCCAGGAATTAGGGTTTCCGTGCACGTAAAACCGTAATACCTCGATCTATATAGAGCGGGATAATTTTACATTATTGTCCGAATTGAAGAAAAGCAATATCCCTCAAACGTGATGTTCCAGTGTTATCGCACAATGTGACCTTTAGTGGTGCACAGCTTTGCACTTCGGATAACCTCACACTTCTAGGCGTTAAAAATAATGACCACCTGAATCGGGCCCAGCACATCTTCGGTGTTGCCCTTGACGCCTCTAAGCATCCAGATTTTCTCTGAAAGTGCAAAAAGTATTTCACCCCGGTCGACCTAGCAACCATTTATAAGGCATACATAACCATGTTTAGAGTATGATTGGCATGTTTGGGCTGGGGCACTCAAAACATACTTCGCGTTGCTCAATCGTATTCAAAAGAATGAACTCCGACTGACTGGAGACGAGATGCAGAAAAGTCGGAGTACTCAGCATTTACTATCGCTACTTCCATGGTAAATGCAGTGCGGAGCTAAGCGCACTTGTTTCTCTACTCTAAACTTTTCCCCGCGATACTCACCAATCTGAACGCGCACACGAGTACACTGTTAAACTCTTGCCTTTTCGTAAAGTAAAATACAGGTAGTCATTCATTTCCCGACCGCAAAGACCTTGAAACAGATTACCAGTCAAAGTGTTTCCCAACAAATACAACCTCCAGTGCTTCAAAAACAAAGTCCACCGTCGCTTTCGTCTCTCTCCACTCAATTTGACCCAATTTTAGATATTTTATGCTCAGAATGAAATATGAGAGCTCTAAGGTTTGTAAAAAAAAAAAGAAATACTGCTCGCGCAGAGTCGCCAGGGCTACAGAAATATTTGTTGTTGCTGAAAAATCTCGAAACCGGATGTCTGTCCGTCCGTCCATCCATCCATCTGTTCGCTCTCCACTTTGAGAACGCGTTGAGCTAGGAAGCTCGTGCATTGTACACGTTATTTTTGGTGAAAAATTAAGGTCAAGTTCGTGAATGGGCCAAATCGCACCATCCCTTCTACCCCCTCCCAAACAAAATGACTGAATTTCGGAATGTGACAATAAACGAATTTTCTCAAAAAGTATGAAAGCTTTAGATTTGGAATTGTGAACATATTATTTCCAGAGTGATATCAATCCACTTTATAAGAGTAATTTGAATCCCCTTCCCACACAAAATGCACTTTGCATGAAACAGTATAAACCAATTTACTCAGTACGTATAAAATTAATCGACCGGAAATTATGCATGAAATATTTATTTAGAATTATTAGCAAGACTAAAAAAATTAGACGAATGTGAAACGATTTCACAGCTATGCAAAAGTCGATTTTCGTAAAAAGCATGAACGCTACTGATCAGCAACTTAAGGCCCTCCTCTTCTTCTACCACCTCCCATACAAACTGCACCATCATCATCATCAATGGCGTAGGAGCCCGAATCAGGCCCAGGCCTCCTGAAGTCATCGCCTCCAATCGTCTCGATCCAAAGACCGCGTCCTCCAGCTTTTAATTTTTAAAACGGCTTTGCTATCTTCATCAACCAAGTTTTCCGCTTGCGTGGTTTACCTACTGGCCGGTTACCATTTGCTTTGTCTTTAAGAGCATGATTGAAGATTCTTCCATTCGCTCTAGATGGCCAGCGCACTGCAGTTTCAAGCTACGTTGAAGCTTCTGGCTCGTCGTAGAGTTGATACAACTCATGGTTGTATCTAATTCCTCATTCCGTTCCTTCCTTTATAGGTCTCAAAATTGCGTTAACTGCTTTTTCTGAAGTTCGCGTTAATATCCACGTCTCGTAGCCATAACAGAGCACAGGTCGTATAATAGTTTTATATATCCGCAGCTTATTGTTCCTCTGCACTTTCTTGGATTTCATTAATGGAAGTACCGAATAATACATCTTATTTGCGAGTATTACCCGTCGTTTGATTTCGCCTGTTTCATTACCGTCCTATGCTAGATTAGCCTCCAGATATATGAAGTTGTCCCCACTCTCCAAATTATATTCCGCAAATGTTATGTTTTGTCTGATTGGCGTTGTTCGTTTTGTTTGCGTCATTACTTTTGTTTTGTGGCGGAGTCAAGATTGACAAATACCTCCGTAGCACTAGGGAAGGATCTTGCTAGGATGTTAATGTCGTCAGCGTATGCTACTAGTTGGGTGGACTTGAATATTAGTGTTCCGTTGGTGTCGACTGGGATTTTTCGGACGTCATACTCTAGTGCCAAGTTAAAAAGCATAGGGGCTAGACCATCTCCCTGCTTTAACCCACATTCCATTCGAAAGCTGGTTGTGGAATCGGTCTGTATTCTCACTTGAGATGCAGTGTTCGCCATTGTGAGTCTTGTTAGTCGGACTAGTTTTGGGGGAATTCTACAGTCAAGCATGATTTGGTACAGTACGCTTCTGTCGATACTGTCGTATGCTTGTTTAAAATCTACGAATATTTGGTGCATGTCTGTGTTATATTCCCAGCATTTCTCAAGCACCTATTTCACCGAGAATATCTGGTCTGTTGTAGATCGTCCGGTTCTGAATCCGCCTTGGTATTCGCCAATTATTTGATTAGTATAGTACATAAGACCACGTTGAATTATTTTTGCCAGTACTTTATAGGACGTGCATAGCAATGGTATACCTCTGTAGTTCTCACAACAGAGTTTGTCTCCTTTCTTGTAAGTTGGATATATAATGCTTTTTCGCCAGTCGTCGAGTATGATTTCCTCTGTCTAAATTTTGCATATCATGTTGTGCAGTATTTCAGCGACACAGTTTCCACCGTTTTTCAGAAGTTCAACCGGTGTTTCGTCAATCCCCAGCGCTTTATTTCGTTTTTGGTCACATAGGGCTGCTTTGATTTCATCAAGCGTGGGTGGTGTCGATGATGATCCTTTTTCATCAGTTGAGGCTTCAATTGAAATGTTGTCTGTCGTGATAGATGCTAATGGGGTGGGATTGAGAAGATGTTCAAAGTAGGAAGCCCATCTCCTTTTGATTTCTTGTGCATCGCTGATAATGTTGCCCTCTGCGTCTTTGAAGAGACTGGTTTTTGGTTTATATTCTTTTTTTCATTCTTCCACTATTGCGTATGCGTCCCGCGTTTTATTTTTTCTCATATTGTCGTCCATTTTACTTTATTATTTTAATAATAAAGTATTGTGATCGACTAGGAAAAAAAAATTATTATCCTGAAATTTTGTTTTTTCGCGTTTCATGACTAAATTAGACTAAAAATGCAAAAAAAAACATGAAAGGGCTACGATTGCGCGTAAAACGCAATCTTAAGATACTCTAGATGAAATAGAATTTTTTGCGATCCCAAGAAATTTTGTATGAGGAGTTTTAGGAGGGGTGATAGCATTGAACTAACTCCGCCATAGACGGTCCCAAGCCCGAGTTGAGAAAGGAGGAGGGAGCATGGAGTTAACCTGAATGGCCAGTAACACCAGTGCGTCTCAGGAAGTAGGCAAAAAGTATGACATAGTTGGACTTGCAGCATAGCTGTGAGAACTCCAGCATGTCATATTTAGCTCAAAACTCCCACCCTTTTTCTACTAGGGTGTAATAAATAAGTAGGACCGGTCCTCCAGGTCGGGGGTTGGGCGAGGCGCCGACAACGCATCACCGGAAAAAGAACACTGTCCAGAAACCTGAAGAACAGCCTCGGAAAGGATGGACTCAACGGCAACGACCCCGCAAACGAAAAATGGACTACTCTATTGGATCTTGGAATGTTCGATCCTTATTTAGGACAGGAGCTCTGAAAGAGTTTCTCGAAGAAGTGGCAAAACACAACATCAACATAACTGCCATCCAAGAAACGAAATGGCTCGGTAACGAAATCATGGACATGAGATCACACACAATCTATCCAAGTGGAAAATTGTCGGGAAGCAGAGAGTTTGGAGTCGCTTTTGTCGTTGACAAAAAATGTAAACAACAGGTCACGAGCTTCAGACCAGTAAGTGAAAGATTGTGTGCAATCCGAATAAAGACTAAATTCTTCAACACTTGGTTGATCAACGTTCACGCACCAACAGAAGACAAGGACGATATAACTAAAGACGAATTTTATGCCACCCTAGAGACAACCTATGACTCACTGCCCTCGAATGACCTAAAAATTGTCTTAGGGGATTTTAATGCAAAAGTCGGAAAGGAGGAGGCTCATAGAGGAACAACAGGAGGGCACAGTCTCCATGACATAACCAACGACAATGGCCAACGTCTTATTGATTTCGCAAGCAGCAAAAATATCATAGTAAGCTCTACGTGCTTCCCACATCGCGATATTCATAAACGAACGTGGGCATCACCAGATGGTCACACCTTCAACCAAATAGACCACGTTCTAATTGAGAAAAGGGCTGCTTCCAGCATACTTGATGTACGAACTCTCCGCGGTGTGAATTGTGACTCTGACCACTATCTAGTCAGAGCTAAGTATCGATGCAAAATAGCTTGTCGTGGATATTCGAAAACGAGTAGAGCTCGCAAATTCAATGTCGACAAGCTTAACGACGAAACGGTGGCGCAGGCTTACATGTTAGCATGTAATAAACACCTGACACCAATATATGAAGATATCAAAAATATGCCAGTGGAGAATGCGTGGATAAAAATACGAGACGGCATCAAATCCTCCGCAGAAGAGGTATTAGGGTATCAAGCACGGCGAAAAAATAATGATTGGTTCGACCAAGAATGTCGCGACGCAATAGATAGAAAGAATGAAGCTTACAAAATTTTTACTGAACGACCAACACGAGCCAAAAAAGAAAGATATGACGAGCTTACGCGATATGCGAAAAAGACCTGCAGACGAAAACAAATGAAGTACCATAATGACAAGATACAAAAAATGGACGACGACATGAGAAAAAATAAAACGCGGGACGCATACGCCATAGTAAAAGACTTAAAAAAGGGATATAAACCAAAAACCAGTCTCTGCAAAGACGCAGAGGGCAATATCATCAGCGACACAGAAGAAATCAAAAGGAGATGGGCTTCATACTTTGAACATCTTTTGAATCCCATCCCAGTAGCACCGATAACGACAGACAACATTTCAATTGAAGCCTCAACTGATGAACATGAACCAGCATCGACACCACCCACGCTTGCTGAAATCAAAGTAGCCCTATGTGACCAAAAACGAAACAAAGCGCCGGGAATTGACGAAATACCAGTTGAACTTCTGAAAAACGGTGGAAACTGTGTCGCTGAAATACTGTACAACATGATATGCAAAATTTGGACAGAGGAAATCATACCCGACGACTGGCGAAAAAGCATTATATGTCCAATTTACAAGAAAGGAGACAAACTCTGCTGTGAGAACTACAGAGGTATATCATTGTTGTGTACGTCCTATAAAATACTGACAAAAATAATTGAACGTCGTCTTAAGCCCTATACAAATCAAATAATTGGCGAATACCAAGGCGGATTCAGAACCGGACGATCTACAACAGACCAGATATTCTCGGTGAAACAGGTGCTTGAGAAATGCTGGGAATATAACACAGACGTGCACCAAATATTCGTAGATTTTAAACAAGCATACGACAGTATCGACAGGAGCGTACTGTACCAAATCATGCTTGACTTTGGAATTCCTCCAAAACTAGTCCGACTAACAAGACTCACAATGACGAACACTGAATCCCAAGTGAGAATACAAACCGATTCCACAATCAGCTTTCGAACGGAATGTGGTTTAAAGCAGGGAGATGGTCTAGCTCCTATGCTTTTCAACTTGGCACTAGAGTATGTTGTCCGAAAAATCCCAGTCGACACCAACGGGACACTACTATTCAAGTCCACCCAACTAGTAGCATACGCTGACGACATTAACATTCTAGCAAGATCCTTCTCTAGTGCTAAGGAGGTATTTGTCAATCTTGACTCCGCCGCAAAAGAAGTCGGGTTGCGCATTAATGAAAGCAAAACAAAAGTAATGACGCAAACAAGAAGGAGAACGCCAATCAGACAAAACATAACAGTTGCGGAATATAATTTGGAGAGTGTGGACAACTTCATATATCTTGGGGCTAATCTAGCAAAGGACGGTAATGAAACAGACGAAATCAAACGACGGATAATACTTGCAAATAAGACGTATTATTCGGTACTTCCAATAATGAAATCCAAGAAAGTGCACAGGAACAATAAGCTGCGGATTTATAAAACTGTTATACGACCTGTGCTCTGTTATGGCAGCGAGACGTGGACATTAACGCGAACTTCCGAAAAAGCAGTTAACGCATTCGAAAGAAAGGTCCTCCGAAGAATTTTGGGACCTGTGAAGGAAGGAACGGAATGGCGAATAAGATACAACCATGAGTTGTATCAACTCTACGACGAGCCAGAAGCTTCAACGTTCATCAAGCTACGTAAACTGCAGTGGGCTGGCCATGTAGAGCGAATGGAAGACAGAAGAATCCCCAAACGTGCTCTTAAAGGCAAAGCGAGTGGTAACCGGCCAGTAGGCAAACCACGCAAGCGATGGGAAGACTCGGTTGATGAAGACAGCAAAGCCATTTTAAAAATTAGCAGCTGGAGGACGCGGTCTTTGGATCGAGACGATTGGAGGCGACGACTTCAGGAGGCCAGGGCCCGATTTGGGCTGTCGCGCCATTGATGATGATGATAGCATTGAACTAATTTTTCCCCATCATGCTAAAGTAGCTATAAACATATTTTATACAAAATTCTTACTCCAAAAATTGAATTGGAGATGAAAAAATTGGTGTGTTAGATTTAGTGAAAATGTCCAGTTTGTATGGGAGGTGGTAGAAAGGGTGGGGGGATTTTAGTGATTTTTTCAGAAATAACTAAGAATATCATAAAATTGACATCTCTTAAATTTTAGAATAGTGCCATTCATACTTTTCAAGAAAATAGATTTTTTGTGAAGTTGTGAAACTGTGTCATATTGTATGGGAGGGGGTAGAAGCAGTGAAGCTAATCAAACATTTTTTTCCTATCCTAGTTATAATGCTAAATAAGAATTTATTACAAAATGTGAGCTCGATAAATGTTATATGTTCTGAGAAAATCGGCTTTGAGCATTTCATGAAAAAGTGTAGTTTGTATGGGAGGGGGGGGGGAGGAGAGGGAGGACGCAAATAATTTTTATACTGTAAATTGAAATTATTATGTGAGTAATATATCCAAAATTCAGACTAAAAGATTTTATACTTTTCGAGCAAATCCATTTATTGTGGAATTGCGAAATTGTGTCATTTTGTATGGGAGGGGGTAGAAGGGGAAGCTAATCGTCTAATTTTGTTTGGCCTTACTAACAATTTTAAATAAATATTTTACGCACAATTTCAGCCCGCTAAATTTTATACGCACTGAGTAAATTGGCTTAGAGTAATTCAAGACAAGTACAGTTTGTATAAGAGGTGGTAGAAGGAGGAGGACGACACGCATAATTTCTATACGGTAGATTTATGTTATTATAAAAGTAATATATTCCAAATTCCAGGCCAATAGCTTTTATACCTTTCGAGCAAATACGTTTCTTGTCAAATTGCGCAATTGTGTCAGTTTTTATGGGAGGGGGTAGAAGGGGTATAGCGGTTGGGCCCATTCACAAAGTTCACCTTACTTTTATGTCAAAAACGACGTGTATGAAATTTGAGCTTTCTAGCTCAACGCGTTCTCAAGCTAGAGAGCGAACGGACGGACAGACGGACGGACATCCGGTTTTGACATTTTTGAGTGATAATATTAACTTCTATATCATTCATTTTTTTCTCCGAGCCTTACTTCTTAGCGTTACAAACTTTAGAGCAAACTTATAATACTCTCAGATTGCATCTAGAGTATAAAAATCCGTCTGTCTGTACGCCGTCCGCCGGTGTGTACGCTCAGCGCACATTAACTCCCAAACCATTCAAGATAGAAAGTTCATTTTTGGGGAGATTGCAGATAGTTGCGGATCTCAGGCGGATACTTATTTTGGGGGGTGTACGCGTTCAGGGGGAGCCGGGGGGACGCTTAAACCACGAATTCAAATATCTCAACCATGGTAACACCTAGGAATCTAAAACTCAACATACATATGGAAGCGTTTGTGGGACAATTTTTAAAAATAATTTAATTTTTTTATCCATTGGGGTGCGAAAAGAGGGGGCTAAGAACCAATTGTCAGCCGGATTTTTTTTTTTCAAATGACTATATCTACGAAAATACTTACCATAAAGAATTGATATTTTCAGACCATTAAGGTGGCATAAAGGTTCACTAGAATCAGTTTAGATAAAAGCTAATTATTGTAAGGAGGAGGGTCAGGGGGGGGGGGGCGGCAAAGAAAAAATCAATATCTCGCCTATTTATTAAGCTATATAATTGAATCTTAGAACCTATATTAAGCTATACTAGAGAAATACGAGAAAAATATAACATTTGCACAAAATAGTAGTGGGGAGAAATGGGGAGCATTTCAAAAATGATGCACTTTCCAAAATTTCAAACCGTTATAATTTAAAATTGAGTGCTGATATCTGCACTCAATTTTGAATTATAACGGTTTCAAATTTTGTCAAATTTTAAAACTACGTAGTTTTTAAATTTGGTGAAAAGTTTACGTCGGAAGGTGTAAGGGATGGGAGGTGGTAACCAAAAATGTCGAAAATTTTGAGTGATTTTTTAAGGACTCTGGTGAAAGATACAAAATTTAAATTTTCCATGTGGAAACATCTATTTGCTTTACATACAGAACAATCAATAAAAATTGCACAATTGTTATGCACCGACCCCCTTGGTCTACCGTGCACAAGGTGTTTCATGTGCAATGAAAAAACCACATAAACTGAAAATTTTTGAATGAAATTTAAAGGTAGAAACTTGAAAATTTACGAAATGCATTTAAAAAAAATTTTTAAAAGAATGAAATATTAACTGGTTGAATACCTTGAAAGCTTCTACTCTCTCCCATACAAAATTATTTTTTCGACCATTTTTAAAAAACTAATTATCACCTAATTAGTAAAAGCTATCAATTTAAAATTTTGCACAAAATCATATGAAAATAGTTGAAATCGAACTGCGTCAAAATTTTTGAGATCACTCTCGCCGTTCTACCCCCTCCCATACAAAAGTATGATTTCGACCAATTTCAATAAAACAACTGCTAACCAACAAATTAAAAGCTACGAACTTGAAATTTTGTACGAGTGTCTTAAAAGAATAAGAAAAAAAAATTGCGTCCCAAATTTTGCGATTCCCTTACCTCTTCTACCCCCTCCCATACAAAATTATTTTTTCGATCATGTGAATGTAAAATACACCGAATCCTATGAAAATTCTATGTAACTTCGTCTATGAAACTGACATTCTATACAGAGAATATTGGACGTAATTCAAGCAATCAATTAGAAAACTATTAACATCCACCCACTCTTACTATCACCCCTCACCCCTCCCCTCATAAAAATTCAAACTTGCATAAATAAACGAACGAAATATTGATTATATATACTAGAGCTTTTGAACGTTTCCGCAAAGTGTTAGATTGACAATTGCCCTGCCCAAGAACCCCCTTTTACTTAGTCTTCCCTAATCACTCTAATCTGCATATTGACTTTCCACACATACGCAACTTGTCCCAAGAATAATAAAGTTTCGCCCGACTTGTCGGCAGTTTATTTTGTATCTTATCATTATGGTACTTCCTTTGTTTTCGCCTGCAGGTCTTTTTCGCATATCGTCTAAGCTCGTCATATCTTTCCTTTTTGGCTCGTGTTGATCGTTCAGTAAAAATTTTGTAAGCCTCGTTCTTTCTATCTATTGCATCGCGGCATTCTTGGTCGAACCAATCATTATTTTTTCGGCATGCTTGATATCCGAACACCTCTTCTGTGAAGGATTTGATGCCGTCTCGTATTTTCATCAACACATACTCCACTGGTATATTTTGGATGATTTCATATATTGGTGCCAAGTGTTTATTACATGTAAGCCTGCGCCACCGTTTCGTCTTTAAGCTTCTCGACATTGAATTTGCGAGCTCGTTCCGCTTTCGAATATCCACGACAAGCTATTCGGCATCGACTGATCTGACTAGATAGTGATCAGAGTCACAATTCGCACCGCGGAGGGTTCGTACATCAAGTATGTTGGAAGCAGCTCTTTCCTCAATTAGAACGTGGTCTATTAGGTTGACAGTGTGTCCATCTGGTGATGCCCACGTTCGCTTGTGAATATCGCGATGTGGGAAGCACGTAGAACATACAATGATATTTTTGCTGCTTGTGAAATCAATAAGACGTTGGCCATTGTCATTGGTTATGTCATGGAGACTGTGACCTCCTGTTGTTCCTCTATGAGCTTCTTCATTTCCAACTTTTGCATTAAAATCCCCTAAGACAATTTTCAGGTCATTTGATAGCAGTGAGTCATCGGTTGTCTCTAGGGTGGCATAAAATTCGTCTTTAGTTGTATCGTCCTTGTTTTCTGTTGGTGCGTGGACGTTGATCAACCAAGTGTTGAAAAATTTTGCCTTTATTCGGATTGCACACAATCTTTCACTTACTGGTTTGAAACTCGTGACCTGCTGACTAAAATTTTTGTCAGCGACAAAAGCGACTCCAAACTCTCTGCTTCCCGACAAGTTTCCACTTGGATAGATTGTGTGTGATCTCAAGTCCATGATTTCGTTACCGAGCCATTTCGTTTTTTGGATGGCAGTTATGTTGATGTTGTGTTTTGCCACTTCTTCGAGGAACTCTTTCAGAGCGCCTGACTTAAAAAAGGATCGAACATTTCAAGATCCAATAGAGTAGTCCATTTTTCGTTTGCGGGGTTGTTGCCGTTTGGTCCATCCATTCCGAGGCTGTTCTTTAGGTTTGTGGACAGTTTTTTTTTATTTCGGTGAAGCGTTGTCGGCGTCTCGCCCAACTCCCGATTTGGAGGACCGGTCCTACGTATTTGTTACACCCCAGAAGAAAAAGGATGGGAGTTTCCAGCAAAATATGACATGCTGAAGTTGTCACAGCTATGCAGCGAGTTCAACTATGTCATACTTTTTGCCTATTACCTGAGACGCACTGGTGTTACTGACCATTCAGGTTAACTCCATACTCCCTCCTCCTTTCTCAACCGGGCTAGGGACCGTCTATGGCGGAGTTATACAAACTGCACAATTTCACTAAATCTAATACACAATTTTCTCAGTACCTATTAAATTTTTGAATCCTAAATTTTGTGTAAAACATTTTGATAGCGACTCTAGAGTGATGTGAAAAAATTAGTGCAATGTCGTCACCTCCCTCCCCCTCTAGCACTTTCCCTACAAAATTTCTGAAACTCAAAAATTTCTCTTTCACTTAGAGTATCGCACGATTGGGTGTAAAGCCCAATCGTGCGATACTCTAAGTGTCCTGTTATGTTTTTTCTCTGATTCCTATACCGATATAGATGTGCATAGCATTACAGGGTGGCCCCCTAAGTTATACTCGGTTACTTAAAAAAACCTCCTGAGATGATAATGATATTATCTCGCGAAATACCAGCGATGTTGACCATGAAACTCTTTTTTGTCTTCCGGTGTTACGGCATTATATGGTGTATAGCACTGTGGAGTCGTGATGTTTCTGAAATGGCCCTTAGTTTAATGACAAAAATCCTGTCTGAGATTGGTTCCCAGATGAAAAAACTAAAAAACACAAACAATAGCAACGACATTTTGAACCTTGCTACAGAAGAGTATTTCCGCTCAGGACTCTTTTTTCTCCTGATCAAGTCTGGCTGACCTTGCTAAACCCTAATAGAGTCAGGTTCATCGGCCATGTTCAATTACAATCCGTCTTCGAATGACAAAGATCTTTACCGTAACAATTAGTCCAATGAGAGTCCGTTTATTATTTTTCGGAAAAGCAGGACAGCTGTGAATTTTTTGTCAAATAATGAAGACAATATCTAATTTTAGTAAGGCTTAATTTATTACTCTAGAACCGTAAATTAGAAACTGCAATTTTAAAATAATTTACATAATAATGGTAGCTTTCTTATAAGAAAAATTCAATTATAAAACTAAACTTACTCATAAATAAAATTGCTTTTCACTCAATTTCAATTTAATTCTCCATATTTTGCTCCTTTTACTGGACTTCAACCCTTCTTATCAATTTATCCAGGCTGGTGTAAGAAAATTGATTAACCCTGTTAGCCTGTTATATACATTTGATCTGTACATCGATATAGCATATCCATCCTCTGTGTAAACCAATATGAGAGCATTATAAGTGCACTTGTGTTAAGTGCTGGAAAAGGACTCAAGTGTTAGTGTCCTATAAGTCACGCTATTAATGAACACTTTAGCTTACTCTTTCGGGTCAAATGAGTTTAGTAATCAACTTACATGTCGTATTTTCAACCCTTTGAGGACATGTGTCTGATGGATATGTCGAATACACTGCTAGATTGAGTTTGCTGATTGGGTTGTATCACCTCTTTCAAAGTTTCGACCTATGTAATTTACTATCCCATCCCTTTTCTTGAAACGACATAAAACCTTATTGACTAATTTCAAGTTCAAGTTCCAATATTACTAAAACTTTTCGACAGACGAATTCCAATTCACTCATTTTCACTACCTCATATATATAATAAAAAAAATAATAATAATAAAAAATCAATATGCTATACACTTTGGTGTCCTTAGTTCGGAAAATTAATCGCAAGTTGATGAACGAAAATTTAACTAGTGATGGAGTCATAGCTTTATCGATTTCTATTCAAATAGCTAAGCCTAATGTGAAAAAGTCATTTTAGTTAAAGCCAATGTCGAAATTTAATATCCAATCATTAACTTGAAATCGAATTGTTATTACTTTTTTTTCTCTTCGATGAACCTCTATTTACCTATAAGCCAGGTCTGGCAGATTAATAAGTACCCAAAGCACTTAATGGAATTTGGTTAAATTTTCGGAATGGAAAGAATATAAGTCAAGGGCGCAATTTACACGTAGAATTATTTTATAGTTATTCGAACGATCCGATTAATGAGGATATTATGAATATCACAAAACTGCTATGTTCTATATCACAACCAATTACAGGCGAAAAAAAAACATTAATCACCAATGGCTCGACAGTCCAAATCGGGCCTCTTTGCTTACTGCAGGTTTACGTAGAGTTTTTTTTCCGGTGATGCCTTGTTGGTGCCAAAACTCGATCTGAAGGGCCAGTTCTACTTATTTATTACACCTTGGCAGGAAAATGGTGGGTGTTTTCAGCTGAATATGTGTAATGGATGGGGAGCATGGCTGCTATATGCTTGTTGACTGGCACGGCTTAGTTCATTGGCAACCGGTGTGGATCTAGCCATCTCCTCTATTACACAAAATTTCGTGCAGCGTTTATTTATACGTGATCTGAGAAAGGGTGGAAGGAGGGAGAGGTGTTAGTTGTCTTAAGGACCAAATATGTTAGTGGCTAAAGGCCCAGAAAAGAATTTCTGAGATTCAGATTGTTCTAATAAAAAAAACTTTGTGTGGTGGTTCGGCGATCTTTGGGAGAGGATAAGGGATCTGAAGCTTAATACTGAAATTCTGGTGCGATTGTCGGATGGTTTCAGCTGAGCCCACTTTCTTAACTCCAGAATCCTCCACCGTCTTCTTTCGGGTATCTCTCTATTACTCTAACAAAAGTCCCCAAAAAGGAAAGAGAGGGTGCCGAGTTCAAATTCCGGGTTTCTTTTTGATCTCTATACTGTCGTCATTATAAGAAAAAAAAAATAAAACAAAAATGGAATAACAGTTTCTATCAATCGCCATTTAGTTAATATACAAATTTTCATTGTTGACGTTAATAAATTTAATTTGACGTAAATTTAATTTCACTATTTCTAAGCCCAGCTGCGTAGGACAAAGACAAATGCTATACATAAGCTCCCAAGGTTAAATGTCTTAGAAAGGTATTGTCAAGCAAGAAATTAGACGTATGCTTAAACTGTCTTGGCCAGGGTCATATGGTGGGGAATTGTTCTCACCCTCGGTGTAACGTGTGGAATGGGCCGCATCCCCAATTGTTACATCGGTGTGCATCTTCTGACATTCATTATTACTAGCAGGTCAAAACTATAACCACCCTACAGCCCACAAATTCAGATATTGAGGCAATAATGAGTTGTGTTTCATCCGGCATCGCATGATTAAGTCCGCAAATATTTGGATAAAAAATAATGTTGGTGAATTAATTCCTACTCGTGCCATCTTAGACTCTGCGTCAACATTCGATTTTGTTACCTATGGTTTGGCTAAAATATTGTTGCTCACAGATCGTCGCTTGAATCAGTCTACATATAAATTGAATCGCTGAAATTGGTTCGCGATCGAATTCTTTATTAATTACGAAGATCAAATCTTAATCTCTATCATTTAAAGCTGATCTGGAAGCGTGGGTACTTCCTGTGATTAGTGGAATGCAGCCAGATTGGAAAATGGATACAACAAATTGGAACATTCCGAAGGACGTTCACTTGGCTGATCCCGAATTTAACATGCCGAACAGAACACTTTGTGAAAACTTTTTCACTGTCATCGGAGAAATGACTCATTGTAAAATTACCCTTTATGGAAGACTCTAATCGTCTAGGAAACTCCTTCAAACTGAGATTCTTCATACTGGAAAACAAATTTAGCAACAATGCGGAGATAAAGGAAAAGTATATTCGGTTCATGTAACAACTTTAAACCATGAAACTCCAATGGGACCAACCACTTCCAATGGAACAATTAGATAAATGGAAGCGCTATCGTCAGGACTTGCATGACGTAGAAAATATTTAGTCACGCCGTTTTTCGTATTCGCTTAACTCCTCGATTTCCTATCAATTACACGGTATTGTGGACGCGTCTGGTAACAATTATGGTGGTCGGTGTCCTTCTAGACGTAGAATGAGCTTTTAATCACGTTAACATGATTGTCATACTTGAGACCTTGCGCCGCTATAGTTTGGGAGCTCTGCTGACTGCATGGTCTTCTTCGCTCATAAAAAATCGTAGCATGGATGGATGAAGAGGCAAGAAAAGGCTCTGTTCACAAAGGAATGCCAAAGGGTGGCACAATATCGCCTCTATTGTGGGTGCTAGTCGCGAATGAACTCCTTTCCATTTTAAATCGAACGGCTACCATACCATAGCATATGCAGACCATCTTGTCATCATGCTAACTGGTAAGTTTGAAGTTCTAGTGGACCTTATGAATTCCGCTTTACAACTTATATACAGTTGGGCACTAGATAAAGGACTTCCAGCAACCCTCTAAAACAGATCTGGTCCTCTTTTCCAGGAGAAGGTCCTCTCGAACCAAGTTAAATATTTAGGTCTTATTCTTAATAAAAAATTATTCTGGAAGGCCAACTTTTAAGGACGAGCAAAAAAGCTATCGTAGTTGATGTGGTGGCCAGCGGTGGTACTTAAAACCAACCTAGCACCTTACAGCTAATGCAATGGATGGCATCCCTGTGTATAACAGGGGATCTTAAAACTACATCAACTGCATCCCCGGAGGTAATTCTCTCTCCACCTTCAGTTGATATTTTTATAAGAAAAACAGCGGGCCTAGCTGCCATTAGATAAAAAACCTCTAATTCGTAGTCAGCATCACAAATTGGTCATATCCGTGGCTTCCGTGGCGTAGTGGGCAGCGTGCTTGCTTCTGAGTCAATAGGTCGTGGGTTCGATTCGCACTCCAATACGGATTTTATTCTAACCAGATTTTAAGGCAGGTAGCCAAACTGCTGATAACTTGTAACCGGTGTCTCGGTTGAAGTTCTGTGGATGCTTAGAAATTTCAATTGCTTCTCGTACTATTCGTTGATAATATTGATTCGCCCATCTTAGTATTATATTTCCTATACTTTTTCCAGAACCAAGAGGTAAAAGATTTAGTAATTGAAGCCTAACTGTGTGGGGTGGAAGGTTTCCAAAGTCTCTAGGATCATACAAGTCCCTAAGAGTAAAAAGATGGAATTCCTTCTGGATTGACTCTATTCTGTTGCTATATAACTGGAGGAAATGGTCCCAAATGGGACATACATATTCCAGAATAGGGCGGACAAGAGAACATAATAAAGATTTGGTGACCCATATATTCTTAAACTCTTTGACTCTTCTCTTAATGAACCCAAGACGTTTATTGGCATTTGAAATTATTCGATTATAGTAAGATTTGATTTATTGTCCAGTAGTAAGACGAGGTCCTCAATTTAATCAACATGGTGTAGTTCCACTCAATTTGATCAACACGGTGTAGTTCCACTTAGGATATAGTCATGGTGATATGAAGATAATTTACTTGAGAAGCTTATCACGTGGCATTTACTGACATTAAGCTCTAATTTGTTCTGACTGTACCAATGATCTAGCGCAATAAGCTTGGATTGCAGAAATGCGGCATCTGCGGACGAGGTTATGGCACGATATATTTTCAGATCATCAGCGTACATCACATGTGAAACATATTTCAATACTTCTGATAGATCTTAAGACCTAAATGATACGAGAAACAAATATAGCGCCTCGGATACGAACTGATTCTACGGTAACGACTTTTGGCATTCGAAAACGGACTATGACTGGCTTCTGGAACGTTCGAACATTGAATGACGGGGGAAGAGCTGGGGTTACTCGGTCCTTGCACCGCCAATCGGTGATCGACCGTGAAATGGAGCACTATAACATCCAAATCTTGGGCTTGAGCAAGGTCAGGTGGACAGGATCAGGAGAAGAGCGAACGCCTAGCGGAATTTCTATTCAGTACATTGGCCTGAAAGTGAAGCCAGAAATGGCGTGGCGTTCATCCTTACACCGAGAGCGAGAAATAGTCTCATTAGCTGGGAACCAATCTCGGATAGGATTATTGTCGTCAGGCTGAGGACCAGTGTCAGAAAAGTCACAATTCTGCAGTGCTACGCACCAACTAATACCGCAACATATGGTGAAAAGGAGGAGTTTTATAGCCAACTGAGTGCTACCTTCGAACGTGTTCCAAGAGATGATATTACCATGTTTTTAATTTCGTTATTATTGTACTTTTTTGTCTGCATATTTTTTTTGCAAATCGTGGAAGATCATTATATTTATCCCGTTTCGGTCGTGTAGGACGTTCTGTTAATATTTTGCAAGTTTGATTTTTTCGATCCAAGGCATTCGTTTGCGAACCAATCCTTTCTTTTGCACCGCTTTGTTGTCCTATCACCTCCTCTGAGAAGAATGTAATGTCGTCTTTGATGTTTTACCATATTTCTTCTTTTGGATTGCTGGTTTTGTTGATCAGCATTATCGCGAACTGCGTCTCCAAGGCTGATACATATTTCGCAACTATGGTCTCATCCTTGAGTTTTCCTCTGTCGAACTTTGGAACCGGTTGCATTCTTGAGTGTCCTCGGCTTACGGTTTGAAATCGGAAATTAGTCTTTACCAAATAGTGATCTGTGTCGCAATTAGCCCCTCGAAATGTACGCACGTCGAGAATGCAGGAGGCCGTCCTTTTCTCTCTTAGAACATGGTCTATTTGGTTGAATGTTCGTCCGTTGGTTGATATCCACGTACTCTTATGAATGTCACGATGCGGGAAGCATGTCGACCTTATAATCAAATTTTTGATGCTGGCGAAATCAGTCAGCCTTTGTTCTTTGCCCACTTTCGCGTTAAAGTCACCTAACACTATTTTGATATCGTTCGACGGAAGGGAGTCGAATGTTGATTCTAAGGTGCTGTAGAAATCGTCTTTAACTTCGTCATCTTTGTCTTCCGTTGGGGCGTGGACATTAATAAGCCAAACATTAAAGAAACTTGTTTTGATGCGGATTGCACACTATCGTTCATTGATGGGTTTGAAGTTGGTAACTTGGTGTTTAAACTTGTTGTCGACGATAAACGAAACTCCAAATTCCCAGCTTTCCCACTTTTGAAAATTGTGTGCGATCTAATGTCAGTAATCTCGCTACCTAACAATTTAGTTTCTTGGAGTGGCTCCCTGTCCCAGAGGCGCTCTCACTGCTCCTGCTCTGTACAGGGATCTTACGTTCTAAGATCCGAAGAAATAGTCCATTTTTCGTTTGCGTGGTCGTTGCCGTTGAATCAATCCAGTCCAAGACGGTGCTTCAGGTTCCGAAACATGTCTGGTTTTTTTTCCGAGGATGAGTTGTTGACACATCGTCCAACCCCTAACTTGGAGGGTCACATTATAGTGCTGGATGTTTTCTGTTTCATTAGCACTCGCGCCCAGCAGTTCAGCAAGTCAAGTCCGGATGGAAAAGACCAGTACCCGGTTGCTACCACGTGGAGTTATGATGAGCACAATTGATGTGTATATGATGGTTACAACACTGAGCGTCGCCTAATAACGCCGATCAGATGCCTACACTATCTATACCCATCCAACCACCAGCCCAAACTTGTTATCCTATTTTCTGCCACGATGTGCAGAGGCGACTTCGATGTTTGGGGTCGTTGTCTTCTTAGAGAATCCAATCATCGTTTTGGGGTCCATACAGCATCTCAGCAGACTTTAATAATCTCTTCTTGTATAAATTCATCATTCACATTTTTGGTTAAAGCAATCAACTTTCCGTATCCCTTTTCAGAGAATCATCCATAAACAGGCACCTTTGCTGGATGTTTGACGGTACTTTGCAACAATTTCTCACAGCTTTTTGTTCAAGCCTTCTTCCAGTGATTGAAGATACCAAAAGATGACTCATCGATAAATACTACGTTACTCCAATCGCGTTCCAAATTCTCCCGTGCAAAACTCAATCTTTTTTGTCCATATTTTTCTGTTAGAAGCGGTTTGGGGCTTGTGCTCCTGTTTTTGATGCCAGATTCTTCAAGCCTGCTTCTCATTGTATTTATGGATACCCGAACTCCTTTTTTAATTAGTTTTTTCTTCGATTGTCGCAGAGTCAATGTCGGGTTTTTCCTGAATAGCTGAGCGATTAATTTACCGTCCCTTTTTGATGCACCTCTTTTAACACCTCTACCTGCCTTATCATCGACATCACCATGCTTTTTATACCTCGTAATCTGCTTCCTTACAGATGAATCACTGGTTTTGGTATATTTTGCGCCCTGCCTCCACTCATTCTGGGTTCTGGTTCTAGGATGGGTAACCAGAAAAATAATTTCAAAACGTTTTTTATACAGATCACTCATTTCTTAACTTGTTATCTTTACAAAAGATCAAACTGTACTGACCAAATGAATCTAAAGAGAAATCGGCATTGGCATATCATACATAATTTTCCATAACACATAAATGTTTGATTTGAGCAGGTAGGAAGGTATTACTTGCGACACTTTCTTCTTGAACACATTGTATTTCAAATCATTACACGAATTTGTTTCTGTTAAATGAGTTTCCTGAAACAAAGAATATTTTTTTGTCTCTCCTGTAAATTTCAGATTAAGATAACAACATTTTTATGGAGGGTTCAATTGATACAATTTGCCATATGGACACACTAAACTACACTTCAACGGTTTACATTTATAGGAGCATACACTACGTTTACTAGCGAAGAAGATCGATGGGAAATCTACGAATGCGTGATAGCAGCCATGCGTTATTAGATGGATGGATCTTCTCTTATTCTTCAATGGCGTTACAGCCCAAACCGGGCTCTGAAGGTCAGGCGGCCACCTTCAGGTTCCTTAATATTTTTCATTATTTATTACGGAAGGTTGGTAAGCTCTTCGCATAACCCTCTATCTACGAATTTTTAATGTTCGTAGATTGAGGTAACTGTTATGTATGCCACTGCATACCGTTTTAGAGAATAAGAAATTGAATAAGCCACTGTGTTATCTGACACGGCACTTGACCTTCGGACCTAGATCAGTAATGACGTGAGAATAAAGATTGGATTTAAAAGTGAGCTCCGGTGTTTCCGTAATAATAATAAAACATTTTCAGAAATAAAGACGAACATTAAATTGGCGACGAGGATAATATGTATTAAAGTGAAATATAATTAAAATGAAATTAAAATAAAGTGAAATCGAAAACATTAGAAAAATAACTACGAACGGGATTTGCGATCATCGATCTATGTGCGCGCCCATTGTATTCGTGCATGGCTATCGGATTAAATTCAAAGCGCGCTACCTGCGTTTAAATTTTTTTGTACGGAAAGTAAAGGCTCCGGTAAGGAAAAGGGTCGGGCTGAAAATTTGTGCATTTAGTGATCACGACGGTGATTGCAAATTTGTGAGGTTAGATACATATTAAAAAAAAACTCGGTAAAATAACACGTGTATGAATATGCCGGACAATATGAAAGCCAACTCTTCCACACATAATGTTGGGAAATTAGAGAATTATGTGCTTGGCGATGATTTCAATCTTTACGTTAAAAGATTAAGAATATATTTTAAAGTGAACAATATTGTCGATATGGACAAACAACACGCGGTATTCATCACTTGCATTGGCAGTGATACTCATAAAATTCTGGACAAATTGATGAGTCCGGAAGATCCATGTGAGAAAACTTTTGAAGAACTTTTGAAGCAAAAAATCGGTGAGTCACTTACTGACTATAAAATTGAACTTTGTTCTCTAGCACAAACGTGTGAATTTGGAGACTTTTTAGACGATATGCTTTGTCTGATATTTGTATGCGGTATACAGAACTCGACAATTCGTTCGCATATTCTGAAAGAAGAAAAAGTTAATTTCCTGAAAGCCTATGAAATAGCAAGCAATATTTCTATGGTTGAGGAAGAGAATAAAAGAATGCAAACCTTAGATATAAATTCTATTCAAAACATTAATACAAAAATAAACGGGAATAATCGGTATCGTGTGCGATCAAATTCGCAAAGTCGTAATCGAAATTCAATAAAAAAACAAAATAATTACTGCCGACGATGTGGTGGTACACATGATACAAGGCAAAAGTGCCCAGCGGCTGAGCAAACGTGCTTTATCTGTAAGAAGAGAGGACACTTCGCAAATGTATGTCAAAGTCAACACCAACGTTTCAACAATATAAACTGGGTGCAGCAGGAATGCGTTGTCATGACAGTAAACAATCAACCACTAGAGATGGAGATTGACACAGGAGCCTGCAGCAGCGTCATAAGTTTCAATAAATTTCAAAAATTGTTTAAAAATATAAAACTAATACATTGTAATAAGTCTTTGCAGGTTATTACTGGTCAACAAGCTGTAAGAATTGCATTAGTAAATGTCAAAGGAGGAACCCAAGTTACGAATGAATGCGGTATTATGTTGGAACTCGTAGTTATTGAAGGTGACTGTTGCTTCAAACCATTGTTAGGAAGGACATGGTTAGATGTGTTGGTCCCCGGTTGGCGCGGAAGTATTAGCTCAGGTATCACGAAAAAACCCGTAAGTCTTCAAAACTCTATCACAGATGGGCCTTATGAAAATATAAGTAGAACGTTAGAATCTTCAAATGATCTCGAACAAGTTAAAATAAAATTCGAGAAAGTATTTAATAATAATCTAAAAGATCCAATAAAAAATTACAAAGCGGAAATTGTAATGAAACCAGACCATGTTCCAATTTTCCACAAAGCGTACACTCTTCCATTAAATACTCGTGAAAAGGTAGAACAAGAACTGGATACCTTAGTAAAAAACAATATAATTAAACCAATTCGATACAGTGCGTATGCAAGTCCAATTGTTGTAGTTCCAAAGGTGAATGGCTCAATTAGGCTATGTGTCGACTGCAAGGTCACTATTAACAGACAGATTCAAACTGACCACTATCCTCTTCCTAGAGTAGATGACATCTTTGCAAATATTGCTGGATGTTCTTGGTTTTGCATTCTTGATCTGAAAGGTGCATACGAGCAACTCGAATTAACTGAAAATTCAAAAAAATTCCTGACGATTAATACTCACAAAGGATTATTTCAGTTTCAGCGCTTATGTTTTGGAGTATCCAGCGCACCGAGTATTTTTCAATCAGTTATGGATCAAATACTGATTAAAATAAAAATGGTTTTGTGCTATCAAGACGATATATTGATAGGAGGATCAACGAAGAGTGTTTCGAAAACCTATTAGTAGTTTTGCAAAGACTTCAAGAGTTTAACGTACATGTGAATGTAGACAAATGTGTTTTTTTTTCACAGTCAGTTAACTACTTAGGTCATGTGATTTCACAAGATGGAATCAGCCCTCAACAAAACAAGTTAGATGCAATATTGAAAGCGCCTGTACCAAAGAACGTAACAGAACTGCAATCATTCTTAGGCTTGTTAAACTACTATCGAGGGCTTATACCAAATTTAAGTACTGAATTATCAGTTCTTTATTCATTAATTAAGAAAAACGTAAAATACGTTTGGACTGAGGAGTGTCAAAAATGTTTTGACCGCTGTAAAAATTTCCTACTGAAACATAATATATTAGAATTATTCGATTCGAATAAACCTTTGGTCCTGTAATGTGATGCATCACCATATGGGGTAGGTGCAGTTCTTTCACATATAGTTGATGGTTTTGAAAAACCAATTTGCTTTGCATCTTCTACTCTATCTCCTGCAGAACGTAATTATTCACAATTACATCGCGAAGCTTTAGCGATCATGTTTGGTGTAAAAAAATTTGACAAATATTTATTTGGACGTGAATTTATTATATATACAGATCACCAACCACTGCAAATGATTTTTAATCCCTCAAAAGGAACGCCTGCAGTTGCCGCAGCACGATTACATCACTGGTCCATTACTCTCTCTATGTATATGTACACAATTAAGTACAGAAAACCTTCGAAACAGGCTCATGCAGATGCCTTAAGTAGATTACCTTTGGATGTCGAAACCAAAGTTGAAGGATATTCAATTAATTCATTTAATTTTTCAGATGAATTACCCCTCACTAAATTAGAAATTCAAAAATATTCATCCCAAGACCCTTTCATTTCACAGCTTACCACTTATAGTATGAAAGGCTGGCCAAATTCAAATGACAAAATTTCAAATTATAATTACTATTGTAAACTAAAGAATTCTTTCTCTGTTGAAGATGATTGTTTAAATATTGGCAACAGAATAGTGGTACCGAAAGTTCTAAGACAAAAAGTTCTGAAAACTCTTCATGAAGGCCACATAGGTATTGTAAGGATGAAAATGCTTTGTAGACAGTATGTTTGGTGGAAGTCAATAAATGAAGATATAGAATCTTATTGCAACTGTTTGGCTTGTCAAAGCACTCAAAATGCACAAACGACTAAGGTCTATACTTGGAAAAAAACCAATTCTTTATTTGAAAGAATACATTTAGATTTTTTTGAATTCGGGAAAAAATAAGTTTCTCATTTTAGTGGATACATTCTCAAAATGGATAGAAATACACAATTTAAATTGTAGCACTACCGCAGATAGAGTCATAGATAGTTTAAGGAAAATCTTCTCTGTGTTCGGTTTTCCGAAAGAAGTTGTTTCGGACAATGGTCCACCATTCAATTCGTTCAGATTTATTAGGTTTTAAGAAATGCATGGAATACAAGTTTCAAAATCGGTTCCATATCATCCTCAATCTAATGGAGCTGCCGAACGTGGCGTACAATGTGCGAAAAGAGCACTTGAAAATTATCTAATCGACAAAAAATATTAAAAATTAACTATTCAAGAAAAAGTTGCCAACTTCTTAATTAAACAAAGGAATACCCCTTCAACCGTAACTGGGGTTTGTCCTGCAGAAATAATATTTAGACATAAGCTACAAATGTTATGAGACTTAATAAATAATAAGAGAAAAGTAAATTTTGATTTGAAAAACAATATCTATTATGAAAATAAAAACATTTATAAAAATACATTTCAAAAAATTAAAAGTAACAAGTTAAATTTTAGAAAAAATGAATACATGAATGATTCAGAAAATGTAAATTATGGAAGAATGAACAATTCTTACAAAAAGGGAGAGAAAGTATTATATAGAAATCATTTCAAGAATTATTTAAAATGGATTCCTGCTGTCATTTATGAAATCTTAAGTAATTGTCGTTATAAGATCCTATTTGCAGACAATAATTTAAGAATTGTTTACTCATCCCAAATAAGAAAATCTCAATTAAAAGACGATTATCATCCAATTGCTAAACATAATGATGTAAAAGAAAATATTGTAAAAATGGAGAAAAGTATTCTTGATAAAGTTATAGACGCTAGTGATTCCGATGTTAGTATTCAAGAATTCAAAACTCCCTTGCTAGTTATCGATGAATCTTCAAGCAGTAGTCCTCAATCAAATTCGGGTGAACCTAAGGACGCTACTATCGATACTCATGTTCGACGATATCCTTCAAGAACTCGACGAAGATATAAAAAATTATAAATAAATACAATAAGTCTGTAATAAGTAAAGTTGATTAAATAACTTAGCTTAAAGTAAAAGGGGGAGAGGTGTTATGTATGCCACTGCATACCGTTTTAGGGAATAAGAAATTGAATAAGCCACTGTGTTATCTGACACGGCACTTGACCTTCGGACGTAGACCAGTAATGACGTGAGAATAACGATTGGATTTAAAAGTGAGCTCCGGTGTTTCCGTAATAATAATAAAACATTTTCAGAAATAAAGACGAACATTAAAGTAACCAAACTCCGCCATAGATGGTCCCAAGCCCGAGTTGAGAAAGGAGGAGGGTACATGGAGTTAACCTGAATGGCCAGTAACACCAGTGCGTCTCAGGAAGTAGGCAAAAAGTATGACATAGTGGGACTTGCAGCATAGTTGTGAGAACTCCAGCATGTCATATTTAGCTCAAAACTCCCACCCTTTTTCTACTAGGGTGTAATAAATAAGTAGGACCGGTCCTCCAGGGGGTTCGGCGAGGCGCCGACAACGCATCACCGGAAAAAGAACACTGTCCAGAAACCTGAAGAACAGCCTCGGAAAGGATGGACTCAACGGCAACGACCCCGCAAACGAAAAATGGACTACTCTATTGGATCTTGGAATGTTCGATCCTTATTTTGGACAGGAGCTCTGAAAGAGTTTCTCGAAGAAGTGGCAAAACACAACATCAACATAACTGCCATCCAAGAAACGAAATGGCTCGGTAGCGAAATCATGGACATGAGATCACACACAATCTATCCAAGTGGAAAATTGTCGGGAAGCAGAGAGTTTGGAGTCGCTTTTGTCGTTGACAAAAAATTTAAACAGCAGGTCACGAGCTTTAAACCAATAAGTGAAAGATTGTGTGCAATCCGAATAAAGACTAAATTTTTCAACACTTGGTTGATCAACGTTCACCCACCAACAGAAGATGTAACTAAAGACGAATTTTATGCCACCCTAGAGACAACATATGACTCACTGCCCTCGAATGACCTAAAAATTGTCTTAGGGGATTTTAATGCAAAAGTCGGAAAGGAGGAGGCTCATAGAGGAACAACAGGAGGGCACAGTCTCCATGACATAACCAACGACAATGGCCAACGTCTTATTGATTTCGCAAGCAGCAAAAATATCATAGTAAGCTCTACGTGCTTCCCACATCGCGATATTCACAAACGAACGTGGGCAACGTGGAAAAAGTAATGATTGGTTCGACCAAGAATGTCGCGACGCAATAGATAGAAAGAACGAAGCTTACAAAATTTTTACTGAACGACCAACACGAGCCAAAAAAGAAAGATATGACGAGCTTAGGCGATATGCGAAAAAGACCTACAGACGAAAACAAAGGAAGTACCATAATGACAAGATACAAAAAATGAACGACGACATGAGAAAAAATAATACGCGGGACGCATACGCCATAGTAAAAGACTTGAAAAAGGGATATAAACCAAAAACCAGTCTCTGCAAAGACGCAGAGGGCAATATCATCAGCGACACAGAAGAAATCAAAAGGATATGGGCTTCATACTTCGAACATCTTTTGAATCCCATCCCAGTAGCACCGATAACGACAGACAACATTTCAATTCAAGCCTCAACTGACGATGATGAACCATCATCGACACCACCCACGCTTCCTGAAATCAAAGCAGCCCTATGTGATCAACAACGAAACAAAGCGCCGGGAATTGTACCAGTTGAACTTCTGAAAAACGGTAGAAACTGTGTCGCTGAAATACTGCACAGCATGATATGCAAAATTTGGACAGAGGAAATCATACCCGACGACTGGCGAAAAAGCATTATATGTCCAATTTACAAGAAAGGAGACAAACTCTGCTGTGAGAACTACAGAGGTATATCATTGTTGTGTACGTCCTATAAAATACTGACAAAAATAATTGAACGTCGTCTTAAGCCCTATACTAATCAAATAATTGGCGAATACCAAGGCGGATTCAGAACCGGACGATCTACAACAGACCAGATATTCTCGGTGAAACAGGTGCTTGAGAAATGCTGGGAATATAACACAGACGTGCACCAAATATTCGTAGATTTTAAACAAACATACGACAGTATCGACAGGAGCGTACTGTACCAAATCATGCTTGACTTTGGAATTCCTCCAAAACTAGTCCGACTAACAAGACTCACAATGACGAACACTGAATCCCAAGTGAGAATACAAACCGATTCCACAACCAGCCTTCCAACGGAATGTGGTTTAAAGCAGGGAGATGGCCTAGCTTCTATGCTTTTCAACTTGGCACTAGAGTATGTCGTCCGAAAAATCCCAGTCGACACCAACGGGACACTACTATTCAAGTCCACCCAACTAGTAGCATACGCTGACGACATTAACATTCTAGCAAGATCCTTCCCTAGTGCTAAGGAGGTATTTGTCAATCTTGACTCCGCCGCAAAAGAAGTCGGGTTGCGCATTAATGAAAGCAAAACAAAAGTAATGACGCAAACAAGAAGGAGAACGCCAATCAGACAAAACATAACAATTGCGGAATATAATTTGGAGAGTGTGGACAACTTCATATATCTTGGGGCTAATCTAGCAAAGGACGGTAATAAAACAGACGAAATCAAACGACGGATAATACTAGCAAATAAGACGTATTATTCGGTATTTCCAATAATGAAATCCAAGAAAGTGCACAGAAACAATAAGCTGCGGATTTATAAAACTATTATACGACCTGTGCTCTGTTATGGCAGCGAGACGTGGACATTAACGCGAACTTCCGAAAAAGCAGTTAACGCATTCGAAAGAAAGATCCTCCGAAGAATTTTGGGACCTGTGAAGGAAGGAACGGAATGGCGAATAAGATACAACCATGAGTTGTATCAACTCTACGACGAGCCAGAAGCTTCAACGTTCATCAAGTTACGTAAACTGCAGTGGGCTGGCCATGTAGAGCGAATGGACGACAGAAGAATCCCCAAACGTGCTCTTAAAGGCAAAGCGAGTGGTAACCGGCCAGTAGGCAAACCACGCAAGCGATGGGAAGACTCGGTTGATGAAGACAGCAAAGCCATTCTAAAAATTAGCAGCTGGAGGATGCGGTCTTTGGATCGAGACGATTGGAGGCGACGACTTCAGGAAGCCAGGGCCTGATTTGGGCTGTCGCGCCATTGATGATGATTAAAGTAACCAAGGTATATCCATGCAAGCAAAGTGCTTGAATTACACGTCGACCGGGATTTGAATTCACGACCTTCGCGCTGTAGACCAACACGCTACCACGCTAAGTAATTAGATGGATAACTATTTTGAAAATCGTGAATGATATCCATCTCTGAGTAAGGTGTTACAAAAAGTAGCTAATCAGAATGGTTTAGAGCGCAAGTAGTGATTACTGAATTGATGTAGTAATCATTACCTTTATCAGGTTGCGAGCGGGATAGCAGCGTATCCCACATTGGAGTTTTATTATACGAGCGAGTTATCGTTAACTTTAGACAGCGATGCAATTTTTTAAGTGAAACATGAGAATTCCTTATAATCAAAAATATTCTTCTTCAATAAAAGCGACCCCACAACTTTTTTCTTTTCTTAGTCATCCCATCTTCCTATTTTAAACACGAATTTCGTAAAGTATTTAATTTCTATTTTATTACACAAATCTAAAGTAAATAGTGCTTCATAAAAATAGCTATTCGAATTTAGAAAAAAAATCTATTCCAACAAAATGACCTACCACATGAATTTAATCTCAAAAGATAAACTATGAATTTCCAATCATAAATTCTAAAAATAAACTTCATAAATCTAGAAATGACATCGACAAGTGAGTGTAGCAAAGAATTTTATTTAAGTAGAAAGAAAACATTTTTTCTTCTTTTTCATATTTCCACAAACGAGAACTTTTCTTTAAAATGTCAACAGGTGTTTGGCCATTTGCCAATGCGAAGTAACCCCAGAAACTTTCGAATGAAATTTTCGCTTCCTTGAGAGTCATATAAATTTACACATTGCCACCAGATTATGTGCCATTGATTCGACATCCCGAGGGGATGAGGCTATTATTTGGCACTAACGATACACAAGAGGCTGACCAATTGCCTCCATGTCGGACATAATTTTTGAAATGCGTTTTGAACGTTCATTGTACGAAAAGAGATGAAGATTATTTTGAAAATTATTATGACGGTCTTTATACATTTCGACTATTCAAAAATTAATTAAAGAAAAATTATGCAATTTTAGCGTCGCAATTTTAATGAGTTAAGTTTTCTTTTGAGCGTACTTAATGTATGAGCCAAAAGTTGTGTCTTGAATTTTCTCATTTTTATATATACTCGTAATAAAACAAAACACTGTACGTATTGCTTCAAGGTGGTTTTCAGCTTGGAATGAAATTGGATTTTCTGCCAGTTCATGATAGGAAATGAAATTAATTATACGAGTAATCTATGAGTTGTAACTAATTATTATGATTATTGTTAGGTAGTTTTTGTTGTGTATTTTTTGGAAGAAAATGTGAAGTAAGATTCTCTTCCAATTTGTCATTGAGATTAATATTAATTTATTATTATGAAAGTATCAGAATCATTACTTATTTATAACTTTATTATTTTAATAATAAAGTATTGTAATCGACTTGGAAAAAAAAATTTGCTACTCTGAATTATTGTTTTTTCGCGTTTCATGACTAAAATAGTCTAAAAATGTAAAAAAAAAAATCTGTCTGCCTGTACGCCATCCACCGATGTGTACGCTCAACGCATATTGACTCCCAAATCCTCCAAAATAGAAAGTTCATTTTTGGGGGGTATACGGGTTCATGGGGAGGCGGGAGGAGGGGTTTGTGGGACAAACTTTAAAAATAATTTAATTTTCTTATCGATTGGGTCCAAAAAGGGGGGAGAGGGGTCTAAAAACAAATTGCCCGCCGAATTTTTTTTTTCAAATGATTATATCTTCGAAATCCCTTACCATAAAAAATTTATATTTTGGGATCATTAAGATGGTATACAGATCCACTAGAATTAGCTTAGAGGGAGGTTAATTATTGGAAAGGGAGGGTCAGGAGGTGCAAGGAAAAACACTTAAAAATCAATTTCTCGGCTATTTCTTAAGCTATGTCATTGAAAATCGGAATGTATATTAAGCTATACTAGCGAAGTACGAGAAAAACAAAATATTTGAACATAATAGTAGTGGGGGGAAATGGAGAGCAGTTAAAAAATGGTGCAATTTAAAAAATTTCAAACCATTATATCTCCAAACTGAGTGTAGATATCAAATTGAAATTTTGTCAAATTGTAGAACTATATAGTTAATTTTGGTCAAAATTTTACGTCGGGAGGTGGTAAGTAAAATGTCGAAAATTATGAGTGATTTTTTAGAGCTCTGGTGAAAGATCAAAAAAATCAAATCAAATTCCTGTTAAGACCCCCTACAGGGGCATAGGACAGAAATAACTCTCTTCCACAAGGCGCGATTCTAAGCATTAGCCATAAGCTGTTACTTGTTTATTCCTCTGGCCTCCTGCTTAACTTCTCGCTTCCATGTGTTACATGGTCGACCAACCCGACGTCTTCCTTGAGGATTATAATCCAGAGCCTGTTTGGCGATGTTTCGCTCTGGTTCCCTCAAAGTATGACCAATCCACTGCCACTTCCACCTTTGAATCTCAATACCTATTTTAGTCTGGCCAGTTGTACTCCAAAGTTTGTAGTTGGAGATCACTTCTGGCCAGAATATTTCTAAAATGCGTCGGAGGCATTGGTTCACGAAAATCTGTAGTTTCTTGGTAAGTCGAACGGTCACTTTCCACGTAGTACAACCAAATAACAACACACGCGTCAAAAACTCGCAGCTTCGTGCGAAGGGAGATCTCTCTTAACCTCCAGAAAGGAAAAAGTATACCGAAGGCCTGACGAGCTTTATTTAGACGAGCCTCAACATCTTTTTCGGCTCCGCCGTCCATGCTGATAATGCTTCCAAGATAGCAAAAATTTTGCACCTCCTCCACATCCTGTCTGCTAAGAACAATCGGTGTGCTTGCGTTCAAACCCATGTGCATGTACTTGGTTTTATGCACATTAGTTTTCAGTCCCGTCTCTTTGCATTTAGAATGCAACGAGCGAACATTTGACTCTAAGTCCGAACGGTTATGTGCAAGCAAACAAACTTCATCAGCATAATCAAGGTGAGTTAAGATGTTAAATATTCTCCATTGAAGATTACCTTCCCCACTTTCCAGTGCAGCTTTCAAGATGTCATTTATTGCCATCACAAACAGAACTGGTGATAATATGCAGCATTCTCTGACACCCGTTCGCACAGGGAAGCTCTCGGACAGCTCTCATCTATGCAAGACGCGACACCTTGCATCTTCGTAGGATTCTCTAATCATAGGTATGACCTTATCTGGAATACCTCTCCTGCGCAAAACATTCCATATATAACCTTGCTTAACGCTGTCGAAAGCCTTCTCGAAGTCCACAAAGATGAGATGTAGTGGCGAACCCATTTCGGCTGACTGATCTAATATTATCCGTAGAGTATTCGTGTAGTCGGTACAAGACGACCCTTTACGGAATCCAGCTTGGTAAACTTCGAGAGTGCTCTCGACAACATCACTAATCCTATTGAGAATTACCTTAGTCAAAATTTTTGATACGGCAGTAAGTAGACATATACCACGCCAATTGCCACAATCCCGAAGGTCGCCCTTCTTCGAAATTTTCACAATGACGCCCTCCTTTCAGTTACCTCAGTAAAGAGTGGGAGGAGTATATTGGCTGTTATTTCCGGGTCCGCTTTGAGGAGTTCGGTTGGTAGTCCGTCTATACCTGGAGCTTTCCTTCCCGCCATTGACCGAATGGCGGAAACTATCTCTTCCTTATCGGGGGGATCGTCCCTAATAGCGGATTGTTGCTCTTGGATGTTTGGTAGTTGTTCTGCTTCTGGAATATCTTCCTCAGACAAGATGTTTAAAATATCAGAGAAGTATTCCTTTCACTGCCGCTACTGGTGTTTACTCATATTAAAGAGAGTTCCGTTGAAATCTCTCACCAGGTGGTTCGCGGTGAAATTTCTGTTCGTCAACTGTTTCATGATTTTGGATAGTGAACCCATATCCCCAAGGTAAGCCGCAGGTTCTGCCTTGTTTGCCACATCTTCAATGACCTTTCTCTTATCGAGTCTAACAGCCTTTATAAGCCGTATTTAAGCATCGTGGTAGTTCTGCCTCAGGTCGGGTGTTCGTTGGTTGACATCGGGTTGAGAGACGATTGCCAATTTGGCTTTTTTTCCGATTGCCAACCTTGCTCCATGTGTTTTGCGACATCCAGGATTTCTCACCGCTATGCACATATCCCACAGATTCTTCAGCACTAGTTAGAAAAGTGTTTCTGGTTGCATCCCAATTGGAGTCCAGTGTGCGCATTTCATATTCACCCAATGTGGATGACTTTTTGCGTAGAATAGTGGTGTATTCGCGTTTTTTGTTGCGATCTCTGAGTTTATCCACATTAAGCTTGCGCTTCATTTGAAAAATTTGTGGTCGTCTGATAGCTGTTGTACACAATCTCAAGCAGGCAACCATCAAGTGGTGATCGCTCCCCACGTCAGCTCCACGTTTCGCTCGCACATTGAGGCGACATTTTCTCCATTGGCGACTTATAGGCAAATAGTCGATCTGGTTCTAAGTAACACCATCAGGGGGAACCCAAGATGTTTTATGACGACTCTTGTGTGGAAAAAGGGTCCCTCCGATGACCATTTGCCGAGTACTACAAAACTCCACAAATAATTCGCCGTTTTCGGGTCTCTTAATCCAAGGTCGTGACGCGTCGACCCAAGGGTCACCATGCCTCCCCATGACGTGTTCTAGTTCAGTGTTATCTGATCCAACCTGAGCATTCGTATCTCCTGAGATGATAATAATATCACCTCTTGGAACACGTTCGAAGGTAGCACTCAGTTGGCTATAAAACTCCTCTTTGTCACCAGATGTTGCGGTATTAGTTGGTGCGTAGCACTGCAGAATTTTTACGTTTCTGACACTAGTCCTGAGCCTGACGACGATAATCCTATCCGAGATTGGTTCCCAGCTGACGAGACTGTCTCTCGCTCTCGGTGTAAGGACGAACGCCACACCATTTTTGGCTTCACTTTCAGGGCCAATGTACAGAATAGTGTTTCCACTAGATGTTCGTTCTTCTCCTGATCCTGTCCACATGACCTCGCCCAAGCCCAAGATTTGGATGTTATAGTGCTCCATTTCACGGTCCGTCACTGATTGGCGGTGTAAGGACCGAGTAACCCCAGCTCTTCCCCCGTCATTCAATGTTCGAACGTTCCAGAAACCAATCATAGTCCGTTTTCGAATGCCAATTTTTGCCCGCAAGGGGGTAGTTGTAGGATGAGGTTTTACCAATTCGTGCAACTATCTTTGGAGACTAGCGACTCCATGAACCTGAGCTAACTATCCCCTTTGGGATAAGATTTCACCCACAGCCAGTCCTGCTTGCCCTAAAAATGGCAAATGGACACTCACTGGATCATGGGCTTATCACCCGTGATCTTAAGACCTAACTGATACGAGAAACGGATACAGCGGATACGGACTGATTCAACGGTAACGACTTTTGGCCGGTGAAAGATACAGATTTTAAATTTTCCATCTGAATACATCTAAAAGAAGATCGATTATTGTACATACCGAAAAAATAATGAGAATTCCGCAATTTTTCTGCTCCGACCCGCCTGGTTTAACGTGCAATGTTATTTCCAGTGCAATGAAAAAAACGCTTAACTGAAAATTTTTGAATGAAATTTTAAGGTAGAAACTTAAAAATTTGCGAAATGCATTTAAAAAAAAATTCTAAATGAATGAAATATTAATTGGTCGAACACCTTTAAAACGTATACCCCTTCTCATACAAAATTATTTTTTCGACTATTTTTAAGAAACCTGATAGCTGGTTTCTAACTATTAAAAGCTATCAATTTGAAATTTTCCACAAGAACTTTTAAAAATAATTTAAACGAAACTTTGTCTACCCCCTTCCATACATTATTTAGACCAATTTCAATAAATCAACTACTAACCAACAAATTAAAAGCTATGAACTTGTAATTTGGTACGAGTACCTCAAAAGACAATTTACATAAAACTGCTTCACAAATTTTGCATTTTCCTTCCCTCCTCTAGCCCCTCCCATACAAATGATTGGTTTCGTGAATGCACACCGAATTTTATGAAAGTTCTAAGCAACTTCACCTATGAAACTGACATTCTATACAAAAAATATTGGACGTAATTGAAGCAATTAATTAAAAAATGATTGACATAAGCCACCTCCTCTCCCCTCATAAGAACCCAAACTTGCATAAACGAATGAAATATTGATTACGTGTACTGGAGCTATTGATTGTGTTCACAATTAAATGTTAAATTGACAGTAGCCCTGCCCTAAAGGGGGTTTCACTTGTGAAAGGACGTATTAACTTTCCATGCATCCTCAACTTGCCCCAAAAATAATAAAGTTGCGCTCGACTTGTTAGCAATTTATTTTTAAATTATATTCAAATTGGTTGATGAATTTTGCATTAAGATAAATAATAGTGAAACTGATATTCAGATTCAGATTGTCTTTATTGAGGCTTTACATTCGATTTGTAATAATTAACATAGATTCGATTATAAAATTCACTAAGATGTTGACTATATTCTTAGTTCTAACATTTATTTCTGTAGAAATTTTTCAGACAATTAAACAATCACAATGTTGAAATAAAAGATTGCCGGGTTCTACACTGTTACGTTTATTATTGAGACTTTTATCGAACAGTTTGATGAAGGTCTCAGCAGCGACCGAAACGTCATGAATAAAAAAGTGTAACAGTGTAGAGTCCGGTAATCTTTTCTTTCAATTCGAAATGCACTCTGAAAACATTCACCAAACCCATTAATCCCAATGATCTTATAGTTTCATGTTCGTGCTTATAATTATTATTCACTTGCTCTCGGTACTTATAACACTTGGACATCTTAAAATTGATATTGATATTAATTTAATATTACTAACAAAACTAAACTAACTTTTACTAATATTTTGGAGTAGAAGAAAAGGGACCCGTTAACTGCCAAGATCGTTAGAAGTATCGATTTGTTTTTGCGAGATTAGTCTAAGTAATCGCACTACATCTACATGTGTTATGGAAATATTTAAAAGAAAAATTTGAAGAAACTAGGTATTTGCACTGAAAACTGATAATAAACAAATTTATGAAAAAGTTTTCATTCGAGATTCAGGAACGGATGTCATAAGGTGGTTCATAAGTTACCCTTGCTACACTTCTTGTTTTGAGCCCGAATCAAAATTTAATTTATAGTAATTACAATTGGATGTCTGTAATAGCCATCTTGAATCATTGTTCCATATTCCTGTTGGAAGTACGCAAAAATTTTACTGAAGGGGGTCCAAACTCGGCTGTATATGTCTCTGAGTAAATAGTTAGGGTGAGCCTCTAATCTATTGATAGTAAATTTTGTAAGCTGAATTATATATTGCATTTTGCGCTGGACTTGAGTACCTTGGTACCATTGTAGAGCGACCTATTGGAATAATATATCTTATCCGGCTTGCGGTATTTAGAGATTGGGGGTTGGTAAGGATAGGTATCTGATTGGCATTATTAGGCGACGTCCTGTGTTGTATACCTTCTCAAGGATACATAAGGCAACATTTTAATTGATGCGGAAGATATAAAGCAAAGTTGGGCGCATTACTTTGAACACCTCCTTAATTCGAGCTCATCTGAAATGCAGAAGCAGACATAATATCAGGTACAATTGAAGTATCAGCCGATAAACGATTCTTTCTGAGTCTTCCCACACTCGATGAAGTAAAAACAGCCTTGAAAAACAATCCAAACAGCAAAGTGGCGAGCACTTATCATCTAATTCCAGCTGAGCATTTGAAAGCCAGCGACATCTACACAGCATATTTCCTACACAGAATAGCCACGGATAAGTGGACGCAGGAAACACATCCTAAAGATTGGCGCAGGAGCATCATATGTCTAATTTATAAAAAAAAGCTGATACACTCTGCTGAGAAAACTACCGAGGAATATTTTTGTTGTGTACATTTTACGACATCTTAACGAAAATTCTGGAAAAGAGAATTAAGCCCTATGCTGACAAAGTAATTGGTGAATTCCAAGGTGGGCTTAGAACTGGGCGATCGACCATGGAACAGATATTCTCAGTTGAACAGATGATGAAGATGTACTAGGTGTATAATATTGATGTGCACCAGATATTTATTGAATTCTAGCAGACATACAACAATATCGACAAGAGCGTACTATATGAAATCATGTTGGAGTTTGGAGGTCCATCAAAACTGATTCGGCTTACAAGAATGACTATGCCAGAGTCTTTGTTACAAGTGAGATTAAAGAATGTACTGACTTCTTGCCTTAGAACTGACAAGAGACTTGAACAAGATGAAGGTCTGACACCAATGCTTTTCAATCGATAACAACTTTTGTATGAGAGGGGATAGAAGTTTCGAACATTTATATTCTTAAACTTTTAAGCATTTTTAATGAATTTCATAAATATTCAAGCTTGTAGCTGGATCCAAATTTTTGAGATTTTGTGCTTTTTCTTTTGAATACACGTGAAATATCTCGTGCGAGCTAGAGCCCCCCTTCCGTACATAACAGTTCTGGTTCGAATTATTATTTATTCTTTATGTATTACAAACAGATGTATCCACCTGCCAAATTTAAACTTTATATCTTTTACTATAGCCCTAAATAAAATAAGTTAAAAATTTCGATATTTTTGCCCACTTCTCATACATATAGGATCTAGAGCAGGCCTTCTTAAACTATGGGTCGCGACCCTAAATGGGGTCGCGTAGCAAATTCTGAGGTTGCGAGAGATTTTAATGTCAAATATTTAAATACACGATTTTATAACATCTAGATGTGTATTTGTGCAGAGTCACACTCACACACCCGCACACAAACAAATGTTGGAATGCGCCCGCACACGTGCAGCGAGACAATGATTCAATAACACTGACTGTAATGTGTACTAGTGTAGTATTGACGCTCTTCTAGTGTAGTCAATTGTCAGTGTTCCACCGTAACGAGATTTTAGTTTTTTTTTATTTATTCGGTTATTAATTAATCAATTATTATATGCAATATGTTATTTTTATATATTTATTGGATTTTAGGATCAAAATAATTTTTGGCCGTGGATAAATGGCTGAACTTAACTAAGAATGGTAATGATGATAATGCTACTAACTCTCCTCAGGCAGGACAAAGTAATGAAAAACAGGCATCTAATGTGCGAAAAAGAAAATATGATGAGTCTTTTCTTCAATTTGGCTTTACATTTCAAAATTGTAAGGGTAATGAACAACCTCTTTGTTTGATCTGCAATGAATTATTGGCTCTGAGGAGTATGAAACCATCAAAATTAAAAAGACATTTTGAATCAAAACATGTTTCGTATGTCGATAAACCAAAAGAATATTTTGAAATAGTGTATAAATCTTTAAATATAGAAAAACTTATTACCGTTAATGTAAACTATTTACTAGCGTCATATGAAGTTTCATACTGTATTGCTAAAAATAAAAAGCCGTTCATCATTGGAGAAGATCTTGTATTACCTGCAGCTATTAAAATGGTAGAAATACTACATAGAAGTAAATATGGCGATGATATTCGAAAAATTCCTTTGTCGAACGACACTGTCTCGAATAGAATTTCTGATATTAACAAGGACCAATTAATGCAACTTATTATAAGAATTAAAGAAAGCCCAAAATTTTCAATTCAGTTGGACGAAACAACTGATATTACTAACTTGGCTCAGTTGTTAATATATGTCAGGTACGTTTATAAAGAAAGCGTGGAGGAAGAATTGTTATTTTGTCGTCCTATGAAAGACCATACTACAGGGAAAGACATATATTGTAAAGTTGACGAATTTTTAAAAACTGAAGGTTTAGAATGGAAAAATTGCTGTGGAATATGCACAGATGGTGCAAGAGCGATGACGGACAAAAATATTGGTTTTTAATAATTTTTTGAAGCTGCCCATTATGATCATATAACTTTTACTCACTGCCTTACTCACCGAGAGGCCCTTGCAGTAAAAAAATTAGCACCAGAATTGAACAATGTGCTTCAGGATGCTGTTAAGATTATAAATTTTATTAAGAGCCATGCCCTTAACAGCCGCTTATTTTCAAATCTCTGTAAGGATATGGATTCCAACTACACAGCATTATTATTATATGCAGAAGTAAGATGGTTGTCAGGAGGTCAAAGTTTAAGAAGATTATTGTTATTAAAGGACGAAATCGAAATATTTTGAACCGAACGAAAATGTGAACTTGCTGCTTTTTTTCAAAATGACTTATGGCTATCCAAGCTGTGCTACTTTTCAGATATCTTTCCGAAATTAAACGATCTCAACTTGTCTCTTCAAGGAAAAAATTGCGATATATTTACTTCGAATGATAAAACTGAAAGTTTTATTAAAAAGATCAACATTTGGAAAAGTAGGATAGAAAAAAATTCGTTCGAGATTTTTTCCAGTGTCGACAATTTTATAATCGAGAAAAATCATTATAGAACTTTTTTCCCAAAAATCAGGAGGAAAGCGAGAGTGATATTTATACCAAAGGCAGGGAACCGTCCCAGGGAACAGCCAAAGTCATATTGCCCTATAAGTCTAACCTCCTTCTTTGTCAAAACGATGGAGAAATTAGTGGATATCCACATAAGAACGGGACCTAACAAGGTCTGTCTTAATAACAACCAACATGCCTACCAAAAAGGCAAATCAACAGAGTCAACCCTTCATGATTTGGTAAGACAAATCGAAAAGGCAATAGACTATGAAGAAAGTGCACATTGTGCATTCCTAGATATAGAAGGAGCATTAGACAATACTCCCCATGAAGCCATAATAGCGGCAGCTAGGAAAAAGGATCTGGAAACGGCCACGATAAAATGGATACACGCCATGCTGAAAAGCCGAATGACAACCACGGATCTAGGTGATAGTACAGTGACTGCACAGACCTATAGAGGATGTCCTCAAGGTGGGGTACTATCCCCACTACTTTGGTCAATTGTAGTAGATGAGCTCCTGGACCGTCTAACAGACCAGGGATACGAGGTAATAGGATATGCTGATGACCTTGTCATTATCATTAGAGGCAAATATGATTCTATAATATCGGAAAGAATACAATCAGCCTTAGAGGTGATAATGAACTGATGTAAGTCTAAGAACTTGAACATTAACCCAAGTAAGACTGAGATAGTACCATTCACAAATAGAAGAATAAACCACATTGTACCTCCTGCAATGAACAATAATACCCTTTTCAGATGAGGTAAAATATCTAGGTGTTATACTGGATAGCAAACTCAACTGGAACAAACATATAGAATGGACGCATGCCAAAGCACTAAAGGCATTTTGGGCCTGTAAAAGCTTATTTGGCAGAAAATGGGGATTAAAGCCCAAAATGATTTACTGGGGCTACAGAACAATCATTCTCCCATTAGTCACATACGGATCAACGATATGGTGGACTTAAATATTACAAAGGAAAGTACAACTTACGCTACAAAAAATCCAAAGGCTAGCTTGCCTTGGTATCACAGGTGCAATGAAAACCTGTCCGACAGCGGCAAAGGAAATGTTCCTTAACATCCCTCCGATACATCTCCAAATAAAAAAGGAGGCTATTAAAGGAGTGTTACGCATACAGGAGAAAAACAATTATAAGTCAGGGGATTTTAGAGGTCACCTCAAAATCCTAAAAGACCCAAAAATAGAGGTTTTAACTTCCACATTATCGGACGCGATGCCGACAAAATTCAACTTTGAAACCCCCTTCAAAGTTATAATCAGAGAACGCAAGGACTGGCAATCCATGCTACCTGATATAGTAGAGGGATCAACCATCTGGTATACAGATGGCTCTCGCACCTCTGTGGGGACAGGAGCCGGAGTCAAAGGTCCTAACTTCTCGGTGTCAAAACCACTCGGTAAAGAAGCCACAATCTTCCAGGCCGAACTAATTGCAATGGAGCTATGCATCCAAGAAAATATAAGGAGAGCTCATCGCAATAAATCCATTTATATCCTATCGGATAGTCAGGCGGTTCTCGAAGCTCTAGCATCCAATAAACACGGATCGAAGATAGTGTGGGAATGCCTTCAAAATCTTATCACCCTGGGGAAAAGGAATGATGTAACCTTAATGTGGGTACCAGGACACATGGGAATTGAGGGAAATGAAGAGGCTCATCGCCTTGCAAAAAACGGCGCAGAAACAAATTTTATTGGCCCAGAGCCATTCTGCGGAAAACCAAAAGGGTACTCCCACCCCATACTCAAAAAGTGGGTAAAAAAAGAACATAAAATCTACTGGAACAGACTTCCAGGCTTGTCAATTTCAAAAAAACTGATCCTACCACAAGAAAACAAAGTGGAGGATATTCTAAAATTCAGAAAGAAGGATATTAGTACTCTAATTGGCCTAATTACGGGGCACAGTGGAGTAAACCATCACCTCAATAATATGGGCTTAGCTGAAACTGACATTTGTCGCCTTTGTTTCGAGGACTCAAAAACAACAGTACACATCCTATGTCACTGTGAGGCAGTAGCTAGGAAAAGACACAGTCTTCTTGGAAAGGGTTTCCTTTCTACGGTGGAACTAGCCAATACGGCTCTCTTAAAGATTCTCAAATTAGCTAAAGCTATTGAGTTATAATAGGGTGAAGGGGCTATAAACGCACAATAGGCCAAGTAGGTCGCAGTGCTCTCACGCGGTCCCCTAATAGTAATAATAATAATAATTGTAAAACTTTTATTGCAAAAATTATTGTAAGATCACTTAAATGCGCTAGAAACACAGTTCTGTACATATTTTATATTAAATATTGATTTCAAAAAGGTAGCTTGGATTCAAAAGCCGTTTAGGATTGGCTTAAGTGAGATTGATCACCTGCCACTTAAAGCTCAAGAGGAATTTGCTGAGCTTTCGAGTGACTCAAACTTAAAACTACAATTTCCAAAAGAACCCTTGACTGAATTCTGGATCGGAACTAGAACTGAATTTCCCACAATCGCTGATATGGCGTTAAATATTCTTCTGCCATTCAACACCACATATTTATGTGAAGTTACTTTCTCAGCTTTAACACATATGTATTAAATCCCAATATCGTTCATCACTAAAAAATGTTGAAGAGGTCTTACGTCCAGCAGTGTCAAACATTCCACCAAGATTTAATTTGTTATGCAATAAAAAACAGGCACATCCATCTCATTAAATTTTTTCCTTTAATTTTAATTTGATACTTACCACTCAACGACTGCGTTCGAATATATTCGAGCGAACTAAGACGGTCAGAATTCCCTTTTATTTATGGCAAAAATTGCAATTTTGATGAAAAATAGGGCACATAATTTTTGTAGCTATAATAAATACAATTTCACAACCTTTGTGCAATTTTTAATTTTAGATTTTTGTATGTTTCTAAACGAATTCTAAAACTTTATATTTTCATATGTATATGTATATTGTTACCTAATAAATAAATCATCAAAAAATATTTATTTATCTTTCTTTTATATTTATATGGGGTCGCCAGGAAACTCGCAATCATAAATGGGGTCGTGAATGAAAAAAGTTTAAGAAGCCCATATCTAGAGGTCTACAATCTGAATTTTGAGATTTATTGCGATACATCGGTATGAAAATTTGAAAAATGGACCATTTTTGTAATGCATTTCCCCCCATTGTCCAAATATTATATATTTCTCATATTCCGCTAGAATAATTTTCAGCCACAATTTTTTTAATTACTTAGCATGAGAGATAGTCGAGGTATTAAGTTTTAAGTGATTTTCTTGGAACGCACCTGACCTTCCCCTCACAATTATTGACCACCCTCTAAGTTTATTATGGTGAATCTGTACACCACCTAATTTGTACATAAATATTAATTTTTTATAAGTGATTCCGAAGATATAATCATTTGGAAAAAATTTGGTCGACAAATAATTGTTAGCCACCCCTTTTTGTACCCACATGGATAAAAAAAATTAAATTATTGTTATAGTTTGTCCCACAAACCCTTCTACATACATGTGTATTAAATTTCAGCCAGAATCATGGTTGAGATATTCCAACTAGTATTTTTGGCTCTAGCGCTCCCTCGCCTCCCCGTTCTTCTACAATGGCGCTACAGCCCAAATCGGACCTTGGCCTCCTGATATTCAGGCTCCTAATCATTTTTCATTACTTATTGAGGAAGGGTTGTTAGCCCTTCGCAGAACCCTCTTTCTCCGTTTTTTTTTAATTTTCGTAGATTGAGGTGACCAAGGAATATCCAAGTAGGCAATGTGCTGGAAATATATATTGCACCGATCGGGATTTGAGCTCACGACCTTCGCATTACAAGACCAACACACTACCCACTAGGCTACACCCTAGTTGTTAGCCACCCCTTTTCAGGCCCAAATGAATAAAAAAAAATTAAATTATTTTTATAGTTTGTCCCACAAACCCTTCTACGCACCAACTAATACCATCTAAGTGCCACCATCGAGCGTGTTCCAATAGGGGATATTATTATCATTGCAGGAGATATGAACGCCCGAGTTAGCAACACTGGAATATAACACGTTATGGCAAAGCATGGTGATCCTTGGGTCGACGCGTTACGACCCTGGACTAAGAGACTCAAAAGCAGCGAATTATGTGTGGAGTTTTGCAGTACACACTATAGTTACCATAAAACATCTTGGGTTTTCGCTGAAGATGTTACTCAGAACCAAATCAATCATTTGGCCATAAGTCGCAATGTCTCCTCGATGTGCCAGCGAAGAGTGGAGCTGACAAAACTCCCGACTAGAGAAGAAACTGCCGCGATGGCCAATAATAATATGGTTTCGCTATTTAAAATTATGAAACAGTTGACGAACAAGAATTTCACTGCTAATCACCTGGTGAGAGATGTCAACGAAACTTTTATTAATATGAGTGAGAACGATTGCAAGAATACTTCTACGATATCTTAAACATCTTGTCAGAGGAAGATATTGCACAAAAGGAACATTGGCCAAACATCCATCCGCAATAATCCTTCATTAGGGACGATCCTCCAGATAAGGAAGGAATAGTTACCACCATTCGATCAGTGGAGGGAAGGGAAGCCCTATATGTATAGGCGGATAAACAACCGAACTACTAAAGACGAAAATAACAGCCGAAATACTCCTCCCACTCTTAACTGAAGTGTGGAATAAAGGAAGATATCCAGCTGAATGGAAGGAGGGCATCATTGTGAAATTATCGAAAAATGGCGACTCTGAATTTAGGCAATTAACGTGGTTTATGGATACTTATTGCCATATCGAAAATCATGGAAAAGGAAATTTTCATTAGGATTAGTGATGACGTAGAGAGCACTCCAGAAGTTCACCGGGCTGGATTCCATGAAGGGCCGTCTTCTAGAAACTAGAAAAATACCCTACAGATACTATTGGGTCAGTCCACTTTAAAATTTTGCTACTACATTGTTTGTAGAACTCGAGAAGTCTTTCGACAGGATGGCTTTGCGTAGGAGGAGAGGTATTCCAGATAAGATCATAGCAAAGATTAAAGAATCCTACGAAGATGCATTGTATCGCGTCTTACATAGAGAAGCGCTCTCAGAAAGCTTCATTGTGCGACCGGGTGTCAGACAAGGCATCATATTATCACCAGCCCAGTTTCTGGTGGTAATTAATGTCATCTTGAAAGCTGCCCTGAAAGGTAGGGAAGAAAAGGTTGTTCAGTGGGAACTGTTTAACATTAATCATTCTTGATAACGTGTATTTGCTTGTATATAACCGTCCAGACTTAGATGCAAATGTTCGCTTGTTACATTCTAAATGCAAAGAGACAGAACTGAAAATAAATGTGCGTAAAGCCAAGTACATGCATATGGGTTCAAATCGCTACACCATTTTTGGCTTAATATTCAGGACCAACATAAAGAATGTTGTTTCCGCTTGAAGTTCGTTTTTCTCTGATCCTGTCCACCTGACCTTCTACAATGGCGCTACAGCCCAAATCGGACCTTGGCCTCCTGATATTCAGGTTCCTTAACATTTTTCATTACTTATTGTGTCATTACTCTTTCTACGAATTTTTTCATTTTCGTAGATTGAGGTAACAGAGGTATATTCAAGCAGGCAATGTGCTGCAATTATGTATTGCACCAACCGGGATTTGAACTCACGACCTTCACATTACAAGACCACTACGCTACCTACTAGGCTACACCCACTTGACCTTGCTTAAGTCCAAAATTTGGATATTATAGTGTTCCATTCCAAGATCAATCACTAATTGTAGATGTACGGAACGAAAAAACCCAGCCCTTCTACGTTCCAGAAGCCAATCACAGACCGTTTTCGGATGCCAAAAGTCGTTACCCCGGAGAATTCGTTCGTCCACGTGGCGCTGCATCCGTTTTTCGTATTAGTTAGATTTTTGATAACGGTTGATATATTGTGAGTGTCCATTTGTCAGTTTTAAGGCAAGCAGGACTGGGTGTGACTGTTTTTTATCGCCTCCATCACACAGGGAAATGGTCACAGTACTTCCATGAAATTGACAGAATAAATTTACGCTATCAACTTTTCATCACAACGCGCTTTTATATCCCTAACGCAATTTATTACCTGATAAACATCATTATTTACTTCAATTCCGAATATGACACTAACTAAAACGCATGGCATACACAAGACTATGACATATAAATTATTGATTACATCTATATCCCTGTACAACATTTCTTACGAATTATGAGGAGCTGTATACAATAACAAACAAGAAACCAAAATATCATCGAACAATTTTGTTCTATACCTACCGAAAATCGAGAAAGATAAAACTCTCAAAAGTTTTCATCTACCCGATTCTTTGTCGAATATGTTTTCAATCTTGATATCTATAGATATCCCTTTTCTTGGATGAATCGAAATGTATACGATATATACACAAGATGTATGTTAGGTAAATATAGGACCCCTTTGAGGCATAAAGTGTATCGATGATGATGATGATAACCAATAAACGATTCATAGCTCAGAGGGATGCTTGTCTTTTGATATTTTACAAATTGGGGTAATTTTTTGACGATAAAGAAATTTGTTGTACAAGATATAGAAAATAAAGATGGATAAGAAAGAAAGTAACATAAAGGTACCTAAATTTTGGTTATAAATCATACTTTATAAATTTTCTGTGAAAAGTGGAAACGGTTTTAGTAAATTAAGAGTTTAAGAAATATCCGAAATAAGTTGGTGCAACGAGCTATGCGATGTTATTCTTACTTTTCGGGTAAAAGGTAATAGGTTAGTAGTGATCCAACTATTTTACAATGATAAACGATAAACAAAAAAACACATATAATTTAATTACAATCACTCTAAAATCCTTAAAATCTGTGAGGCTGGGTACTGCCCCATTCCGGTTGGCATGAGTATGTACCAGCTTCCTTTCAACATAAACATCCTGTATTACAATTTTCGTTGAAAACTTAAATTTTCAATAAGGTTCACAAATCTCAAAGATTTATCACGCATAAATCCTTATAAGAAATTTATCCGATAAGATTTCTCAAAGTTCAAGTCATGTCCCTGGAAATCAACGAACCCATAAGCGTAAATCCATTCATCCGCTCTTACCAACTTTTCTCGTATAAGGATGGGTCAATCTTGAGCAGGTCCTTCTGTTCATGCGGAGGTCATACTTATATGTATCTTGAATCGTTTTCGATCACCGTGTTGATATGTTCGACAAGACAAATCGAATTTTACGGAATTTCATTGTCCGTGTATGAAACGTTTTTTTCCTTTTGAGCTTTTATTCTCTTTTCAGAAAGGTTATCGATAACGTACTAAACTAAATAATTTACGATTGGGATTTATTGCAAGAAAATGGGACACGTTTTAAGAGTACATTCTATATTGAAGTTGGTCTTCTATTTTTACTCGTTTTACTGAAAAATGGGTTAACTCTTTTGTTATATTGCATCAATCGAGAATTTATTGAAGCTATTTGTTTGCGAAGAATTGGATATTGATGGTATTATTAGGGTTGAATTGAGTTATGGTAAAGATGACGAAAGAAACTTTGAGGAAAACAAAGTTGACAGCGAGTGTCATCTGAGTGCCAAGATATTTTCCGTATTGATAAAAGGCACAAGCATAAAATGACTAAGGAAACATGTCTACGTCGACGCTTTTGAAGGAATTTAATATTTCGATCACTTATACCATAAAATGATTGAAGCTAAATGTGCTTGTAAACTTCTAGTATGAAAGCTATGAACTCAAGTCGATGGGAAGGTTGGGTTAGAAAGATCGATTCGATTCCGCGGGACTGTCTGTTCGGCTGTCTGTCTGTCTACAACATAACCCTTGAACGATTTGAGCTATCCAGTGTGCCATTTTTAGCAAAACATAAATTCAAGTTCGTAAACGGGCTACATCACCCCAACTCCTTCTACCCACTCCCATACAAATTTCATGAAATTTCAAATTTATTTTTCTTCGAAACTATTTAAGCTGTCAAATTGAAATTTGGTTAGGGATGTATATACCATTAACATCATGAAATATTGATCTAATCCTCTCGCTCCTTCTACCCCCTTCCACGCAAATACACAATTTTGAAACATTATTTTTTTCGATTTTTACAGAAAAAAACAAAGCTGAAAGGACAAATTTTTGCTAGAATTGGTTTTATTATAATTGTAATCAGTTTTGAAAAAATTATCAACTTCACACCCTCCACGATATTTTGAAATTTCAATTAAATTATTTTTCTCCGAAACCGACAAAGCTATCGACTTGAAGTTTTGTGGAAAGTATTATATAATAATTGAAATAACATCGACGACTAAAAATTTTGTTTTGATCCGTATACTCCATCAACGCTCTCCCATACAAGTGCATAATTTTAGTAAATGCATTATGTCGATTTCCATTAAAATTTCAAGAAGTACAAACTTAAAATTTTGCCAGAATTTGTCTCTTAATAATTGCAATAAATGTTAAATAAACTGCCAACAAGTCGGGCGAAGCTTTATTATTCTTGGGACAAGTTGCGGATGAGTGGAAAGTTAATATGCAGGTAAGAGTGGTTAGGGAAGGCTAAGTGAAAGATAGTTCTTGGGTAGGGCTGTTGTCAATTTAACAATATTTCATTCGTTTCTGCAAGTTTGGATTTTTATGAGGGAAGGCGGAGGGGTAATAGTAAGGGTGGGTGGATGTTAATAGCTTTATAATTAATTGATTGCCTGAACCTCGTCCAATATTCTCTGTATAGAATGTGTTTCATAGACAAAGTTGCATAGAATTTTCATAAAATTCGGTGTATTTTACATCCATGAAACCGAACATTTGTATGGGAGGTGGTAGAGAAGGTAGGGGAATCGTACAATTTAATATGTAGTTTTATTTCGCTTCTCCTTTAAGGTGCTTGTACACAATTTCAAGTTCGTACCTTTTAGTTTGTTGGATATTAGTTGATTTAATGAAATTGTATGAAATTATAGTTTTGTATGGGAAGGGGTAGAAGGGCAAGCGCGATTTCAAAACTTTTAAGGCAACTTCATTTGAATTATTTTTGTAAGTTTTTGTGCAAAATTTCAAATTGATAGCTTTAAATAGTTAGGTGATAATTGATTTCTTAATAATGTTCGAAATCATACTTTTGTATGGGAAGGGGTAGAAGGACAAGCGTGATCTCAAAACTTTTGACGCAATTTCATTTCAACTATTTTTAAAAGTTTTTGTGCAAAATTTCAAGTTGATAGCTTTTAATAGTTAGGTGATAATTGATTTCTTGAAAATGGTCGAAAAAATAATTTTGTATGGGAGGGTGTAGAAGTTTTAAAGGTTTTCAGCCAGTTAATATTTCGAATATTAAGGGATTTTTTAAAATGCATTTCACAAAATTTTGAAGTTTCTACCTTAAAATTTCTCTCAAAAATTTTCAGTTTATGTGTTTTTTTCAATTCACATGACACACCTTGTGCACGTAAGACCGGGGGGTCGGTTTATAACAATTATGGATAAAGTTATTATTATTTTTGTATGTACATTAAATAGACGTATCCACATACAAAATTTAAACTTTGTATCTTTCACCAGAGCCCTAAAAAAACCACTCAAAGTTTTCGACATTTTTGCTTATCATCTCCCTCCCCTTACACCTCCCAACTTAAAATTTTTATCAAAATTAACCATTATGTAGTTCTACAATCTGACAAATTTTTGATTTGATATCTCCCCATATGCTCCCCATTTCCCCCCAACTACTATTATTTCAATATTTTATATTTTTTTTGTATTTTCCTAGTATAGATTAATATACGTTTCAAGTGTGAATTACATAGCTTAAGAGATAGATGAGATTTTAATTTTTAAGTGTTTTTCTTTGCACCCCCCTGACCCTCCCTTTTACAATAATTAGCCACTCTATAAGCTGATTCCAATGGAACTATATGTCACCTTAATGGTCCCAAAATATGAGTTTTTTACAGTAAGTAATTTCGAAGATATAGTCATTTGAAAAAACAGTTCGGCAGACAATTTGTTTTTAGTCCCCTCTTTTCGGACGCCAATGGATAAAAAAATTAAACTATTTTTAAAGTTTGTCCCACAACCTTCTCTATATCTGTACTGATTTTCAACATTCTATCTGCATTCGTGGTGGAGATATTAGCAAGTGTAGTTTTCGACTTTTTCCCTCCCCCCGCCTCCCCTTCCACCTAGCACCCTCCAAAATTTAGAAAATAGAGCTCACTTACCCAATCAACAATCCACCCAAAAACGAACATTCTACCTTTAGCGGTCTCGGAGATATGAGTCCATATGTACGGCGGGACGGATTTTTTTTTTTGCATTTTTAGGCTAATGTAGTCATGAAACGCGAAAAAAAAAATTTCAGGGTAGCAAATTTTTTTTTTTCTTGTGTCGATCACAATACTTTATTATTAGAATAATAAAGTAAAATGGATTATCAAATTGTTAGGATTTGATTGTTTCCAGAAAGTATTATAATTTTTACAAATATTGGGCTAGATAAGAAACTTGAAATAGAGGTGGGCTTGAAGCCATTCGATACAATCTAACTGATTATTAAAAACTAATATCTCTGCCTTTTCAGATAATTAAAACTTATTAAGTTTATGTAGTTTTTGTAGTGACTTATCAGAATTTTGTGATTACTACTTCAATGGAAATTTCGATTAAATTTTATCTGTGTTCAGCCTTCTAAAATCAACGCACTTTTGTTAAGTAAATAAATCTTAACTGATTTTATAATTTACTTTTTGTTATATTATTCGGTTGTCCGACGAGTAATTAAGTGGACGAGGGGTAAAGTCACAGCTGGAAACAATCATAGCTCGGTTGATTCTGGAAATAAGAACCAATGAAAGAGCGCAGACCATCCAAAATGCACAATAGAAATCCATTGTGACGAAAAAGTAAGGGCACTTTGTAATTAAAACAGTCTGGGAAACGATAATTCAACATTTTTTTTTAGTAAGCAGGTAGGACTGTCCTTAATTATTATCCCATTATTATCGCGGTCTGTTAATAAGTTTGTTTACAGCAGCTGATTGAGTGGGTACACCTCAGTAGTCCACGGCGATTTTTAAAATGGATAAACAAATGGAACAAAAAGTTTGTCTCAAATTGTGTGTTTCCAATCAAATTTAGTGTACGGAATCATTGTGAATGTTGGAAAAGCCTTACGGTGATTCAGTTATATCAAAAACAAGAGTCTTCGAGTATTTCAATTTCTTTAATGACTTTATTGACGAGAGATCCTTGAAGACATGCCTCATTCTGGACGATCTCCGACCTCTTCAACTGACGACAACTTTCAAAAAGTGAAGCAAATTTTGCTCAGAAATCGTCATGCCAGTGTTAGGGGATAGCAGCGGAGCTCGACATGTTTCGCGAGTACGTTCATTCAATTTTGGTTAATAATTTGGCCGTGACTTTTTCCAACAAAGCTGAATTTTCTTCACTTTGGACATCGAGGACATAAAACGAAAATCGGTGTTGGGTACACCTGGGTGGTCCATGACGATTTTCAACTAGCTGCTGTAAACAAACTGATTAGCAGACCGCGCTGATTTTAGGGATAATAATTAAGGACAGTCCCACATGCTTACCAAAAAAAAATTTTTGAAATATCAAATATCATTTCTCAGACTGTTTTAATTACAAAGTGCCCTTACTTTTTTATCATCATCATTATCAATGGCGCGACAGCCCAAATCGGGCTCTGGCCTCCTGAAGTCGTCGCCTCCAATTGTCTCGATCCAAAGACCGCGTCCTCCAGCTGCTAATTTTTAATATGGCTTTGCTGTCTTCATCAACCGAAACTTCCCATTGCTTGCGTGGTTTGCCAACTGGCCGGTTACCTCTCAATTTGCCTTTAAGAGCACGTTTGTGGATTTTTTGGTCTTCCATTTGCTCTACATGGCCAGCTCATTGCAGTTTACGTAGCTTGATGAACGTTTTTTTGTCACAATGTATATAATCTGCCAGTGATTAAAATTTCATTATTTCTCGATTACAATCTTACAAATCTTGCGTCTAAAGTAGCATGAATTGAGTTTACAGAAATTTTAAAAATATACATGTCAATGGTACAATTGACATATATTAATGCTAGAAAATGTAAATTACAATTGCGACAATTTGTAATATACATAAAAATAATAGCCTCGCATTATTTTAACATAAAAATACCCTTTTTTTGTCAGTTGTGCAGCGTTCTCGTTTGATAGTTGTATTGTGTGATTATTGGGATTTAGTCAGGCAGACCATGGGCAGTGCTAAACTTTCACACATTGGATCTTAGAGCAGTAACAAGTGAATAGCGATATTCGAAGAAATTCATCTTCTCTGATGAGGCGCATTTCGAGTTTGATGGCAGAATTGTCGGATTTGGGAAGCTGAGAATTCAGGAGTGATCCTTGAACGTCCCATGTATCCACCGCGAGTCACTGTTTAGTGCTCATTTTGGGCTGAGAGAGTGATTGGACCGTTCTTCTTCAAGAATGCGGATTTCAATGCAATCTCCGTCAATGGCGCTCGTTACCGTGACACGATAATCAACTTCTTTTGACCTCAAATTGCTGAAATGGATCTTGAAGATAAGTGCTTTCAACAGGACGGCGCAACCTGCCAGACAGCGAGCGAAACGATGAAATTGTTGAAGAAGAAATTTGAAGGGATAGTTATTTTGCGTCGCGGCGATGTGAATTGGCCTCCAAGATCTGCGATTTGGCGCCGTTGAATTTCTTTCTTTGGGTTTTTTTTGAATCAAAAATGCATGCCAGTAACTCAAAAACGATTCCTGAATTGAAAGTCGAGATTTTTCGTGCCATTGATGAAATTGAGCCGGTACTATGCCAAAATGTCATCGAAAATTTCGTTAAAAGGATCAAATAGTGTCATCAGTCACGAGGCATTTGTCGGATATTCTGTTCCATACATACATACTTATGGGATTGAGGGTAAGTTCATAAACATTTTAAATAAAGCTTAATATAAATATTACTACGCCTATTAGTATAAAATTAGATTTCTAAGAAGTTTTACCTCTCAAAATTATTCCTTAAGATTGTATTTCTTCTTAAGCAACTAACTTTTTTTAAGAATTAATATTCGGTAGTGCTATCAGATAGTTCCACGTCCTCCAATATAAAATATCAATATTAACAAGTCCGCTGGGCCTGATGGCATTCCCCCTTTTATTCTTAAAATGTGCTCATTTTCTTTGGCTAACCCCCTGCGCAATCTTTTTCATCTATCTTATCTTCTGGGAGCTTTCCACGATTGTGAAAATTTGCAAATGTTTAGTCAATTCTTCAAGAAACAAACCCCGTTAAATACCGCCCGATAGCCATTACTTTAGTGATCTCAAAAGTCATGCAAACTGCTGTCCATTGCAAAATCATTCGCTATTTCGAGGATAAACAGCCTATCCACGATCGCTAATACGGTTTCCGTTTCTCTTGGTCTATCTGAAGAAACGCTGCAACTCTTGTTTGCACAAATACGGTGAAGGTCAAGTTCGTACGCTTGACATTAAAAAAGCTTTTGACGGCATTTGGCATGAATGTCTTCTTGTTATACCAACGGGCATTGGCCTCGATGCTACTGTCATTCAATGGATTGAGAGTTTTCTGAGTAGTAATAGATGACGTTACTTTTTCCTCCTACCCAACTAATTCCGGCGTCTCTTAGGATTCTGTCTTATCGCCAACTCCGTTCCTGGTATTCATTAATGACCTTTTGTCTTCCACTCTCAATCCAATCCACAGTTTCGCAGATGACAGTATTTTCGAAGACACCTTTGAATTTTATTCCGCTGCGGAATCTCAGAAGCAATTTGTTGCTTCCAAACGCAGGAAGATATTCGGTTCGCTGAACTCCCTCGAACTACCTCGAGTAGAGATCAACTTCGCTAAGACTCAGGCTTGTCATCTTTCTCTTAAGCGTGATGTTTTGGCGTCGTCAGATAATTTAGTCTTTAGTTGCGCACTATAGACGATTTTGTCTTATTAGGCGATAAGCTAAATTACCATCTCGATTGGAATAAGCGCCTCTTTCATGTTGCCCTTGACGCCTCCAAACACCCAGGTATTCTTCGCAAATGTAAAAAATATTGAACGCCTCACGACTCAGCTACCACTTATAAGGCCTACATTCGACTTCGTTTAGAGGACAATGCGCATGTAAGGGTAACCAAAACACACCTTGCGCAGCTCGATCGAATTTAAAAACATGCGTTCTGACAAATTGGAGATGAAATTATGGTTTCCATTGACTCCATCGAGCATCGCAAAAATGTTAGAGTACTCAGTATTTACTATCGCTGCTTCCATGGTAAATGTAGTGCGGAATACAGCTCACACATTCCTCTACTTTACAATTTTCCCCAAAATACTCGTAAAGCTAAACGTATTCACAAGTATATCGTTAACTCTATTCCTACTCGTACAATGCAAAATAGACAAACGTTCATCTCCAGAACGTCCAGTCTTTGGTACGCATTGCCTGTTAGCATATTTCCAAACAAGTATAGCCTCCAGCGCTTTAAAAATGATGTTCACTGCCATTTCCATCTCACTTCCCAAAATTCTCATAACACTATCAAATTTGATCCTCTTCCTATACCGATATTACTGTGCAATGCATTAAAGGGCGACCTTCTTGAAAAAACATATTTTCATAATTTTACAATAATCTAATATTCTTCAAAACAGTATGAAATATACAACAACAAGTGGGGGGCAACTATATTATACTTGGGAAAGTTGAGGTCGCGAGGAAAGTCAATATGAAGGCTAGTAGCAGACAGCATATACTAAGTGTAGGGATTCTTTTTTTTTTTATTCAGAAATTAATAACACTGTTCTTCTTTTTCGATTGATTTTATTTCTCTCCAAAAAAACACCAAACGTCACAAGTCGAAAACCGGCACATGCGTCCGAAACAAAAAATAAAAACCGTATCCCTCTCGTTAAGTTAAAAAATGTGGCCAAAGCATATTTTTAATTGACAATATTAGTTTTTGTTAAGTAAAAAAAAGTGTGGCCAAAGCTTATTTTTAATTGACAATATTTCACAAAAATAAGTCTACAACTCGGCCATACTGACAATACGACGACTCGACGTATAAACGATAGATGATCATAATTTGTTAAAGTCATCCTGTAGAAGAAATGATTTCAATTTGTAACACTGCTAACCAATCAGCGTTAATTTTAGTTTATAATTTACCGGAAATTCAATGATTTTAGTTTATTATACTTCAAATTCAACAAAATAAATCTAATTTTTAATACAGGAAATTCGATTGGTAAAATAAAACTATAACATTTGGAATTAACACATGTCAGTTGTTTCATTCTTACAAATTCGGTATACAAAATTCACATTCACACTTCCAAATTAGAGCAATATTTGATTCCCGATCTTGTAAATCTTCAATCTGTTCTTCATCCGAACAATACTTTTCCGTACTAACCCATTTCCTAAGATTTTCTGGATCAAAAATACCTTCAAATGGAACACGTGTAATTTGAAAGCCTTCTATGTCCTTAATGCAATAGCGATCATTCGATAAGCACTTTTTTATAACGTAAGGACCCTTAAACTTAGGAGCAAGCTTGCTATTGGAAACGTTCCTTATCATTACGTAATCCCCTTTTTTAAATTTAACATGGGTTTTACATTTTTTATCATAATATTTTTCGTTCTGCAATTGTACTACTTCGATGTTCCTCGCGGCACAATCCCTCAATTTTTCAATATTTTCCCTCAAATTTTGGTTACTCTCAATGTATTCTCGTATGAATTCATCATTTTTTAAATTCCTTTGAGGAACCCCAAACAAGAGAACGCTTGGAGTCTCTTTCGTGGATCTATTTGTGGTATTATTTATTGCATACTCGACTTCATGTAACGCACAATCCCACTGTAAGCCCTTTTCGTCCACTATCTTACTTAAGATTGGGACCAAAAATCTATTATATCTTTCAACTTGTCCATTTGACCGCGGACAACTACTTGCTATTTTAACATGATAGACATTTTGATTTTCTAAAAATTTCGTAAACTCTGAAGATGTAAAACAACTTCCTCTATCCGAAACAATTCTCTTCGGTCTGCTATAATATTCAAAGTATGAAGTTAAAGCCTTTACAACTTCTTTAGTGCTAGTTGTTTTTGTTTCATAAAGTTTTATATATTTAGTGAAAGCGTCAACAATAGCTAGAATAAATCGGTTTTTATGTTTTGTTAGTTCCAAAGGACCCAAATGATCTATATGTATTGTGTCAAATGGCCTATTACCTTTCGAAATACTATGTAAAACTGATTTTTTTCGACCATCACTCGGTGAATAGACAATGCATTTCAGGCAATTGGAAATATATGTAGACACTTTTTCTTTCATTTTTGGGAACCAATAACTTTGTTTCACCAAATCGCAGGTCTTTTCTACTCCCACGTGACCAAAATTGTCATGACAGGATCGAATAACGTTATCGACTAACTGGTTGGGAACGTAAAAAAGTAAGCTATCATTAGATTTACGATATACTAAACCATCCCTAAGCTCGAGAAACTTACATTCACTCTCTTCTAATTGGTTTCGTATATTAACTATAGTAGAATCTTTATTTTGTGAAACAGCTAAGACTAATTCTAGCGAATTATTTTGGAATTCAATCACACCAATGGAACGACTTAAAGCGTCAACATGGACCATGCGTTCGCCTTTTCTGTGAACGACTTCAAATGTATAATTTTGAAGAAACAATGCCCACCTACTTATCCGAGGGCTTATGTCCTTCTTATTCATAGTCAATACGAATGAATTGCAATCGGTTACAACTTTGAAAGAAATACCATGCAGATAAGTATGAAATCTTTTTAAGGCTTGAACTATTGACAAAGTTTCAAGTTCGAAGCTATGATAACGTGACTCAGCGTCGCTAGTACGTTTCGAAAAGAACATAACTGAGTGCAGTTTACCGTCATCCCTCTGCTTTTGTAACAAAATTGCGCCCATCCCTACACTAGAAGCGTTGCAATGCAACTCGGTTTCTGATTCAGGCGAATATATCCGTAAAACAGGAGGTGAAATCATTTTATTCTTAAGAATCTCAAAACTTTCCTGTTGTAGTGATCCAAAATCGAAAATCGAATTTTTCCTTATCAAATCGTACAAAGGTTTGGCGATCGTAGCGAAGTCTCTGATAAACTTTCTAAAATATGAGACTAATCCCAGGAAGCGCTGAACTTCTTTAGCATTCCTTGGCCGCGGATAATTGATTACGTGCTCAATATTTTCCAGACTGGGCTGAACACCAATTCTATCAATATTATATCCCAAATAGATAATATTTGACATAAGAAATTTGCACTTAGCGATTTTTAACTCAAGTTTATTTTCGGTAAGAGTAATAAACACGCGTCTCAGGATATCTAAATGTTCCTCAACTGTTGTTGTAGCTATCATGATGTCGTCTAAATAAATAATAACTTGATTATTCGCAAGAAGATCACTAAAAATCGCTGTTATGAACCGTTGGAAATTAGCGGGTGCGTTGCACAGCCCAAATGGTACACGAGTATATTCAAACTGACCTGCATGAGTTACGAAAGAGGTTAGCGGCGCGGAACTTTTGCTTAATTTCATCTGATGAAATCCGCTTTTAAGATCTAGGACGCTAAAAACTGATTTTCCACGCAATTTGTCAATACAATCTTCCACTAACGGCAAAGGGAATCGATCTTTGATTGTAAATTTATTTAATTCACGGAAGTCAACACACAAGCGTGTCTCCCCATTTTTCTTCTTCACTAACACAATTCTTGACGCGAAAGGCGAATTACTTGGACGGATAACTCCTTCGTCCAGCAAATTTTTAATCATGTCATTTACTATTGCTTTTTCTGCAAATGACATTCGCTTTGGAGTAAAATAAAATGAAGTGTCAGCCGTTAAATTGATTTCGAATTCAGTTCTTGGCTTCTCAGGTTTTGCACTATTTTTATAAAAATCATTAAAAATTCCTGTGAATTTAATCCTATCACTATAAGAACAGTCACCCACACACAAATCAACACACTCTTGCTCCGATATGTAGTTAATTCCCAAAATGTTACCAGTTTCGTCATTAAATTCTTCAACATTATTTAATTTTTCCACTAGAACATCATTGCCACTAAAGGATACTTTGACATTTTCATATGACGTGAAATCACGAGCCAACAGTACATCGAAACTCATCGCATTATCTGGTACGACCCTAAAATTTAAATTAAACAGTATAGTATTACAAATAATATTTTGTGATATTATGCCTAACACTTTTAATTTAGAACTATTGATACCGTAAAAATTACCAACGTTCCGCTCTAGTATGACATTGGGAATAACGGAAGCTTTAATAAGAGAAACTGGACTTCCACTATCCACAAGAGCATCGAGTTTAATGTTGATGTTGTTAAAGAGTACTGGTACAAATTATCCGAGACTGAAGTCAAGAATATTCAGCGAAGTCCCTTGGCACTCCCTATAGCTGTGCCCTGTCCCGCCGCACTTGTAGCATGCTCATCGTTCCTTTGATTTAAGGCAATTATTCGCTAAGTGTCCCCGTTCTCCGCAACTAAAACACTTGCGGTCAACTTTATCCGACACAGTTTTATGCGCTGTTTTCTGTGGTGTTCTTGAGTTTGTAATGGAATGCTTCTGCTTTATTACGTTAATCATGGATTTCAGCATACAGGAAGGAGTTTCGTATTGTTGCATTTTCGCTTGTGACTCCAAATAATGATCGTTTATTCCATCGATCAGGTAATCAACAATTTCTTCATCCTCTAATTTTAATTTGTTTGCTAAAACTAGCTTATCTTGGAAATAGGCGGAAAATTTTTCGTCTGATTTCCATTTTCTGCTTTCAAGCTGCTTTCTCAGCAAGACCTTGTCGATCTTTAAGCCGAAAAGTTCGACGAATTTCGAAAAAAGATCCCGAAGGTCGAGCATTAGATGCTCGGGGCGCGAATAGAACCAGTCAAGAGCCATACCTTTTAGCTTTCCGATTATGATGATCCTGAAAAGTTTTTCTTCCACACAGTAAACTTTCTGGACCATTTTCACTTGCGAAATCCACCGCTACACGTCTTCGTCGCCTGAATACTCCGGTATAAGGCTCGAGAGCTGTTTCACTGAAAACGATGAACCGCTTGCCTCGTTCTCCTCCAACAGGGTAGAATTCCTTGCATTCCGATTACCCATTTTAGAATTAAAAGAAAACTCCTTTTTTTTAATTCTTCGCGATAAGCTTCTCGAACTCGGAAATTTTGATGCAGCACGTTGACTTTGAAGTATTCGGTACACCCGATTCGCAATCCCAATCCTGATTTTGTAGGGATTCTCTTTTCTTTTATTCAGAAATTAATAACACTGTTCTTCTTTTTCGATTGATTTTATTTCTCTCCAAAAAAACACCAAACGTCACAAGTCGAAAACCGGAACATGTGTCCGAAACAAAAAATAAAAACCGTATCCCTCTCGTTAAGTTAAAAAGTGTGGCCAAAGCTTATTTTTAATTGACAATATTTCACAAAAATAAGTCTACATAAGGGATGAGTATTCTAGGGACTTAGCCCCAAATTTTCGAACTCCAATAAATATGCAGGTTAGAGTGGTTGGGGAAGACTAAGTGAAAGGGGTTCTTGGGCAGAGCAGCTCTCAATTTAACACTTTGCGGAAACATTCAAAAGCTCCATATTTCATTCGTTTATTTATGCAAGTTTGAGTTTTTATGAAGGGAGGGGTGATAGTAAGGGTAGGTGAATGTTAGTAGTTTCTTAATTGATTGCTTGAACCAAGTCCAATATTTTCTGTATAGAATGTCAGTTTCATAGACGAAGTTGCATAGAATTTCCATTGGATTCGGTGTATTTTAAATTCATGAAACCAAACATTTGTATGGGAGGGAGTAGAGGAGGTAAAGGAATCGTAAAATTTGTAACGCAATTTTATTTCCTTTCTCTTGTGAGGTGCTTGCACAAAATTTCAAGTTTGTAGCTTTTAATTTGTTGGTTATTAGTTGATTTAATGAAATTGGTCTAAATCATACTTTTGTGTGCGAAGGGGTGGAAGGGCAAGTGGAATTTCAAAACTTTTAACGTAATTAATTTCAACTATTTTTATAAGTTTTTGTGCAAAATTTCAAATTGATAGCTTTTAATAGTTAAGTGATAATTGATTTCCTAAAAATGGTCGAAAAAATAACTTTGTGTGGGAGGGGGTAAAAGTTTTGAAGATATTTAACCACTTAATATTTCAAACTTTTAGAAATTTTTTTTAAATGTATTTTGCAAATTTTCAAGTTTCTACCTAAAAAATTCATTCAAAACTTTTCAGTTTATGAGTTTTTTTCATTGCATATGAATCACCTTGTGTACGTTAGACCCCCACTTCGGTGCATAACAATTTTGGAACAAATTACAATTTTTTTTCTATGTACATCAAATAGATGTGTCGAAGTGCAAAATTTAAACTTTGTATTTTTTACCAGAGCCATAAAAAAATCACTCAACATTTTCAACATTTTTTCTTTCCACCTCCTTCCCCTTACACCCCCCAACTTAAAGTTCTTACCACAATTAAAAACTATATAGTTCTACAATCTGACAAATTTTTGATTTGATATCTGTACTTAATTTTGAGATATACCGATTTGTAATTTTGGAAAGTGCGCTATTTTTGAATCCATTTACCCCCACTACTATTACGTCCACATGTTATATTTCTTTCATATGTCGCTAGTATAGCTTAGTATATATTTCAAGTTTCTATTACATAGCTTAAGAGACAGTCGAGATATTCATTTTTAAGTGTTTATCTTTGCACCCCCGCTGACCCTTTCCCTTACAATATTTAGCTTCTATTTAAACTGATTCTGGTAGATCTACATATATGCCATCTTAATGTTCTCAACATATTAATTTCTTATGGAAAGCAATTTCGAAGATATAATCATTTAAAAAAAATATTCGGCCGACAATTGGTTCTTAGCCCCCCCCCCCTCCTTTTTGCACCCGTATGAATAAAAAAATTAAATTATTTTTAAAAGTTGTCCTACAAACTCCTCTATATGAATGTTGCTTTTTAGCTTCCTAGCTGTAACCATGGTTGAGATATTTAAATTCGTATTTTTCGGCTTAAGCGCTCCCCCCGCCTCCCCTGAACCCGTATACCCCCTGGGTATCGGCCTGAGATCCGCAACTATCTGCAATCCCCCAAAAATGAACTTTCTATCTTGAAGGGTTTGGGCGTTATTGTGCGCTGAGCGTACACGTCGGTGGACGGCGTACAGACAGACGAATTTTTTTTTTCATTTTTAGGCTATTTTAGTCATGAAACGCGAAAAAACATAATATCAGGGTAGCAAATTTTTTTTTCCAAGTCGATAACAATACTTTATTATTAAAATAATAAAGTAAAATTTAATTATTTTTAATGTTTGTTCCTTAAGCCCCTCTATATATACGTTGATTTTTAGCATGCTAGCTAGAACCATGGTTAGTTTCCGGTCTTAGCGCTCCCCCGCCTCCCCCTTAACTCTTACACTCCCCAAAATGGATGTCCGCTTGAGATCCACAACCATCTACAATCGATTCAAAAATAAACTTTCTATCTTGCAGGTTGTGGAAGCTAATATGCGTTGAGCGTACGGCGTACGGCATACAGACAGATGGATTTTTTTTTTACTATTTTAGTCATGAAACGTGAAAAAACAAAATTTTAAGGTAGCATTTGTTTTTTAAGTTGTTCAAATACTTTATTATTGAAATAATAAAGTACAATAATTTTTTTTGTTAAATTATTTTTTTTTATTCTGATTTTACGTACTCAATCGTCTGCCGTGAAATAGTGAATTGAAATAATGGAACATTCTGGTGTGAGCGAAAAAATAAGGTAAGAAGAAAGAGAATAGAATTTTAGTCAGTAATTAAACTTAAAAGGGATACAGAATTGAGGTCTATCCATAAAAAATGATGTGGCTTTTTCTTGGGAACCCCTTAACCTATTTTAATCAAACTTTGTACACTTATTAATTTAGTGAAACTAAGCCCAATGAATTAAGGAATTCCGGAAATATTAAAAACTAATTCAGTTATAAGTTTAGAAAATTTCATTGTTTTTTTTAACCTAAAGGAAATGAAATATTCAAAATCAATTTTTTAAAAATCCTTTCTTTCAGTGTTTAACCCATGCTGCTATCTGTCAACAAATAGAAAACGTCTTGATATATCTTACCATTTTCAATAAAAAGGTACAAATCTGGAAGATATGTTGAGAAAAACCTTTCAGGAGAGCAAAACAAACTAACAAAGTGCTAGTAAAATGCACACTGAACTTCATCACTTTCAACTAATTTTTTAATCATTTTTACTAATCGGGAAAATATGTGTAAAATTGGATAAAGAATGATAATTAAAAAAAAATCGATTTCAGTTTCAAATCAGTAACCACACTTTGGCTCGAAACTTTACGTAAACTGCCGCAATATTTACGAATTTTGTAAAAAATCTGCAATTAAACATTTTTCTTTATTTTATTGAATAAATGATAAAAGTTTACCAAATACGGAGCGTATTTTAAATATCGTCTTCATCTCATGCAAAATTTTAAAACAAAAAAAAATTTAAATTAATGATCTAGCAAAGCATTTCGTAAACTTTTCTGTCTGTGTTGCGAAATAATTTTTCAAACTTTCTGAAAATTGTTTTCAACATTTTCTCATTTTAATACCCTCATACCCTCATCCTACAACTTACTTCACATCCACTTCACTTTAAATATTCATCTACAACTTGTAATTCCTCAATAATAATTATCTTCAACCATAAATCAATATTTTTTTGCTATTCATGAAGTCAAATACTTATTCTGAAGCTTCCTGAAAATTGTTACAACTTTTCACCCATCAAATCCTTAAGCAGCATGAAAAGAAATTTCTTGAAAATTTAAGAATACAATGAGAATTATATGTTATATATTCAGAAGAGGATGTTCTAAAAGTAACGACAGCACGCAGTCTACAAGGATGTGTCGCCATCATCCTTGTCATTGTTGTCATTGTCAAAATAAGTTACAGAAATACTTGGAAAGTCCTTTTTGAAGAATTCAACCACCAAGGAAGACGATGGAATTTTTATTCATTTTGTTTTTTTGAATGTACACATGTATGCAGATCTATTTTCATTGACAACTTACTCACGTGTGATTGCAGTGAAATTTGAATTTATTTCAATTTCACCCATTACGATCATCTGGGCCAATGAACACAAAATCTTTTTTATTACCTACTAGCGATCGCCCGCGACTTTGTCCACGTAAGAATCGCAAAATAAGCAATTTTTGAGAATGTAGTTAGTAATACATTATCCCGGATATATAATCTGATTAGTTTAATGGCTCTTTGAAGACAATGGTTTGTATTTTGTTGGAATCAGAACCATAAATTATTAAGAATGAAACCACGATACTCGCATTTCCGTGATCTAAGACCATATTCGTATTGAAGAGCATTAAGGACATGTGAATAGTTGTAGCTTGTCTTGATTAAAAAAAAAGCCCAAATAAAATAACATTAAGCTTAAAACCATAACAGGACTACGACTCTGCGTAAATCCCAATCACTCGATACTACAGATTAAATTTTTGAGATGTTAAGAATTTTGTATGGGGAGTGGGGTGATAGTACTGAACTAATTTGTTTCACATCATGCGAGAGTAGCTATAAAAATGTACCGAATTTAAGCTTCAAAAATTGAATAGGTACTGAGAAACTTAGTGCACTGGATTTAGTGAAGTTGTGCAATTTGTATGGGAGGTGGTCGAAGAAGCGGAGCGTTTTTGGTGATTTTTCGAGAAACAAAACTGATATAGTTTAAATTTTAGTTCATTAACGTAAACACTTTTGCAGAAAATCCAATTTCTGAAAAGTTGTGAAATTGTGTCACATTGTATGGAAAGGGGTAGCATGAGTGAAACTAATCGGTTAATTTTTGACCAATATTAATAATAATGCTAATTAGGGATTCGATACAAAGTTCTAACTCGATGAAAGCTATATGTATGGAGAAAATTGGTTTAGAGTATTTCATGAAAAATTCCAGTTTGTATGGGAGGTTGTTATGTGTGACGAGTTCGCGCCTTCATTCAAACAGACTTCGAATTGCAACTCGCCCTACAATTCCGCTTACGAACGCACCCCAACAAAAAACAAAAAATTTAAGAATACAATGAGAATTATATGTTATATATTCAGAAGAGGATGTTCTAAAAGTAACGACAGCACGCAGTCTACAAGGATGTGTCGCCATCATCCTTGTCATTGTTGTCATTGTCAAAATAAGTTACAGAAATACTTGGAAAGTCCTTTTTGAAGAATTCAACCACCAAGGAAGACGATGGAATTTTTATTCATTTTGTTTTTTTGAATGTACACATGTATGCAGATCTATTTTCATTGACAACTTACTCACGTGTGATTGCAGTGAAATTTGAATTTATTTCAATTTCACCCATTACGATCATCTGGGCCAATGAACACAAAATCTTTTTTATTACCTACTAGCGATCGCCCGCGACTTTGTCCACGTAAGAATCGCAAAATAAGCAATTTTTGAGAATGTAGTTAGTAATACATTATCCCGGATATATAATCTGATTAGTTTAATGGCTCTTTGAAGACAATGGTTTGTATTTTGTTGGAATCAGAACCATAAATTATTAAGAATGAAACCACGATACTCGCATTTCCGTGATCTAAGACCATATTCGTATTGAAGAGCATTAAGGACATGTGAATAGTTGTAGCTTGTCTTGATTAAAAAAAAAGCCCAAATAAAATAACATTAAGCTTAAAACCATAACAGGACTACGACTCTGCGTAAATCCCAATCACTCGATACTACAGATTAAATTTTTGAGATGTTAAGAATTTTGTATGGGGAGTGGGGTGATAGTACTGAACTAATTTGTTTCACATCATGCGAGAGTAGCTATAAAAATGTACCGAATTTAAGCTTCAAAAATTGAATAGGTACTGAGAAACTTAGTGCACTGGATTTAGTGAAGTTGTGCAATTTGTATGGGAGGTGGTCGAAGAAGCGGAGCGTTTTTGGTGATTTTTCGAGAAACAAAACTGATATAGTTTAAATTTTAGTTCATTAACGTAAACACTTTTGCAGAAAATCCAATTTCTGAAAAGTTGTGAAATTGTGTCACATTGTATGGAAAGGGGTAGCATGAGTGAAACTAATCGGTTAATTTTTGACCAATATTAATAATAATGCTAATTAGGGATTCGATACAAAGTTCTAACTCGATGAAAGCTATATGTATGGAGAAAATTGGTTTAGAGTATTTCATGAAAAATTCCAGTTTGTATGGGAGGTTGTTATGTGTGACGAGTTCGCGCCTTCATTCAAACAGACTTCGAATTGCAACTCGCCCTACAATTCCGCTTACGAACGCACCCCAACAAAAAACAAAAAAAAAGAAATATCTGACAGCCGGAAACGAGGAAGGGAGAGAAAAAAAGTAAGTCTGGACGCGGCCGCATGGAGGAGGAAACTTTTCTTCTTTTGCGAATAATCATTTTTCCATAACATCGCTAGTGGTCCGCGTTATATAAAAAAAAGAACTCGTGATTAAATCGAATTCAAGCTCGATCGAGTGTCGCCGAAACACAAAAAATCGAATGGTTCTGTCGCGGAAAAAGGCTGGAGCATTGAGATTTTTTTTTCGCGATACTGCCGGCTGTCGCGGACATTGTCGTGGTACGAGTTCAAGGCACGCACGAATTTTCCATCGTAAAATCGCCGGTTTTTCGGACACTTTCATTGTTTGGGCGTAAAATTACAACCCCGTTTATCGTGCGACAGTTCACCTGGCGAGTTTAGTGTAAAAGTGGCGCGAAGAAAATGTTTGCGATTACACTCGAGGTTTGGCGCAAAATACCATGTGGAATGGCGTCATAGGCGCATTCAAACCTCAAAGAAAAAACGAAGCTGGAGAGGAAAAGAAAAAACGCTCTGCTTGAAGTGTGTGACTCGACATCGTTCGGACATGCGTAAAATTAAAAATACGCAATGAAAAACTGCAATTCCGTAAGTTTCGCTGCAAAAAAAAAAGGAAACAAAAAGCGATTCGAAAGTGTTCGGCGGAATCTTCGATTTGATTTCGGTCCGATTTCAGAGTAAGTACCTTGAAAATTCGATTGCCAAGGAAAGGGATCTAAGAAAAAAAGAAAAAACGCTACATCGGTTTCACCAGCGGATGTTTCGCAATTCGAGCCGATCAACCGAGATCCAGTTCCCGGTGCTGAGAACCCGTTTGCTTTTCTTTTGGGGAAACCGTTCCTAACGGATGATACCTAGCCTTTGATAAGGTACGCGCAAGTGAGAATTTTATATTTTGGCACAATGCCATACCCCCGCAAGGGGGTAGTTGTAGTATGAGGTTTTACCAATTCCTGCAACTATCTTTGGAGTTAGCGACTCCACGGACCTGAGCTAACTATCCCCCTCTGGGATGGGGGCTGTAGAATTCACCCACAGCCAGTCCTGCTTGCCCTAAAAATGGCAAATGGACACTCACTGGATCATGGGCTTATCACCCGTGATCTTAAGACCTAAATGATACGAGAAACGGATACATCGCCTCGGATACGGACTGATTCTACGGTAACGACTTTTGGCATTCGAAAACGGACTATGATTGGCTTCTGGAACGTTCGAACATTGAATGACGGGGGAAGAGCTGGGGTTACTCGGTCCTTGCACCGCCAATCAGTGATCGACCGTGAAATGGAGCACTATAACATCCAAATCTTGGGCTTGAGCGAGGTCAGGTGGACAGGATCAGGAGAAGAACGAACCCCTAGCGGAAACACTATTCTGTACATTGGCCCTGAAAGTGAAGCCAGAAATGGCGTGGCGTTCGTCCTTACGCCGAGAGCGAGAAACAGTCTCATTAGCTGGGAACCAATCTCGGATAGGATTATCGTCGTCAGGCTCAGGACCAGTGTCAGAAACGTCACAATTCTGCAGTGCTACGCACCAACTAATACCGCAACATCTGGTGACAAAGAGGAGTTTTATAGTCAACTGAGTGCCACCTTCGAACGTGTTCCAAGAGGTGATATTATTATCATCTCGGGAGATATGAACGCCCAGGTTGGATCAGACAACACTGGACTAGAACACGTCATGGGGAGGCATGGTGACCCTTGGGTCGACCCTTCACGACCTTGGATTAAGAGACCCGAAAACGGCGAATTATTTGTGGAGTTCTGTAGTACTCGGCAAATGGTCATCGGAGGGACCCTTTTTCCACACAAGAGTCATCATAAAACATCTTGGGTTTACCCTGATGGTGTTACTCAGAACCAGATCGACCATTTGGCTATAAGTCGCCGATGGAGAAGATGTCTCCTCGATGTGCGAACGAAACGTGGAGCTGACGTGGGGAGCGATCACCACTTGATGGTTGCCTGCTTGAGATTGTGTACAGCAGCTATCCGACGACCACAAATTCTTCAAATGAAGCGCAAGCTTAATGTGGATAAATTCAGAGATCCCAACAAAAAACTCGAATACACCACCATTCTACGCGAAAAGTCATCCACATTGGGTGAACATGAAATGCGCACACTGGACGCCAATTGGGAGGCAACCAGAAACACTTTTCTAACTAGTGCTGAAGAATCTGTGGGATATGCGCAAAGCGGTGAGAAACCCTGGATGTCGCAAGACACATGGGACAAGGTTGACAATCGGAAAAAAGCCAAATTGGCAATCATCTCTCAACCCGATGTCAACCAACGAACGCCCGACTTGAGGCAGAACTACCGCGATGCTCATATACAGCTTAAAAAGGCTGTTAGACGCGACAAGAGAAAGGCCATTGAAGATCTGGCAAACAAGGCAGAATCTGCGGCTTACCTTGGGGATATGGGTTCACTATTTAAAATCATGAAACAGTTGACGAACAGGAATTCCACCGCCAACCACCTGGTGAGAGATGTCAACGGAACTCTCCTTAATATGAGTGAACACCAGTTGCGACGATGGAAGGAATACTTCTCTGATATTTTAAACATCTTGTCAGATGAAGATATTCCGGAAACAGAACAACTTCCAAACACCCAACCGCAACAATCCTCTATTAGGGATGATCCCCCAGATAAGGAAGAGATAGTTTCCGCCATTCGGTCAATGGCGGGAAGGAAAGCTCCAGGTATAGACGGACTACCAACCGAACTCCTCAAAGCGGACCCGGAAATAACAGCCGATATACTCCTCCCACTCTTCACTAAGGTGTGGAATGATGGAAGATATCCGACTGAATGGAAGGAGGGCGTCATTGTGAAAATTCCGAAGAAGGGCGACCTTCGGGATTGTGGCAATTGGCGTGGTATATGTCTACTTACTGCCGTATCAAAAATTATGGCTAAGGTAATTCTCAATAGGATTAGTGATGTCGTCGAGAGCACTCTCGAAGTTTATCAGGCTGGATTCCGTAAAGGGTCGTCTTGTACCGACCACACAAATACCCTACGGATAATATTAGAGCAGTCAGCCGAAATGGGTTCGCCACTACATCTCATGTTTGTGGACTTCGAGAAGGCTTTCGACAGCGTTAAGCGAGATTACATATGGAATGCTTTGCGTAGGAGAGGTATTCCAAATAAGGTCATAGCTATGATTAAAGAATCCTACGAAGATGCAAGGTGTCGCGTCTTGCATAGAGGAGAGCTGTCCGAGAGCTTTCCTGTGCGAACGGGTGTCAGACAAGGCTGCATATTATCACCAGCCCTGTTTCTGGTGGTAATAAATGACATCTTGAAAGCTGCACTGGAAGGTGGGGAAGGTAAAGGTCTTCAATGGAGACTATTTAACATCTTAAGTCACCTTGATTATGCTGATGACGTGTGTTTGCTTGCACATACCCGTTCGGACTTAGAGTCAAATGTTCGCTCGTTGCATTCTAAATGCAAAGAGGCGGGACTGAAAATAAATGTGCGTAAAACCAAGTACATGCACATGGGTTCGAACGCAAGCACACCGATTGTTCTTAATGGACAGGATGTAGAAGAGGTGCAAGATTTTTGCTGTTGAGGCTCGGCTAAATAAAGCTCGTCAGGCCTTCGGTATCCTTTCCCCTTTCTGGAGGTTAAGAGAGATCTCCCTTCGCACGAAGCTGCGAGTTTTTGACGCATGCGTCAAATCCGTGTTGTTATATGGTTGTACTACGTGGAAAGTGACCGTTCGACTTACCAAGAAACTACAGACTTTCGTAAACCAATGCCTCCGACGCATTTTAGGAATATTCTGGCCAGAAGTGATCTCCAACGACGAACTTTGGAGTACAACTCGCCAGACTAAAATAGGTATTGAGATTCAACGACGAAAGTGGCAGTGGATCGGTCATACTTTGAGGAAACCAGAGCAAAACATCGCAAAACAGGCTCTGGATTATAACCCTCAAGGAAGACGTCGGGTTGGTCGACCATGTAACACATGGAAGCGAGCAGTTGAGCAGGAGGCCAGAGGAATAAACAAGTCCTGGCAACAGCTTAAAGCCGATGCTCAGGATCGCGCCTTGTGGAAGAGAGTTGTTTCTGTCCTATGCCCCTATAGGGGGTCTTAACAGGAATTTGAAAAAACAATGCCATAGAGTTTAATTTACTGAGAGAGAGAAAGCAAAAAAAAAAATGTGAGGATTCCTCTTCGAAACATTATATCAATCATTGAAAGTGATTTTTTTGTGAAACGCATTGTTTTCTCGTTAACTGTCCGCATTTCCTTTTTTTGCATCGTAAAATTGCCAGTAGTAGCGTAAAGATATTTTGTAGGTTAGCTTTGTGTAATATTTCTCTATGAACTCTAGAAATCTAGCGATCAAAAAAAAAAATAACTCGACGAGGGTTTGTTTTGAAGGAAATTTGTTAAAATTTCATAAATTTTTATTGCAAGTTTTTATTTTTATTTTTAAATACGCGTTTGAGCGTAAGTGAATAATAAAACCGTTCAACGAAATATGACTAAACAAAAAAAAAATTATTCACTGTATATAAAAGAAAAAGACTTAATTGATCATAACTAAAATAGAAAAACTACAATTAGAACGTCATGCGTGGAGAGTATTAAAATTGGTCATTCCCTTCAATTATATTTTTTTTATATAGTTCTTAAATTAGTTCTAATTCAATTACGGTCTAAACCGAAATTTCATGATGATGTGATAAAGCTCTTATGGTTTAAATTATTAATCATTTAAAAGAAGGAAAAAGTAGGTAATGATCAACAAAATCCATCAATTATTTCTTCACGGTCAACCACTTTTTTTTTGTTCATTTCGATAACTATTTGAAAATTTGAAATAATCCAGAATCGATCAAAAATAGAGCACCAATTTGATTTCAATTGAAAAGAAAATGTAATCATTATATACAAAAAAAAAAAACAACCAAATCACTACATTAAATAGGTGTGAAATAGCAAAAAGAAAAAAAAAAAGAGAAGAAATTATTGTTAAGAAAAATTAAATAAAAACAAAGCAAAGTACCTAAGGAAAACACATTACCATTTTTTTTATATAATATATAAAAAAAAACAAACAACAAAAAAAAAAATTTAACAAAAAATGAGCTCTTTGTAGTATTTAAGATTAATTTTATTATAGAATGCATTCAAATATTTTTAAGAGTAACATGATATTGTTAAACAAAATCGATTATTTTTGGATTATGGAATATTTCGGCGTTTATTGGTAACGTTTGAAATTTGTTGAGTTAAGGTTAAACTGGTTCGCGCGTACTTATGAAATTTTTGCAATTGATTTTTTGGTTTACTTTAATTAAATCGCACATTTGATATAAAATGAGTAATTGTTCAATATTGGAATTTGGGCTTTACCAAAGATATAAATTTACGATGAATAAATGGAAAAAATGAAACACTAGAAATTCAATTTGAATAGCCCCTCGAACTTTCACGAATCCTCCTCCTCTCTTCTTGGGGCCATACGATGAAGACTTCGCGGAAGATGTATGGCTAAGGTTGGGTGGGCAGGTTGGCGTCAAACCATCAGACGCCGTCGTCGAAACATCTGGTCGAGTCAATATTCGTGACCAGTTGTAGTTCCCCTTTTCTCTTTTCGTTGTCCTTCCGACTTGGATAAGTCGATGCGGCGAGCTCACTACTCGCGATTTTTTTTGTTATGACAGGCCAAATTGGGTTTCATGACCTTCTTGTGCAGCGAACCCCCCCACACGCCTACTGCAGCTAGACCCGGCATCAAGCTAGCGCGTCGCACCAGCACAAAGATTGTCACTGAGATGGATGTAGGTGAATCTCAGCCCTGTCTATCACGAACCTTATCCTTCCTTTTGAATTATTTTGGCTTTCGGATCAAAATGATTTTCTCCTAGGCCATCGCTACATAACAAGGTGATATAAAATTAAGATGGGCGCAATACTTTGAACACCTTTTAATCCGGGCCCATCACCCGCACGAACAGCAGCAGCAGACACAATTGCAAGTATGACTGATGTAGCAGCTGATGAAGGATCCGCTTTGAGTCCTCCCACACTCGAAGAAGTAAAAACAGCCCTGAGGAACCACCCAAACAACAAAGCGCCAGGCACTGATCAAACTCCAGCTGAGCATGGACATATGGACGCAGGAAACACTTCCTGAAGATTGGCGCAAGAGCATCATATGTCCAATTTATAAAAAAGGTGAAAAACTCTATAAAATCTTGGCGAAAATTTTGGAAAAGAGAATTAAGCCCTATGTTGACAAAGTAATTGGTCAATACCAAGGCGGATTTAGAGCTGGACGATCGACCACGGACCAGATATTCTCAGTTAAACAGGTGCTGGAAAAGTGCTGGGAATATAATATTGACGTGCACCAGATATTTGTAGACTTCAAACAAGCATACGACAGTATCGACAGGCGCGTACTGTGAAAAATCAGGTTAGAGTTTGTAGTCCCACCGAAACTGGTTCGGCTCACAAGAATGACAATGACAGAGTCTTTGTCACGAGTCAGAGTAGGAAACGATCTGACTTCCAGTTTTAAAACAGACAATGGCCTTAAGCAAGGTGACGGCCTCGCACCAATGTTGTTCAATCTGACACTCGAATATGTTGTTCAGAAACTTCTCGTTGACACCAAGGGAAGACTATGCTTCAAATCCACACAACTCGTACCGTATGCCGACGAAATAGATATCCTTGCAAGATCTCTGGAGAGTGCTAAGGAGGTATTTGTAAACCTTGACTCGGTAGCAAGAGAAGGAACTACGTATTAATGAAAACAAAACAAAAATTATGACGCAACTAGGAAAAAGGCGTCAATCAGACAAAATATTACAGTAGAAGATTATAATCTAGAAAACGTAGACAACTTCATATACCTAGGGGTGAACATATCGAAGGATGGAAGCGAACCCATCGAAATCAAAAGAAGGATAATGATGGTAGGCAAGACTTATTATTCGGTACTTCCAATAATCAAAAACAAGAACGTGCACAGGAAAACAAAACTTAAGCTATATAAAACCATAACCATCATAAGACCTGTGCTATGCTATGGCAGCGAAACGTGGACTATAACTCAGGCGTCCGAAAAACTACTTAACGCCTTTGAAAGAAAGGTCCTCAGAAGAATCCTCGGACCTGTGAGGGAAGACTCGATCTGGAGAATACGATACAATAGAGAATCGTATGCCATCTTCGACAATCCCGAAGTGTCAACCCTCATAAAATTTAAGAAGTCACAATGGGCTGGTCATGTGGAGCGCATGGATGCCAGAAGAATTCCCAAACTCACACTAAAAGGGAAAGTCAACAGACAAAAACCGGTCGGAAAACCACGTTGTACAAAATTTCAAGTTCGTACCTTTTAGTTTGTTGGTTATTAGTTGATTTAATGAAATTGGTCGAAATCATAGTTTTGTATGGGAGGGGGTAGAAGGACAGGCGTGGTCTCAAAACTTTTTACACAATTTAATTTCAACTATTTTTGTAAGTTTTTATGCAAAATTTCAAATTGATAGCTTTTAATAGTTAGGTGATAATTGATTTCTTGAAAATGGTCGAAAAAAATTATTTTGTATGGGAGGGGGTAGAAGTTTTAAAGCTTTTCAACCACTTAATATTTTGTTTACTTAGAAATTTTTTTTAAATGCATTTCACAAATTTTGAAGTTTCTACCTTAAAATTTCAGTGAAAAATTTTCAGTTTATGTGGTTTTTTCAATGTACATGAAACACCTTGTGCATGTTAGACAAGGGGACTCGGTTTATAACAATTATGGATCAAGTTATTATTATTTTTCTATGTATATTAAATAGATGTATCCATATGCAAAATTTAAACTTTGTATCTTTCACCAGAGCCCTAAAAAAATTACTCAAAATTTTCAACATTTTTGCTTACCACCTCCCAAATTAAAATTTTTATCAAAATTAACCACTGTGTAGTTCTACAATCTGACAAATTTTCGATTTGATATCTGCACTCTTTTTTGAGATATAACGATTTGTAATCTTGAAACTTGCGCCTTTTTTTAAATGGTCCTTACTTCCCCCTACTACTATTATTTCCACATGTTATTTTTTTTTGTATTTTTTTAGTATAGCTTAATAAATGTTTAAAGTTTCAATTACATAGCTTAAGAGATTCATTTAAGTGTTTTTCTTTGCACTCCCCTTTACCCTCCCCCTTACAATAATTAGCCACTTTCTAAACTGATTCCAATGGAACTATATGCCACCCTGATGGTCTCAAAATATGAATTTCTTACGATAAGTAATTTCGAAGATATAATCATTTGAAAATCAATTCGGCCGACAATTTGTTTTTAGCCCCCCTTCTCGGACACCAATGGATAAAAAAATTAAATTATATAGTTTGTCCTACAACCTTCTCTATATCTGAACCGGTTTTCAACTTTCTATCTGCTTTCGTGGTGGAGATATTAGCAATCGTAGTTTTCGACCTCCCCCCCTTCTCCCCCTTCCATCTAATGAGAAAATAGAGCTCACTTACCCAATCAACAATCCACCCAAATACGAACATTCTATCTTTAACGTCTCGGAGATAGGAGTCCATATGTACTGCGGACGGCGTACGGCGGACGGCTTACGGCGGGACGGATTTTTATACTCTTGATAAAATCTGAGAGTATTATAAGTTTCCTCTAAGGTTTGTAACGCTAAGAAATAAGGCTTTGAGAAAAAAATGAATGATACAGAAGTTAATATTATCACTCAGAAATCTCAAAACCGGATGTCCGTCTGTCCGCCCGTCTGTCTGTCCGTCCGTCTATTCGCTCTCTAGCTTGAGAATGCGTTGAGCTAGATTGTTCAAATTTTTACACGTCGGTTTTTACAATTATCGCTCCACCGCTTCTACCCCCTCCCATACAAAATGACACAATTGCGCAATTTGACAAAAAATGGATTTGCTCAAAAAGTATAAAAGCTATTGGCCTGAAATTAGGAATATATTAGTTTTATAATAATGTCAATCTACCGTATAAAAATTATGCGTGTCATTTCCCTCCTTCTACCACCTCCCATACAAACTGTACTTGTCATGAATTACTCTAAGCCAATTTACTCAGTGCGTATAAAATTTAGCGAGCTGAAATTGTGCACCAAATATTTATTTAAAATTGTTAGTAAGGTCAAAAAAATTAGACGATTAGCTTCACCCTTTCTTCCCCCTCCCATACAAAATGACATAATTTCGCAATTCAACATTAAAAGGATTTGCTCGAAAAGCATAAAAGCTACTAGTCTGAATTTCGGGATATATTACTTCCATAATGATTTCAATGTACAGTATAAAAATTATTTGCGTCCTCCCTCTCTTTCCACCCCCTCCCATACAAACTACACTTTTTCATGAAATGCTCAAAGCCGATTTTCTCAGAACATATAACATTCATCGATTTATCACATTTTGTAATAAATACTTATTTAGCATTATCACTAAGATCAGAAAAAAATATTTGATAACCTTCACTGCTTCTACTCCCTCCCATACACTATGACTTCACAACTTCACAAAAAATTTATTTTCTTGAAAAGTATGAATGCTACTAGTCTAAAATTTAAGAGATGTCAATTTTATGATATTCTTAGTTATTTTTGAAAAAAAACACTAAAATCCCCCCACTCTTTCTACTACCTCCCATACAAACTGCACATTTTGACTAAATCTAACGCACTAATTTTCTCAGCTCCTATTCAATTTTTGGACTAACACTCCCCATACAAAATTTCTTGGGATCACAAAAAATTCTATTTCATTTAGAGTATCGTAAGATTGCGCTTTACGCGCAATCGTAGGCCTGTTATGTTTCTTTTTGCATTTTTAGGCTAATTTAGTCATTAAACGCGAAAAAAAAAAATTTCAGGGTAGCAAATTTTTTTTTTCCTCGACCACAGTACTTTATTATTAAAATAATAAAGTAAAATGAGCCACTTTGTATGGGAGGGAGTAGAAGGCGTGAGAGGAAAGAAATAAAACCAAAAGCAGATTATATTTCGGAGCATACCTAATAAACTGTGAAAGTTTCATTACAATCGGCTCAGCTGTTTTTGCGTGAAAGCCGGACAGACAGAGAAGAATCTTAAAAACTTGAGTTTCTGCTTAGTTATTGCTAAAGTAAAGCTAAGCATAATAGGACTACGATTGGGCGTAAAGTCCAATCTTGCGATACTCTAGATGAAAGAGGAATTTTTCGATTCCAAGAAATTTTGAAGGGGAAAAGGTTGACGACATTGAAATAATTTTTTCTCATCAATCTAAAGTTGCTATCAAAACGTTTTATACAAAATGTAGGATTCAAAAATTTAATAAGTACTGAGAAAATTAGTATATTGGATTAGGTGAAATTGTGCAGTTTGTAAGGAAGGTGGTAGAAGGAGGAGCGAGATCTTAATGACTTTTCAGAAATAAATATAAATATAATAATTAAATTGTAGGTCAGTAGTATTTATACTTTTCAAAAAAATCCATTTTACTTTTAATTTTATTGTGATCGACTTGAAAAAAAAAATGCTACCCTGAAATTTTGCTTTCTCGCGTTTTATGACTAAAATAGCCCAAAAATGCAAAAATTAAATCCGTCTGCCTGTACGCCGCCCGCCCTACGCCGGTGTGTACGCTCAGCGCACATTAACTCCCAAACCCTTCAAGATAGAAAGTTAATTTTTAGAGGGATTGTAGATAGTTGCGGATCTCAGGCGGACACCCATTTTGCGGGATGTAAGAGTTCAGGGGGTGACGGGGGGAGAATTTAAACCGAAAACTAAGAATTCAAATATCTCAAACATGGTTACTGCTAGGAGGCTGAAAATCGATATACATGTAAAATGGTTTGTGAGACAACTTTTAAAGTTAATTTAATTTTTTTATCCATTGGGGTGCAAGAAGCGGGGGCTAAAAACCAATTGTCGTCGAATTTTATATTCAAATGATTATATCTTCGAAATTACTTATCATAAAAAATTCATATTTCGGGACCATTAAGGCGGCATATAGATCCTCTCGAATCAGCTTACATAGAGGCTAATTATTGTAAGGAGGAGGGTCAGGGGGGTGCAAAGAAAATTACTTAAAAATCAATATCTCGGCTATTTGCCAAGCTATGTAATTGAAACTTGGTATTTATATTAAGCTATACTAGAGAAATACGAGAAAAATATAACATTTGGACAAAATAGTAGTAGAGGAAAATGGGGAGCATTAAACATTTCAAAATTTTAAACCATTATATCTCAAAACTGAGTGCAGATATCAAATTCTAATTTTGTCAAATTGTAGAAATAAATAGTTTTGAATTTTGGTAAACGTTATACGTCGAGAGGTGTTAAGCAAAAATGCCGAAAATTTTGAGTGATTTTTTTAGGGCTCTGGTAAGAGATACAAAGTTTAAATTTTCCATGTGGATACATCTATTTATTTTACATACAGAAAAATTAATAAAAATTATGCAATTGTTATGCACCGACTCCCCTGGTCTAACGTGCACAATGTGTTTCATGTGCAATGAAATAACACATAAACTGAAAATTTTTGAATGAAATTTTATGACAGAAACTTGAAAACTTGCAATATGCATTTAAATAAAATCCCTATAAAAATGATATATTAATTAGCCGAATACCTTTGAAACTTCTACCCCACCCATACAAAATTATTTTTTCGACCATTTTTAAAAAATCAATTATCACCTAAAAAACATAACAGAACTACGATTGGGCATAAAGCCCAATTGTGCGATACTCTAGATGAAAGAGAAATTTTTTGATTTCAAGAAATTTTGTAGGGGAAGTGGCACAGGGGTTGACGACATTGAATTAATTTTTTTCCCATTACTCTAAAGTTGCTATCAAAATGTTTTACACAAAATTTAGGATTAAACAATTTAATAGTTGCTGAGAAAATTAGGTTATTGGATTTATCCAAATTGTGTAGTTGTATGGGAGGTGGTACAAGGAGAGGCGAGTCCTTAATGACTTTTTCACAAATAACTATAAACATCATGCTTTTGACATGTTTTAAATTGAAGATCAATAGCATTCATACTTTACAGGAAAATCCGCTTTTTGTAAAGTTGTGAAATTGTTTTAGATTGTATGGGTATGGGTAGAAGGGGTACAGATAATAGCTTAATTTTTTGGGGCTTACTAATAATTCTAAGTAAATATTAAGTGCACAATTTCAGCTCGATAGATTTTATACACACTGAGTTATTGTTTTAGAGTATTACATGAAAAATTAGAGTTTGTATGGGACGTGGTGGAAGACAGGAGAGGACTTAAATAATTTTTATATGATAGATTGAAATCATCATAAAAGTAAATATTCCAAATTTTACATCAATAGCATACATGCTTTTCGAGCATCGTTTATTGTCGAATTCTATAATTGCGCCATTTTTTATGGGAGGTGGTAGAAGGGGTAAGACTAATCATCTAATTTTTTTCGGCCTGAATAATAATTCTAGATAAGTTATAAATGCATAATTTCAGCTCGATACGTTTTATACGTACTAGATAAATTGGTTTAAAGCATCGCATGAAAAAGTGCAGTTTGTATGGGAGGGGGTAGAAAGAAGAGGAGAACTCAAATAAATTTTATGCTGTAGATTGAAATTATTATAACAGTATTATATTCCGAATTTCAGAGCAATAGATTTTATACTTTTCGAGCAAATCTGTTTATTGTCGAGTTGCAAAATTGTGTAATTTTGTATGGGAGGGGGTAGAAGGGGTGAAGCTAATCATCTAATTGTTTTTTGGTCTTGCTAATAATTCTAAATAAATATTTGGTGCTAAATTTGAGCTCGATAAATTTTCTACCCACAGAGTAAATTGGTTTAAAGTATTTCACGGAAAAGTACAGTTTGTATGGGAGGTGGTGGAAGCAGGAGAAGGACACGCATAATTTTTATGTGATAGATTGAAATCGCCACAAAAGTAATGTTTCAAAATTTCAGACTAATAGCTTTTATACTTTTTGAGCAAATCCGTTTATTGTCGAATTGGGTATTTGTGTGATTTTGTATTGAAGGGGGTAGAAGGGGTGAAGATAATCATCTAGTTTTTATTGGTCTTACTAATAATTCTAATTAAATATTTTTAACACAATTTCAGCTCGCTTTATACGCACTGAGGAAATTGGTTTAGAGCTTTTCATGAAAAAGTGCAGTTTGTACGGGAGGTGGTGGAAGGAGAGGGAGGACACACATAATTTTTATACGGTAGATTGAAATTATTATAAAAGTATAATTTGAGTTCAATAACTTTTATACTTTTCGAGCAAATCCGTTCATTATCAAATTGCATAATTGTGTCATTCTGTATGGGAGGGGGTAGAAGGGGTGGAGCGATTTGGCCCATTCACGAACTTAACCTTATTTTCTTGCTAAAAATGACACACAAGAATTTTTGGCACTATAGCTCAAAGCTTTCGAGAGCTATGCTGTAGACAGACGTACAGACGGACAGACAGACAGACGGTCACACCGAATCGAGGTTTTTGAGTGACCACAAATATTTCTGTACCCTTGGCGGCTCTGTGCGAGCGTTATTTCTTAGCGTTACAAACGGTAAGGCAAACACAATATACTCAGATTTCATCTAGAGTATAATTAAAAGCTATCAATTTCAAATTTTGCACAAAACCAAATAGTTGAAACGGAACTGCGTCAAAAGTTTTGAGATCGTACTTGCCCTTCTACCCCCTCCCATTCAAAAGTATGATTTCGACCAATTTCAATAAATCGACTGCTAACCAACAAATTAAAAGCTACGAACTTGAAATTTTGTACGATCACATTGCAAAAAAAAATGAAATAAAACTGCATCACAAATTTTACATTTCCCTTACCTCCTCTACTACCCTCCTATACAAATGATTGGTTTCATGAATGTAAAATACTCAAAATTTTATGAAAACTCTATGCAACTTCGTCTATGAAACTGACATTCTATGCAGAAAATATTGGACGTAATTGAAGCAATCCATTGAAAAATTATTGACATTCACCCACCCTTAATATCCCCGCTACCTCTCCCTCATAAAAACCCAAACTTGCATAAACGAATGAAATATTGATTACTTGTACTGGAGCTTCTGATCGTATTCGCAACTAAGTGTTGAAGTGGCATCATCCCTGCCCTGAAGGGGGTTCCACGTGTGAAATGGGGTTTCACTTGTGAAAGGGGGTTCCACTTGTGAAAGGGGGGTTCCGTCTTCCCTAACCACTTTAACTTGCATATTGACTTTCCATGCATCGTTAACTTGTCCCAAAAATAATAAAGTTGCGCCCGACCTGTTGGTAGTTTATTTTGTTAAGTTGTGAAATTGTGTCTGATTGTAGCTAGGGTGTAGCCTAGTGGGTAGTGTGTGAGGGGGTAGAAGGAGCGGAGCTAATCGGTTAATTTTTTCCCGATATTAATGATAATGCTAGTCCTAATTTAATGCAAAATTTTAGGTCGATGAAAAGTAAACATACTGAGAAAATTGGTTTAGAGTATTTCATGAAAAAGTGAAATTTGTATGGGAGGTGATGGAAGGAGTAGAGGGTTCTTAGTTAGTTTTTTAAAAACAACTATAATTATCATGCAATTGATATATTTTAAATTTCAGAATAGTAACTTTCACACTTTTCAAGAAAATCGAATTTTTCACAAGTCGTGGATTTGTGTCAGATTGTATGGGAGGGGGTAGAAGGAGTAAAGCTTATTAGTCGATATTAATAGATATTAATAATAATGCTAATTAAAGATTCAATATAAAATTTTAGCTAGGTGAAAGTTATACGTACTGAGAAAATTGCTGTATAGTATTTCATGAAAAAGTATAGTTTGTATGGGGGGAGGGGGTGGAAGGAGTAGGGGGATTCAAACAATTTTCATACTTAAAGATTACATTTATAATAGAAATAATATGTTTTAAATTTCAAATTAATAGCTTTTATGTTTCCAAGATAATTTGATTATTATAAATTTTTGAAAATGAGTCACTTTGTTTAGTAGGTGGTAGAAGGCGTGAGGGGAGTAAAATAAAACCTAAGGCAGATCACTTCTTGATGCACACCTAATATTCTGTGAAAGTTTCATTAAAATCAGTTCAGCCGTTTTTACGTGAAAGCCGGAAAGACAGACAGACTGACGGAGAATTTTCTTAAAAACGTGTGTTTCTGCTTAGTTATTGTCCAAATAAAGCAAAAAACCAACTTATAGCCTTTATAAGCGAATAACAGACAGACACTACAATTATTATTTATATGTATAGATTCAGTTTCATACATTACTTTGTCAGTAGTGGGGTCAGTAATAAAACTGCTGTTAAAATTATTTCAAAGATCGAAAAAAGTTTTCATTCAAAATTTTTCGAAAATGCACATAGCTTTATTTTCATTGAAAGCTTTCTCACGTGATACAGAGTAAGTAACCTAAACAAAATCCCAACAATGCAGAGGTGTATTGAGTATTACTTAAACAGTACTATTCTGTCTTCTCATTATTACATTACATTGCTATGCATTACCTATTCTTCTATGAAACTGTCATCAATGATCAAAAGCCGTTCAGATATTTCACAAAAGAAGAATATACTTCAGATAATGTGGTATATCTCTATCACATTTGAACAATTATTATCACATTCTCAATTACACTTTGAAAGGAAATTCTCAATTGTGCATATTGCCAACATCTTCAACCAGAGCCACAGTGAATCCCTCGTAATGTTCACTTTCAAAATATCTAAGTGATATATGGTATTAAGATTATTATTGCTCTGATTCAAGTGATTGCAATTACACACTTGATAAAATCAACCGTAGAGCAATGAACAGAGATATCTCTCCAGTATTCTACAACACCCGATTTCTTAAACGCTATATACCTACATGTACAGGTAGATCGTTTGATAACAACTTAGCACATCATTTCAACCGGTAGAAGGGGGTTAAGAGAATGTGTCATCTTAATAAACCTTTCCTTACTTAAGTCCTGACTTTAATCTGTCGCATAGAGGTACGTTAGATACTTCAATTCCATAGCGTCATACTCCGTCAGTTTTGTTTTTCGTAAGTTATTATCATCATCTCGCTATTTTATTAGAAATAGCGCGTAAAATTTTGATCTTCTCGCTGAGGAACTGCAAAGCTTTTATATGAAAGATACCGCTTCACGACCTGCGAATGATAAATGACAAGTAGAGTACTTTGTATGCTAAATTGAAACCACACGTACGAAATCTCGACAGCGAAAATTCTAAGCTGTTCTTTTTGTAGAACTTACGAAAGAAAATTTGAAGATTTCTTAAGTGAGTGTAGCATGAAATTATTCATCATGTGTGCTTGTCAGCACATAGCCTTCTTATTTCAAATCTTTTTTAATGAAAATTATACATTTGAGATTTTGTGTTTAAATAATCATGGAATGAAATTTTTTTAACGTAATTTATGGATGTAGTATAATTTAGCTTATGAAGTAGTTGCGAAGGAAATTGATACGGAAGGAAAGTTAATTAGGAAAGTTAAAACTTATTATGAGTTTTCTAGAAATTTAAATTTTGAGTTTTTAAATGGATATATTGTGTTGGTTGTTCAAAAATTTTATTTCTTAATTTTTTTAAGTCTCAGCTCTCTTTTGTGCTCAGTGATTTTTTAATTTGAAAGTTTAAATTCTTTGAGTTTGATCCATTGTTATAAACAAGGTAAACTACTTCACTTTTAGCCGATTTTTTGCATAATTTTTATCTGTTGCTCAAAAGCTTCGAATTCCATTTACTGTCTGTTTGTCTGTCTGCTAAATAACAACCGAACTAAAAAAATTTCAGTAAAATATTCATTTTGTGAAGGGACAAAAACGTTCGACTCTTTCTACTAACTCGAATAGAAATTTCATCTAATTCCGAAATTTGAAAAAAAAATAAAATCCCGGGGACTATCAACGCAATCGACCTGAAAAGTTGACCAAACCGTAATTATGTGAATGGTGTTATACTTTTTTTGTTCGATCTGCTTACCCAATACAAGCAGTGTTAGCCAAAACTAAAGCAACACAGCCTTCAAACAAAATTATGACTTTATTTCAAAAATTTTAAATTCTGGCATACATTATTTTAATTAATAAATTAATTAATTAATGAAAAAAATAGTTACAATAATTCATTAGTTGTATTAAACTAAAAAACAATCGACTGGTCAAAACTAAAGAAACAATTCAAAGTAATATCATAAGCAAAGCTTTCCGACTTCAATTCCTTCAATATTTGGTGACAAATCCTTTATTGCGAATAACCTCAATGCACCGTCTTGGCACCTATTAAATTATCTATAATGTTTGTTGGAACGTTAAACCAAGAATTCTTAATTTCTCGAAATGAAGTGTCGTCCTTATTTGAACATATTCTGCTATTTATCCTTCGATTTATAATTTCTCAAAGGTTTTTCGATGGGGTTCAAAACCTCTACACTGTTGTCCTTAAATCAATCCTTGGAATCTCCAGACCATTGTCCTCAACATACGGCAGCATAACATTTTTAAGAATATCTACGTAAATGAATCTGTCTATTATCCTTGAATTCTGTGAATATGTCAGGTCCCTTGTCCCGAAAAGCAAACCCACACTAAAAAATTACTGCCGTCAAGTCGAAATGGAATATTTTAAATTAAGTCTTTGTCCCTTCGGCCATCTCAAGTATGTCAATCTATCGGCATCCGTTATGTCGAATTTCGATTTATCTGAAAATAGCACGGTTCTTCATTACTTTACTGCCCAGTGAAGATGGATGGTTGCAAATCTGATTTGAGATTTCCTATTTTTTTTTCAACTTAAAAGGCTTATTGGCGGCCCTGCTTGCAAGCGATTCGGCCTCTATAGCTCCTTCCTTCCACCACTACATATAAAAACTGCAGTTTTTCATAAAAAAAACTTCAAACGAATTTTCTCAGTACATAAAAAATGTATCAGCAAGAGGTGTGGAATTAGTTTTTTGAATAAAACGAACAATTGTTTGGATGTTTCTGAAATTTTACTTTATCATTCTAATAATAAAGTATTGTGATCTACACAGGAAAAAATAAATTTGCTACCCTACACCCCCTCAAATGGATGTCCGCCTGAGATCTGCAACCATATATAATTCACTCAAAAATGAACTTTCTATCTTGAAGGGTTTGGGAGCTAATGTGCGCTGAGCGTACACGTACGGCGTATATTAGTTTTCCTGAAATTGGGGCATTTGTATGGGAGGCGGCAGAGGAAGTGGAGGATTTTTGGTGATTTTGGAACTCCTTATCAACATCACAAAGCATGGTGTCTGTGTTTCATTTTCAAAATCGGTAGCTCTCACATGTTCTGTTTCTTGAATTTATAATATAGAAATTTGTATGGGAGGTGGTAGAAGGAGTGAAGTTGGTAATTTTTCTACCAAGTATTCTATTTATTAAGGGACAAATTCTGGCGAAGTTTGTATTTTTCTAGTTCTAACGGAAATCGATATAATGCATTTACCAAAATTAAGCATTTGTATGGGTTAGGGAAGGTGGTAGAAGAAATATATGGATCAAAGGAAAAATTTTTCGTCGTCAGTGATATTTATATTTTTATACATTCCACGAAACTTCAAGTCTATAGCTTTGAGAGTTTCGAAGAAAATAGTTTACTTAAAATTTCAAAATTTCATGAAATTTGTATGGAAGGGTAGATGGAGTGAGATGAAGTTGATCATTTTTTCAAAACTGATTTCAATCATAATAAAATAAATTCTGATAAAAATGCGTTCCATTAGCTTTGCTAGTTTGCAAAGAAAATCGAAGAAATGAGTTTTTCAAAATTGTGCATTTGTTTGGGAGGGGGTAGAAGTAGTGAAGGGATCACATCAATAGTTGGAGATATAATATAATACTTTAACCCAAATTTCAAGTTGATAGCTTAAATAGTTTCCAAGAAAAATCAAATTCTTCATATTTCGAAATTTCATGAAATTTGTATGGGGGTGGGTAGAAGGAGTGTTTCCCGTTCACGAACTTAAAGTTTCCTTTTCATTACAAATGACACACAACACATTTCAGCACGATAGCTTAAAACGTTCGTGAGTTTTTTGTGGACAGGCGCACATGCGGACAGACGGTCACTTGGAATCGAGGTTTTTAAGCGACAGCAAATATTTCTGTACCCTTGGCGGCTCTGTGCGAATATTATTTTTTAGAGTTACATACGGCAAGGCAAACATATTTCATCTAGAGTATTAGCATATTATAAACAATAGGGACAATTGATAAATATAATCTATGCTAATCTAATTATTGAATCCTAAATTTTGTATAAAACATTTTTAAAACTATTCTAGCATGATGTGAACAAAATTATGCAGTCACTTCCTTCTAGCACACCCCATACAAAATTTTCAATTCATCTAGAATATTGTATGATTGGGCTTTACGCACAATCGTAGTCCTGGTATGTTTAGACTCTAGATGAAATCTGAGAGTATTATAAGTTTGCTCTAAAATTTGTAACGCTAAGAAATAAGGCTCGGAGAAAACAATGAATGTTACAAAAGTTCATATAATTACTCAAAAATCTCAAAACCGGATGACCATCCATCCGTTCGCTCTCTTGCTTGAGAATGCGTCGAGCTAGAAAGTTCAAATTTTGTACACGTTGTTTTTGACGAAAAAGTAAGGTCAAGTTCGTGAACGGACCAAATCGCTACACCCCTTCTACCCTCTCCCATACAAAATGCCATACAAACTGCACTTTTTCATGAAACACTCTAAGCCGATTTTCTCAGAACATATAACATTTCTCGAGCCCATATTTTGCACTAAATTAGCATTATCACTAATATCAGAAAAAAATATTTGATTAGCTTCACTGCTTCTACCCCCCCCCCCCCCCCCCACACACAGTTTTTCAACTTCACAAAAAATCGATTTTCTTGAAAAGTATGAATGTTACTAGTCTGAAATTTAAGAAATTTAAATTTTATGATATTTTTAGTTATTTCTGAAAAAATCACTAAAATCCCTCTACTCCTTCTACCAACTAACATACAAACTGAATATTTTCACTAAATCTAACACAATAATTTTCTCAATTCCTATTAAATTTTTGGAGTTAGCATTTTGTACAAAATATTTTTATAGCTACTTTAGTATAATGGGGGAAAAATTAGTTCAATGCCATCACCCATTCTACCTCTCCCCATACAAATGCATCGGCATTTAGCTGTTCCCGGAACTCGTTTATTCCTCTGCTCAACTGCTCGCTTACATGTGCTACATGGTCGACCAACCCGACGTCTTCCTTAAGGAATCCAGAGCCTGTTTGGCGATGTTTCGCTCTGGTGTGTGATCCTATACCACTTCCACCTTTGAATCTCAACACACATTTTTTTCTGCCCAATTGTACACCAAAGTTTGTCGTTGGAGACCACATCTGGCCAGGATGCATCTTAGGCATTGGTCCCCGCAGTATAATCATATAACAACTCGGATTTGATGCATGCGTCAAAAACTCGCTGATTTGTGCGAAGGGAAATCTCTCTTAACATCCAGAAAGGAGAAAGGATACCGAAGGCGTGACGAGCTTTATTTAGAAGAGTCTCATTATCCTTTTCGGCTCCACCATCTATGCTGATAATGCTTCCGAGATAACAAAAATCGTGCATTTCTTCCACATGTTGTCCATTAAGAACAATCGGAGTGCTTGTGTTCGAACCCATGTGCATGTACTTGGTTTTACGCATATTTATTTTCAGCCCCGCTTTCTGTATTTAGAATACAACGAGCGAACATTTGACTCTTAGTCCGAACGGTTATGTGCAAGCGAACACACGTTATCAGCATAATCAAGGTGAGTTAAGATGTTAAATAGTTTTCACTGAAGACCTTTAACTTCCCCACCTTCCAGTGCAGCTTTCAAGATGTCACTTATTACCACCAGAAACAGGACTGGTGATAATATGCAGCCTTGTCTGACACTCGTTCACACAGGAAAGCTCTCCTCTATGTAGGACGCGACACCTTGCATCTTCGCAGGATTCTTTAATTATAGCTATGACTTTATCTGGAATACCTCTCCTACGAAAAGCATTCCATATGTAATTTCGCTTAACGCTGTCGAAACCCTTCTCTAAGTCCACAAACATGAGATGTAGTGGCGAAGCTATTTCGGCGGACTGCTCCAATATTTTCATATGGTATTTGTGTGGTCGGTACAAGATGACCCTTTACGGAATCCAGCCTGATAAACTTCGAGAGTGCTCTCTACGACATCACTATTGAGAATTACCTTAGCCATGATTTACGATAATAATAAGTAGACATATACCACGCCAAATGCCACAATCCCGAAGTTCGCCCTTCTTCGGAATTTTCATCTCTCAACCCGATGTCAAAAGTGGTGAAAATTAATTAATTAAATTAATTATGGAACATTTGTATTGCATCTTTTGTAAGTAGCACAACACTAGCTGTGTTTTTTGCTTACGAGAGTAGATCAGATTAAGCTACTCCACAAGAAAAAACATAAAAGAATTATGATTGGGCGTAAAGCCCAATCATATGATACTCTAGACGAAATGAGAAAGAGTTCAATGTACCGGAAAATATGTGACCTCCAATTCTTTTAAATAATTAATAGTGACTTTTGTATGGGAGGTGGTAGAAGGAAAGGAGGAAGGTTTGTAATTTTTGGATATGACACCTAATGTGGTATGCAAAATATTTCGTGCTGAATTTAAGGTTTGCAGCTTTCACTATTTTCAATTGGATATAGTTTTCCTGAAATTGAGGCATTTGTATGGGAGGTGGCAGGGGAAGTGGAGCGTCTAAGATGATTTTAAAACTGCTTATCATATCATCCTTATCACCACGCTTTGGTTAAATTTCAAACTTGATAGTTCTAATATATTCGAAGGAGAAATGCTTTTCTTGAATTTAAAACACAGATATTTGTATGGGAGGGGGTAGAAGGAGTGAAGAAGAGCTGATCATTTTTTTAGCATTTATTGCAATTATTAAAAAGCAAACTCTGGCAAAATTTTAAGTTTATACTTTTTCTAGTTTTAATGGAAATCGATATAATGCACTTAACAAAAATTATACATTTGTATGGGAGGGAGTAGAAGGAGTGTACGGATCAAAACACATTTTTTTCTCGTTATTGATATTTCTATTTTTATACTTTCTGCAAATATCAAGTTGATAGCTTTAACAGTTTCGAAGAAAAATAATTTAATTTAAATTTCAAAATTTCGTGAAATTTGTATGGGAGGGGGTAGAAGGAGTGAGGTGAAGTTGATAATTTTTTCAATACTGATTGCAATTATATTAAAATTAATTTTGGCAAAAATTCGTTTTTATAACTTTGTTAGTTTCAATGAAAATCGAAAAATTGCATTTTTCAAAATTATGCATTTGTATGGGAGGGGGTAGAAGGAGTGACAGGATCAGATCAATATTCTGTCATATTAATGATATCTATATCATAATACTTTTACCTAAATTTCAAATCGGTAGCTTAAATAGTTTCAAAGGAAATCAATTTCTGGAAATTTCGGAATTTCGTGAAATTTGTATGGGAGGCGGTAGAAGGAGTGGGGGGATGTGGCCCGTTCACGAACTTAAAGTTTCTTTTTAGCTAAAAATGACACACAAAAAATCTCAGCACGATAGCTCAAAGCGTTCGAGAGTTATGCTGTAGACAGACGGACAGACAGACAGACGGACAGACGGACAGACGGACAGACGGACAGACAGACAGACGGACAGACGGACAGACAGCAACTCGGAATCGAAGTTTTTGAGCGACAACAATAATTTCTGTACCCTTGGCGGCTCTGTGCGAGCGTTATTTCTTAGCGTTACAAACGGTAAGGCAAACACAATATACTCTCAGATTTCATCTAGAGTATAAAAACGATCCAAAGTAGAAGTTCATTACTAAAGTTTGGAACTGATAAGTTGTTGCACTTGGAAACAATTTGACAGTTCTAATTTGAATTATCAGTTGTGAATTATAACAGGTAATTTCTGTGAAATATTGCGGATTATTGGTGATAATTTGACTGAGCGGATCTACATATGTATATGTTCATTTTATCTTCCTGGGGTGTAATAAGGCGGCTCTCTGCCACAAACATCGAGTTTTAGTGGACCTGAGGAATATTGCGTAGTTGCTATTGTATATTGCGGCGGCCAAGAATTGAGTGGAACTTAAGCGGCTTGATTTTTAGGACGTTGAAGAAGCAAGGACTATTGCATTTTTCTAGAGAACTGGCTGCCGCAAACGCAGTCAAGTGCGCGCCCATTATACCCAGTACATGTCACTGGTACCAGCAATAAAAATAGGCTATGCATGTGCATTTGCCACTATCGCCAAGTGCTTGTTTCTTCTTTTAATTAGTGTATTGGTGGCCGACACGACATGCTGTCGATTGCGCAAAAGGCCCCATCCGAAAACGAAATAAAATGCTTAAGATAAATCAAGACTTTTCCGTGTTTTTGTCAGAAATTTTAATGTTCATTGCTACCAACAGCTGGGAAATGAAAATCCGAAGTTGTAAAAATTTTGGACCGGATATTTATGAACATAGGAACTATTTATCCAGAGTAGGTTACTTACCCCTGTGTTCTCACTAGGGTAGCTAGCCTTCTCTGGATAAATATATTTGTCGTTGCTTTCAATGTAATTCCGCTAATATTTTGAGGATAAAGCAACAAAAAAACACAGCTACTATTGCCATGACGACTGACCTATCTGGACTGTACGGCAGAGTAGCTTAGAAGTAGGGCATTAATATGCAGCCAAAGATACTTAAGTTCCACAATATTCACATCAGTTAATAATCTTAACGAACAACACACTTCAAATGACAAATCGAAACTCTAACATAATTGAATTAGATTTGATGAGTGATGAAAAGTGAGTCTTGGAAATGGTTGAAGCTAAAGATCTGAAACTACAAAGGAGCTAAAAACTGGTTTTGAAAAATATCTATCTATGAGTACTATTATAAGAATTTGGGATTATGGAAAATGATGAATGAAAAGTCAGATGAAAATTTTCCAAAATTTTTTTCAGCAGAAAAATCTCTACGTTTTTTTCCTCAAAAAGAGCTTATTTCAAATTTAAGTTCAATCGAATTCTCCTCAAAATCCCATCAAACATATCCCAGTAAACTCTAAACTTTTGGCAATACTTCACCCACGCAAAAAAAGAATCATCATCTACATATGCGGAAAAGCACGTGGTGTTTTTCATTTCGACGCGGGCGTACATTCAACAGTTTGTTCTATCCGGCCGTATGAGTATGGAGCTTTTCATCTTCGAGACTTTTTTCATGTTTAAGATTTTGGTCTAGCGAGGAGAGCTTAAGGGGAGTGCGTCTGAGAAACCTGGGGGTCGTATGTGCCGGGCTTTAGATATTCTCCCTCGACAAAATAATATGATGTCAAGCTCAACGTGGGAATCTTTCAGTTTGCATCGCGACGCCCTAGTGTTTAGATTGACTTTTCGGCGTAGTATCTATCCAGTTAAAAGCACATTTTCCAAAGAATTTTTTTTTTGGTTCAGCTTTTCGTGTGTATCCGATATACTCGCGATATTTAAATTTTAGAATCAATTTTTTGCTCAACTGTTGCACAGAAAACTGTTGATTTTTTGCACGATATTTTTCAAGGTGGTGATAAAAAAATAAGTAATAATTATTATTAGTGCAAAACTAATGTTCCCTATTATTAATTATTGCTGTTTATTTATAAAATAATTACGTCATGTGGGTGGTAAAGATTTGAATTGGTGAAAAAATGTGAAAAAGAAATTAAAATAAAATTAAGTGTCGCCTAAAAAAGAAAAAGAAAAAATATTTAAGTGATATAAAAAGAAAATTTCGGAAGTGAGAAAGTGAATTAAGAAAAAAAGAAGAAATATTTAAAAATATCGTATAACGAAGTGTTAAAAAAATTGATGTATCATTGAAAAAAATAAAAATCTTAAATTCAAATTTTGTGAAATTATCTCAAAAGGATACGGAAGATAAACATTTTCCGAATGGTGTTTACAGCAGCACCGCGCCAAGAGAGTGAGAGTGATCACAGATTTATCACCTTTTCCATAGACAACTCTATCTACACATGCATATATGAATTTATTATTGTTGCCACTAAATTGTCAACGTTAAAACGCTATTTTTAGAGCATTTTAAAGCGTTCCGCATTATTAAGAAGACTTGGTTTTGGCCTTTGGTGTGACATCGACGGTCAGATTGTATTTTTTTTTATGTTAAGCTGTTTCATTGTCACAAACTCGTTCTAGTTGAGCGAACAAAATTAAATTTGTTTTAGTATTAGAGTGCTTCGTTTTGAATTCGATACGGTTTTTGTTTGATTTTATGCTGTTTTTTTACTTTGAAGTGAGATTGTTGATAAAAATTGTTTCTTAGAAAAGATTTTAAAGTATTATTTTCATTTAATATAATTTTGACGGAATTGTCGAAGTATTATTGACACTTTACTGTTGTGCCCTCAAATCTCTTATAGGTCGTACACTGAAAATTCGGTGCTGAGTAACTAAGTGCAATAGAATAGCGAATTACATCTCCTTCTTGAAAACGAAAGCTTATTTGAATATTTTACGGGTATTCTGATGGAACTCTGTGACAGTTAAAGTAGGAATTATAGGAATGAAAGGTCAAATGAATTTGAGAGTTAAAAAACAAGGCTTAAGCCTAACAAGGCTCAAACCGAACTTTTATTTTGGCTATTTGAAAAGTTACGTCCTAGTTTTATACCTTTGATATCATAACTTACTTCATTTGTTGGACATTATTTTTAGAAGTTGCCAACGACTGGTCCAGATTCCTGAAATATGGAAGGAGGTGAAGGTGGTTTTTATGCCCAAATTGGAAAGAAGCTCTCATGAACGTCCAAAGGACACCTATAAGTCTATCCTCGCTTCTTCTAAAAACCTTATAACTATCGATAAATAACCATCTACTCAGCAGCCCAACACGCATACTGGAAGGCGATATCGGTTTAAATGGCCCTTTACACACACGTTTGTATTTATAAACCTCTATGTGGTACAGAGTGCACTATAATAAAGTTTATAGAAATTGAGCAATTTGCAGGTGGATACTGCGATTGGTGTGCTGATTAATTTGATGTTGACATCTAGGATTATCAGCACAAAACTGGGCGACGCATCAGGTTTATTAGTAGAGGTTCACCTGTAAGACAACGTCCATTCTTTACTTCTTTGGAACGTGGCGGTCAATGGAATATTAATTTATTTATTTATCAAACAAGACAATGTAATACATAATAATAATGATTAGCTTAATTTAGTTAGTTTAACATAACTTAATACAATTTAAATTATAATACAATTAATATGATAGGCACTGGTGGAAGGATTATTAAAAAGGAAGTGGATTGTCTGATGAAGCATAACGCAGCCTCAGTTTGTATGCTGGCTTACTAATTGGAGGTGTGTAGTGCACACTGAATTTGTTAAATTTTCTACAACACCTGTTAATTGGTTCGTTTTGACCGTAGTAAGTACGATGTAGGTATTCCTTAAGAGGTTTTGAATGTCTCGTCAGCCTGACATCGTCATTGAGTCTGATTTTATTTTTAAGGTGGTCAACCTTAATATCGCCATTCAAAACGTCTAAGGTAAAACAAGATGTGAGCATAGTTCTTCTAGAACTAAGAGGTAAAAGATTTAACAAATGTAGCCTAACTGCATAGTGTGGGAGGTTCTCGAAGTCTCTCGGATCATACAAGTCCCTAAGGGCAAACAGAAGGAATTGCTTTTGGATTGATTCTATTTAGTTGCTGTAAATCTGGAAAAAAGGATCCCAAATGGGACATGCATATTCCAAAAGAGGGCGAACAAGAGAATAATGATTTGGTGACCCAAACATTCTTGAACTCCTTAGCTCTCCTCTTAATGAACCCGAGAAGTTTATTGGCTCTGGAGATTATACTGTTGTAGTGAGATTTAAAGCAGAGTTCAGTGTCGAGTGCCCAAGTCCTTAATTTGCCCTATTCGATGAAGTTCAGTACCATTTAGAAAGTAGTTATGTTAGCATGTGTTTTTTTTGCGTAAGAAACTTATCACGTGACATTTACCGACATTAAGCTCTAACTTGTTCTGGTTGCACCACAGCATCTGCGGGGGAGGATATGACATGATATATTTTTAGATCATCAGCGTATAACAAATGTGGAATACCTTCTAATACTTCCGAAAGATCTGCAGTGAAAATGTTAAATAAGAGAGGTCCTAAGTGACTTCCTTGGGGTACACCCGACGACACTCCTATTTCCTTGGAAATAAAGCCCTGAAACTTAACAAATTGAGTCCTGTTGCTAAGATAGGATTTAAGCCAATCAAGTAAGGATCCAGTCACACCAATTTTTCTTAATTTTAAAGTCAGGATATTGTGATCAATGCTGCTAAGACTGGAAGAAGCAGGCTACCTTCTCTGGTAAGAGCCCCAGTAATCTGGGTGAGATTTTCAAAATACAGTTTCAATCTACTCAAAACCGAGCTAGTCCTATTCACAAGAAAAACAAAAATTCCCCATGATGATCTTTCCACCTTGGATCGTACAAGTCTTGTTTTCGCAGAAAGAGCAAAATATATGGGTCTTATTTTGGGTAGAAAACAGAGCTGGAAACCTAGTATTCAGGAACGTCTAAACAAAACTACTAGTGTGCTTTACTCCTCTAAGAAAAGCTATGGGTAAGAAATGGGAAATGTAGCCAAAAGTAGTGCATTAGCTTTGCGTGGATGTAATCAGACCCATCTTGCTATAAGGTTTTATTGTATGGTGGACTGCCGAGGATTGAGACAAGAAGTCGGCAAGGTGCAGAAAGTAGTAGAACAATGCCCTCCGCAGCACTAGAAGTACTGTTGTACTCACCAACAACGATTCACTACAATTACATTTCTCCATCGAAGGAATTCGTCCCTTACGTCCTTCCAGCTCGATGCGGAAAGGAACTCCATTTGCTTCTGGACGCGATCCCGAAGAGATGACAGTTCCTCGGTGTTAATGGCATGTAACCGCCGACAGCTCCCCATTGACCACCTGACATACGTATTTGCGATGTCCTGCTCTATCGGGCATTGCACTTGGCTGCGAATTATCCTTTTTCATCACCAAACCATTCAACGCACCAAAACATTCAACGCACAACAGCTGACAACGTCAATGTGACAGATGCAAATGTCACTTCTAACATATGATGCAGCGTTCCATTTCCAACCATTCTTCTTACTATGTAGACGACGACCTATTGCGGCAATTCTAGCGGCTACTTTGGCAACTACCTATACAACAATAACTTCCAATATGAAATTGCTGTTGCGGCAATCCTAGCGGCTACTTTTGGCATACATCCACAACGATAATTTCCAATAGGAAAAATTATGCTTTGTTCTTAATTTCATTCTGATTAGAACCACTTCTTGGTAATAAACGTTAAATTTAAATCGATTTTTTTTCGCTTTGTGTTTTCTTTTCCTTTTTTTAAAGTTTCAGATCCTCATCTGGAAACAAATACTGTTTCATCTGCACCTCTCGACCTTATCGACAAATATATGGCTGCAAGCGCAGTCGCCCGCCTCAAAGAAACTCGCCAGTGGACCTGCTTTCAAACTAGTCATTCCTTGATTCCAGACGATTTCGAGGATATAACCGAAAACACAGACTACACTCTCCCAAGTTTTGATTTTGATAATAATTTCTTCACCGTCACCCCCTCGATACAAGAGTATTACTTTGGCTGATGACAAACATGAGAAAGAGTGCATAGTCTTTTACACTGATAGCTCCAAAACTAGAAGGAGGAGGTGTTTTCTCAGCAATATTTAACGTAGGCATATCTATCCGTCTTCCGGATCATTGGAGTACATTCCAAGCATAGGTGATGGTGATGAAAGAATCCTGGACCTGATTGAAGTGTACTGAAGGTTCTACTAGGGATATTAACATCTTCACTAATAGCCAGGCTGCTAGTAAATCCCTAAACTCTGTCAAGTCTACATCCAGGACTGTTCGTAGTTGTCGCGCATTGCTGAGGGAGATGTCTGAACAATTTAACATTAGCCTGTGCTTGGTTGTAGGGCACGAGAACTTTCCGGGGAACTGCAAGTCCAAGGAACTTGCCCGATACAAGACCACCTTGCATCAATCTGAGAAAGAGAAGCTAAATATACCTTTTGTAACTTATAAGCTGCAACTTAAGTGGGATGCGATTAGCAAAGCCAACGCTAGATGGGCGAATGCTGTTACATGTAAGGCCAGCAGATAGATTTGTGTTGAATATGAAACGCTCGGGCAGTCAAGTTTCGCTAATTTGGCAGATGATCAGCTCCGTAGTGAGATTCGTTATAGGACACTGCTTCGTAGGGAAACATGCAGAGAGGATTGGCTTTCCATTTAACAACCTTTGCTAGAGTTGCAAAGATGAAGAAGAGGCAGAAACATTTCTTCATCTATTATGCACTTCCCTTGTTCTCTCTAGAAAGAGGAGGCGCCAGTTTGCCGCACACTTCTTTGATGGTCGCGGTAAACTTGTAAATGCGGAAGTTAAAAGCATTCAGTGCTTCATAGAAAGCTCCGGCTGGTTCACCGAGTACTATTTACGAGATCTCATGGCATCACAAAGGATGAGCATAAGTTTTAAAATAGTATGCTGGAAAGATTAGAACTTCCAAAAGCTTTTTAGAGTGAAATTAGAAAACAGGAAGGCCTTGAACTAATTTTGGAGTAACTATAAAAATATAGTAGATTTTGATGAAACTAAATAGTTAGAAGCTTTCGGAATTGCATTCCATATCTGATGAGTTTTTGGGGTTAACGCATCGATTGTTAATGTGAAGGTCAAGAACTGAAATCGGTTTTGCACTATCAGCTTACTTATCATTTACGTGGTATTGTAAATGGGTTATTAGCACTTCATGGAACTTCTATCTACAAACTTTAATTTTCACAGATAAAGCTGTACTAGAAGTATCCGAAAAGCCAGTGTGAAAAAATTCGTCGATCGGTTTTTGAACTTATGACTAGAGTTGAAACGAGAGTGACTTGACAGACGTGAAAGAACTTCTCGAAATAACCACACCAATATGCGCATAATCTCCGTGTGTACGATCAACGTGTAAAATGTGTTTCAGCCGTCAGCTATTTAAACTTTAGGAAGGATTAACCATGTGCGAACCATTTATAAAACTAGGGTGTAGCCTAGTGGGTAACGTGTTGGTCTTACAATGCGAAGGTCGAGAGTTCAAATTCTAGTCGAAGTAATATAATTCCTGCACACTACCTGCTTGGATATACCTTTGTTACCTCAATCTACGAAAATGAAATGTTCGTAGAGGGTTGTGCGAATGACTAACAACCCATCCACAGTTAATAATGAAAAAAAAGTGGTAAGGAACCTGAGGGTCAGGAGGCCAAGACCCGATTTGAACTGTAGTGCCTTTGTAGAAGTAGAAGTAGAACCATTCAAAATCGTTCATTTGGCAAGGAAAAATGTTGGTGTCTATGGGCAAGATAGAGAGACTACGATTAACTAACCACTAAAATATTGTTGATTTCTTGAACATTTTTGACATGGCTAGCTGAATTTCGCCCAACTAGTAAATTTGTTAAGGCCGTTGATTTCGCATTTGATTTCTAAATTTATTTTACAATATAACGCACCAAATTTTTTCACTCTATCGAATATTATTGAATGTGATATTGAAAAATTAATTAGACAGCCGAAATCGGGCTTTGGCCTCATGACCTTCAGGTTCCTTAATTTTTTTTTTTATTTATTTATATCAAGATAATTAATTACATAATAAATTGCTTAATTTAATTTATTTTAATTTAATTTAACCTAATATAGTTTAATTTACCTTAAATGAATAAACCCAATTTGATATAAATATGATAGGCACTAGTGGAAGGGTCAAACGAGGTATGGGAACCTTATAAATTGAAGCGTAGTCTCAGTTTGTATGTCAGCTTACCTATTGAAGATGTATAGTGTGCGCTGAATTTGTTAAATACTCTACAGCATCTATTAATAGGCTAATTTTGTCCGTAATCTGTACGATGTGGATATTGCTTAAGTGGTCTTGAATGTCTCGTCAGTCTGACATTGTCATTGAATCTGAATTTATTAATATCATCATTCAAAACATCTAACGCAAAGCAGCATGTGAGCATATCTCTTCTAGAATCAAGAGGTAAAAGATTTAATAATTGGAGCCTAACTGTGAAGGGTGAAAAGTTCATACAAGTCCAAGAAGGAATTGCGTCTGGATTGACTCCATTATGTTACTGTATAACTAGAAAAAGGAGCTCCAAATGGGAGATATTCAGTTTGATCAACACGGTGTAGTTGGATATAGTCATGGTGATATGGGGATCTTTTACGTCAGAAGTTTATCACGTAGTATTTACTGACATTAAGCTCTAATTTATTCTGACTGCTCCAATGATCTAGCGCAATAAGCTTGGATTGCAGGAATGCGGCATCTGCGGGTGAGATTATGGCATGATACATTTTCAGATCATCAGCGTACATCACATGTGAAACATTTTCCAATACTTCTGATAGATCTGAAATGAAAACATTAAATCAGTCTACTATTTATCCTTATACCGCAGGGCATTTTCCAAACCTTTTTGATTTATTCTTAACAACCAACCTAAAAAATATTCTGCTCATCGCCAATTGTGAATACGGATCATTTTTTGATTCGTGCACAATTTTCAGATGCGTCACCGCTGGCAATCAAGGCACCTGGAAGAAATATTTAGGACATTTTAATAGAGCAAATTGGGTGATGCTAAATAAATGTTAAGCAATTTATTCAATGCCTTTAATTTAAATTAGACTGTAGTCTTGTAACCGACATTATGCTGAGGTTATAAAGTCCTACATATCTTCTAATCATAAGACAGTCGGGCCGTCAATGACGAAGTCATATGCGTTTCTAATATTTCTAGATAATAAAATATCAGCCAACTGAGAACTTTTCAATGCGTCAAGAAATACCTTATTAGCATCAACGAGACAAGGCTTGAGATCTTACTGGCCATTTGACAAAGCTATCAACGTCATCCCTAGCTCATGGCGATTGTACCGTCATGGTTACTATCGAAAACTAACTTACTAGCAGCTAATTTCGCAAGAAACTTTCGCCTCCCACTTTCGCAACAACCGCCTTTATTCTAAATCCTTCTGTTTTCGCACTGCTTATACTACATTTTTGCACGAGACTAATTTCTAGCATCTTCCAAGACCTCAATATCCACAAATTTCAAGTCCGGGCAATATTCTCCACGATATTATACGTAAAAATACTCATCGTCCCTAGCTAAACCTCTTCATAATCTTTGCTTTCCACGTATGTGGAAAGTTGCGAGTTTTCAGTTAATTCCCAACAGAGGAAGCATAGCTATTACTTCAGTGTTTCAAAAGTAATGGAAACAGCTGTCAGTCATAAAATCGTCTAATATTTCGAAGATAAACAGCTCACCCATGGTTGCCAGTAGGCTTCCCGTTCTGGAGAGCCGACGCGAGATCTTGTAATATACTTCACAGAACATTGGATCTCAAGGATATATATATATATACGGTGAAAGTCAAGTTCTCGCAGTTTACATTGCAAAAGCTTTTGACAAAGTTTGGCATGAACCTATCGTAGCTATGTTAACAGTCATAGGTCTTAACCATTACAAATGTTGATTACTATTCTTGATCAATTCTAAATGTATTTATACTCTAGATGAAATCTGAGAGTATATTGTGTTTGCCTTACCGTTTGTAAGATTAAGAAGTAATGCTCGCACAGAACTGCCTAGGATACAGAAATATTTGTTATCGCTCAAAAAGCTAAATTCCGAGTGACCGTCTGTTCGTCTGTCTGTCTGTCCGATTGTCTACAACATTAATCTCGACCGCTTTGAGCTGTCGAGCTGAAATTTGTCATTTTTAGCGAAAAAGTAACTTTCATTTCGTGAACGGACTACATCCCCCACTCCTTCTACCCCCTCGCATATAAATTTAAGGAAATTTAAAAATTTTCAGAAATTGATTTTTTTTTTCAAAACTGTTTGAGGTGTTGACTTGAAATTTGGGTCAAAGTATAACAATGTATATATCATTAATATGACAAAACATTTATTCGATCCCCTCACTCCTTCTACCCCCTCAAATACAAATGCACAATTCCCAAAAAAGTATTTACTCGATTTTCGTTGAAGCTACCTAATTTTTGTCAATATTAATTTCATTTTAATTGCCACCAGTTTTAAAAAAAAAATCATCAACTTCACCTCACTCCATCTACCTCGCCCCCATACAAATTTCACGAAAATTTCAAATTTAAATTAAATTATTTTTCTTCGAAACTTTCAAAGCTATCGACTTGTAGTTTTGTTGAAAGTCTAATAATGGAAATATCATTGACGACGAAAAATTTTGTTTTGATCCGTATACTCCTTCCACCACCTCCCATAAAAATGTATAATTTTTGTAAAAACATTATATCGATTTGCATTAAAACTAAAAAAAAAGTACGAAATTAAAATTTTTTCAGACTTTGTTCCTTAATAATTGCAATAAGCCATCTACCACCTCCCACACAAATTGTTGCATTGGAAATTCAAGAAATGCATTTCTCCTTCGAACATACGAGATCATGGTATAAGGATATTGATAAGCAGTTCCAAAATCATTTAAAACCCTCCACTTTCTTTGCCACCTCCGATACAAATGCCCCAATTTCAGGAAAATTCTTTGAAAATAATAAAAACTACAACTTTGAAATTCAACACGAAACATTTTGCACGCGACGTTCGGTTTCATATACAAAAATTACAAACCTTCCCCTTTTGCTTTCACCACCTCCCATACAGACGTTACTATACACTATTCGAAAGAATTTGAGATAACTTATTTTACGGTACATTAAATTCTTTCACATTTCATCGAGAGTATCATATTCTGTTATGTTTATACTCTAGATGAAATCTGAGAGTATTATAAGTTTGCTCTAAAGTTTGTAACGCCAAGAAATAAGGCTCGGAGATAAAAATGAATGATACAGAAGTTCATGTAATCACTCAAAAATTTCAAAACCGGATGTCCGTCCGTCTGTCCGTCCGTCCGTCCGTCCGTCCGTCCGTCCGTCCGTCTGTGCGCGCTCTAGCTTGAGAACGCGTTGAGCTAGATAGTTCAAATTTTGTACACGTCGTTTTTGACAAAAAAGTAAGGTCAAGTTCGTGAACGGGCCAAATCGCTCCACCCCTTCTACCCCCTCCCATACAAAATGACACAATTGCGCAATTTTACAATAAACGGATTTGCACGAAAAGTATAAAAGCTATTGGCCTGAAATTTGGAAACTGTTACTTTTATGATAATATCAATCTACCGTATAAAAATTATGCGTGTCCTCCCCCTCCTTCTACCACCTCCCACACAAACTGTACTTGTCATGAATTACTATAAGCCAATTTACTCAGTCCGTATAAAATTTAGCCGGCTGAAATTGTGCACCAAATATTTATTCAAAATTGTTAGTAAGCCCAAAAAAATTTGGACGATTAGCTTCACCCCTTCTACCCCCTCCCATACAAAATGACACAATTTCGCAATTTGACAATAAATGGATTTACTCGAATAGTAAAAAAGCTATTAGTCTGAATTTTGGGATGTATTACTTTCATAACGATTTTAATCTACAGTATAAAAATTATTGGCGTCGTCCCTCTCCTTCCACCCCCTCCCATACAAACTACACTTTTTCATGAAATGCTCTAAGACGATTTTCTCAGAACATATAACATTTATTGAGCTCATATTTTGTAATAAATACTTATTTAGTATTATCACTAAGATCAGAAAAAAATATTTGTTTAGCTTCACTGCTTCTACCCCCTCCCATACAATATGACACAGTTTCACAACTTCACGAAAAATCTATTTTCTTCAAAAGTATGAATTTTACTAGTCTTAAATTTAAGAGATGTCAATTTTATAATATTCTTAGTTATTTCTGAAAAAATCAATAAAATCCCCCCACTCTTTCTACCACCTCCCATACAAACTGCACATTTCAACTAAATCTAACACACTAATTTTCTCAGCTCCTATTCAATTTTTGGAGTAAGCATTTTGTATAAAACATTTCTTATAGCTACTTTAGCATGATGGGGAAAAAATTAGTTCAATGCTATCACCCCTTCTAACACTCCCCATACAAAATTTCTTGGGATCAGAAAAAAATCTATTTCATCTAGAGTAACGTAAGATTCGTAGTCCTATTATGTTTTTTATTTATTTATATCAAGATAATTAATTACATAATAAATTGCTTAATTTAATTTATTATAATTTAATTTAACCTAATATAGTTTAATTTACCTTAAATGAATAAACCCAATTTGATATAAGTATGATAAGGGTCAAACGAGGTATGGGAACCTTATAAATTGAAGCGTAGTCTCAGTTTATATGTCAGCTTACCTATTGAAGATGTATAGTGTGCGCTGAATTTGTTAAATACTCTACAGCATCTATTAATAGGCTAATTTTGTCCCTAATCTGTATGTCTCATCAGTCTGACATTGTCATTGAATCTGAATTTATTTGAGATCAACCTTAATATCATCATTCAAAACATCTAACGCAAAGCAGCATGTGAGCATATCTCTTCTAGAACCAAGAGGTAAAAGATTTAATAATTGGAGCCTAACTTTTTTTATACTCTAGTTGAAATCTGAGTATATTGTGTTTGCCTTACCGTTTGTAATGCTAAGAAATAATGCTCGCACAGAGCCGCCAAGGGTACAGAAATATTTGTTGTCGCTCAAAAACTTTGATTCCGAGTTGCTATCTGTCCGTCTGTCCGTCTGTCTACAGCATAACTCTCGAACGCCTTAAGCTATCGTGCTGAAATTTGTTGCGTGTGAATTTTAGCAAAAAAGAAACTTTAAGTTCGTGAACGGGCCACATCCCCCGACTCCTTCTACCCCCTCCCATACAAATTTCACGAAATTTTCAGAAATTGATTTTTCTTTGAAACTTTTTAAGCTATCGATTTGAAATTTGGGTAAAAGTATTATGATGTAGATGTCATTAATATGACGTAATATTGATCCGATCCCGTCTCTCCTTCTACCCCCTCCCATACAAATACAATTTTGAAAAAGCCGTTTTTCGATTTTCATTGAAACTAGCAAAGTGATAAAAACGAATTTTTGCCAGAATTAATTTTATTATAATTTCAATCAGAATTGAAAAAATTATCAACTTCACCTTACTCCTTCTACCCCCTCCCATACAAATTTCACGAAATTTTGAAATTTAAATTAAATTATCTTACTTCGAAACTGTTAAAGCTACATTTTGCACAAAGTATAAAAATAGAAATATCAATAACGAGAACAAAATGTGTTTTGATCCGTGCACTCCTTCTACTCCCTCCCATACAAATGTATAATTTTTGTTAATTGCATTATATCGATTTCCATTAAAACTAGAAAAAGTATAAACTTAAAATTTTGCCACAATTTGTTTTTTAATAATTGCAATAAATGCTAAAAAAAATTATCAGCTCCTCTTCACTCCTTCTACCCCCTCCCATACAAATATCTGTATTATAAATTCAAGAAAAGCATTTCTTCTTCGAATATATTAGAACTATCGAATTTCAAATTGAATTCAAGCATGGTGATAAGAATGATGATAAGCAGTTTCAAAGTCATCTTAAACGCTCCACTTCCTCTGCCACCTCCCATACAAATGCCTCAATTTCAGGAAAACTATGTCCAATTGAAAATAATGAAAGCTACAAACCTTAAATTCAGCACGAAATATTTTGCATACCACATTAGGTGTCATATCCAAAAATTACAAACCTTCCTCCTGTCCTTCTATCACCTCCCATACAAAAGTCACTATTAATTATTTAAAAGAATTGTAGGTGACATATTTTCCGGTACATTGAACTCTTTCTCATTTCATCTAGAATATCATATGATTGGGCTTTACGCCCAATCATAATTCTTTTATGTTTATTATTATTATGGCACCGAGTGTAACTTAGGGAGCCACCTTTTAATGCATTGCACAGTTAAGTCGGTAAAGGAAGTGGATTAACATTTGGAGTGTTATGGAAATTCGGATGGAAAGAGAAGGAAATGGCGGTGAACATTATTCTTGAAGGACTGGAGGTTACACCCGTTCGGAAAAACGCTAGCTGGCAATGCGCTCCAGAGTCTGGATGTTCGGGAAATGAATGACCGCCTAAATATCACTGTACGGGAAGATAAAAGTTTGACTGTATACTGGTGCGCATGTTCCGCTTGTCGAGTATGTCGTGGAAAAGTGTAAAGTGGAGGAATAAGTGCGCATAGTTCCGAACTGAATTTACTATGGAAGTAGCGATAGTAAATGCTGAGTACTCCGACATTTCTGCGATGCTCGAGGGAGTCAATCGAAGCCGTAATGGTTTCATCTCCAATTAGTAGGAACGCATGTTTTTGGATTCGGTCGAGCAGCGCAAGGTGAGTTTTGGGAGCTACAGCCTAAAGATGCGAGTTGTGCTCTAAGCGAGGTCGAATGTAGGCTTTGTAGATGGTAGGTAAGTCGTGAGGCGTAAAGTATTTTTTGCATTTACGAAGAATACCTAGGCGTTTGGAAGCGTCAAGGGCAACTTCAAAGATGTGTTGACTCCAATTGAGATGGTTATTGAACTTTACGCCTAAAAGGATAAAATCTTCGGAAGAGCAAAGTTGTACACCATTAAAGGCTGCATTAGAAGACGACGCTGGAACATCACGTCTGAGGGATTGATGAAAAGCCTGTGTCTTTGCGGCATTGAACTTTACACTATTTATTGAGAGTAGAATGCAAGAGATCGTTAATAAATACTAAGAACAGGGTCGGCGATAAGACAGAACCCTGAGGTACACCGGAATTGATTGGGAATGAAGAAGAAGTAACGCCATCTAATACTACTCGTATAATGCGTTTGGACAAGATACTCTCAATCCATTGAAAGAGGGTAGCATCCAGGCCAATGGCCGTGAGCTTAACAAGAAGGCATTCATGCCAAACTCTGTCGAAAGCTTTTGAAATGTCAAGCGCAAGAACTTGACCTTCGCCGCATATATGCAAGCAAGAGTTCCAGCGTTCCGTTAAATAAACCAAGAGATCTCCCGTCGATCTTCCAGAACGGAAACCGTATTAGCGATCTTGAATAAGCTGTTTATCCTCGAGATACCATACAGTTTTGCGATTGACACTTTCGAGAGCACTGAAGTAATGGCTATTGGGCGGTAGTTGGCGAGGTTTGCTTTGCTTCCTTTCTTGGGAATTGGCTGTACATTCGCAACTTTCCACAATTGTGGAAAGCACCCAAAAGAATAGGATAGATGCAAAATATTACGAAGAAGTTTAGCCAGAGAAGAGGAGCGCATTTTAAGGGTAATGGGGGGAATGCCATCAGGGCAGCGGACTTGTGAATATTGAGCTGTTGCAGAATCCTGAAAATGAGACGTGTGCGAAAATGTAGTGAAGGCAGCGAAAAACCAGAAGGTGTTGCGATGGGAGAGCTTTGGTTTGAAAGTAGTAGTATGGAGTTTCTCGCAAAGCTTGCTGCCAATAGGTTAGCTTTCTCAACAGGATCGACTACGGTACGGTCACCCTCTACGAGTGGTGGTGTTGATGAAGAGATGAAATTATTGTTGACCGTTTTGACAAACGATCAGAAAGATCTTGAGCCTTTTGGACTTTGAAGGATCTTCCGTCCAAGTTTTTGGTCATAATCAAATTTAATACGATTGGGGACAGATTTATAGGTATTTCTTGATTTCAACAGTGTAGGGTGAAAGGTTTTCAAAGTATCTAGGATCATACAAGTCCAAGAAGGAATTGCTTCTGGATTGACTCCATTCTGTTGCTGTATAACTAGAAAAAGGAGCTCCAAATGGGAGATATTCAATTTGATCAAGACGGTGTAGTTGAGCTCCACTCAGGATATAGTCATGGTGATATGGGGATCTTTTACGTCATAAGATTATCACGTGGCATTTACTGACATTAAGCTCTAATTTGTTCTGACTGCACCAATGATCTAGCGCAATAAGCTTGGATGGCAGGAATGCGACATCTGCGGGTGAGGTTATGGCATGACATATTTTCAGATCATCAGCGTACATCACATGTGAAACATTTTCCAATAGATGATAGATCTGAAATGAAAACATTAAATCAGTCTACTAGTTATCCTTATACCGCAGGGCATTTTTCAAACCTTTTTGATTTATTCTTACCAACCAACCTAAAAAATATTCTGTCCATCGCCAATTGTAAATACGGATCATTTCGTGATTCGTGCACAATTTTCAGATGCGTCACCGCTGGCAATCAAGGCACCTGTAAGAAATATTTGGGACATTTTAATAGAGTAAATTGGGTGATGCTAAATAAATGTTAAATAATTTATTTAATCCCTTTAATTTAAATTAGACTGTAGTTTTGTAACCGAGATTATGCTGAAGGTTATAAAGTCCTACATATCTTCTTATCATAAGACAGTCAGGCCGTCAATGACGAATACATAAGCGTTTCTAATATTTAAAGATAATAAAATATCAGCCAACAGAGAACTTTTCAATGCGTCAAGAAATACCTTATTAGCATCAACGAGACATCATCAAATGCTCTGAAGACTTGAGATCTTACTGGCTATTTGACAAAGCGATCAACGTCATCTCTAGCTCATGGCGAATGTACCGTCATTGTTACTATCGAAAGTTAACTTACTAGCAGCTAATTTCGCAAGAAACTTTCGGCTCCCACTTTCGCAACAACCGCTTTCATTCTAAATCCTTCTGTTTTCGCACTGCTTATACTACACTTTTGCACGAGACTTATTTCTAGCATCTTCCATGACCTCAATATCAACAAATTTCAAGTCCAGGCAATATTCTCCACGCTATTATACGTAAAAATACTCATCGTCTCTAGCTAAACCTCTTCGTAATCTTTACTTTCCACGTATGTGGAAAGTTGCGAATGTTCAGTTTGTTTCCAACAAAGGAAACATAGCCATTAGTTCAGTGTTTCAAAAGTAATGGAAACTGCTGTCAGTCATAAAATCGTCTAATATTTCGAAGATAAACAGCTCACCCATGGTTGCCAGTAAGTTTTCCGTTCTGGAGAGCCGACGCGAGACCTTATAGTGTACTTCACAGAACATTGGATCTCAAGGATATATATATACGGTGAAAGTCAAGTTCTCGCACTTGACATTGCTAAAGCTTTTGACAAAGTTTGGCATGAACCTATCGTAGTTATGTTAACAGTCTTATGTCTTAACCATTACAGATGTTCATTACTATTCTTGATCAATTCTAATTGTATTTATACTCTAGATGAAATCTGAGAGTATATTGTGTTTGCCTTACCGTTTGTAACACTAAGAAGTAATGCTTGCACAGAGCTGCCAAGGATACAGATATTTGATGTTGCTCAAAAAGTTAAGTTCCGAGTGATTGTCAGTCCATCTGTCTGGCTGTCCGACTGTCTACAACATTAATCTCGAACGCTTTGAGCTATCGAGCTGAAATTTGTCATGTGTCATTTTTAGCGAAAAAGTAACTTTCATTTCGTGAACGGGCTACATCCCCCACTCCTTCTAACCCCTCCCATTTAAATTTCAGGAAAATTCAAAATTTTCAGAAATTTATTGTTTTTCGAATCTGTTGAAATTTGGGTCAAAATATAACAATGTATTTATCATTAATATGACAAAACATTTATTCGATCCCCTCACTCCTTCTACCCCCTCACATACAAATGCACAATTTCCAAAAAAGTATTTATTCGATTTTCGTTGAAGCTACCTAATTTTTGTCAATATTAATGATCAACTTCAACTCACTCCGTCTACCTCGCCTCACGAAAATTTCAAATTTAAATAAAATTTTTTTCTTCAAAACTGTCAAAGCTATCGACTTGTAGTTTTGTTGAAAGTCTAATAATAGAAATATCATTGACGACGAAAAATTTTGTTTTGATCCGTATACTCCTTCTACCACCTCCCATAAAAATGTATAATTTTCGTAAAAGCATTATATCGATTTGCATTAAAACTAAAAAAGTACGAAATTAAAATTTTTTCAGATTTTGTTCCTTAATAATTGCAATAAACCATAAAAAAAATAATCACCTTCGCTGTACTCCTTCTACTCCCTCCCATACAAATTTTTGTATTGGAAATTCAAGAAATGCATTTCTCCTTTGAACATACTAGAGCATGGTATAAGGATATTGGTAAGCAGTTCCAAAATCATTTAAAACCCTCCACTTTCTTTGTCACCTCCGATACAAATGCCAGGAAAGCAATGTCCGATTTCTTTGAAAATAATAAAAACTACAACTTTGAAATTCATCACGAAACATTTTGCACGCGTCGTTCGGTGTCATATACAAAAATTACAAACCCCCCTCTGCTTTTACCACCTCCCATATAGGCGTTACTATACACTATTCGAAAGAATTTGAGATGACATATTTTACAGTACATTAAGCTCTTTCACATTTCATCGAGAGTATCATATGATTGGGCTTTCCGTCCAATCTTAATTCTGTTAATAATATGGATTCATGCCAACCTTGGTCATTGAATTACGAGTTTCCTCTCTGGATGAACTTCACGATAACAGTTGGCGTTACTTCTTCCCGATTCGCAATAGATTCCGGCATACCTCAAGGCTCTGTTTTATCCCCAACGTTTTCCTTAATTTTTATCAACGATCTTCTGTCGTCTACTCTCAATCGAATCCATAGTTTTTCCGATGACATTACTATAGACAATGACAATAATTTCGACTCTGCTATGGAATCAAATATTTGCTTCCAATTGCAGGGAGTTATTCGGTACAGTGAACTCTGATCTCACCTTAATCCTGGTATGCGGCTGAAAAGTCGAATAGAGTTCAACGCTTCCAAAGCACTGGCGTATCATATATCCCTCAAACGCTATGTGCCAGTGCTATCTGACAATATAACCTTTCTTCTTCTTCTTACGATGGCGCTATAGCCCAAATCGAGCCCTGTATGTTACGCCTCCATCCATCTCGGTTCAGTGACCGTGTCCACCAGTTTGAGAATCTTAGCAGTTATTTGCTTTTTACGTTAAAAGAATCCTCCCAGGACATCCTTGGTTATTTGACCGGTCTTTGACTTTTCTTTTTAGTGTATGCTTGGGAATTCTTCTTCAATCCGCTTCACATGACCAGCCCATTGTAGCTTCTTAAGTTTTATGAGAGCTAATACTTCTGGATTGTCGAAAATGGCATACAATTCTTATTTGTATCGCATTATCCAAATGGAGTCTTTCCTCACAAGTCCGAAGATTCTTCAGAGGACCTTTCTTTCAAAGGAATTAAGTAATTTTTCGGGTGCCTGAGTTAACGTCCACGTTTCGCTGCCATAACCTAAAACAGGTCTTATTATTGTTTTATATATTTTTAATTTGGCCTTCCTACGCACGTTCTTGTTTTCAATTATTGGAAGTACCGAATAATACGTCTTGTTTGCCAACATTATCATTCTTTTAATTTCAATGGGTTCACTTCCGTCCTTTGATTAGTTTGCCCCTAGGTATACAAAGTTGTCTACGTTTTCCAAGTTGTAGTATCGTACTGTAATATTTTGTCTGATTGGCGTTTTTTTCCTAGTTTGTGTCATAACTTTTGTTTTGATCTCGTTAATTCGTAGTCCAACTTTCTTTGCTACCGAGTCAAGGTTTACAAATACGTACTTAACACTCTTCAGAGATCTTGTAAGGATATCTATATCGTCGGCATATGCTACGAGTTGTGTGGATTTGAAACAGAGTGTTCCCTTGGTGTCAACGGGAAGTTCCCGATCGACATATTCGAGTGCCAAGCTGCTAAGTATTGGTGTTAGGCCGTCACCTTGTTTAAGGCCGTTGTCAATTCTAAAGCTGGAAGTCAGATCATTTCCTACTCTGACTTGTGACAAAGAATCGGTCATTGTCATTCTTGTAAGCCAAACTAGTTTCCGTGGGACTCCAAACTCGAACATGATTTTATACAGTACGCGCCTACCGATACTGTCGTGTGCTTGTTAGAAATCAACAAATATCTGATGCACATCAATATTATATTACCAGCACTTTTCCAGCACATGTTTAACTGAGCGTATCTGGTCGGTGGTTGATCGTCCAGCTCTAAATCAACCAGAATTTTCGTCAACATCTTGAAGACGTACACAACAGAGATACTCCTCTGTAGTTGTGGCAACAGAGTTTGTCACATTTTTTACAAATTTTACTTATGATGCTCTAGCACCAATCTTCAGGAAGTGTTTCTTGTGTCCATATATGCGTGACTAATCTGTGTAGCAGATGCGCTATGCAGGCGGCAATGTGACCGTTGGTGATGCACAACTTCCTACTTCGGATAATCCACACTTCTCGGCCTGGATACTAATAAACACCTGAATTGGGTCCTGCTCATTTGTATCACTATCAGGATTTCTTAATGCAAGGATCAGCTTTGATGTTGCCCTCGACGCCTCTAAAGATCTGCATGTTTTCCAAAAGTAGAAAAAATATTGCAACGGCATAGCAACTATTTATAAGGCCTACATTCGATAACCCACCCTTAGAGTACAACTCGCATGTTTGGGATGATTACCCAAAACAGACCACGCGTTGCTCCATCGTTTTAAAAAAAAAATAACAGGTCTACGATTGTGCGTAAGGCCCAATCATGCAATACTCTCGATGAAGAGAGATTTTTTGATTTTAAGAAATTTTGTATAGGGAGTGATAGAAGAGGTGACGGCATTGAACCAATTTTTTCACATCATGCCATAAAAATGTTTTATTGAAAATTTAAGCTACAAAAATTTATTAGATACTGAGAAATTAATGTATAGGATTTAGTGAAATTGTGTAGTTTGTATGGGAGGTGGTAGAAGGAATGTGAAGTTCATATTGAGTTTTTCAGAAATAACTAGAAACATCATGCCTTTGACATGTTTTCAATCGTAGATCAGTAGCCTTCGAACTTTTAAATGCAGTACGGAACTACTATATGTATACTTCTTCCTTCAGTTTGCATTTTTCCCTGGGATAATCGTCAAACTGAACTTCCACACGAGTACACCACCAAACCTTTATCTTCAGGCTCAGTAAAATATAAGCAGTCATTCATTTTTTGAGTGTCAATACGTTGCCAGTTGTCAATACGCTTTACCAGGTAGTTTGTTTTCCAATGAGCATAACTTGCGGTGCTTGAAAAATATTTATATAATGTCCACCGTCACTTTCGTGCCTTGCAGATAGTGTGCTGGAATTATGTCTACTTTAGAATGGCACTACAGCGCAAATCACACCATGACCTCTTGACCTTTAGGTTCCTTAATATTTTTTCATTACCTATTGCAGAAGCGTTGTTAGCCCTTCACACAACCCTCTATTTACAACTACTACCTTCGAATGTTAGACAAACCCACTACCTACTAAGCTACACCTTTGTACCTACAACAAGCTATTCGAAAATCGGTAATTGAACATTCTCGTAGCCAACTATCTTGAGACCAATTAAATATTACTTCCAATAATTTGTTTATTTATTGCGTAATTTACCAGATGTTTATTAATCTTTCAGTCAGAGCTAATAACACCCTTTAGATCATATTTCAGCGTTAATCTGAATGCTTTTGCAAAATTGATTATTTTCAATATTTTTTAATAAACTAGTGGTGGCGCTCTCTATATTATAAATTTCATATGTGGTCATCAATGTGAATTATATTTACATTTAGTTTTAGAATTCCTACCAAATTGCAATAGCTGGGCGCCACTTTGAATTTACCATTTGCTAAATTACTAAACAATTTTATTTCAATTACTGAACTAGAGCTCTCAATTATCCCGTATAATTGCTATGTAAATTGAATCGCATTATTTGAATCGATTTTTTTCCTTTATAAAAGTCGAAGTAGTTTTCCCTTACCATGTAAGGTATGAGAACGCCATGCTCTATCCATATCTTACGTAATTTGCATTATTTTTTTCGCTACGACTATAATCATCGTTTTATTCGATTCAATAAAAGCGTAGAAAAATTACAATCAAAATGTTAACCGGTGGATGCCATATTTGAAAACGTCACGATAATAAAGAATCGTACAGAAACGAATAAAAAAAAGGAACGGCGACAGTAACAAAGTGTGGTAATAACGTGAGTGTTGTAATGGTGGCAAAAGGTCCTAGATTAAATATACAAACTGTGGAAGTAGTCCTACACAAAAATTTCAGTGGTTGTACGGAATCGGTAATATTTTACTTGACCATGTGACACGAAAGTATTGAGTGAGAAAGTGACCTTAAAGAAAAGTTTTCCTGACAATTCCAATTAAAAATCTGGCAAACAAATAGTTAAATCTGAGAAAGTATGATTCAACAAGTGCTTATACTGGTAACACGCCATATTTGTATTGCACGAAGTAAATTACGCTCTCGGTGTATACATTTCTTAACTTCACTCCACTAAGTACTTATCGCGAATCATTTGATTTAATTGTAAATATCTCAACTTTAGATTCGAATCGAATCGCGCTCCATTCCAGCGATTATATAGCTTGTGTATTAATGGATGTGTCCACTCAATTGAAACATTGCTCATAAATGGAAAATCAAGTCGGAAATACGTGTATAAAAATAATGAAAGTTCTTGCTGTGTAATTTTGCGCTATATTATTAGAACATGAAGTGTAATTCATTTTTATTTTTTTATAAATCATTTCAATTGAAATATGACTGAAATTGGAGTCTGCATGTGAAGTTGATTGGATTTCGGGGATATAAAATGGTTAACAATTGCATGAATAGTTTTCAGCGGAAGGTCAGTTCTATGAGTGGGAAAATAATTTGCAATATTAATTAGCTTACATGTTCAATTGTAACCATTTCCAGTTGGAACTGCATTTGCAATTTTGATAAAAATAAATTAACACTGCATAAATCCGCATAGTTGGTGGCGTACGGAGACGACGTGGCCCGATCAATACTTTGTCTTAAGGAGGTATTCCAGGAGTTGGAGTCGGCAGCGGGGTAGGTAGGGATTAGGATAAATGAAGCAAAAACTAAATACACGACCCAGACACGAAGGACTGTCCCAGAGAGGCAGAATATTACTATGGGCGAATAAAACTTCGAGCAGGAAGATGAATACGCATACTTGGGAGCTCACAAAGGAAGGCAATAAACGACATGAAATTCAAAGAAGAATCACGACAGCTAACAAAGAATTTTATGTCCTCCCTATAATGAAATCAAGGAAAGTCCATCAAAACAATAAACTACGCATCTACAAGATATTAATTCGTCCTGTGCTGCTATATGGATGCGAAACGTGGACCTTGACGCGGGTGTCGGAGAATTTTATCGACACGTTTGAGCGAAATATTCTTTGAAAGGTGTACAGATCAGATACAACTCCGCAAACTACAATGGGCTGATCTCGTTAGGCGAATGCATGAGAAATGAATTTCAAAATGAGTGCTCATGGTCAAAGCTCAAGGCAACCGATTACAGAGGAAGCCACGAATGCGATAGGAGGACTTAGTCGACATAGATTGCAGATTGCTTCTCGATTTTTCAAACTGGAGACAACTGTGGGAGATGAATTCGGGAGGCCAAGGCTCGATATGAGCTAAAGCCCCATTGCATCATCAAATTAAAACTGCCACCGAACTATAACTATTTTCCACACAAGAGTCATCATAAAACATCTTGGGTTTCCCCTGATGGTGTTACTCAGAACCAGATCGACCATTTGACTATAAGTCGCCGATGGAGAAGATGTCTCCTCGATGTGCGAGCGAAACGTGGAGCTGACGTGGGGAGCGATCACCACTTGATGGTTACCTGCTTCAGATTGTGTACAGCAGCTATCCTACGACCACAAATTCTTCAAATGAAGCGCAAGCTTAATGTGGACAAACTCAGAGATCCAAAAAAAAAACGCGACTACACCACCATTCTACGCGAAAAGTCATCTACATTGGGTGAATATGAAATGCGCACACTGGACGCCAATTGGGAGGCAACCAGAAACACTTTTCTAACAAGTACTGAAGAATCTGTGGGATATGTGCAAAGCGGTGAGAAACCCTGGATGTCGCAAGACTCATGGGACAAGGTTGGCAATCGGGAAAAAAGCCAAATTGGCAATCATCTCTCAACCCGATGTCAACCAACGAACGTCCGACCTGAGACAGGAATACCGCAATGCTCATATATAGCTTAAAAAGGCTGTTAGACGCGACAAGAGAAAAGCCATTGAAGATCTGGCAAAGAAGGCTTAGGGATATGGGTTCACTATTCAAAATCATGAAACAGTTGACGAACAGGAATTTCACCGCCAACCACCTGGTGAGAGATGTCAACGGAACTCTACTTAATATGAGTGAACACCAGTTGCGGCGATGGAAGGAATACTTCTATGATATTTTAAACATCTTGCCAGAGGAAGATATTTCGGAAACAGAAAAACTACCAAACATCCAACCGTAACAATCCTCTATTAGGGATGATCCCCCAGAAAAGGAAGAGATAGTTTCTGCCATTCGGTCAATGGCGGGAAGGAACGCTCCAGGTATAGACGGACTACCAACCGAACTCCTCAAAGCGGACCCGGAAATAACAGCCGATATACTCCTCCCGCAAGGGGGTAGTTGTAGTATGAGGTTTTACCAATTCCTGCAACTATCTTTGGAGTTAGCGACTCCCCGGACCTGAGCTAACTATCCCCCTCTGGGATGGGGGCTGTAGAATTCACCCACAGCCAGTCCTGCTTGCCCTAAAAATGGCAAATGGACACTCACTGGATCATGGGCTTATCACCCGTGATCTTAAGACCTAAATGGTACGAGAAACGGATACATCGCCTCGGATACGGACTGATTCTACGGTAACGACTTTTGGCATTCGAAAACGGACTATGATTGGCTTCTGGAACGTTCGAACATTGAATGACGGGGGAAGAGCTGGGGTTACTCGGTCCTTGCACCGCCAATCAGTGATCGACCGTGAAATGGAGCACTATAACATCCAAATCTTGGGCTTGAGCGAGGTCAGGTGGACAGGATCAGGAGAAGAACGAACCCCTAGCGGAAACACTATTCTGTACATTGGCCCTGAAAATGAAGCCAGAAATGGCGTGGCGTTCGTCCTTACGCCGAGAGCGAGAAACAGTCTCATTAGCTGGGAACCAATCTCGGATAGGATTATCGTCGTCAGGCTCAGGACCAGTGTCAGAAACGTCACAATTCTGCAGTGCTACGCACCAACTAATACCGCAACATCTGGTGACAAAGAGGAGTTTTATAGCCAATTGAGTGCCACCTTCGAACGTGTTACAAGAGGTGATATTATTATCATCTCGGGAGATATGAACGCCCAGGTTGGATCAGACAACACTGGACTAGAACACGTCATGGGGAGGCATGGTGACCCTTGGGTCGACCCTTCACGACCTTGGATTAAGAGACCCGAAAACGGCGAATTATTTGTGGAGTTCTGTAGTACTCGGCAAATGGTCATCGGAGGGACCCTTTTCCACACAAGAGTCATCATAAAACATCTTGGGTTTCCCCTGACGGTGTTACTCAGAACCAGATCGACCATTTGGCTATAAGTCGCCGATGGAGAAGATGTCTCCTCGATGTGCGAGCGAAACGTGGAGCTGACGTTGGGAGCGATCACCACTTGATGGTTGCCTGGTTGAGATTGTGTACAGCAGCTATCCGACGACCACAAATTCTTCAAATGAAGCGCAAGCTTAATGTGGATAAACTCAGAGATCCCAACAAAAAACTCGAATACACCACCATTCTACGCGAAAAGTCATCCACATTGGGTGAACATGAAATGCGCACACTGGACGCCAATTGGGAGGCAACCAGAAACACTTTTCTAACTAGTGCTGAAGAATATGTGGGATATGCGCAAAGCGGTGAGAAACCCTGGATGTCACAAGACACATAGGACAAGGTTGACAATCGGAAAAAAGCCAAATTGGCAATCATCTCTCAACCCGATGTCAACCAACGAACGCCCGACTTGAGGCAGAACTACCGCGATGCTCATATACAGCTTAAAAAGGCTGTTAGACGCGACAAGAGAAAGGCCATTGAAGATCTGGCAAACAAGGCAGAATCTGCGGCTTACCTTGGGGATATGGGTTCACTATTTAAAATCATGAAACAGTTGACGAACAGGAATTTCACCGCCAACCACCTGGTGAGAGATGTCAACGGAACTCTCCTTAATATGAGTGAACACCAGTTGCGACGATGGAAGGAATACTTCTCTGATATTTTAAACATCTTGTCAGATGAAGATATTCCGGAAACAGAACAACTTCCAAACATCCAACCGCAACAATCCTCTATTAGGGACGATCCCCCAGATAAGGAAGAGATAGTTTCCGCCATTCGGTCAATGGCGGGAAGGAAAGCTCCAGGTATAGACGGACTACCAACCGAACTCCTCAAAGCGGACCCGGAAATAACAGCCGATATACTCCTCCCACTCTTTACTAAGGTGTGGAATGATGGAAGATTTCCGACTGAATGGAAGGAGGGCGTCATTGTGAAAATTCCGGAGAAGGGCGACCTTCGGGATTGTGGCAATTGGCGTGGTATATGTCTACTTACTGCCGTATCAAAAATTATGGCTAAGGTAATTTTCAATAGGATTAGTGATGTCGTCGAGAGCACTCTCGAAGTTTATCAGGCTGGATTCCGTAAAGAGTCGTCTTGTACCGACCACACAAATACCCTACGGATAATATTAGAGCAGTCAGCCGAAATGGGTTCGCCGCTACATCTCATGTTTGTGGACTTCGAGAAGGCTTTCGACAGCGTTAAGCGAGATTACATATGGAATGCTTTGCGTAGGAGAGGTATTCCAAATAAGGTCATAGCTATGATTAAAGAATCCTACGAAGATGCAAGGTGTCGCGTCTTGCATAGAGGAGAGCTGTCCGAGAGCTTTCCTGTGCGAACGGGTGTCAGACAAGGCTGCATATTATCACCAGCCCTGTTTCTGGTGGTAATAAATGACATCTTGAAAGCTGCACTGGAAGGTGGGGAAGGTAAAGGTCTTCAATGGAGACTATTTAACATCTTAAGTCACCTTGATTATGCTGATGACGTGTGTTTGCTTGCACATACCCGTTCGGACTTAGAGTCAAATGTTCGCTCATTGCATTCTAAATGCAAAGAGGCGGGACTGAAAATAAATGTGCGTAAAACCAAGTACATGCACATGGGTTCGAACGCAAGCACACCGATTGTTCTTAATGGGCAGGATGTGGAAGAGGTGCAAGATTTTTGCTATCTCGGAAGCATTGTCAGCATGGACGGCGGAGCCGAAAAGGATGTTGAGGCTCGGCTAAATAAAGCTCGTCAGGCCTTCGGTATCCTTTCCCCTTTCTGGAGGTTAAGAGAGATCTCCCTTCGCACGAAGCTGCGAGTTTATGACGCATGCGTCAAATCCGTGTTGTTATATGGTTGTACTACGTGGAAAGTGACCGTTCGACTTACCAAGAAACTACAGACTTTCGTAAACCAATACCTCCGACGCATTTTAGGTATATTCTGGCCAGATGTGATCTCCAACGACGAACTTTGGAGTACAACTGGCCAGACTAAAATAGGTATTGAGATTCAACGGCGAAAGTGGCAGTGGATCGGTCATACTTTGAGGAAACCAGAGCAAAACATCGCAAAACAGGCTCTGGATTATAACCCTCAAGGAAGACGTCGGGTTGGTCGACCATGTAACACATGGAAGCGAGCAGTTGAGCAGGAGGCCAGAGGAATAAACAAGTCCTGGCAACAGCTTAAAGCCGATGCGCAGGATCGCGCCTTGTGGAAAAGAGTTGTTTCTGTCCTATGCCCCTATAGGGGGTCTTAACAGGAATTTGATTGATACTCCTCCCACTCTTTACTGAGGTGTGGAATGAAGGACGATATCCGACTGAATGGAAGAAGGGCGTCATTGTGAAAATTTCGAAGAAGGGCGACCTTCGGGATTGTGGCAATTGGCGTGGTATATGTCTACTTACTGCCGTATCAAAAATTAAGGCAGGTAATTCTCAATAGGATTAGTGATGTTGTCGAGAGCACTCTCGAAGTTTATCAGGCTGGATACCGTAAGGGGTCGTCTTGTACCGACCACACAGATAATACTACGGATAATATTAGAGCAGTCAACCGAAATGGGTTCGCCACTACATCTCATGTTTGTGGACTTCGAGAAGGCTTTCGACAGCGTTAAGCGAGCTTACATATGGAATGGTATTCCAGATAAGGTCATAGCTATGATTAAAGAATCCTACGAAGATGCAATGTGTCGCGTCTTGCATAAAGGAGAGCTGTCCGAGAGCTTCCCTGTGCGAACGGGTGTCAGACAGGGCTGCATATTATCACCAGCCCTGTTTCTGATGGTAACAAATGACATCTTGAAGGCTGCACTGGAAGGTGGGGAAGGTAAAGGTCTTTAATGGAGACTGTTTAACATCTTAAGTCACCTTGATTATGCTGATGACGTGTGTTTGCTAGCACATAATCGTTCGAACTTAGAGTCAAATGTTCGCTCGTTGCATTCAAAATGCAAAGAGGCGGAACTGAAAATAAATGTGCGTAAAAGCAAGTACATGTTCGAACGCAAGCACACCGATTGTTCTTAACGGACAGGATGTAGAAGAGGTGCAAGATTTTTGCTATCTCAGAAGCATTGTCAGCATGGACGGCGGAGCCGAAAAGGACGTTGAGGCTCGTCTAAATAAAGCTTGTCAGGCCTTCGGCATTCTTTCCCCTTTCTGGAGGTTAAGAGAGATCTCCCTTCGCACGAAGCTGCGAGTTTTTGACGCATGCGTCAAATCCGTGTTGTTATATGGTTTTACTACGTGGAAAGTGACCGTTCGACTTACCAAGAAACTACAGACTTTCGTGAACCAATGCCTCCGACGCATTTTAGGAATAATCTGGCCAGAAGTGATCTTTAACGACGAACTTTGGAGTACAACTGGCCAGACTAAAATAGGTATTGAGATTCAACAGCGGAAGTGGCAGTGGATCGGTCATACTGTGAGAAAACCAGAACGAAACATCGCCAAACAAGCTCTGGATTATAATCCTCAAGGAAAACATCGGGTTGGTCGACCATGTTTTTTTTTTATGTGTCACCGAAACTAGAGGGGTTGCTCTTTTGTACTGAAGCACAGCTCCGGTGAGGAGGGAAGGATATTGGTTTTTGGGAATTAAGGGTATAGAGACGGAAGCGGCTATGAATATTTCCTTTAAATTTCTGAATGTTGTAGTCATGCGGGAACACCGAGATGGGCAGCGAGTTCCATATTCGAACAGTCCTGTTTAAAAACGAATCACGAAATTTGACAGTGCGACCGAAGGTGGGGTTGAGAGAATACTTATGAGCGCGCGAAATAGCTCCAGTATTACGGGGTAAGGGCATACATGGGGGCAAGAGATTAAAGATTTCGTCCGAACAATCTCCATTGTAGTAGCGATACAAAAGGGTTAGGGAGCTTACAGTTCGTCTATGCTCGAGTGAATCGAGCGAAGAAGTGATGTCAGAATCTCCTATAATTTTAATAGTCCGAGAGGAGAGAGAAGTTTTTGCAGCTCCCGCCCATAGGTGGGAATTAAATTCAAGACGTGGTCTAATATAGGCCTTATAAATTGTTAGTAACCCAGAAGGGGTGAAGACGTTTTTACACCGTTTTAGGTAGCCCAAACATTTAGATACTTCCTTGGCGATGTTAAATATATGATCGTTCCAAGATAAGTTATCTGTGATTTGGATACCTAACATCTTAACACTTGAAGAAGAGGTTAATGGCTGGCCTTCGAAGGTGATTGGGTCAAGGCTAGAGTCACGTTTATGGGACACAAGACAGCACTAGGTTTTCAAAGCATTAAACTCAACTTGATTCTTATTGCCCCAACTAAGAATTTTAGCCAAGTCGACATTTAATGACTGAACCATGTACCTACGTTGATCTACTAAGCTAGTACATAGGGCTAAGGACACATGTAACACATGGAAGCGAGCAGTTGAGCAGGAGGCCAGAGGAATAAACAAGTCCTGGCAACAGCTTAAGGCTGATGCTCAGAATCGCGTCTTGTGGAAGAGAGTTGTTTCTGTCCTATGCTTCTATAGGGGGTCTTAACAGGAATTTGATTAGATTGATTGACCGAACTATAATTGCCTTTATTCCTACAAAAATGTAGCTATACTATCAGACAAGACAGCTATGCTTTATTTTGCTAATAAGATGTAGACCAAAAAACAACTGATTTATTGTTTTTGCTGAAAATGTCGGGACTCGGATACCGGGTTTAACACATAATAACAAAGACATGACCAGATTTTATTAACTATAATTTTAAAATCGGTCGATTTTGATCGGTGTGCTGTTAGAGGACTGTGCAGAATTTATTTAGAGAGCTGCATTATAAAGTGTTGAAAATTATAAAAAGAGATTGTTAAGAGAATAGGAATTTTAATCGAACATTCCGTCCATCTCGCTAGAAGGCTCTAGTTGCGCTAAATTAAAATTTTCCTTAAACGTTATCCATAGTTTGGCGATTGATCGTTTGAGCGTTGACCTTGACGTGCGGACAGTAGCAACATGCATATAGCCATCGGATTCAGTATGTACTTCGATTATAAAATGGTGTCCCATTAAAACTGCCTATTTTGAATTATTTTGAATTTAGCCCCATAGTTTTTGTGTCGGTCGTGCAGCATTTCTCGGATATTCTATTCTTATTTAATAAAAAACATCAGAGCTTTTCAAATAAATACTGCGTTCTTTTAAAATTTCAAAACAGGCGGTCTTAATGGGACACCCTTTACGACCCATCAGGCATTGAGCTGGAGGGATACTCTCATCTTTAATAAGCACAAAGTTGCCAACATGCAAATTTGGACTAAAAACGTTCCATTTGTGTTGCGTTTGACCAACTCTTCCAAAACTGTTGTAGCATGTGCTGCACCTGTTATCAGCGGGTAAGACATTCAAAGTTTCCTTGTAAGATAGATACTCGGTTTTGGAACAGTAGTTAAGGCGCAACCCACCAAGAAGTGCCCTGTGGTAAGCACAGCCAGGTGCACGATGTCAGCCCTATAGGTGTCAATGGTTTCAAGTTAAGGCAACCTCAGATCATTGTTAACAACGTTGTCAGTTCTTGGAAGGTTAAAATCGTGACATCTATAACCCTTTTCAATTGTTGTTTCACCGATTTTCCTCCAGCTTTCCACAAACTACTGAATTGAGGTCAAGTGCCATGTTTTGCCTATATTTGCCAATATATCAACGACGTCATCCATCTACTGCTTGTTTTCCAAGAGCACTAGAAGAAAAAACAACAACGGAAAGCGACAAGGATACAAAATGTGTATAACGATAGAATGAAGCGTAACTAAAACGAAGGACAAAAAACAAATTTCCAAATCTGGTGTCACACGGATCCGGTGTAGTTGAACGAAAAAATCATTCGAGAGTATCAACACAAACTTAGTATCATTGGAAACCCATTGAGGAGGTCGTCACGAATATCTAATTTTTTCCCGAAGTTTCAAAATTTTATTTTATTTTAATTTTTATTAAATATAATTTTATTAAATATAAAATGTGGAGGTAAAAAATTATTAGGAAACAAATAATATTTTTGTAAAGTGCTCAGCAAGACCTTTCCAATGATATCAAGTTTGTGTTTGTAACTTAAATGGGAATGGAACAAAGCTTCATGCTTAGCCAAGCTCTACGGATAGTCGAGCCTCAAACCCATCTAGTTGACGAAGGTTTCGTATCGACGAAAGTTTGAAATGATCAAATAACATCGTATTGTGTTGTGAACTGCAGGTGAGTAAAAGTTAGAATCAATATTCCATTAAGTTAAATTTCAGGTAATAAGTTTATCAACGGATCACCAAACACACTGCGCTCTCTCATTATATGCACTTCATATCCTTGTCGCTTTCCGTTGTTATTTTTTGTTCCAGGGCTCTTGCTCTATTAGTAGCTCCTAGTCGATGTAGTGATTCAGCATTTGCACCCACGAAGGTGGTGCAGCAGTCGCAATAAAGATCGATTTAAAAGGAATGGTTTCCGGATTTTACACTGTTTGCTTTATTTTGCGTGACGTTTCGGTCTTTGCTGAGACCTTTATCAAACTGCAGTGTAAAATGCGGAAATCTTTCCTTTTAAATCGAAACTAATTCTTCGAAGTGGTCTTTTGTTGGCAGCTATGAATGATTAAGTTGGAAGATCAGTGACAAGTTCGATGTCATCCACTCTGGCAGTGAAACACATAAAAACGGGGATGAACCCTTGCATGATCGATGACCTATTACTTTGGATATTCGTATTCTAATTGGGTCAGCGTAGTTCACACCAGTGTGAAGGAACGGTCTAGTTGGAGTTACTCTTCATGCCGAAAGTATTCCCATAAGCTGGTTTTTTTTTTAATGAACCACGGTTTGCAGCGATAAATAAACATTTTAACTTAATTTCTGCCTTCGATAATGCAATAGGTTCTCCGCAAGTGTGACAAGGTCAATTGGACCCCACTGCGTAGTGTCGCGGCATGTACTTTTGCTATGATAAGACTCGTTGGATGGCACGTTTTAGTGAGGTGATTGGACTCTGCTCCAAATATCTCAGGAAGGTATTCTGGTGTCGTCCATTAACGCGAAGAGTGTCTAATTTATCCAACATCGCATTGAGTTTTAAATCTTATTACTTGAAACCATATGATATTCTATCTTAAAATAAGGGCGTTGTACATGTGAAATCCAAAACTATCGTGCTCTTCGTACTTACAAAAAGCGTAGGTCATTCATCCTGAACGACTTTCAACTTGTTCATGAATCGTTGAATTAAAACGGTGATGCAAAGAGGCCTTATTAATGATGAGTATCGTTCGAGCAGGTCTCAAGTTGAAAAGGTACATGAAATGTTAAATACTGATGTTGGTTGACATGTTTCTTCCACCGCAGGGTTACAATGAAGTTTGAAGTGGATGGACCATTCATCTCGATGGAACCATCCTTGTCCTGACCACCAAAGTCCATGATCTTTGAGTTTTGATAGACGCACTCTTGGCGAAGCTCTGGTGCATAATGCCGCTGGTTTATCAAGGTGAATTTGTGGAAGTCTGTTTGTCACAAAAGGTTTCCATCGATTGGGATTATATCAAAGCCGTCTAAGTGTCACAGTTGAATCGGTCCAAGTGATCCAATGAATCAACTTCTTATTTATATTATTAGTGTGTTGCATTTTATGAAAAAGTTTCGAATGGTTCACAGCGTCACGCAGTTCAAGTCGTGAAAGCATTATCCTTCTTAGAGGAGCAACCTTCGAATTTGCTGTAAATAGTGTACTATAGATGCATCCAACATTATCAGGGTCAAAGATTCGAGCATCATCATGAACCTTCAATCATTGAATAAATTGCCTGTTCATGCTTCTTATAGGGGCATAATACAGAAACTTTCCTCTTCCACAAGACGTAATCCTGAGCATTGGCCTTTAATTTTAGTCGCTTATTCTTCTGACCGCCTCCTCAACTGCTAGCTTTCACGTGGTACATGGTCGACCAATTTGAAGTCTTCCTTGATGATTATAATCCAGAGCGATGTTTTGCTCCAGTTTTCTCAAAGTATGACCGATCCACTGCCGTTATCAACTCTCGGACAGATCTCCTTTCTGTAAGACACGACAACTAGCATTTTCGTACAATTCTTTAATCATAGCTATACTCTTATCTGAAATACCTCTCCTACGAAAAGCATATCAAATGCAATCGCGCTTTACGCTGTCGAAAGTCTTCTCGAAGTCCATAAACATTAGATGTAGTGGCGAACATCATTAATCCTATTGAGAATTACCTTAGCCATGAATTTCGATACGGTAACAAGTAAACACGTTATTTTGGCAATTATTGACGTGCTATAGTCAATAATTGTCAAAATACACTCTTCAGGTTTTTGACAATAATACCCTCCTTCCAATTTGCCAGATATCTTTCTTCATTCCACGTCCTAGTAAAGATTGGGAGGAGTATATCGGCGTTATTTGAGGTTCCGCTTTCAAGAGTTCGGTCGGTAGTCCATCTATACCTGGGGCTTTCATTTCCGCCAATGGCGGAAACTATTTCTTCCTTTTCTTAATTGAAGATTATTGCGATATGAGGAATATGTTCCTCTGACAAGATGTTTAGAATTTTGGAGAAGTATTTCTTTCATCGCCGTAACTGGTGTTTATTTATATTAAGGCGAGTTCCGTTGATATCTCTCACCATGTTCGTCTATTGTTTCACAATTTTAAATTGTGAACCCATATCCCCAAGGTAAGCCGCAGATTTTAACTTATTGGCCAGATCTTCAATGGCCTTTCTCTTGTCGCGTCTAATAGCCTTTTAAAGCATCGCATCTCAAATCGGAAGTTCCTTGGTTGACATCGGGTTGAGAGATTATTGCCATTTTGGCTTTTTTCCGATCGCCAAACTTGTCCTATGTGTTTTGCGACATCTAGGGTTTTTCACCACTTTGCGCATATCCTAAAGATTTTTCAACACTTATTAGAAATGTATTTCTGGTTGCCTCGCAATTGGTGTCCAGTGTGCGCCCAATTTGGATCAATTTATGCTTAGAATAGTGCTGCACTCGCAATCAGGTGTCTCCAAGTTTATCTACATTAAGCTTGGGCCTTATTGAAGAATTTGTGGCCATCAAAAGCTGCTGTGCATAATCTCAAGGAAGCAACCATTAAGTAGTGATCGCTCTCCACGTCAGATCCACCCTTCATTCGCATATCGAGGAGAAATCTTCTCCATCGACGATTTATGGCCAAATGTTTAATTTAGTTCTGAGTAATACCATCAGGTGAAACCCAAGATGTTTTGTGGTGACTCTTATATGGAAAAGAGTCCAACCGATGACCGTTTGCCGAGTACTACAAAAGTTCGGAAATTAGTCGTCGTTTTCGGGTCTTTTAATCCAAAGTCATGACGCGTCGACCGAAGGATCACTTGTTCTAATCCAGTGTTGTCAGATTCAACCTTGGCGTTCATATCTCCAGAAACTACCCCTTGGAACACGCTCGAAGGTGGCACATTGTTGGCCTTAAGACTCCTCTTTGCCAACAGAGGATCTATCATTAGTTGGTCTGTGGCACTGCTGAATTGTGACATTTGATTGAATGTTTGATCATTGTTCTGTTTCTGGAATATTTGCCCCTGATAAGATGTCTTGAATATCAGTCAATTATTCCTTTTATCGCTGTAAATGATAATCGCTAGAGATGGTATTGTATTTGACATACCTCGCAGTTCATCACTGCGATTGCAAAAGAGCAGATTTTCTCATCCCTAAGTTCCGTTCACCAGGTGGTTGACAGTGAAATTTATGTTCGTCAACTTTTTCGTAATTTCAAATAGGGAATCCATTTTCTCAAGGTAAGCTGCAAACTCCCCCTTATTGGACAGATCTTCAATGGTTCTTCTCTTATCGCATCTAACAGCCTTCTTCAGCTGTGTATGAGCACTGCGGTGGGTCTGTCTAACAACGAAGTCCTTTGGCTGACATCGGATTGAGACATGATTGCAATTTGTCTTTTCCGATTGCCATCCTTGCCCCATATATCTTGCAACATCAATGGTTTCTCATCGCCTTGCAAAAATCCCGCTTTCTATTTCAGTATTGTTGAAACTCGACTCGTTTAAATCTCCTTAGATAATAATAATATCACCTCTTCGAACACGCTCGAAGTTGGCCATAAAGCTCCGCTTTGTCACCAGGTGATGCGGCATTAATTGTTGCTTAGCACTGCAGAAATTGTGACCTTCTTACCTTCACCCTGAAGATGATAGTTCTATCCAAAATTGGTTTCCATCTAATGAGTCTTTTTTTTTTTGGTTTCGACAGGGAGATGTGGAATCTTCCTTAGATACCAATAGCCCGTGCCATTGGCATGCACGATTCACATACCTGATCCTAACGGAACCGTCAGCCGATATGTGCCTGCGTACTAAACCACGCCCCCGCACACAGACTTCAACCACTCTCCCCGCGGGACTGCCGTTAGGTATTACTTCGCCGGGCTGGCTAGCATTTTATGCTGTGCTCCATAAATTGCTTCTGCTCTCCTTTCTCTCTCGATTCTCCAAAGATCCTTTTGTACATTCGTTACGAGAGTGCAAATTTCCATCCAATTTTCCACTGATTCCATCATATAGTTAATGATGAATGGTAGACTCGGCATATTATTTCTCCATTATTCGAAGCGACTGCAGTTGAAAACCGCGTGCTCTGTGTCTTCTTCTTGATCTGGGCAATTTGGACAAAGAGGCAAATTATCGTGACTGAACCTATGTAGGTATTTGCGGTAGCCGCCGCGACCTGATAGGAACTGAGTGATGTGATAGTTGCAGTCCCCATACACCCGCTTTGTCCAGACCTCAATTTCGGGGATTAGCTTAAAGGTCCATCTGCCTTTTGTAGCGTTGTCCCACCTGGTTTGCCTCATAGCTATTGATGTTGCCTTTTTCTCTTCTTTTATTTTCCTGGCAATAGCTGCCTCTTGTTGGATCGAGGATCTTCTTTCGTAGATCCTTAGCATCTCATTCGCGAGAATGTCAATGGGAATCATGCTATGACACAGGCTGCCTCGTCCGATATTGTTCGGAAACCGCTGATTGCTCTTATCGCACAGAGCCTATATGTTAACGACATCTTTTTCCTTGTTTCCTTAGTCGCTAGCGCCGCCGCCCAAACCGGAGCAACATTTAGGAGAACCGAGCTGACTACTCTCGAAAGTAGTATCCTTCTGGCATATCCTGATCCACCGATGTTTGGCAGTAGTCGGGAAAGGGCTGCATTTGTTACGCCTTTTTTGCTCGCGAAGTCCATGGGAACTTTAAATTTTAATCTGTTATCGAGCATAAATCCTAGATTTGCCGACCTGAATGTTCACGTATTCAATTTTCTTTCGGCTTATTATTAGAACAGTCTCATTTTCGCATTTGTTTAGGACAGGCCCGTGATCAAAGCAATCCCATAATTTGAGATCATATACGTATTGAAGAGCGTTCTGAAATTTTGTGTGAGGAGTGGAAGAAGGGGTGATAGCATTGAACTAATTTGTTGCACAACATGCTAGAGTAGTTATAGAAATGTTTTGGGCCAAATTCGAGCTTCAAAAATTGAATAGATACTGAGCGATTAGAGAGATTAGCGAGAGATTAGCGCATTCTTAGTCTTAGTAAAATTGTCCAGTTTGCATGGGAGTCGGTAGAAGGAGTGGATGGTTTTTAGTGATTTTTTGAGAAAAAAACTATATTCATAATGCAATTGATATATTTTAAATTTCAGATCATTACCTTTCATATTTTTCAAAAAAATCTAATTTTGGAAAAGATGTTATATTGTATAATATTGTATGTTTTTATATTTCAGGATCATCACCTCATTCCCCCACTCTACCACCCCAACAAACTGCAGGGGAGGTAGAGTGGGCGAATTCAAATAATTTGTATATATTTGTATATTCTAAATTTGAAATTATTCGCTCCTGTGGTTTTCAAGAAAATTTGATTATTATATATGGTATTTTTAAAAATAAGTAATTTTGTATGGAAGGGGGTAGAAGACGTGGGGTTATTGAAATAATCCCAAACGCTAATTACATCTCGAAGCATATCTAACAAATTGTCCAAGTTTCATTATAATTGATTCAGCTGTTTTTGCGTGAAAGCCGGATAGACGGGCTTAGTTATTGTCCAAATAAGGCCAAACTCTAACTTATGGTCATTTATGAACAAATAGCAGACAGACACAACAATTATTGTATATTTATATGTATAGATTCTCCAGGTCTATGCGCAAACATGCAGAAAATCGCTACTTCTTTAGTTAGCTAATTAAGCTAGAAACTGATATTGTGTACAAATCATTCTTACCACGATTCAAGTGATAAACAATTTATTGTCATCTCTTACAAATTTAATCTTTTAAAAATCAAGCAATGAAATATTGATACTGGACCTGTTGATAATAATTGTGGCAAAGTATCGAATGATTAACAATATCACGTCTCCTCCCCCACTATGATCTCTTCTTTTACTAACTTACTTGTTTATTATTGAAAACTTTACTCTATGTTGAGGTAAAGTTATTCGAATTTTGTGCTGGCTAATTATACTTAAAACACATTTAACTTTTCATTTCTATTACAATTTAATTGTTGCCTGATTGTCAGTACTTACTACTAACTACCTTAACCTGCATATTGAATTTCGACGCATCCATAACTTCCCCAAAGAATAATAAAGGTATGTCGGACTTATTGTTAGATACTTTATCAATAATTTAGGAATAGAATTAGAAGTAATTTGATTTTATAATTAACAATTCTATCGAAACTTCTTACCACAAACTTTAAAGGTATTTCTAGTGCGGAGGAAGGATTATTAGAGGGATTATGTGAAGGACTTTTCAATTTGTAATTGAAATTGGTTTTAAATGAAGAAGAAAAATTTATCGAGCTCTGAGCAATTGCAATGAAATTTTTTGCATTTCATTTTTAACAAAAACCAAAACATCCGAACTCTTCTTCTACACCCTCCTACACAAATTATACAAAATTCCGAAATATTCAGAAATAAATTTTTCTCCAAAACTATTGAAGCTACCTACTGCAAAATTTGATAAAAGTATAATATGTACATACGTACTATTGATGTCAAAAAATACTGTTCGAATCCGATTACTTCTTCTACCCACTCTGTTATAAGAAAATATGGTTTTATGAGCAAAATTAAATAAAATGAACTGCTTCAAATCACAATACCATAAGGCTATTTATTTTGAGTTCATATCCACAAAAATTACCATAACTTTCAAAATTACACTCTTAAAACTTTTTTTTGTTGTTATTGTCATTTTCAATTTGTGAATCACGTCGCTCCGAAAAGATTAAAGATGATAATTGAACAATTTTTTTTTTCGCTCACGTGAAAATCATGTTAAAGATTCCAGAGTATCGAAAGTCAACATCTATTTTCAATTCCAAGTTTAACTCAACTTTACGTGTATGTCAGCGTGTGTATATCTCTCAAATATGTAGTACATGTAAATATGACAAAAATTGAAAGTGTTTATTGTTCGGCACAAACACATGTGTGGAGAATAACGAAAATTGAATTTTCCAATATAGAAAATCAACATCTAGCTCGACTATTCGAGAAATATGTATTGAAGGCAAGATGCAATTGAAGTCGGGTATGAATTGAATATTTTTGAACAATGCAAAACCAATTTGAATTGCTCTGGCTGCAAGCATATGTGACCGGTGTTGCGGTCATATGTTGTTCGCATCCATATAGTACATACAAATACGAGACTGCGCGGAATCACCTCCATTATTATACTTGGCTTTCATCGGAGCTATGAATCTAATTAGAACTTCACACTCGTATGATGCTCGTGCTTATATTGGAAATTGAAAGGGCTTCTATGGAGTTTCATATCAAATGAGTGAGTACTTCAGACACACACTTGTCCTATATTTTCGAGAATAACATTCGAATTCGATTTAAATTAAACGATACGAACGTCAGTTAAGTGTCCGACTTGTGTAATTGGGGACCGTCAGTTCGTTTGTAATTAAGTTGAGCATGAAATAATCTCCGGCAATGAATTGACATTGGAAACAAATCGTCTGAATTTGAATACGATCCAAGTTGGACAAAAGTTTTTCGCATCCATATTGTACATTATTTTGACCTCTGTTCGTTTGGTTTTTGACATAGACAATTTTGGGAATGGATTGGTAGAGTTGGTTTTGTATGAATTTTAGAAACTTTTAAATTTGTTTGAATTATTTTACGCACCGTACTAATCTAAACTAAATTATCTTACTTTAATATACCTGTCCTACTTTCGTATCCAATCGTATATGCTCTTGCGTAAAAAAAATAGCCTTATGAAAACTAAATGGCCTACCATACCCAGCAAAAAGTCGTATCTACCAAGCATTTTGATAACCGTCGAAGGTAGGGTATTTCCCTATAGAACGAATATCGACCAAATCACTAACCTCCTACTAATACATCTACTGTTTCTTTGGTATAATGAAACGTGCATCTCAACTTTCGCACTAAAATAACCGCCGTAGAATAGCGTATCCTGGCCATGTACGATAGGTACCAGGCAAGCAACAAAAGTTTACTGTTTGGATGTGTGAGTATGTTACGCAAGCTGGTTACTGTATAGGTAGCCAAAATATGTACATGCGACACTAATGGTTTTTTGCATTGCCTGTTCTTAACAAATCATAACCGATGTAGGATGACTACGATTTTGATGGTTTGGTTGGCCATGTACCATACCTACCCTAAGTGGCTAGCCACGCTTTTTCCTGGTTAGCAGACCAATCTCTCCAAATTCGAACTTGATCTACGCTTTTCCACCCTGTTCTAGTCTTTCCTGCTTTATCTTCCTTGCCCTACTCTACTAAAAGCATTAAAAGTTATTACGATACAATATTACTGATTCAATAAAAGCATGAGGCATTCAGTCGCGGATTTATCATTAGGCAAGATACGTTACTGTCTAGCGTGGTCAAATCTAAGAAGGAAAAATTTTTTAGAATTTTTTTGCTTACAAATATAAATGAACAAATTCTTAGTATGAAATCTTGTAGGTACTATAAAGGTACGTTTACATCTGACACTTATTGCCCGAATTTATGTCCGAGAGAAATCGTGACAAGTGTAAACGGAGATGAATTTATGTCCGACACATACATATATTCTACTATCGGAGATAAGTGTCGACACTTCTGTCCAAACAGATGTAAACGCTGATTATTTGTAAATTCAAACTCGCTCGACACTTATCGCAGAAGTTGACTGCTCGTCTACTTTTGCAATTAGTGTCGGGAAAACTGTAGGATGCAACGCAGTTCTTTTGTAACGTAAAGAAAAGCACTTAAAAATTACTCTACTGTTTCTTAAACTATGTAACTGAAACTTGAAACATAAATTAATCTATACTAGCGGAATATAAGAAAAATATAATATTTGGGCATAATAGCAGTGGGGGGAAATGGGGAGCATTTCGAAATTGGTGCATTTTTGAAAATTTCGAACCGTTATATCTAAAAATCCAATGCAGGTATTAAGTTGAAATTTTGTAAGATTGTCGAGCTCTATGACGTATAAATTTGATAAAATTTTGATTTTGATGGCTATAAGGAGAGGAAGGTGATGGCCAAAAATATCGAAAATTTTGAGAAATCTGGTAAATTCAAGTTTTGTGCGGGAATGGCTCTGAAAAAATAAACTGCCAAGAAGTCGGGCGCAACTTTATCATTTTTGGGACAAGTTGAGGATGCGTGGAAAGTCAATATGCAGGCTAGAGTTGTTAGATAAGACTAAGTGAAAAGGAGTTCTAGGGCAGGGCTGTTGTTAATTTAACAGTTAATTGCGAATACGATCAATAGCTCCAGTACATAGAATCAATATTTCATTCGTTTATATATGCAAATTTGGGCTTACATGAGGTGTGGGGGGGGAGGGGTGAGGGTGGGTAATGGTAATGATAATTATTTTTTTAATTACTTGACTGAATCACGTCAATTGCTTTGCACACTTCAGGGACAATGAGGCTTATTGTACATTTTGATATCCTGAATAAATAGCTTAAACTTGCGTAAGAATCACCTGTAAACATACAATGTTCAATTTCAAACAATTTACTTGTCAATAAAGATAATAAAATACTATTTCACGAAGTAATGATTTACTTACCTGATGCTAAAAATCGTGAGGTCACAGCGAGTCGTTCAGCTACACCGATAGCTTTTCTAAATTTGGTATCTTGCCTTGCTATAAGAGGACCAATCTTACAAGCAATCTTTTTGAAATCACCGAATTTCATCCTTATAAAAATCGAAAATTGCGCTGGATCCTCAATACTAAGCTCAGACATTAATTGCCCGTAGGCACCAAATTTATCGCGTCTCGAAATCCACTCTCGAACCCACACTGAACGTTTTTTCTTCTTTTTTAACAGTTTCAAAATAATTACACTCGCCTCGATTTTTCGTTTCGATGCTTTCATCTTGATCACACGAACTGAACTGCAGAATGAAAGATATGTACGGCGCATGTGTTCGTATGTATGATGTAAACGAGTCGGACATTTCTTCCGTATTTCACCATTGCGAGAACTGTCGGACACTTATCCACGACATAAGTGTCTGGTAATTTCTCTCAGATGTAAACAGTCAAAGCGAATTTCTGTCGGACACTTGATACTTATGTCCGGAGAGAAGTGTCAGATGTAAACGTATCTCAAGAGTCTACACTACAAAGTCCAGTATTTCATTTCAAAATAACGATAGCTCGCGCCTTTGTCCGCGTAAAAATTGTAATAAAATTCAATTTTCATACTCTAGATGAAATCTGAGAGTATACTGTGTTGGCCTTACCGTTTGTAACTCTAAGAAATAATGCTCGCACAGATCCGCCAAGGGTACATAAATATTTGTTGTCGCAGTGGCCATCTGTCTCTCTGTCTGACCGTCTGTCTGTCTGTCCGTCTGTCTACAACATAACTTTCGAACGCTTTGACCTATCGTGCTGAAATTTGTCATATGTTATTTTTAGCAAAAAATTAACTCTAAGTTCGTGATCAAGCTACATCCCCCCACTTCTTCTTACCCACTCCCATACAAATTTCATGAAATTTCGAAATTTAATAAAATTGATTTTTCTCCGAAACCATTTTAGCTTAAAAATTAGGTCATAGAATAATGATGAGATTAATGGTATTTAACCTTAAAAAATATTGACCAGATCCTTTTACTCCTACCACCTCCCATACAAATGCACAATTTTCAAAAATGCATTTATTCGGTTTTCATTGCAACTAGTAAAGCTAAAAGGAACCATTTTTGCCATAATTAATTTCATTACAATCGCAATCAATTTTGGAAAAGCTATCAACTTCACCTCACTCTTTCTACCCCCATATAAATTTCATGAAATTTCGGAATTTTATTTAAATTATTTTTCCTCAAAACCGTCAAAGCAATCAACTTTTTAAATTTTATGAAAAGTATACTACATATTACAAATATCATTTATGTCGAAAAATTAGGTTTTAATTCGAATATTCCTTCTACCCCCTCCCATACAAATAAATGTACTTAATCGATTTTCATGGAAACTAGAAAAAGTGCAAACTTAAAATTTTGCTAGAATTTGTCACTTAATAATTGCAATAAATGCTAAAAAAGGCATGAGCTTCGCTTCACTCCTTCTAACACCTCCCATACAAATTGTTGTAGTGGATATTCAAGAAAAGTATTTCTCCTACGAGCATATGATAGCTATCGACTTTAAAATGTGGTTAGGATGTTGATAAGTAGATTTAAAATCATCCAAAACCTTCCAATTTCTCTACCACCTCCCACACAAATGCCATAAATTCGTTCAATTTCCTCGAAAATTATGAAAGCTACAAGCTTTAAATTCAGAATGAAACATTTTGCATACTACGTTATATAAAAAGTCACACACCTCCCCACTCTGCTTTTACCACTTGCCATACAAAAGTTACTATTCACTATTCGAAAGAATTTGATAGGAGAATTTTTCCCGGTACAATAAGGTCTTTCCTATTTCATCTATAGTATAATGTGATTGGGCTTTACGTCTAATCATAATTTTGTTATGTTTGAAAAAGTATTTAGTAATTTATGGTCTGTATAATCTGAGGAATAAAAAAGTCCTGGAATCAGATAAAGGTTGACGCTCAGGATCTCGCTTGTGGAAGAGAGTTGTTTCTGTCCCATGCCCCTGTAGGGGGTCATAAAAGGAATTTTATAATCTGATTAGTTTATTGCATCCTTCCACATAATATTTTGTGTTTTGTTGGAATTAAAAGTTTCAGAACCTCTTACAGGTTGGGCCATTTAGTGGTTTCTTTTTATTATTTTTTTGTTTTATTTATTTATTGAATCCATTGTTAATAAATAGTGCTTAATCTAAGAAAATTTGATACACCGCTCAGACTTAACATCTTTAAAACTTTTAATGATAATTATTAGCTTATGCATTAGAGAGTATTCTTATGTGTGTAATTAATTTATTTTGGGTAAGGGAAAACGGAAAGCAAAAACTTGTGCTAGACATAAATAAAACTTAAAACTAAGGATAGCTTAAAAGCTATCTAATGAGAGTTTTCATTTTCATTCAGCTTAGTAGTTCAATCAGGGGATTTTCTGAAAATTGACATTTTTCATTGAACTTTGCAGTTTCTTTTAATAGGGTAAATTCGATTACAAGAGTTTGGGCGAGAAGTGCCGAGGATCATCGAGTGTGATTTCGAGGCATTTATTTTGCATTATTTGTGGATAGCAGCGCAACTTCCCCGTCAGGGGGGTTGGATGAGGTTTTTACAAATTCGTGCAACTATCTTTGGAGAATATCGACTCCACGGACCTGAGCTAACTATCCCCTGTGGAATGGGGGCAGTAGAATTCACCCACAGCCAGTCCTGTTTGCCCTAAAAATGGCAAATTGACACTCACTGGATCATGGGCGTGTCACCAGTGATCTAAAGAACCAAACTGATACGACAAAGGCCGAGGCACTGTCAGCTAAGCACGGATTCTACGGTAACAACTTTTGGCACTCGAAAACGGACTATGATTGTCTTCTGGAACGTTCGAACATTGAATGACGGGGGAAGAGTTGAAATTACTCGGCCCTTGCACCGCCAAAGGCAAGGAGCGTTCCGGAGTGATTAAAAAGTGCGAACGTACAGAATGCCGGACACTATCTGCTTCAAATTACGGCATTGACGAATTTCGTGATTAAGGAACGCAGTTTGATACACTACTTGCTTGTCGCAGTCTTATGCATCACGACATGTCTAAATTGACCAAGAAATGTGCGCAATTCGACAATAAATTGAATGTTCTTCTTAACAACTTGGCCGATAATGACGTTAAGCTAGTTACCCAATGTCCTCAAGTGATGATAAAACTTGCACTGGTAATGCTATTGCGAAAAAAATTGATGTTATCCACGATGACATTAAAGTTCCAAAATTAAATGCGAAGAGTTCGGATAAAGATATTCTATCCATGTCACCACGTTTAAAAAAATCAAAGAACGTTTGTTGCATATCAGACGGATGAAGCCACTTTGGTTCTAAAAGAGACTTCTACTACTTCTACAATAGCACTACAACCCAAATCGGGCCTTGGCCTCCTGATCTTCAGATTCCTCTCATTATTTATTGTGAAAGGGTTGTTAGACCTTCACACAACCCTCTATCTTCGAATATTTCATTTTAGTAGATTGAGGTAACCAAGGTATACCCAAGCAGGCAGCATGCTGGAATTATGCGTCGGCCAGGATTTGAACTCACATTCTTCGCATTGTAGACAACAACATAGTCAACAGGACAAGAGCGGCAAATCCCTGGGAGTATAATGATAGTGTTCTTGAACAACGTCGCAGTGCCTCAGCTGTGAACAATAGTTCTACTGCTGATTCTCCGCGGGACCTGCTGTGCTCTTTGAAGGCTGTGGAAATGCCAAAAGTGTTATTTGTTTCACGCTTAGACCCAAACACCATGGAAGCAGAGGTTTCAAACAATATCACAACTATCCTTGAACACAGTTATGTTTCTACCCCACTCGGATCAGTATCATGCAAAAAAATCGGGAAGGTCACGTGAGGTGGCAGTTCTTGCGTTGCTTTGTTCAGGATTGTTTTACCGATGACGCGTTTTGACGCTGTTGTTGGCTCAAAATGTTGGCCACCTTCCGCAATTGTACGTGAATTCCTGCCACTTCGTCGCAAAGCTCATCGCGCCTCTGGGTCCGAGAACTCGATAACATCTCGTTTTTTTACAACAACGTAAGCAGCATGCGTTCTAAAACGAGACAACTTTACGTCGAAGCTGCTGCATCCTATTTTGATGTCATATGTACAACTGAAACATGGCTTTGTGCCAATTTTAAGGATGCTGAACTTTTTGACTCCGACTATCAAGTTTTTTGTCATGATCGTCACCTCGATCTCCTTGACGCACCAGTTGGTGGCGTTGTACTCTGCGCTGTTAATTAGAAATTCTCCGCTTTGTCCATCGAGGTTCGTAACTCCAGTGGAATTGAGTTTATCTGCGTTGCTCTTACAATTGGAGATATAAAGCTTTATATCATCACTACGATTCTAGCGTATAAGAGTCCGTCTATTATGCTACTGAAAAAACCTGCGATCTTATGCGTCCTTCCGATGAGCTGCTTATTTTCGGAGATTTTAATTTACCTCTATCTCTACCACTCCAAAGATGGCGATTGCCTGATGCCATCTTTCACTGGAAAGGCTTCATCCTGCGCTTCACGCAATCTTTCATTTGGATTCAAGTGCAAAATGTAACGTAGCTAATGAAGTATCATATCAATTTAATTTTAATAAAACTGATTTTACTGGTTTTAACCAGGACATATTATTATACGATTGGTCGCGCGTTCTTAAAAAACAAGATGCCGAGATAGGCATCTTCAAATTTTTACGGTTATCCCGCTTCTATGTCCTTCGACGGTGAAGTCAGTGATGACCCCTTAGCTATAAGCAACTTTTGTGCCGACCATTTCCGTTTTGCTTTCACTACCTCAAACCGTATTATTAGCCCTGAGGATTTCCATTACATGTCGAAGTACATTTCTACCTCATTAGAGATGAGAGATCTTCATATTGAGGAAGCGACCGTTTTGAAGCTTATTTCAAGCGGATAGTTTCCAGATCCAGATAGCATCCGTGCTGCCGTATTAAAGCGCTGCAGTACCTCTTTGGTTCTGCCTTTATGTCATATATTTAACGCTTCTCTCTGATCGGGGATATTTCCTAGTTTGTAGAAATACTCTACTATCAGACCATTGCTCAAGAAATGTAAGAGAATTGATGTGTGTAACTATCGTACTATTGAAAAATCTTTCTTGCGCTCCAAAGTTGTTCGAGGCTGTTGTTTGTGATGTAATGAATTTCTATTGTAAATCAATCTTTAGTCCAGTCCAACGCGGGTTTGTCAAAGGTAGGTCGACGACAAGAAATCTAATGAAATTTTCCAATTTCACTATTCCAGTGATTGGAGGCGGTAAGCAGGTTGTCTGCATATATACCGATTTAAGCAAAACTTTTGATAAAGCGGACCATAATATTCTTGCTTGCAAGCTATACGCACTTGGATTTCCTTTTAATTTCGTAGAATGGATCAAATTTTACCTATCTAATCGTACCCAAAAAGTGATTTTTCGAGGATTTTATCCTTCTGCTATACTCAACACATTTGGTGTACCACAGGGAAGCCATCTATCACCACAGTTATTTATTTTATGTATTAACGACGTGAGTTCGGTTATTTCCCACTCGGAAATTTTGCTCTATACTGCTGACACGAGCAGCAAGGTCAACTCTGTTTGGGGTTTCGTTAAGAGATGGTGCAAGGACTTCAATGATTCTTATATAATTAAGACTTTATACTGTGCTTTTGTACGCTCTATTCTTGAGTATGTTTTCCAGGTGTGGGCTTCGTATTACGAAAAACATAAGAGTAGGATCGAGTCCGTACAGCGAAGGTTCTTAAGGTTCGTTCTAAGGGACCTTCCCTGGTTTTTTACGTTGCGTCTTCCTCCTTACGAACAGCGCCTTAAACTCCTTTCTCTAGAGTCGCTTGAGAATAGACGGATTATCCTAAGGGCTGCTTTTGCATTTAGATTAATCTTAGGAGAAATTGATTCCCTATATTTGCTCGAAGCCATAACTTTTAATATTCCGCGTCGATCCTTGAGAAACTATGTACCACTCCACATTCCTTATCATCGCACCTACTACGAACAAAACGAACCAATCGCATCTCTTTCGCGTATTTTCAATAATAATTGAATTAACTATAATCTATCTAGCATGCAGTTAAAGTCAGCTTTATGTGACAAATAATTTGCGATTGTTAATTGTTTTAAATTGGATACTCGTATGATGTATTTTTTAGGTTTTTTTTTTTTGTTTTTGTAACAATATTTTGTAAGTGTTCATTGTTTTGATGAATTTTAAATAAATAAATAAATAAATTGGAGGCATTACTGGACATATATATTCAGGCCAAACGCAACAATAACTTCCAGATTCATTGCGCGTGACTCAACAAACCATTTCACATCGCTTGAGAATGATTCAAAAGCAAGGAAATTGGGTGTCATACTAGTTGAAGCCAAGAAACGTCGAAAAGAGTTTTTTCACATGGGAAACGGCGACAAAGAAAGAGTTTTTTGCATCGCAGCGTTACTGGCGATGAGAAGTGATTCCATTACGATAATTCAAAGTAAAAAAATCGTGAAAACACCGCGGCCATGCATCAGCATTGACGGCCAAGCCCAACATCCATGACTCGAAAATCATGCAGTGCATTTGGTGGGACCAGCTTGTCGTGGTGTACTACGAGCTGCTGCAACCGGGTGAAACCATCACGGGAGATCACTGTGATTGATGATTTTGAGCCGAGAATTGAAGGATAAATGGCCGCAATACGAGGAGAGACATGACAAAATGATTTTGCTGCATGACAACGCTTGGCCACATGATGCTCACGTTATTAAAACCTATCATAAAACACTGAAATGGGACGTCCTGACCCATCCGCAGTATTTTGCAGACTTTGCCTATTCCAACTAGCACCTATTCCGATCGATGACGCATGGCCTGGCTGAGCAGCACTTCCATTCTTTCATTCCAAGCCAAAAATTGGGGTGATTCGTGGACCGACTCAAAAGAAGAGCAATTTTTTCGACGCAGAATTTGTATGCTGCCAGAAAGATGGGAATTTTTTTGAATAATAAATATCTAAGTTTTGTATAACAAAGGCCCGAATTTAAGAAAAAAAACGGCGGTTTTCAATTTGTACTCCTTAGAAAATCTTTAAAAGTTAAGATCAATATCTTATATCGAAACAGATAAAACTGAAATTTCTTCATATGAGAGACTATTTAGTGATCTTATGGGATGTGATTTAGTTAACTGCACTGATTTTCACAGCCCAAATAATTAAGTCAATTGTTAATTGTTACAGTATTGTGTTTTTATATTTATTTTGTAGTAATCGAAAGTGTGTACAACGAATGTTACAAAGAAGTCACCATGAAAAACTTATCTGACGTTTCTTTTATTTTCTCAAGCGATCGCCGCGCTAACGGTGGTGAGGAGTGGAGGTAAACGGTCGCCACAGTACACCCCCCCCTCCTCCTAGTGTGACAGTCGATTGATGAAACTGATGTCAGAATCGACTGACTTCACGATGACATTTAATTGATGTTGTCTGTCACCCGTCGTTTTGTTTTTTGTTTGCTCTGCTGTAAGTCCTCAAACGAAAATTCCAGAAACGAGGAGTGGTGAAGCCTTCTGATTAATCATCCAAACAACATGGATCGTTGCTAGTTGGCTGTGAGAGATAGCGATTGTTGTCTGCTGGTTTGGCGGTTGTGACTGAGCTATCAAGTGAGCGTGAAGAATGCGGTGCTTTTTGGTGATGAGACTGCGTTGAATCTGATGTAGTGTTCCCTTCTGAAACAACGTTTTGCTTCTCCTTCTGATTAATTTTTTCGTTTGCCAAGTAAGCTGGTCTAAGTCTCTCCGAAACGTCGAAACGTTTATCTGCTTCCCTTTTACGTTTATGGTTACAATGCGATCTGTAGATCTCTTGACAATTTCTTAAGGACCTGTATATGGTGGTTTCAATGGTTTACGGACGGCGTCTGTTCTGAGAAAAACGTGTGAGCTATTCTTCAAATTGTCTGATATTATTAAGTCCTGTTTCGTGTGGTGACTCGTTGGCTGCGGTCGGAGATTACGCATCTGTTTTCTCAGATTTTCGACGAACGTGGAAGCTTCTAGTGGCGGACTCTAGTTAGCCACAAATTCACATGGAATTTTAATTGTAGTCCCAAAAATATGCTCAGCAGGTGATGCGCCAATGTCTTGCTTGATTGCTGTTCGTAAGCCCAGAAGAACTGTAGGAAGGAGTTCCGTCCAAGGAGCTGATTGATTACACAGATGCGCCATCAGAGCAGTTTTGAACGTTCGATGCCAACGTTCGATTATTCCGTTTGAAGCAGGATGGTAAGAAGTAGTGCGTATCCTTTTTGCGCCAACCAAATTCATCAAAGCACGAAACAGAGACGACTCGAACTGTGCACCTTGATCCGTTGAAATCGTCATAGGTGAACCAAATCTGGCAATCCAATTCGCGTATAACGCCCTTGCAACCGTCTCCGCCGATATCTCCTGTAGTGGAATTGCTTCCGGCCATCTTGAGAATCTGTCTAAGATTGTGAGACAATAACGATACCCGTTTACTGCTGGAAGAACGATGATATCTATGTTGATATGTTCAAACCTAGAATTTGGAATATCGATATGATTCGGTATGTTCCGAGTACGTTGAACTTTGCTTCGCTGACAACTGGTGCAAGTCCGAGTCCACTGTGTAGCATCTCTTTTCAAATCTGGCCAGATGAATTTGTCTTTCAGTAGTTTCACGATTGTTTTAACGCCCGGATGAGCAAGGCCGTGAATTGCAGTAAACGCTTGCTGTCGTAAAGAACTGGGAACATAAGGCCTGATGTGTCCTGTCGAAATATTGCAATAGATTGACGTGCCATCCATCGTAATCTTTTGAAGTTGTAGTGATCTGGTTCCTTGTAGAATATTTTGAAGTTCTTGATCAGTGTTTTGCTCATTTTCGAGCTCTTTGGCGTCTAAAGTCGTTGGCATTGCTATTACATTTACTCTGAAAAGCGCATCTGCAACCACATTCTCGGAACCAGATATATGAACAATCTCTGTCATGAATTGTGAGATGTATTCCAGTTGTCGTATTTGTCGTGGCGATGTTCTTTCAAGTTTCTGAGAAAAAACGTAACTAAGAGGCTTATGATCTGATTTAATCTTGAAGCTTCGCGCTTCCAAGATATGTTTGAAAAATTGTATGGCCGCGAAAATCGCCAGCAACTCACGATCGTATGTGCTATATCTGGTTTCGGTATGGCTCAACTTCCTTGAGAAAAACCCAATTGGCTGCCATTCACTTCCTATCCGTTGCTCTAGCGACGCTCCTATTGCCGTTTCCGAGGCGTCGGTAGTCAGAACTAATGCGGCGTTTGGAGAAGGATGTACGAGTACCGTCGCCTGTGCCACGCTCGTCTTGCATCTTTGGAAAGCCGCCTCAAGTGTCGATGTCCAAATAATTTTTCTTTTATCGTTCTTTTTCGAATCCTTCAGCAGTTCACTCAGTGGCGCCTGAATAGGAGATGCGTTTCGTATCGACCTACGATAATAATTTATAATCCCAAGGAAGCGTCGGAGTTCGGAGATGGTTTCTGGTCGAGTGTAGTCTGCAATGGCTAGTACTCTGTCCTGTGGTGGTTTGCAACCTTTGGCGTTGATAGCGAATCCCAGATATATAACTTCGGACTGGTTGAAAGTGCATTTGCTCTTGTTTATGGACAATCCGTGTTGATGTATAACATTTGAGAACTGTTTGTAAATGTTGTTGATGCTCTTCAACTGAATCTGATATGATTACTATATCGTCGATGTAACAGAAGACGTAGTCAAGACCACGCAAGATGGTATCCATGTGACGTTGAAAAGTTTGTGTAGCGTTTCGCAAACCGAATGGCATTTGTATGAACTCAAACAGTCCAAACGGTGTACAAATAGCGGTTTTTTGTATATCCGATGAAGCAACGGAAATCTGGTAGTATGCTCTGTCATATCAAGAGTAGAGAATACTTTTTTACCGTGCATGAGTTCGGCGACGTCGTGAATATGTCTGATGGTGTATCGGTCCGGGACTGTTTGTGCATTTAGCTGACGATAGTCGCCACACAGTCTCCATGCAGCGTTTTCTTTTTTACGAGAAGAATGGGTGATGCTCATGGTCTTGATGAAGGACGGCAGATCCCTTGTTGAATCATCCCATCTATCTCTGATTTTGCAGCAATCAATCTATCTCCTGCTAGTCGACGAGGTCTTGCTGCCACTGGCGGTTATGCCGTTATGATATGGTGTGTGACCATCTCGTCTGTGTTAGTAGTGGTGGACACCTCTGATGCAGTTGTAATGTTGATGGAGCGAGCTAGAAAATCCGCACCCAAAATAGCAACATTGACATCGGCAACTGTGAATTGCCACGTGAAAATTTGATCGAATCCGAGATTTATTTGTAAGGTGGCTTCGCCGTATGTTCTTATGACAGTGTTATTTGTCGCGAAAAGAGTGAGAGTGGTGTGTTTTTTGGTGGGAGTTGAAACCACTTCTGTGATGGGCAAAACCGATTTCACTGAGAAATTTGATGTTAGAAGTACGATCTCGGATATGTAGACGATACTCATGGTTGTTATGTTGAAGGTTGCACAATAAATTGTCCCCCAAGTGTGCAAACCTAGGAGACATCTGAGTTAGTTTTCCGAACAAGACGATGATGCGATGAAGCCGCAGGGCTTTGTGCATCGTTTGGCTTGGCCGCCGAATCTACGATGATAATAACAAATAGCATTTGTTTGGTCTCAGCTCGCCTGAGTAGCCCGTTTCGCAGACTTTTGCGAAACTTCACGATGAATCAATTTTATCGTTGAGTGAAGTTCCTTGAATTGTTGTTCCAGGGATGACATACGAGACTGCATGGAGTTGTTGCTTGTTGTATTTGATGTCTGCGGTGCAGTTGCCATGACTAGGGATGTCGGATTGAATTCGTGTATGCGATCTGTTATTTCTGCTTGTTCGGTTAATGAAAGACTATCATTGACCGCCAATGCGATGCGAATATTGGTAGTTAGTCGGGCAACAGGGTTCGTAAAATTTTGTCTGACAAATTTTCCGGTGCCAGTGCTTGCATATCTCTAAGCAGTTCTGAAGGACGTTTTTCGTCAAGTTCTACTCCACTTAGTAAACGGTTGATTTTACAATCCTCTGAAACGCTGAATCGTTTGGTCAGGACAGATTTGAGGTGAGGATATTTGTTTGTTGCTGGTGGCGATCGCGCAACGTCACGTATTTGTTGGAAAGACTCTTTATCGAGGGCGGACAAAATCGTATAAAATTTTGCGCTGTCACTTGTCGTGCGATTTATATGAAACTGCGTTTCTGCTTGAAGGAACCAGGTCTGTGGATCGGTATGCCAGAAGAGTGGTAGCTTAACGGGTTGCACTGCAGCCACATGTTCTTAGTTTGTTTGCAGTTCGCTAGATCCAGGAACAGGAAGTGTTATTGTTGTACCAGCAAGGCTGGCTAACACTTCATCAGCGACTTGCAACAACGTGTTGGAATGCTCCTTATTGGGAGTACTATGCTCGTGCGTAACCTCAAAATCAAATATTATGTTTTGTTAAAATTATACCTCTATCGGGGTCACCAATTATGGGATGTAATTTAGTTAACTGCACTGATTTTCACAGCCCAAATAATTAAGTCAATTGTTAATTGTTACAGTATTGTGTTTTTATATTTATTTCGTAGTAATCGAAAGTGTGTACAATGAATGTTACAAAGAAGTCACCAGGAAAAACTTATCTGACGTTTCTTTTATTTTCTCAAGCGATCGCCGCGCTAACGGTGGTGAGGAGTGGAGGTAAACGGTCGCCACAATCTTACACAATTCAAAAAATATCGAGGGGTAGGATTTGAACACAAACACAATGCGTACGGAGCACCATATGCAATTTATTGCACAATAAAAACCAAAAAAAAATAACTTCAAACTCACAACTATTCACCCTAAAATAAGTCTACAGACCCCAATGAAAAAATTACATCCCAAGAAAATCATTTTCATGATCCTCATAAAATGCAACAATTTTAATAGCGATTTAACTCCATGAAAGCGCACCAGCTTACCAGAAAATCAAGCTGTTCTTGGTCGTCATCGAAATTTATGTTGACATTCTTGTTCATAAGGTTCGAAAATATGCTGCTGCTTCGACGACATAGCCATAAAATTCGAGGGCAACATTTCTGATGACCAACAAAACTAATAAAAAGTGCTTACAATGTAACATGGTTGCGGACTATAAGGAACATAACATTTTTGCAAAGACTCGTAAAATCTCGATGAAAAGGATATGCCCAGGAAACTTATTCATGGTGTAGATAATTTCAAATTCAGTTTACTTCAGAATTTTTTTATTTATCTCAGATGGATTTCTTGGCGAGTATGGTATCGCGAAAGATAATTAAAATATTTGAATGAAAATTTAAGAAAAAGTTTTTTTTGAAAATTTGACGATGGTGAAATTAATTTCTTATTCGACATTTTTAAAGAATGAAGAAAATTTAAATTATGCCTCAATTATTATTTCCCTTGAACTAAGACTTATTCATTTACTCTTATTTCTTTTTCTTTTTATACAACAGTTTAATTGATTTGATGCAAAATACTTCTCGTAAATTTCCGCTAAAGATCAAAGCGCGGAAAGATGCTTTGAAATAATTAATAAAAAAACAACTGTCATTAATTCAGACTTGAACTCAAAATACTAAAACAAATTCAACGCATTTCTTTATGACAAACAATACTAAATTACTAAAATTGTGTCCGACACTGAAACTATCTACTATTTGAAAAAAAAATCTCATTGAATGCTTATCTTACTCATTGATATATCTATAATTATTTTATGATGGTTATCGAATTGAAATTATTTTTCGACATAATCGTAAAAGTCATTAATATAACCTAAAAAAAATTTTATATTTATGCAAGTACCCTGTGTCATTAATAGAGTAATAATGTTATCCATTCTAACGTTGTATTTATTTGATTGGAGGGTTGTAGCCGTTGTTGACTTTTTTTTTAGTGATAAAATTATATTCTGAATTAATTCATATATGCGGTGTTTTTATTTTATGGCAGTCACGGTTTAGCAGTGCAATAGAATAATCTTCGCCTACCGAGTGGAAAGTTATGGTTTAAATTTCAATTGTGATTAATGAAATAAAAGAGTTTTTCTATACAAAATGATAAAGTGTATATAATATTTAAGTGTTTGTGTGTGAATAATGAATAAATCTCTACAACTATGGCATAAATTTAAGGATTGAATCGGCGAGTAAATTCAACAGAAACGAAAACAACATGGGAAAAATTTTGCCGGAGAGTGTTAAGCTGCGAGATGATGACGATGATGATCGTGAAAATGGTGTATCAGGTAAGAAAAAATTTATTATTATATCATACATATTTTTAAAATAATCCGATTTATTATTTAATAAAGAATTGCTCACGTCATTTAACACTAATCGTATTTTAACCCAAAAATTAAATGGATAAGACTCTCGATTAATTAAAAAAAAATACACACACACATGTCGTCTAAAACCTCTGATAATTTTATGATTACAAAAAAAAAAAACGTATCTGAAACTAAAATAGGAAATTAGAAAAAAACTTTTCATTTTTCGGTAATTTGTCATCATGCTTTCTTGATATGAACCCGACAAAGTCGCCAAAATGTTTGCCACTTTTATTTTCTTATGCTATTTTCAAACCCCTTCTGTATGATTTTAACTATTTCATTAATAGTAGCGTTCTATAAAAATTAATTTTGTAATGATCTTAAGAAAGAAATAATGTTGTCGATCTATTGATTGTAAATATTTACATATAGATCTTTATTGCAGTTAATTAAGTGTAAATTGATTTTTTTATTGAGAGGAAAAACAAATAATTTACAGTATTTTTGTTTACCATATGTATTGATTATAAGATGCAAGTCACTCCTCTTTTTCTAGCCACTTGGTTCGGTTGGCGAACCGTAGATGGCTCAACACCTCTGAGGTCGTCTAGTTCTGTGAAGAATCTAGAGTCCAAACAAAGGAGACGACTATTGTAGATTTGCAGACAGTGACAAAGATAATGTTCGATAGATTCTTCGTCTTCCTCGCAACCTCTGCAAAGGCTGTCGCTCACGATCCGCATCCTAAATGCATGCAGCTTTAGCAAGCAATGGAAATAGGGAAATTAGCAGGGAAACACAGAAGGGAAGAGTTTTAAGTTGCGGTGAACGTTGTTCTTAAACTGCTGGAGTTTGTATTCAGTTGGAAAGAGATTGCCTGGTAATGAATTCTACAACACTGTCGTCCGAGAGATGAAGGACTGCCTAAACTTCATTGTTCTACCCGGCAAAGACTTCACAGTGTACTCATATGAGTGTGCAGCTTGGCGAGTATTTCGGGGGGCATTGACTAGAGGTTGTATTAGGGCTTTTAGTTCCTTGCTGCATTTACCATGTAAGTATCTGTAGTAAATGCAGAGTACTCCGATATTTCGACAATGATCGAGGGAGTCAATTGAGGCCGATAGAGCTTCATATCCAATAAATCGGAATGCATGTTTCTGGTAGAGCCAGATGAGATTTTGGAGCCCCAGCCCAAACATGCGAAATGTACTCAAGACGTGGTCAGATATAAGTTTTGTATATGGTAGCTAGTTTGGAGGCAAAAAAGTATTTCTTCCGCAGAATACCTAGACGTTTCCAAGCATCAATACAAACTTCGTAAATGTGTTGGCTCCCATCAAAACGGTTATTATATTTTACTCTTAGTAACGTTAAGTCTACAGAATGTGAAATCTGTACGCCATTTAAGGACATATTAGCGACCGAAGCCGGAACGTTATGTTTCAGAGATAGATGGCCGGGCTGCCCTGTTAAGGCATTAAACTCTACTCTGTCTACCCCAGCTGTTTTCTTGTTTCGAAAAAAAGGCGCCAGAAAGATTACTTTTATTCTCAAAAAAACATTCCTTTGGGCTCCTAGATCTCACCAAAAGTTGGTTACGCACCGATTTATGAAACAATTCAATGTAAATTTCATTTGAGAATAATTTACGCCATGTATCGTAATGTGTCAAAGTAAGAAAAAATTGTATAAAGTAGTATAGGTATGATACCACTAATGATACTCCTTTCACCAATTTTAGAACATTACTTTAAGACTCAGTCAAAAAATTGAGCCCTTATCTAGCATGGGCGTTACATTGCGTTTTGTTAATGTGATAAATAGATTGCTAAATTGAGAATATTTTGAATAAGTTTTAGTCCTAAAACGGATTAAAAATATATATATTTTCAATTTGACAATGAAGCCATAATAAAATTAACTGCCAACAAGTCGGGCAAAACTTTATTATGCTTGGGACAAGTTGCGGATGAGTGGAAAGTTAATATGCAGGTTAGAGTGGTTAGGGAAGACTAATTGGAACCCCCTATCACAAGTGAAACCCCCCCTTTCACAAGTGGAACCCCCTTTCACAAGTGAAACCCCCTTTAGAGCAGGGATGATGCCAATTCAACACTTAGTTGCGAATACGATCAATAGCTCCAGTACATCTAATCAATATTTCATTCGTTTATGCAAGTTTGAGTTTTTATGAGAGAGGGGGAGGGGTGATATTAAAGGTGGGTGAATGTCAATTGATTGCTTCTACATAGAATATAAGTTTCATAGACGAAGTTGCATAGAATTTTCATAAAATTTAGTGTATTTTACATTCACGAAACCAATCATTTGTATGGGAAAGGGTAGAGGAGGTAATGGAAATGGAAAATTTGTGATGCAGTTTTATTTCATTTCTTTTGTAAGGTGCTCGTACAAAATTCCAAGTTCGTAGCTTTTAATTTGTTGATTATTAGTTGCTTTAAAAAATTTGTCAAAATCATAATTTTGTATGGGAGGGGGTAGAAGGACAAGAGCGATTTCAAAACTTTTGACGAAATTTTAAATCAACTATTTTTAAAAATGTTTGTGCAAAATTTCAAATTGACAGCTTTTAATAGTTAGGTGATGATTGATTTTTTAAAAATGATCGAAAATATAATTTTGTATGGGACCAGTTAATATTTCATTCTTTTAGAAATTTTTTTTAAATGCTTTCGCAAATTTTCAAGTTTCTACCTTAAAATTTCATTCAAAAATTTTCAGTTTATGTGATTTTTCATTGCACATGAAACACTTTGTGGTCTTTAGACCAGGGGGGTCGGTGCATAACAATTGCAGAATTTTTATTATTTTTTCTGTATGTATTATATAATAAATAGATATATCCACATGGAAAATTTAAACTTTGTATCTCTTACCAGAGCCCTAAGCAAATTACTCAAAATTTTCGACATTTTCGCTTACCATCTCCCTCCTCTTACACCTCCCGACGTAAAACTTTTACCGAAATTCAAAACTATGTAGTTCTACAATTTGACAAAATTTGAATTTGATATCTGCACTAAGTTGGTTTGAAATTTTGGAAAGTGCAATGCTCTCTATTTTTCCCCACTACTATTTTGTCCAAATGTTATATTTTTCTCGTATTTCTCTAGTATAGCTTAATATAAGTACCAAGTTTCAATTACATAGCTCAAGAAATAGGCGAGATATTGATTTTTAAGTGTTTTTCTTTGCACCCCCCTGACCCTCCCTGTTACAATATTCAGCCTCTATGTAAGCTGATTCTAGTGGATCTATATGCCACCTTGGTGGTCTAAAAATATAAATTTTTTATACTAAGTAATTTCGAAGATATAATCATTTGAAAAAAAAAATTCTACCGATAATTGGTTCTTAGCTCCCCTTTTTGCACCCCAATGGATAAAAAATTAAATTAATTGTAAAAGTTGTCCCACAAACCCTTTTATATGTATATCAATTTTTAGCTTCCTAGCTGTAACCATGTTTAAGATATTCGAATTCTTAATTTTCAGTTTAAGTGCTCTCCCGGCCTCCCCCTAAACTCTTACACCCCCCAAAATAGGTGTCCGCTTGAGATCCCCAACTATCTGCAATCCCTCCAAAAATGAACTTTCTATCTTGAAGGGTTTGGCAGTTAATGTGCGTTGAGCGTACACACCAGCGCACGGCGTACGGACAGACGGATTTTTTTTTTGCATTTTTAGGCAATTTTAGTCATGAAACGCGAAAAAACAAAATTTCAGGATAGCAATTTTTTTCAAGTCGATCGCAATACCTTATTATAAAAATAATAAAATAAATTAATAAAAATACTGTCTTGAACTGCTAGTTTGGAATATTATTTCAATCTATCCATATTATCAATTTAGCAATTATTTTTTTGTTGCTTATTACACTGAAACTAATTTATATCGGTGACCCTTTCGAATAGAAGCACAGTACGAGTGAGGTGTGAGGCAAATTAAAGATAAAACATAACTGGGCTACGATTGCGCATAAAGCGCAATCTTACGATACTCTAGATGTCATCACAAGAAATTTTGGATGGGGAGTGTTAGAAGGTGTGATAGCATTGAAATAATTTTTTCCCCATCATGCTAAAGTAGCTATAAAAATGTTTTATACAAAATGCTTACTCCAAAAATTGAATAGGAGCTGACAAAATTAATCTGTTAGATTTAGTGAAAATGTGCATTTTGTATGGGAGGTGGTAGAAAGAGTGTGGGGATTTTAGTGAAATTATAAAATTGACAACCCTTAAATTTCAGATTAGTACCATTCACACTTTTCAAGAAAATCGATTTTTTGTGAAGTTGTGAAACTGTGTCATATTGTATGGGAGGGGGTAGAAGCAGTGAAGCTAATGAAATATTTTTTTCTGATCTTAGTGATAATACTAATTAATTATTTATTACAAAATGTGAGCTCTATAAATGTTATATGTTCTGAGAAAATCGTCTTAGAGCATTTCATGAAAAAGTGTAGTTTGTATGGGAGGAGGTGGAAGGAGAGGGAGGACGCAAATATTTTTTCTACTGTAGATTTAAATCATTATGAAAGTAATATATCCCAAAACTCAGACTAAAAGCTTTTATACTTTTCGAGTAAATTAATTTATTGGTAAATTGGGAATTTGCGTCATTTTGTATGGGAGGGTGTAGAAGGAGTGAAGCTAATTGTGCAATTTTTTTTCGCCTTACTAACAATTTTAAATAAATATTTGGTGCACAATTTCAGCTCGCTTAATGTTATACGCACTGAGTAAATTGGCTTAGAGTAATTCATGACAAGTACAGTTCGTATGGGAGGTGGTAGAAGGAAGGGGAGGACACAAATAATTTTTATACGGTAGATTTATATTATCATAAGAGTAATATATTCTAAATTTCAGGCCAATAGCTTTTATACTTTTTGAGCAAATCCTTTAATTGTCAAATTGCGCAATTGTGTCATTTTGTATGGGAGGGGGTAGAAGGGGTGGAGCGATTTGGCCCGTTCACGAACTTGACCTTACTTTTTTGTCAGAAACGACGTGTAAAAAATTTTAACAATCTGGCTCAACGCGTTCTCAAGCTAGAGAGCGAACAGACGGACGGACAGACGGACAGACGGACAGACGGACATCCGGTTTTGAGATTTTTGAGTGATAACATTAACTTCTGTATCATTCATTTTTTCTCCAAGCCTTATTTCTTAGCGTTACAAACCTTAGAGCAAACTTATAATACTCTCAGATTTCATCTAGAGTATAAACATACATTATGACCAAAAAGTACCGGGAATTTGTAAATAAAATGCAAAATATTTAATTAATTATCATTTAATATGTTAATACGGACCAAACTTCACGAGTGAAACTTCAATCACAAAGTTAAACATCGTATAAACAGTAAGTTAACTGACAGCCTACTTTCCCAAGATTTGAATCAATTTTTCGTCACTATCCAGGGTGTGAAGTATCATTTTTATGCAATTCCCAACATAAATTAATGAACTTTGCAATATGTTTTGAAATTACACAACAAATTGCTGATAAAAATTTTCCGTTTGATGGGTTGACGAACTGTCATTATACTTGCAATCTTAATTCGGAACTTTCACATTATAAGTTTATCTTGCGTATAAACATATCGCAAGTTTCAATCGCAATTCACAATCGCAATCGAAACTTCTCCTTATAAACATAGTAAATATTTATTTTATCGCCTTCAAAGTAATCCCCACTAGATGCAACACACATATGCCAGGGTTTTTTCCAGTCCTCGAAACACTTTTCATAAACACTTTATGGTATGGCCTCCAGCTCATTCGACGAATTTTGTCTTATGTCCTCGATCGACTGAAAACGGGTTGCACGGAGCAGTAATTTCAGTTTCGGGAATGGGAAAAAGTCACACGGGGCCAAATCTGGTAAATACGGTGGTTGATTGATGGAATTTGTTGCTTTTTTTGGCCTTAAATTCGGTCACTATTGAAAAATCCATGAATTCTGCTTTCATCATTCCGGCCGTTTTTAACAGATTTACTCAAACGCTTCAATATAGTCAAATAGTACTCCGTATTGATCGTGTGTCCCTACAGAACGAATTCATGATAAATCAAACCTCGAATATCGAAAAAACAATGAGCATTGTCTTGATTTTTGAGCGGCTTTGACACTGGCATTACGGTTTCGGCTCATTTTTCTTCGCTGATTTTGATGATTGTGGAGTGGTTTGTATGTCAAACTCATAGAACTATGTCTCATCACCAGCTATGATGCGCTCCTTGAATGTGAGATGAGAATTCGCACGATCAAGGATGTCCAAACAGACCTATTGGCGGTACTTTTTTTGAAGAAAATTCATCATTATTGGTACGAGTCGAGCAAGGACGCGTTTCATAGCCAAAGTATTCACCAAAATCGACGAACGGACTCGCGAGAGATGTCGAGCTCTCCTGCTATCTCCTCAATACTGGCATTACGATTTTCGAGCACCATGTCCTTTACTTTTTGAATGTTTTCGTCAGTTGAAGAGGTCGAAGGTCGTCCAGAACGAGGCATGTTTTCAACGATCTCTAGCCCGTCCTTGAAGGCATTATACTACTCGTTTTTGATATTACTGAATCACTATAATCCTTTTCCAACATTCGCAACGATTCCGCACACGAAATTTGATTAAAAACACTAAATTGGAAATAAATTCCTTGTTCTATAATTTTATCCATTTTAAAAATCGCCGTGTACTACTGAGGTGTATCGATTCAACCAGCTGATGTAAGCAAACTGATTAACAGACTGCGCTAATTTTCGGGAAAATGATTAAGGACAGTCCTAACTGCTTACAAAAAAAAATGTTTTTCTTAATATCATTTCCGAAGGTAATTATACTCTAGATAAAATCTGAAAGTATTATAAGTTTGCTCTCAAGTTTGAGGTAGAAATAAAGTTCGAAGAAAAAAATGAATTGTGCAGAAGTTAAAATTATCACTCAAAAATCTCAAAACCGGATGTCCGTTCGTCTGTTCGCTCTTTAGCTTGAGAACATGTTGAGCTAGAACGTTCAAATTTTGTAGACTTTGTTTTTGACAAAAAAGTAAGGTCAAGTTCATGAACGCACCAAATCGCTCCACCCCTTCTACCCCCTTCCATACAAAATTACGCATTTTCGAGATTTGACAGTAAGCCGATTTTCTCAAAAAGTATAAGAGCTGGAACTTATTAGTTTTATACCAATTTCAATCTACGGTATAAAAATTATTCGAATCCCCTACTCCTTCTACCCCCTCTCATACAAACTGCACTTTTTCATGAAATACTTTAAACCAATTTACTTAGTACATATATAAAATTATTGAGCTGAAATTTTGAAAAAAAATTTACTTAGAATTATTAGTAAGACTGTAACATTCGCGATGAGTGGTTTCACCAGAAACCCTCTCATCGGCTTCCTGCTGACACGCCACCTTGGCAGTGTCCCATGAAGTGCCTACGAAGTGACGGGTGATACATCTAGCACACGCACGTACTAGCTCGTCGGTGGGGAGGGGTTTGTCACTTCTCCTCATGGACATACTAAAAGTTATGTACCGAAAAAAGGAGGCTGACCACCAGGTTTGGGAGGTACTGGTGAGCTAGTCAGCGGGCAACTACCAGAACATTATTTGAAAGGGGGGAAACAGAATTGTATTCGGGGCGGACCTCTCGACCACGCGGGCTAAGACATTCTCTCTCTCTCTCTCGCCCTCCTCCCGTCCCTTTACCCAGATCTTCTAGCCTTCCATCTGAATCTCTTGTTTGGATATCGTTTTAGTTACCGTTAGGTTAGACAATTAAAGTTCAACAAGAGTATACAGAAATTCCGTGATCAACCAGAACTGTTGCAGGTGCCTTTACTTTAACGTGATTCTAAAAAATTATGAAATGCTTAATAAAGCGGAACAATTGTACCGAAGTCCTGTGGTATTATGCAAGGAAGAAAGCTTATTTTAGGTAAAATTTCTTGGGTTCTATATAAGTATATTGAAAAGATGGTTTCACTTACCGCTCCAACATTAATTTGGTTCTGGCGGATTTCCAACACTAAAGGTTTTTTTTTCCAAATACTCTTGTTAGAAAGAAACATGCGGGTTTTTTCCCAAATTCTGTAAATTTTCACTTCAAGGGTAATGCGGTTTTCCAAATACACTTGTTAGAAAGAAACATGAGGTTTTTTCCAAAATTCTGTAAATTTTTACTTAAACGAGTAATGCGGTTTTCCAAATACGCTTGTTAGAAAAAAAACATGCGGTTTTGTCCAAATTCTGTAAATTTTCACTTAAACGAGTAATGAGGTTTTCCAAATACGCTAGTTAGAAAAAACATGCGGTTTTTTTCAAATTCTGTAAATTGTTCACTAAAAAAAATTAGACGGTCTTCCAAATACAATTATCAGAAAAAAATGCGGGTCTTTCAAACACTACGTAATCTTCACCTCTTCTTTGGGGAGGTCCGACCCCTTCCACGTACCAAAAAAAACGAGTCGAGCAAATCCTCATTTGTTCCCAAGAAACCTCGGCCTAACCGTTAACGGACAATTTGCGCACGTCACTTAGGTTTTCCCAGTGACGCTTAGCTGTTTGTAGCACCATCTGTGAGATGAGACCAAAATGAATTTAGATTATTAGCTTCACTCCTTCTAGCCCTTCCCATACAATATAACACAATTACACAGCTTTTCAAAAAGTCGATTTTACTGAAAAGTTTGAATGCTACTGATCTGCGATTGAAAACATGTCAAATGCATGATGTTTATAGTTATTTCTGAAAAACTCACTAACTCCCCACTCCTTCTGCCACCTCCCATACAAACTGCACAATTGCACTAAATCCAATACACTAATTTTCTCAGTTCCTATTAAATTTTTGAATCCTAAATTTTGTATAAAAAATTTTGATAGCATCCTTTACATGATCTGAAAAAATGGGTTCAATGCCAAAGGGGTACTACCAATCTCTATACCAAATTTCTTAAAATAAAATAATTCTCTTCATCTAAAGTATCGCATGATTAGGCCTTACGCCCAATCGTAGTCCTGTTATGTTCTTTAATTACAAATATACCGGTACTTTATGGTCACAATGTATAACCTAAAAAGTGTTGTTTAGGAACAGATGTCATTTTCCTTACATTTTAATTGTACTGCGCTTCTGCACAATGACATCATGTTTATGCATGTACTACTTTAAATTTATTTTTTTGCTCCATTACACAGAACCCATTTGGCAGAGGTTTTAAAAATTTAACTTTCGTTCTTTGGCTTAGTTTAACAATATACTTCATGTTCGTGTCGCTCTCCATTGCTATTTTTCGTTGTAGGGCTCTTGCTCAATTATTAATTTTTATTTAATTTATTAATAAAGTAATTTAATATTGTATAAGATTTATCCTATTTCGTTGCAATGTTATTGAAATATTTTTGTAAGACAGCCCAAACTAAATTAGAAGCTAAGGGATATCGTTAGTTAAATAAATAGAAAATTTTAAAACAAATGTTTTGTTCCAGTTTTCAATGAAATAAATTGCTTAGCTATGCAATTTAACAATCTCTTCGCGTACACAAACAGCTCTTCGATGATGTATTTAAGAATTCGTTTCATCTCCTCCAACTGTTGAAGCCAGAGTTGGACTGAACGGATTCATCACCACAAATTTTATCAACCGACTCCTCAGCATCTCGAAATGAAATAAATCAATGCGCTCTAAATATTTTTCAGCACATGTTATCTGTATTTTAAGTTCTGGACTGAGCTTGGTCACTCAGGGGTGGTTGAAGGTACCGGAAACAAGTAAAAATTAATTACGTACTTCATATTTTATTAAATAAACAATTATTTCTAAAATGAAAAATTATTTTTACTTATTTATTTTGTGACTTGTTCAGCGATAACAATAAGGTGGGTCTTATATGTGTCACTAAACTTAATATTTTGGTAAAAGTCCTGCATTTTCGTACAAAATACCCATGCGAAGCACATGTGCATATGCTTGTATTCAAATAAAACTAAACTGCCAACAAGTCGGGCGAAACTTTATTATTCTTGAGACAAGTTGCGGATGAGTAAAAAGTCAATATTGAGAGAGTTGTTAGGGAAGGCTAAGTGAAAGGGAGTTCTTGGGCAGGGCTGTTGTCAATTTAACAATATTTCATTCGCTTCTGCAAGTTTTTGTTTTTATGAGGGGAGGAGGAGGGGCAATAATAACGGTGGGTGGATGTTAATAGCTTTTCAATTAATTGCTTGAATCACGTCGAATATTCTCTGTATAGAATGTGTTTCGTAGTCGAAGTTGCATAGAATTTTCATAAAATTCGGTGTATTTTACATTCACGAAACCGAACATTTGTGTGGGATGGGGTAGAGGATGTAGGGGACTCGTAAAACTTATGATCCGATTTTCTTTCTTTTTTGTTGTAAGGTGCTCGTACAAAATTTCAAGTTCTTAGCTTTCAATTTGTTGGTTATTAGTTGATTTAATGAAATTGGTCGAAATCATACTTTTGTATGGGAGGAGGTAAAAAGGCAAGCGCGATTTCAAAGCTTTTAACGTAATTTCATTTTAATTATTTTTGTAAGTTCTTATGCAAAATCTCAAATTGATAGTTTTAAATAGTTAAATGATAATTGATTTCTTAAAAATGGTCGAAAAAATAATTTTGTACGGGAGGGGGTAGAAGTTTTAAAGGTTTTCGACCAGTTAATATTTCGTATATTTTTTAAATGCATTTCGCAAATTTTGAAGTTTCAATTTCACTCAAATATTTTCAGTTTTTGTGTTTTTTTCAATGCACATGAAACACCTTGTGCACGTTAGACCGGGGGCGTCGGTTTATAACAATTATGGATCAAGTTATTATTATTTTTCTATGTACATCAATTAGACGTATCCATATGCAAAATTTAAACTTTGTATCTTTCACCAGAGCCCTAAAAAATCACTCAAAATTTCCGACATTTTTGCTTATCACCTCCCTCCCCTTACACCTCGCAACTTAAAATTTTTTCCAAAATTAAAGATGTGTGTAGTTCTACAATCTGAAAAATTTTCGATTTGATATCTGTACACTTTTTTGAGATATAAGGATTTGTAATTTTGAAATGTGCGCCATTTTTGAAATGCTCGCCATTTCCCCCCACTACTATTATTTCAACATGTTATATATTTTTTTGTATTTGCCTTGTATAGCTTAATATAAGTTTCAAGTTTCAATTACATAGCTTAAGAGATAGTTGAGATATTCATTTTTAAGTGTTTTTCTTTGCACCCCCCTGACCCTCCCCCTTACAATAATTAGCCATTCTCTAAGCTGATTCCGATGAAACTATATGCCACCTTGATGGTTTCAAAAAATGAATTTTTTACGATAAGTAATTTCGAAGATATAATCATTTGAAAAACAATTCGGCTGATAATTTGTTTTTAGCCCCCGTTTTCGGACGCCAATGGATAAAAAAATTAAATTATTTTCAAAGTTTGTCCCACAACTTTCTCTATATCTCTACTGATTTTCAACTTTCTATCTGCATTCGTGGTGGAGATATAAGCAAGTGTATTTTTCGACTTTTTCCCTCCCCCCGCCTCCTCCAACCAGCTTTCATAATTTTCAACGAAATTGAACAAATTCGTCTGAATTTATGGCATTTATATGGGAGGTGGCATAGAAAGTAGTAGGTTTTGGATGATTTAGACTCTGCTTATCAACATCCTAATCACATTGCTTTGTTACTCATATGTTCGATGGAGAAATACTTTTCTTGAATTTTCAATACAAAAATTTGTATGGGAGGTGGGAGAAGAAGTGAAGCCAAGTTCATTTTTTTTAGCACTTATTGCAATTATTAATGGACGAATTGTGGCAAAAATTTTAAGTTTGTACCTTTTCTAGTGTCAATGAAAATCGATTAAATGCATTTACCAAAATTGTGCATTTGTATGGAAGGGGGTAGAAGGAGTATTTGAATCAAAACCAAATTATTCGACATCAATGATATTTGTAATAGTATAGTTTTCTCAATATTTAAAGTTGATTGATTTGACGGTTTTGGAGAAAAATTGAGTTAAAATTACGAAATTTCGTGGAATTTGTATGGAAGGGGGCAGAAAGATTGAGATGATGTTGATAGTTTTACCAAAATTGATTACAGTTGCAATAAAATTAATTATGTCAAAAAATGGTTCTTTTAGCTTCGCTAGTCGCAATGCGAACCGAATAAATGCATTTTTGAAAATTGTGCATTTGTATGGGAGGGGGTAGAAGGAGTTGTGGTGCTTACTTTTATAACTACTCTATTTTTTAAATCAATGAATCGTAGTGGAATTAAAATTAAAATACTTTGTATGTATTTTTAATAAACTATAGTAAGTAGGTTTTTTTTTTAATAAAAAAAACATAATAATGATTAACAAAGGGATTAAAAAGCAGTCACAAGAAAAACGAGAATAATAATAGACACTAAATAATTAATAAAAATAATTAAATGTTTTAATAATCAAACGTGATAAAGAAATATAAATAATATTTGTGATATTAATTTATAAATATTGTTTAAATGATAATATTTGTTATGTAGTGAATTATGAGTTTTTTAAAAAAGAATTCAAAACGCATTCATAAAATAACCACACTACAACTAAATAATTAATAAAAATAATTAAATGTTTTAATAATCAAACGTGATAAAGAAATATAAATAATATTTGTGATATTAATTTATAAATATTGTTATGACTAAAATAAATGATAATATTTGTTATGTAGTGAATTATGAGTTTTTTAAAAAAGAATTCAAAACGCATTCATAAAATAACCACACTACAACTGGTGACCCTCGACAGGCGAACACGCCTTAGCATCGCATTTTATAAAATAAAAATTATTCAATAGAATATTAATTCGTACAATTTTCCTGTCCCTTTCAGCCGATTGGCTGTGCATATTTCACCATCCGAAACATATTCGAAATCGGACTCAAGGATTATTTAAGATAATTGAAAAAAGAAAATCGAAGAAAGAAAGAAAATCAAATTAAGAAAATCAAGAGAGAAAATTTTTAAGAAAATCTTAAGACTGCTGGAGGTTTAATCAATTTCAAGATTTATTTAAATAAAAAAGAAGAAAGAAAATAGAAAAATGAAGAAAATATAAAACCGAATATTTGAGAATAAATTTTTATTATTTAAATTTTAATTTTTGTGTACCAATTTTGTAAATTTTAAATTAATTACGAATCATTAATTTCATAAAAAATTTCGTCATGTCAAACGACAACGAGGTCAATGAAGCACGAGCTTTACCTCCTTCATCCCGAGATGAATTACTTCTACCTAATCCTTTCTTAGGGTTAGGCGACACTAATAATATTGCAACTATTGCAATACAGAAAGTTTGTCTTTGGAGACGAAATCCGTCTGCTTGGTTTCAAGCTCTCGAAATTCAATTCCGGTCAGCTAATATTTCGTTGGAAACAACAAAATTTAGTTATACTTTAAGTATGTTGACCCAAGAAGAATGCGATAAGGTGTTGGATATTATTGAAAATTTATCCTCTACAACACCTTATTCTGATTTAAAATTAGCTATTATTGCTAGATTTGGTGAATCGGAGGATAATAAATTACAAAAATTGATTAATGGTATTGATCTCGGCGACGATAAACCATCCCATCTTTTAAGTAAGATGAAAGCTTTGGCTGGGTCTTCGGTTGGAGAACCTCTTTTGAAAAAACTTTGGCTTCAAAAATTGCCACAAAATACTCAGTCAATTTTAGCTGTAGCTAACGTTTCACTTGATGAATTAAGTATTTTAGCAGATCGAGTCATGGAAACTAATCCTAATTTCATTGGGAATGTTTCAAGTGTCTCTCAACCAAAAGTTTACGATTATAGAACTGATCGATTTAGTTTCGAAAGTTCAATTATACATCAAATGTCGTTGTTAACTAAACAACTTGAATTATTGACTTTGAATCAAAATCAATCCTTTAGAAGGAATCGATCACGTTCCAGAAATAATTCACGTTCATCGAGTAACAATCGTGATAATTCATCACAAAATTCAAATTTCTGTTACTATCACAGAAAATTCGGCATTAATGCAACTAAATGCCGTAAACCGTGTTCTTTCAACAATCTAAAAAACTAAAAAAGTTGTCTGAAGTGGCGACGTTCGACAACAAATCATCATCAAGTCGCCTATTCATTTTGGATAATTTATCTAAATTTAGTTTTTTAATCGATACTGGAGCCGACATTTCTGTTCTTCCAGTTACTCCTAAGGAAAACAATGTTTGTGATAAATCTGTTGTACTCACAGCCGCCAATTCCACCAACATCAAAACCTTTGGATTCAAATCTTTAGATATTTCTCTCCAGTTACGAAGAATATTCAATTGGAAATTCATCATAGCTGATGTCGAAAAACCCATTCTTGGGGCTGATTTCCTTAAACATTTCGGTCTAATCGTAGATATTCGACGAAAATATATTATTGATCCACTGTCACGAATTAGTTCAGCAACTGTTTCTTTGGTTAAGGGACCATCTTCGATTCTCGCTGTTTTGTCAACTGCAACTACAAATCCAAAAGTGGAACTTTTATTATCTAAATTCGAAGGATTACGACGCACTTTAGATTACAGTTTCATAGAGTCGAGCACTGTGCGACACTTTATCGTTACTGAAGGTCGTCCAATCTTTGCTAGACCTCGTCGTTTAGATCCGATCAAGCTCAGAGCAGCTAAGGCTGAATTCAATCTTATGGTCGAACGTGGTATCTGCAGACCCTCTGATAGCCCATGGGCATCACCGCTACACATGGTCAAAAAGAAAGATGGTAGTTGGAGGCCTTGCGGAGATTATAGAGCTTTAAACGCTATAACTACTCCTGATACTTACCCTATCCCGCACATTCAAGACTTCGGTCAACAGTTGGAAGGATGTGCAATTTTTTCAACCGTTGACTTAGAAAGAGCATTCCATCAAATACCCATTAATGAAGAGGATATTCCGAAAACAGCAATCACTACACCTTTCGGATTATACGAGTTTGTGCGGATGACCTTTGGTCTTCGCAATGCAGCACAAACTTTTCAGCGATTTATTTTCTCGGTTTTAAATGATTTTGATTTTTGTTTTGTCTATATCGACGACATTTTAATTGCTTCTAAATCAGAAATTGAACATTTAAATCATTTAGAAAGATTATTCGAACGGCTTAACTCGCATAATTTGGTAATTAACCAAGCTAAATGCTCGTTTTTTAAATCTTCAGTCGATTTCCTAGGTCATACGATTGACAAAAACGGAATCAAGCCAATTGCTTCACGAATCGAAGCCATAGCAGCATACCCACGACCATCTACTGTGAAAGATATGCGACGATTTTTGGGAATGATAAATTTTTATCGTCGATTTATCCCACATGCTGCCGAAGCACAATCAATACTTGATAGCTTCACTACAGGTAGTAAAAAGAAAAATGATAAAACAGAGTTGATATGGACGGTTACTTCAATTGAGGCATTCGAACATTGCAAAAATCAACTCGCTCAAGCTACCACTTTAGCTTTTCCCTCCACATCTTCATCTCTATCATTAGCTGTAGACGCTTCAGACACAGCTTTGGGAGCTGTTCTACAACAACGAGTTAGAAATGACTGGCAACCGCTAGGCTTTTTCTCGAAGAAACTTTCTTCGGCTCAAAAGAACTACAGTGCATACGACAGAGAGCTTCTAGCGGCTTATGTTGCAATTAAGCATTTTAAATTTATGCTTGAAGGTAGAAATTTTATTTTGTTTACGGATCATAAGCCGTTAATTTTCGCTCTAAATCAAAAACCTGAAAAAGCTTCACCACGACAACTTAGGCACCTGGATTTCATTAGCCAATTTACTTCAGATATTCGTCATGTTTCCGGTCAAAACAACGTGGTCGCTGATGCATTGTCGAGAATTGAAGCATTAAATCTTCCGACAACCATCGACTATTCCGAAATAGCTGACGCTCAACTTGTGGATTCTGAATTAATTAAAGTTAAAAATATACCTAGCTTAAAATTCATTCAGGTTGTTATTGATGGCACATCTAATCCTCTTTGGTGTGACACTTCCTTGCATAAAGTTAGACCTTACATTCCTTTACATTTACGCACTCGTGTTTTTCGTACTGTGCACGATTTATCGCATCCAGGAATTAAAGCTACAGTTAAGCTTATGCGACAAAAATTCATTTGGCCTTCAATCAATAAAGATTGTCACAAATGGACTAAGGAATGTATTGCCTGTCAAAAAGCTAAAGTTTCTCGACACGTCACAAGCCCTTTAGGAGATTTCAAACCAGTATCAAACAAATTCGAAACAATTCATATTGATCTGGTTGGTCCGTTACCATCTTCGAACGGTTTCAGATATTGCCTTACAGTTATAGATCGTTTCACGAGATGGCCTGAAGCTTATCCCATTACAGATGTTCGCGCAGAAACTGTTGCCAATACCCTATTCAAAGAGTATATTCCACGATATGGAACGCCAGTTTCTATCATTACGGATCAAGGTCCCCAATTCGAATCGCGACTATTTCTAGAATTAGGAAAAATGATAGGTTTTAAACGCTGCAGAACTACTGCATACAATCCGAAGGCTAATGGAATGCTGGAAAGATGGCACAGAGTGCTTAAAGAAACTTTAAAATGCAAGCCAAACGAAAGTTGGTCGGATGCACTCCCTTTTACTCTTCTCGGCTTACGAACAGTAATTCGAGATGATGCCAATGCGACACCGGCCGAACTACTTTACGGTCAGAATATAAGACTTCCGTATGATTTTGTTCAAAACGAGAACAAACCGAGCACATTGTCCGGAAGAGATTACGTAGAAATTCTTCGTGATCGGATCAATAATGCGAGTCCACGCCCCCCGTTAAGACATGGTAATGAAACACCTTTCATTTTTGAAGATCTCAAAACATGTACTCATGTTTTCGTGAGAACTGATTCAGTTCGCGCTTCTCTTCAAACCCCGTATGAAGGCCCATTCGAAGTTATTCAAAGAAATAACAAGTTTTTCGTCGTTAAGATTAATGACAAACCAACTAAATTGTCTATTGATCGTCTTAAACCTTGTTTTTTGAGTTCGTCCGAAACATCAATTCCGCAAGAAATTAAAAAAAAGGTTTCTTTTGCCAAATAATTACGGAAATTTGTACCATAGACAAACCCTATTCAAATTAACAGAGTATCGAAAAGATCAAAAGATCTTCTCTAGGAAGGGGGTATGTGGTGCTTACTTTTATAACTACTCTATTTTTTAAATCAATGAATCGTAGTGGAATTAAAATTAAAATACTTTGTATGTATTTTTAATAAACTATAGTAAGTAGGTTTTTTTTTAATAAAAAAAACATAATAATGATTAACAAAGGGATTAAAAAGCAGTCACAAGAAAAACGAGAATAATAATAGACACTAAATAATTAATAAAAATAATTAAATGTTTTAATAATCAAACGTGATAAAGAAATATAAATAATATTTGTGATATTAATTTATAAATATTGTTATGACTAAAATAAATGATAATATTTGTTATGTAGTGAATTATGAGTTTTTTAAAAAAGAATTCAAAACGCATTCATAAAATAACCACACTACAACTAAATAATTAATAAAAATAATTAAATGTTTTAATAATCAAACGTGATAAAGAAATATAAATAATATTTGTGATATTAATTTATAAATATTGTTATGACTAAAATAAATGATAATATTTGTTATGTAGTGAATTATGAGTTTTTTAAAAAAGAATTCAAAACGCATTCATAAAATAACCACACTACAGAGTAAAGATATCAGATCAATATCTTGTGACTGTAACCCTTGTGTCAATATCTGGCCACAAACGTGGCCATTTCATCTTTAAGCAGCTGTTGACACTACAATTTTTAAGCTTTTTAGTTGAAACTTTACTTCTACAATGGCACTACAGCCCAAATCGGACTTTGGCCTCCTGACATTCAGGTTCCTTAACATTTTTCATTATTTATTGCGGAAGGGTTGTTAGCCCTTCGCACAACCCTCTATCTACGAATTTTTCATTTTCGTAGATTGAGGTAACCAAGGTATACTCAAGCAAGTAGTGTGCTAGAATTATGCGCCGAACGGGATTTGAACTCACGGCCTTCGCATTACAAGACCAACACGCTACCTACTAGGCTATACCCTAGCTTGAAAGTTGAAACTTTAGGACATCCTCAATTAATATGTTTTTAAGGGATTGTAACTTTTTATCACATTTTTTAAGTTGTCAACACTTGGAGGTTTGAGAAATAAGATTTATCTATCGTTAGTCAATGCAAGGCACACGTGTGGCCTATATAGTCTGAGTCCGAAATTATATATAAAAGTATTGATAAAGGATGGTACAGGGTTAAAAATAGGAAATAAAATTCACATTTCTAACATATTATTTATAGTACATATTTAATATAAATTTTACAAGTATTTTACATATGCATTGTATATATTGTAGAATTGAGGTGTTACATAGCAAACATTTTGTCGTAGTTACGCAGTGCTCGTCACAAATAGGCTTCTGGCATATACAACAAGATTTTCTGGTGCTACGTCGCCTTTTCGAAGTAGATGACAAACAGCCATAGCATTTTCCCACATGTTGAGCAGGTCCTGAACGTTTTTCGACTGAACAAAAAGATAACTCCAATGGTTTTCCAAGAACACTTTCTATTCCACTACGAGCATTGAAATGTCTTATTATTGCAGAATTTTGTGCCCTGTGGTTAACACTTGGTAAGGCCAACTGTTCGCCAAGCTCGTGGAGAAAAATTCGTCTTCTATCGGAGCGATTGTTAGAATTATTTTCGCTGTAAACTTTGAAGGCAGCAAGACAAACTTCGTCAATTATATTATAGAAAAATGCGACTGGCCAGCGATTTGTTCTTCTTTTTGTCGTGTAATGTCGACATAATTTATCCATTGTATCTACGCCACTTTTGTTACCGTTGTAATAATGTATAATTTCAGGCTTTTTCTGGACACCGTGTACGTCTTTTGTGTAGTGTAAAGTTGAAAGCAGCACAACAGCCTTATTCTTTTTTGGGACATAGGAACATAGTGTGACCTTGTCATTGCTAAAACCAAAAGTTGTTGACAGAAATTCTCTAGATTCTGACGGAAGCATCTCTCTTGGAACGTACGGTTTATTTTTTTTAACGTTCCAGTAATTGACAGTTTCCAGGACATTAATAATCGAGCAAGTGACAAGGACGTAAAAAAATTATCGCAAACGACACTTCTACCACTTCCCTTAAATCGAATACAAAGATCCTTTACAATTCTTTCCCCTTGATTCTTTTCTCTACCATAAGGCAGTTTTCCTGTGTAAATCTGTCCTTGAATAGGATACGAGTAAGAAGAATCACAGACCCACCAAACTTTGATTCCATACTTTGCCGGTTTGGAAGGAATGAATTGCGTGAATCTAGTTCTTCCTCTATATGGGAAAAGCTGCTCATCAACTACTACACAGCTTGATGGAGCGTACTGGGATCCCAAGTTCGAATTGAGAAGCATGCAAATTTCAGATATTGGTGCTGCTTTATCTTGCAGTAGCCTTTCGCTTCGAGTGTTCATGTTATCAAATCTAAGAAATCGCGAAATTGCCCAAAATCGATTAAGTGACATCGCTGCCCAATAAAGAGGAAGCGAATTAGTTACACAGTTGAATGTACCTTGTTTGAATGATAAACGCCAGGGGTTATCAAAATGTCCAAATACGCATCAAACTCTTGAGCGGTCAGTTCGTCCCATATCTTTTTATTGTTTGTATATTGTATTCGTCGTATACAGCTTTAGCTTTTTGATTAGTCGCACGAATAATGATGTTACACATAACATCATCAAAAAATCGTTTGAAAGTTTCTAAAATGGATAGATTTTTCGTAGATCGGATTGGACCGCCTTTTTGATGCAAAATATTGTGAGAAAATGTTTGACTGCTGGTAGGACTGGCACTCCATAAGGTACCGTCTTTAGATCGTAAGAAATTACCGTCTGTGATTTGCATGTCGTCTGCGTTGCTGTAACTTTCGTCATCACTACTTCCATCTTCTTCCGGTATTTCCATAGGGATATCATCTTGTAGAACATCTTCGATATCAGAGCCGTTGATGTTGCCCAATGCATTCAAATCATCTAAATCTTCATTCTCATACTCTGATAGATCATCGTCATCGCTATCAGATAGTAAGTCGTGTAAATATTGTTGTTGTTGCTCATAAGATAATCTATTAAATATCGAAACACAACAAAGATAGAATATTCGTAGTCGTATATGAACGTTCTAAGGAAAATAATACAGTGAATATATTTACATATAAAAAATGTAAATCACGGAAAAATAAAAAATAAATCATATAATTTTCACCTGCCGTAGATTGTTCGTGGATTTTTTGCACGTTTGTTGTTCATTTTACCAAAACACGTCAGAATGTCAATTTAAATTTTTGCAACAATTAACAAAGCAGAGAAAAAATAATAAATGAGATAATACACTAGCCTGACTGCCGCGGACTGAATCAGTTCCAATAATTTAAGAACAAAAAAGCATACAATGCATGTTTTGTCTATATATTAAAGCCCACTAAAAGCTTTACGAATGCACAATGTCCAAATGCTCCTAATGTTTCATTCGTTTTACACAAACATCAAGAATTTTCATTTAAAATGGTGGCCAGGTATTGGTGAGTTTTTTTTTCTCATTGACACAACTGTTAATGATATTTATTATATTTTTGTGGGGGATGTGACCCGTTCACGAACTTAAAGTTACTTTTTTGCTAAAAGTTACAGATGAAAAATTTCAACACGACAGGTCAAAGCTTTCGAGTGTTATGTTGTAGACAGATGGACAGACAGACGGACAGACGGTCACTCGTAATCGAAATTTTCGAGCGACAACAAATATTCATTGGCGACTCCGTGCGAGCATTATTTCTTAGCGTTACAAACGGAAAGGCAAACATAATATACTCTCAGATTTCATCTCGAGCATAACAAGATAAACAATAAATAGGAAAACTGTAAAATAAATAGTGACAATGAAAATTAATTCAACGTCAAGTGAGCTGATTTTTTACCTGGGTGGATGTCATGCAAAAACCCAACTGTGAGAAAAGTCTGATCAAAGATTAAATTGGTTCATGAAAACCATAATTATTGCGATGCTGTGAGACTCAACGAAATTCTTTTTTTTAAGGTACGATAAGGAATATTGGAATTAATCGAAGACAACAATTGGTCAGAGCTGATAACTCTAGTTATAACTTTAAAAGCGAAAACCACTCTTGCATGCACAGGTCTGGTCTCCAAAAAGTCGGATCTGACCACAGAAAGGCACGAAGGGCAAATATTAAGAAATTACGCTGCACAGATTCTACCTATATTCTAGCTATGGCAACAGAATAAAATGGAGAGCAGGCAGATCTCGCATACTCAGAACAGAACGGACAAAAGCACAATAAAAAAATTTATTAACGAATAGATCCTTGGATTTTCTTTTGAAAAATTCAGGTATAGCGATATCTTTACTGGCAATGTTATCAACGTGGTCGTCAAAGGTGAAAGTGCTATTAAATAATACCACCAAATCCCATACTTTATCAGAACGAAGTGAAACTGTTCCATCTACAACATAGTCAAATAAAATTGGTATTTTTATTCGAAAATACGAGACCATAATGCACTTACTAATACTAAGAGGTAAGTTATTTAGTACACACCAGTAATAAAAACACGTAAGGTCACTCTGCAAAGATAAGCAATCATTGTGATTAGATAAAATTTTCTATATCTTTGCGTCGTCAGCATAGAGTCAACAATGCACTAAAGTCATTAACAAACAACAAAAAATAACAGTGGCCTAAGATGACTACCTAGAAGAACACCGGAAATGTTGTAAATCTCAGATGATATGGCACCACGGAATAGCACTTTTTGAACACGATTAGTAAGCTATGACTTAATCCTCGAAACAAAACCCACAGGAAAACTAAGCAAGTTAAGCTTGCGCACAAGAATAAGGTGATCAATTTTATCGAATACTTTGCTGAAGTCTGTATAAATGCAGTCAACCTGCTGCGCTTTCTCGAAAGCAGAACGTAGAAGTTAGAAAGTTGCATCAAATTAGTAAGGCTGGATCTGCCTTTCACAAACCCATGCTGAAACGATCCTAGTATCGACTTATAGAATGGAAATACGAAACATAACAAACAATTGACTGAAAAATTAAACAAGGTGAGGAAGAATGGCAATTGACCTGCAATTGCTTACAGCATTGCCCTTGCCAGATTTATGTAAAGGTGTTATAGTAGAGAATTTCCATAATAAGGGAAAAGCACCGGATTGAAGGGATAAATTAAATAGGTAGTCGAGAATAGGTAAAAAAGATAAATTACACCTCTTAATTACAGACGCAGGAATACCATTTGGCCCGGAAGAGAAATTACCGGCAATGTCCCCAATGTATTTTAAAATGGTTGCATCATCAATGAAGAGATTATTGTCACTAAGGAAGTAGAAGGGAACTTTGATTGAAGTCAGTTACTGAAATACTACTGGAGAAAGTAGTTCGGAAATAGTTACCAAATAATTGCTGATTACAATAAGATTAGTGCTTACCGTATCATTTAGGGACATACTAGTTGGATAGCCGTCAAAGTTTCTGTTTGAATTGACATATTTCCAAAACTATTTTAACATTATGTTGGTATTGGGAACAAACAGCACGAGGTTGCATTATAACAAAAGGTCGTTTCTTGAGTGAGAATACGCTTTCCAAGCTTTCGTTTTTCAATTTGAAATTAATCTATTTCTTATTTAAACTACGAGATGATCGCTGTTGAATTTAAACGATCTGGTCCCATCTTCAGCGTGGAGGTTCCTTTTTTAGCAAGCATGTCATTCTCTTCGTTACTTAATACTCCTAAGTGGAATGGCATGCATAATGGTTATTTTGCGCTAGACTTTTAAGAGCATCGGTTAATTTCTGCACCAATCTCGACCTGATTTTGTACGACGAGAGTGCTAAGTTCAACTCTCTAACCCGTAAAGCTGCCCTGAGGTAGCTATGGTGTTTCTCGTATAAGCTCACATGGTTAAATCTTTTTTAAAGAAAACCTACAAAACAGCCTTTGATGTGTTATTTATTATACTCTAGATGAGATCTGAGAGTATATTGTGTTTGCCTTACCGTTTGTAACGCTAAAAACTAACGCTCGCACAGAACCGCCAAGGGTACAGAAATATTTGTTTTCGCTCAAAAACCTCGATTCCGAGTGACCGTCTGTCTGTCTGTCTGTCTGTCTGTCCGTCTGTGCGGCTGTCTACAGCATAACTCTCGAAAGCTTTGAGCTATAGTGCTAAAAAATTTTGTGTGTCATTTTTAGCAAAAAAGTTACTTTAAGTTCGTGAATGGGCTACATCCCCCCACTCCTTCTACCCCCTCCCATACAAATTTCATGAAATTTCGAAATATTAAGAAATTGATTTTTCTTTGAAACTATTTAAGCTTTCGACTTGAAATTTAGGTCAAATTATTATAATATAGATGTCATTATTATCACGGAATATTGACCCGATCCCCTTACTCCTTCTACCACCTCCCATACAAATGGACAATTTTGAAAAATACATATTTTCGATTTACATTGAAACTAGTAAAGCTGAAAAGACGAAATTTTGTCAGAATTAATTATACTATAATTTTAATTTATTTTAAAAATAATGATCAACATCACCTCACTCCTTATACCCCCTCGCATACAAATTTCACGAAATTTTGAAATTTAAATTAAATTATTTTTCTTCGAAACTGTTAAGGCTATCAAGTTGAGATTTTGTACAAAGTATACAAATAGAAATGTTAATAATGGAAAAAAAAATTATTTTGCTCCGTACACTCCTTCTACCCCCTCCCATACAAATGCATAATTTTCGTTAAATCCATTTTATCGATTTCCATTCAAACTAGAAAAACTACAAACTTCAAATTTTGCCACAATTTGTTTCTTAATAATTGAAATAACTGTTAGGAAAAATTATCGGCTCCGCTTCACTCCTTCTACCACCTCCCATACAAATATCTGTATTATAAATTCAAGAAAAGCATTTCTCCATCAAGTATACATATGAGAGCTATCGACTTTGAAATTGAATCAAAGCATGGTGATAAGGATGATGATAAAGATGATGATAAGAAGTTTCAAAATCATCCTAAACGCTCCACTTCCTCTGCCACCTCCCATACAAATGCTCCAATTTCAGGAAAACTATGACTAATTTCTTTAAAAATAATGAAAACAAAAAACTTTAAATTCAGCAAAAAACATTTTGCATGCCATGTTTGGTGTCATATACGAAAAATACAAACCTCCCCCTCTACTTCTACCACCTCCCATGCAAAAGTCTCTATTCACTATTCGAAAGAATTTGAGATGACATATGTATTTTCCGGTAAACGTCATTTCCATCTCATCTAGAGTATCATATGATTGGGTTTTAAGCCCAATCATAATTCTGTTATTTTTTTTTTAATTATTTGTGCCTTTTGGGTTAGACGGTTAATATACTCCTTCTTCATGTTTGTGTATGCATGCCTTGTGATAGCATTACACTTCAAGATGGATCCTAGACTGTGCGAGTTTCTTGCCCTTGGCTCAATCAATAAATAAATCAAATTCCTCATAAGACTTATATGGGCATAGGACAGAAACAGTTCTCTTCCACTAGGTACGATCCTGATCCTTTATTTGTCGCCGGGACTTATTTATTCCTTTGGCCATCTGCTTAACGCTTGCTTCCATTGGCTATAGGACTATAATGCAGCGCTTGTTTTGCGATGTTTAGCTCTGGTTTATGATGTAACGCGGATTCAAATTTGGTATTATCTCTAGGGCAGCAGTAGAAGCTTTATGTACGCTCGCCAACTCTATCTAACTTAACTCTGGCTGGAGTCTGTGTATTTTTCTTCCACCATACTTTCGCTGAGTATGTGAGAATAAGACGGACTATGGCTATATACGTCCATAGATCGACGTTTTTTTTATCTTTTACCCGTCAATCTGCACCATAGTTGCCCATTATATCGATCATATTCTTATAAACTGTTCCACCCGACTACTTCGCTTGTGTAGAGTCAGTATGGATAAAGGATCCAATAGTGGGAAATCTTATCTATCAGACCAAAAATTTGATTTTCAATTTTCGCCATAAAATAGTTAAAAACTTCCAAACTCCAATATAGTAAAAAATTACTTCACTGCTCACAAAGATGTAAATCAACTTTCAAACTATTTCAAGACGATGATACGTACCCATAATCTATTCTCTTACAGAATATAATGGTTAGACCGATTCTCCAGTAAATCCACGGAAGAATCATTCATAAAATGTTCAGAAAATTGAAATTTCAAAACAATAACAACACCACACAGTAAATTGCAAAACTTTCATTGCGACTCTTTAGATGCCTTCATCTACTGCAAAATTCCGCTCTCTAAATCCAACATAATAATATTCTAAGAAATTCATTGCATCGTATGTGTGCAACTTCATTCAAAGAAAATAATAAAAAAAAAACTTTTCAAATTGCACAGTGAAAAAGTTATTCGAGCTGTCGGTGAAATAAACTGGCACCATTAAATGTTCGTTTTATACATGAAAAGTTACGTAAAATTTTTTTATTCTAACACGATTTAATAAAATGAACACAGTTTTTGCTGAGATGTTAAGAATATACTCAAAGTTATAGAACATATTTCTCTGTGGAACTATTTTTATTTTTTCATTTATTTCAATTATAAGTAACACCGTCTGACACTGAAACTATCATTAAAATTATATTTAAGTTACATTTCGGGATTAAGAATCTCTAAAAAATTTTCACTACTATGACCTTGAAATCTTTTTCTCATTTTAATCAGGATCAGTGGAACCTTGAACAAATTGTGCAAAATAAAAGTTCAAGACAAGTTGATTTGATATAAGAAAAGATCTTAAATTTCGATTGGATTGAAATCCATTAAAGATTTTTCGGATTAGTCACAGATTCTTAGGCTTGGAAAGTTCTGGAGTGTTCTTGAGGCAATAATTGTGTTTACGAATATTTCTAATTTAAAATAATTAACATAATTCACAATTTTTTGTTAATAAATTGTTTGCTTTTAATACCCTAGAAATTTTCAAACGGTCCCAGCAATAAACAAATAAAGTTTTGCAAATATCTTGTTTATTTGCAAAATAGTTAGATAGGGAATCATAACGCGTCGGAAGTTGTTATTAGATTCCTAAATAAGGGGTGTAAGCTCATTGAATCATAAAGATAAGATTTAACAAAACTACTTTTTCGGCTGATAAAACATGATCAAATACTCTACTGACAATAATTCCTCTTTCATGGGAAAATACACAAAACTGAAACACTTTAATCAAAAATGATTTCTTCGATTAATTCTTAATCACTTGGAAAACTCCTCAGCCATCGAAAGTTCTATAAAATAAATATTTGCAGGCAAATCGAGTATATTGTAAATATTTAGTTAATTCTAATCTTATTTACGCAGTCTAATTTATTATCCGAAAACTTTACTACTCAGAAGCTTTTATTAGAGTTTCGATATTTTTTGTTCATCTTTAAACCGCACATCAAAATATTTGTGTTAATTTGGGCACTTTTTCTTTAATAAGCCACGTGATAGTATGGAATTTATATAAATTACAAAATCATTTTCAGACTAATAAAAATTCCGTCAAATCCTCTTTGTAAATACCTGTTAAAAATTTCTCTCATTTGTGATCTAATTAGTTAGCGTGATGTTCGAAATAATAATAGGATGAACGAAAAATAGATATTTCCTATTCCAAACACCTGTTGAAAGGTGCGCGCTATATTTGGGCTATAAATAAAATCTGAGAAGGAAGGTAAGATTTTGCGGCTTCTTTATTAATCTCACTTAAAAGTAATTTAACTTTGGCGGAAAGAACAATATCAAGTTGATAAGTTGATTGTTTATTGTAAATAAATTCTTTGGTCGAAGAGAAGGTGGATAGGTTGATTATTGGTATACCGGTGAATTAAACCTTGGCAATAATTTATTACAAATTTGTGATTTAATTAACAATTTGTTGATAACAAAAAAAGTAGGGCGTTTAGTTTTCAATTTGGTTAAGACTTCGATAATATAGCTACTCGTATTTACCGCCCCGAAAAAAATTTAAAATTATCAAATTAATGCTAATTGACCATAACTATATGGTATGTCAGTATATGCTTTTATCATTCATTCTTTACGAGCAATATAACGCTTCAAGTGCACAAACGTAATTGTTGTAACTACGTCTGTGCTAATTCGTGTTCGATTAATTCCCAAATGATTATTAACTTATTTCATGGATGACTTGGACTCTATCGAAAGATTTGACGTAGGTTATGTGAAACGTATACACTATATTTACAGAGATATATAGCTAAATTCGAATGATGAACAATTTATGAACGCAATATTCTGTACGAAAGAAATATAGCTCGCTCTTCTATAATGCAAATTTTTCGAATTGATTTATTTATTAGCAGGTGAAATACGAAAAATAAAGTTCAGACAACTTCAAAGCGAATTTGTGCAATTGAAAATAACAAAAAGCTATGATGGCGTGCAAATCGTGGAAAATTTTCGGTTAGTTTATGATTGACCGAAGGAAAGTTTTATCGTATCTAATTTTAGGAAAATTTGTTTTTAATTTTTGAAGGGCTTATTAACTCGAAATAATAATAATTGACTTTAAATTATAAAAATGAAAAAAAAAATTGTTTCTTTTCCCAATGAACGCAGAGATTGTGCTATACGAGTAGGGGGTGTTGCAATTTACCCTAAAGAGCATTTTCTTTCCAGACCATTACGGTTTCTCCATCGGATCCCTTTGCGTTTATCTGTGTCGAAGTTATTTGTGGGTCGAAGAAAGTAGTCCTCCTTATGCTCTGACAATTTTGCTACAATCATGGTACACCTTACTCATCGTTACAATAATATTATTGTAGATGGTGACTCCATTGTGAAATTATTCTGCAAAAAATAGGACCAATAAATTTCTTACACTTCCTTCAAACTATGAACCTTAGCGTAATTAACTCTTAACCAACTTCTTTTAATGTTCCTCGGCCTTCGCTGCACAATTTATTTCTTGTATCTGACATCAATCGTATCTTGATCTTGTATCATTCATTACCACTCAGTAGAATGGATCATGATATTTTTATCCCCTATGTTGTTCAGCTTTCTGAAGACTCACCTAAATCACTTGCCTTTCGATCACATTGCTTACTAACACTCACCTCCGTGCGATAGCTTTTTTGTTACTCCTGAGATTGATAATAAACGAAAATTGTTCAATAATCTTATTCTGTACCTTAAACGACAATAGGTACCTGTAGCGCCGCTCAGGTTGCTGCCTGCTTACGGCGGACTCGTCAGCAAGGTTTGTGTAGAGATACTCGATACACACTAACTTTTCTCTCCTAATAGAGTTTGAACAATGCATGCACAGCGATAACGCGGGAAATTGTGTCCGAAATTTTGTCCAAAATTTGAATTTTCTCAATTCTTTTTTCTTTACGAAGCGAACACAGTCATAATGAATTGTAATTTATGAAAGTCATATTTATTTTCGATTGTAATGAGTATTATATATTAAAAAACTTGTAGTTTAACGCATTTTGTGCTCATGTCCATGCAACCGTCAAACTCAAGTTTGCCTGTTTTTCACATTTCTTATGTTGCCTTCTTGTGCTTCTAGGCTCACGCTGAACTGTTGGTATTATAGCATTGTAAAAACTCTATTAGGACAGAAGTGTTAGTGTGTATCGAGTATCTCTAGTGTGTCTCTAGCAGGCCCTGACTTAGACGCTAAGGGAATAGCGTGAGGTAGTGAGATTAGAACCTGGGAATTTCGAATTGCAAAGCAGCTGTATTTACTACTGAGCTATCTAGATCTTACGGCTTAGTCGGTTAGTAGCGATGTAGTATAAGCCACCACAGTACTCTTCCACTAGTGACAGCGGTGAGTCGTATCTTTGAGCTGGTGACGACTAGGAGGCAGCGTGTTTCTATATGGGTGCCAGAGAGATGAAGGTACGATCATGTTGATCACGTCGGGGTCACCAATGTAGCAAGAGAGCGGCTACTGCGCTGTATTGCGTTTCGTCCCAGGCCTGTTTACGATGGACTCGTCAGTGAGGCTTGTGTAAGCAGGTCCTGCCTTGGACGCTAAGGGAATACCATGTAGATAGTGAAATAAGAACCCGTGGATTTCGAATTGCAAAGCGGCCGTGCTGACCACTGAGATATCTAGACCCCACGACTTAGTCGGTGTAGCGATGCTGTATAAGCCGCCACATACCCATCATAACTTTAAAACCGACTAAAATTACTTGTATCTGGTATTTGAGAGAAGTCGCACGACTCATTATGGAAATAGAGTACTTCTATCACGGTTTTATGAGAAAGAAATCTGATAGCGATCGTGGTATACATAATATCTGTACCTTGGTACAAGAACAACTAAAGTTTTTTTCTAGAGGCCAATATAAATTTTGGTTCTTCTTGTAACTATCAGCGTCGCTATTTAAGCATAAAGCTTGATCGAAACTTACCATCCAAACGTCCATGGACAAATTTGAAGAGGACTGTTGTATGTGTGGCGAAGAACGATCTATTAATAATTTAAATGCTGACGATTTTTTAATCCTATTTCGTGAATAATGCACCTAAGACCTCTTCCAGCACCACCATAGAAGATCGGCCGACTGCCCAAGGATCAATAATAACACCAAATCTTATTTTTTTGTTGTATCAGCCTAAATAAACTTTTCTCTGTGTATAAGAGTATGTAATTCCTCTCCGTTGGAGCTGATAAAGTGTATCCTGCTTTTTTAAAAATACTTTTTTCCTATACTTATGGCAATATACATATTCTTCATATGATGAACTCATTTCCACTCGCCGTTTTGAATAGCAAAAAATAAAAATCCTTATTCATCATTAATGGCGCGACAGCCCAAATCGGGCCTTGGCCTCCTGAAGTCGTCGCCTCCAATCGTCTCGATCCAAAGACCGCGTCCTCCAGCTGCTAATTATACTCTAGATGAAATCTGAGAGTATATTGTGTTTGCCTTACTGTTTGTAATGCTAAGAAATAATGCTCGCACAGAGCCGCCAAGGGTACAGAAATATTTATTCTCGCTCAAAAACTTCGATTCCGAGTTGCTGTCTGTCCGTCTGTCCGTCTGTCTACAGCATAACTCTCGAACGCTTTGAGCTATCGTGCTGAAATTTGTTGTGTGTCATTTTTAGCAAAAAATAAATTTTAAATTCGTGAATGGGCCACATCCCCCCACTCCTTCTACCCCCTCCCATACAAATTTCACGAAATTCCGAAATTTTCAGAAATTGATTTTTCTTTGAAACTATTTAAGTTATCGATTTGAAATTTGGGTCAAAGTATTATGATATATATGTCATTAATATGACTGAATATCGATCCGATCCCGTCACTCCTTCTACCCCTCCCATACAAATGCACAATTTTGAAAAATGCAGTTTTTCGATTTTCATTGAAACTTGCAAAGTTATAAAAACGAATTTTTGTCAAAATTAATTTTATTATAATTCCAATCAGAATTGAAAAAATTATCAACTTCACCTCACTCCTTCTACCCCCCCCCCCATACAAATTTCACGACATTTTGAAATTTAAATTAAATTGTTTTTCTTCGAAACTGTTAAAGACATCAACTTGATATTTTGCACAAAGTATAAAAATAGAAATATCAATATCGAGAAAAAAATGTGTTGTGATCCATACACTCCTTCTACCCCCTCCCATACAAATGTATAATTTTTGTTAAGTGCATTATATCGATTTCCATTAAAATTAGAAAAAATGTAAACTTAAAATTTTGCCAGAATTTGTTTTTTAATAATTGGAATAAATGCTAAAAAAATTATCAGCTCCTCTTCACTCCTTCTACCCCCTCCCATACAAATATCTGTATTATAAATTCAAGAAAAGCATTTCTCCTTCGAACATATATATTAGAACTATCGAATTTGAAATTGAATCAAAGCGTGGTGATAAGGATGATGATAAGCAGTTTCAAAATCGTCTTAAACGCTCCACTTCCTCTGCCACCTCCCATACAAATGCCTCAATTTCTGGAAAATTATGTCAAATTGAAAATAATGAAAGCTACAAACCTTAAATTCATCACGAAATATTTTGCATACCACTTTAGGTGTCATATCCAAAAATTACAAACCTTCCTCCTCTGCTTCTACCACCTCCCATACAAAAGTCACTATTAATTATTTAAAAGAATTGGAGGTGACATATTTTCCGGTACATTGAACTCTTTCTCATTTCAATTCTTTTATGTTTTTTAAGATGGCTTTGCTATCTTCATCAACCGAGTCTTCCCATCGCTTGCGTGGCTTGCCCACTGGCCGGTTACCAATCGCTTTGCCTTTCAGAGCACGTTTGGGGATTCTTCTGTCTTCCATTCGCACTACATGGCCATTCCACAGCAGTTTACGTAGCTTGATGAACGTTGAGGCTTCTGGTTCGTCGTAGAGTTGATACAACTCATGGTTGTATCTTATTCGCCATTCTGTTCCTTCCTTCACAGATCCAAAAATTCTTCGGAGGACCTTTCTTTCAAATGCGTTAACTGCTTTTTCGGAAGTTCGTGTTAGTGTCCATGTCTCGCTGCCATAACAGAGCACAGGTCGTACAATAGTTTTATATATCCGCAGCTTATTGTTCCTGTGCACTTTTTTGGATTTCATTATTGGAAGTACCGAATAATACGTCTTATTTGCTAATATTATCCGTCGTTTGATTTCGTCTGTTTCATTACCGTCCTTTGTTAGATTAGCCCCAAGATATATGAAATTGTCCACATTCTCCAAATTATATTCCGCAATTGTTTTGTTTTGTCTGATAGGCGCTCTCCTTCTTGTTTGCGTCATTACTTTTGTTTTGTTTTCGTTAATGCGCAACCCGACTTGTTTGGCGGCGCAGTCAAGATTGACAAATACCTCTTTAGCACTAGGGAAGGATCTTGCTAGGATGTTAATGTCGTCAGCGTATGCTACTAGTAGGGTGGAATTGAATAGTAGTGTCCCGTTGGTGTCGACTGGGATTTTTCGGACGACATACTCTAGTGCCAAGTTGAAAAGTATGGGGGCTAGACCATCTCCCTGCTTTAAACCACATTCCGTTCGAAAGCTGGTTTTGGAATCGGTTTGTATTCTCACTTGGGACTCAGTGTTCGTCATTGTGAGTCTTGTTAGTCGGACTAGTTTTGGAGGAATTTCAAAGTCAAGCATGATTTGGTACAGTACGCTCCTGTCGATACTGTCGTATGCTTGTTTAAAATCTACGAATATTTGGTGCACGTCTGTGCTATATTCCCAGCATTTCTCAAGCACCTGTTTCACCAAGAATATCTGGTCTGTTGTAGATCGTCCGGTTCTGAATCCGCCTTGGTATTCGCCAATTATTTCATTAGTATAGGGCTTAAGACGAACGTTCAATTATTTTTAGCAGTATTTTATAGGATGTACACAACAATGATATTCCTCTGTTATTCTCACAGCAGAGTTTGTCTCCTTTCTTGTAAATTCGACATATAATACTTTTTCGCCAATCGTCGGGAATGATTTCCTCTGTCCAAATTTTGCATATCATGTTGTGCAGTATTTCAGCGACACAATTTCCACCGTTTTTCAGAAGTTCAACTGGTATTTCGTCACTTCCCGGCGCTTTGTTTAGTTTTTGGTCACATAGGGCTGCTTTGATTTCAGCAAGCGTGGGTAGTGTCGATGATGGTTCATCTTCGTCAGTTGAGGCTTCAATTGAAATGCTGTCTGTTGTGATCGGTGCTAATGGGGTGGGATTCAAAAGATGTTCAAAGTATGAAGCCCATCTCCTTTCGATTTCTTCTGTGTCGCTGATGATATTGCCCTCTGCGTCTTTGCAGAGACTGCTTTTTGGCTTATATCCCTTTTTTAGATCTTTTACTATTGCGTATGCGTCCCGCGTTTTATTTTTTCTCATGTCGTCGTCCATTTTTTGTATTTTGTCATTATGGTACTTCCTTTGTTTTCGTCTGCAGGTCTTTTTCGCATATCGCCTAAGCTCGTCATATCTTTCTTTTTTGGCTCGTGTTGGTCGTTCAGTAAAAATTTTGTAAGCTTAGTTCTTTCTATCTATTGCGTCGCGACATTCTTGGTCGAACCAATCATTATTTTTTCGCCGTGCTTGATATCCTAATACCTCTTCTGCGGAGGATTTGATGCCGTCTCGTATTTTCATCCACGCATTCTCCACTGGCATATTTTGGATATTTTCAAATATTGGTGTCAGGTGTTTATTACATGCTAACATGTAAGCCTGCGCCACCGTTTCGTCGTTAAGCTCGTCGACATTGAATTTGCAAGCTCTACTCGTTTTCGAATATCCACGACAAGCTATTTTGCATCGATACTTAACACTGACTAGATAGTGATCAGAGTCACAATTCGCACCGCGGAGAGTTCGTACATCAAGCATGCTGGAAGCAGCCCTTTTCTCAATTAGAACGTGGTCTATTTGGTTGAAGGTGTGACCATCTGGTGATGCCCACGTTCGTTTGTGAATATCGCGATGTGGGAAGCACGTGGAGCTTACTATGATATTTTTGCTGCTCGCGAAATCAATAAGACGTTGGCCATTGTCGTTGGTTATGTCATGGAGACTGTGCCCTCCTGTTGTTCCTCTATGAGCCTCCTCTTTTCCGACTTTTGCATTAAAATCCCCTAAGACAATCTTTAGGTCATTCGAGGGCAGTGAATCATAGGTTGTCTCTAGGGTGGCATAAAATTCGTCTTTAGGTATATCGTCCTTGTCTTCTATTGGTGCGTGAACGTTGATCAACCAAGTGTTGAAAAATTTAGTCTTTATTCGGATTGCACACAATCTTTCACTTACTGGTCTGAAGCTCGTGACCTGCTGTTTAAATTTTTTGTCAACGACAAAAGCGACTCCAAACTCTCTGCTTCCCGACAATTTTCCACTTGGATAGATTGTGTGTGATCTCATGTCCATGATTTCGCTACCGAGCCATTTCGTTTCTTGGATGGCAGTTATGTTGATGTTGTGTTTTGCCACTTCTTCGAGAAACTCTTTCAGAGCTCCTGTCCTAAATAAGGATCGGAAATTCCAAGATCCAATAGAGTTGTCCATTTTTCATTTGCGGGGTCGTTGCCGTTGAGTCCATCCTTTCCGAGGCTGCTCTTCAGGTTTCTGGACAGTGTTCTTTTTTCCGGTGATGCGTTGTCGGCGCCTCGCCCAATGCCCGACCTGGAGGACTGCTCTTACTTATTTATTTCACCCTAGTAGAAAAAGGGTGGGAGTTTTGAGCTAAATATGACATGCCGGAGTTCTCACAGCTATGCTGCAAGTCCAACTATGTCATACTTTTTGCCTACTTCCTGAGACGCACTGGTGTTACTGGCTTAACTCCATGTTCCCTCCTCCTTCTTAAATCAGGCTTGGGACGGTCTATAGTGGAGTTAAAAAAAAATTCCTTCTTATTTTAATGATTTCCGTCCAATCAGCATTCTATGCATACTTTTGAATCTGCGAATCTGCGCTGATTAAAGTACCCTCGAATATTAGAGCCGCTATGGACAACAATATGATAACCTACTTTGTTCTCTTAAACTTTTCTAAAGCCTTTGACACGGTAGGCTACAGCGCACTGCAAGACAAGCTATCGTCTATTTTCAATTTCTCTACGGGGGCAGTCGAACTTCTTGGGAACTACCACCAGATACCAGCAAGTTAGAATTGATCAAGTTCTATCTTCGTATTTACCCCTTATGTGTGGTATCCTCTAGGGATCAGTCTTAAATCCACTGCTTTTCACCATTTATATTAATTATGTACCGGATAACCCGCAGGGGAGTAGTTGAAGGATGAGGTTTTACCAATTGCTGCAGCTATCTTTGGTGAATACCGGCTCCACGGACCTGAGTTAACCATCGCCCTGTAGGATAGGTGCATTAGAATTGCATTAGAATTTACCCACTGCCAGTCCTGCTTGCACTAAAAATGGCAAATGGACACTCACAAATCTTAACTGATACGAGAAACGGATACAGCGCCTCGAATAGGGACGGATTCTACGGTAACGACTTTTGGCAATCGCAAACGGACTATGATTGGCTAACAAGTTCTGGCAACAGCTAAGGCCGATGCTCAGGATCGCACCTTTTGGAAAAGAGCTGTTTCTGTCCTATGCCCCTATAGCGGGTCTAACCAGGAATTTAATTGATAGATTTACTGGATATATTACACGTCTGCAGCCATCATTTGTATACGGAAGGTGTACAGATCTACTTAAGTAAGTAGTTGAAGACTGTGTTGAACGCGTAAATCCGGATATTGCTCGCATGTTCAACTGGTCTCAACTTAATCATTTTATGCTCAACGAGCAACAATCTCAATGCATTGTTTTTAACACCGTACTAGATAATCCAAATTCCTGAGATCTTACCCACACACCAGTCAACGGTACATCCCCCTTGTTGCAAGCCTATGTAAAGGAAAGGATATAAGAGTAACTCTTGACACGTCTGTTACTAAATGTTAGCAAGTCGGCTTCTGTCCTAAAAAAAGTTATATAGTAATCTGTGAAAACTATAGGTGCTTGCAAGTGTCCTACACTTTCTTCACGATAGTCTCGTATTTACTAGACATGATTATAATTGCCAACACAGGCTAAACTTGGCTTTCAACGAGTGTATCCGCTATGTCTTCGGACCAAGGCGTTTTGATCATGTTTTTTCCTGAAGCGCAGATCACTAGCTATCATGCAGAATATCTTAAAGATAAAATGCATGGAAAACCGCTTTATTTACGCGATTACTTAATACCTCTAAAAACCATTAGACATCGTAAATTTCTTGCTTTCCTCTTTTCTTTAAGACGGTTTCTAAGTGTTCCTTTTCCGCCTAGACCTTAAGAATCTGAAATAATCTTCAGCCTCATATTCAGCGAATTGATGATTCAAACGATTTGTGTATTCCTGAAGCAATGCGATACCTTATTTTTGTGCGTTAAGCTCTTGTGTTCTACAATAAAAGCGCATGCATTATGTTGAATGACGCATATGCTACATATACTAAAACGCAAATAGAAATACATCCACATAATGCACTTTTTCGTTCAATTTTGCGCATATGTTAAGCGCATACAGCAACGCAAGAGAATGGTGCCTCAAGCGCATGCAATTTTTCTTGAAATTTGGGGACGCATGCGTAAGGCTATCCGACCGATATGTCAGTAATTATTACTCAATGCCAAGATTATATATGATTTTTTTTTCTGCATGAGAATAAAGCGAGTGGGGCAGCGCGTGGATACTTAATGCGTTTGCGCTATGCTGTTGCATGAGTGTCGTTCAACTCAATGCATGTGCTTAGCGCACGAAAATGACGAAGCTAAGTTGCTCTTCCAAATAACATCAAATATTCTATAATTCTTTTTTTTTCCCTAAAGAACGAACAAAACACAGCCGCAAGATCTGTTTGTTGTAGACTATTGATATAACCAAAATTATGAAAATTTAAATTGTAATCCACAATTTCAGTTCGAAATTGCCAAGCGATTAAAGAAAACAATCAAATCGAGTTAAATTGAAAAATTCGTATTATTCCGAGCCAATTGAATATTTTGGTTTTCCATATTTTTGTTTTTCTTCTTTTCTTTCTCAGCTTCTTCGATTGATTGAATGACATTGGGCAAATAAACAAAGTATGATTACATAATATTATTTCATATACCGTACATATTCCTCATACACGTATAAATTACATATTTTATTGATAACTTGAATTTATGGATACATATGTATACACACATCTAGATCTAAATATCTCTCCTTTGTGGAAAATTCAACAAACTTTCAAGGTTAGGATCTCGTAATCTACCTGAGCACATTTACTTTGAGTCTACACAAAATTCTCGTGAAGCTACTATGGCGGAAAATTGTTTGTAAAAAGTTGTTTTTAAACATATTTACCTCTCATTTGAAAATATGCCTTAGACATTTCGTTAAAACGCGTATTACTACGAGCATAACAAGGAGCTCCGTATGTGAGAGTCTCAAACCCTTTATGAACAGGGTGTGTTAGTTAGAAGATAAACGTAATCGATATGTTTCTCTCAATTATAACAGACATTAATATTACTAATTGTTAGTGTGTTTGAGTTTGATCGAATTTAGTCGGATAGACACCTTCAGCTACCGAATTTTATTGAATACAAATCTTGAGTACAAATGTATTCTTTCGGACGATAGAATTCAATTAAAAAGAAAACTGCTCCACTGATAATTAATTAACTATAAGCTTTAATAAATGTACATTTCTATATCTATTACTAGCAATAAATTTGTGCGGAGCATATTGTCTGCTCATTGATGATATTATGGAAAAAATTATGGGTGACGCCTGTATTGATGTTTAAGTACTCAACGAAACTAATTTTTATTATTTTAAAATTATTTTTTGCTTGTGAAAGCATCTCGAAAAAGGTTCTAAACAGATTTCGATGCGGCTTCCATTATCAGTATTAGTACCATCGCAGTATTAAATGCTGTTACGCCATTTGATACTGCAACAACCTAAAAGAACTTTAAAATTCAAAATCAATCGAATGGAAAAATGATTAAAGGCGAAGCAGTAGACAAGTAAAAGTGATGAAATTGTTCGACTTAAGTACTTTTTTTTTTGACTGTTCATTTGCGCTCCAAGTTTTGTACTCGTTATGATTGTCAAAGAATTAAGTTATAGTTAATGACTGATAAATACCCTGCCCACTAAAAATGATATTTGATTAATCGCAGTTTCATAATGAAGCGATTCACTTGAAAAGTACAGAAGCTATTGATCCGAATTTTGGAATAGAATATTTTGATGTTGTTTGTTTTTTTTTGTAATATTTCACGCAAAAATTATTAGATTCCTTTACTCATTATACTGTCTCCCATGAAACTGCACGATGGTTACAAAATACAATAGGCCAACTATCTCAGTACATATCAGATTTTTCGAGCTTAAGTTTAGTACAATACTGTTTTTCCAGCGATATTACTGGGAAGGAGAATAATTAACGAACTCCCTTAATTGCTTTTAGGAAGCTAACACATGATATCACGTGTCGTCACTAGAAAACTTCAGAACCATTGGCCTGTTTATCTATTAGTCTATCTGGCCCGTGCGCCATCTGAGAACGTATTGAGCAATTTTTGTATCCATAATTTTGTTGAAAATGAGTCAAAATGCTATACCCTTTCCATCCTCGTCCATCCAAAATAACACAATCTTAAAATTTTATACTAACGCAAGCATATCTGCAACCGCATTTATGAAAGTAGTACCCCTCACATTTATCTAAGTCGTAACTTCTTACTTATGATGGCACTACAGTCCAAATCGGACTTTGGCCTCCAGGAAGCGGACCTTTCTTTCAAAACCATTAAGTATTTTTCCGGATGCCTGAGTTAACGTCCACGTTTCGGTGTCATAACATAGCACAGGTCTTATCCTTCTTTTAAGTTTGCCCTTACGTATACAAAGCTATCTACGTTTTCTAGGTTGTAGTCTCCTTTTCTAATGTTCTGTGTGATTGGGGTCCTTTTCTTAGTTTGTGTCATAACGTTTGTTTTGTTTCCATTAATACGTAGTCAAACTTCCCTTGCTTGAGTCAAGGTTTACAAACACTTCCTTAGCACTCTCTAGAGATCCTGCAAGGATAACTATTTCGCCGGCATATGTTACTAGTTGTGTGGATTTGAACCATACTGTTTTCTTGGTGTCAACGGGAAGTCTCCAAACGACATATTCGAATGTTAAGTTGAAAAGCATTGGTGCTAGACGGTCATCTTGTGTAAGGCCGCTGTCAGTTCTAAAGCTTGAGGTCAGTAGTTGTAGTCTCCTTCTGTAATGTTTTGTGTGATTGGGGTCCTTTTCTTAGTTTGTGTCATAACGTTTCGAAATTTAAAGAAATTGATTTTTCTCCGAAAGCATTTCAGCTGTTGACTTGAAAATTAGGTGGTAGTATAATGATATGAATGTCATTAACCTCAAGAAATATTATATTGATTTCCTTACTCCTTCTACCTCCTCCCATACAAATACACAATTTTCAAAAATGCATTTATTAGGTTTGCATTGCAACTAGCAAAGCTCAATGAACCAATTTTTTTTCATAGTTAATTTTATTACAATTGAAACTAATTTTGGAAAAACTATCAACCTTACCTCTTTCCTTCTACCCCCTCCCATACGAATTTTACGAAATTTCGGAATTTCAATTAAATTAGTTTTCTCCAAAACCGTCAAAGCTATCAACTTTGAAATTTGAGAAAATTATACTATTTGAAATATGATTGATGTCAAAAAATTTGGTTTTGATTCGGATATTCCTTCTACCCGTTCCCATACAAATGCAGAAATTTGGTAAACGCATTTAACCGATTTTCATAGAAACTAGAAAAAGTAGAAACTTGAAATTTTGCCAGAATTTGTCAGTTAATAATTGTAATAAATGCTAGAAAAAATATCGCCTTCACCTCACTCCTTCTACCACCTCCCATACAAATTTTTGTATTGGAAGTTCAAGAAAAGTTTTTCTCCTTCGGACATATGAGAACTATCGACTTTAAAATTGTAACAAAGCAATATGATTAGGAAGTTGATAAGCAGATTCAAAATCATCCAAAATCTCCCACTTTCTCTGCCACCTCCCATACAAATACTATAAATTCAGACAAAAATTGTTCAATTTCCTCGAAAATTATGAAAGCACGAAACTTTAAATTCAGCATGAAATATTTTATATACTACGTTCAGTGTTACATACAAAAATTACAAACCTCCCCCTCTGCTTTTACCACCTCCCGAACAAAAGGTAAGTAAGTATTTTATCTAGAGTATCATATGATTGGGCTTTACGCCCAATCATAATTCTGTTATGTTTTGCTCTGACTTGTATCAAAGACTCGGTCATTGTCATTCTTGTAAGCCGAACAAGTTTCGATGGGACTCTAAACTCCAACATAATTTTGTTCTATACGCGCCTGTCGATACTGTCGTATGATTCTAAGAAGTCAAAAAATATCTGGTGCACATCGATATTATCTTCCCAGCACTTTTCTAGCACCTGTTTAACTGAGAATATCTGGTCCATGGTCGATCTTCTAGCTCTAAATCTGCCTTGGTATTCACCAATTACTTTGTCAGCATAGTGCTTAATTCTCTTTTCCAGAATTTTCGTCAAGATCTTATAAGACTGTACGTCTTATAAGATCTTGATGAAAATTCAAAGAAATTCCTCGGTAGTTCTCGCAGCAGAGTTTGTCACCTTTTTTATAAATTGGCATTGCGCAATCTTCAGGAAGTGTTTCCTGCGTCCATATATCCGTGACTAATCTTTGTAGGAGATGTGCTATGCAGGTGTCGCCGGCTTTCAGAAGCTCAGATGGAAGTCGTAAATTCTAGTAACTTCAAATAAACCGGCTTAGTACAAATAAATACGATAGCTACCACAATCGATTTTCGATTTTCAGTACCTACATTGTTCTGAAACACATTATTGCACAAATAGACGTTTTGATCGTAAAAGTGATGTATTGTACGACATGAAATTTGTATTTTTCAAATTTCTCTAAGCCCTATAATTATGAAACATCTATATGAAAGAAACAATCCCAGCGTTAGAACAAAAAAATGGAGCCCTCGCTACGGTTTAGAAATTAAATTTTTTCACATTATTAATGGCGCTAAAACTTATCATCGAAAATAAAAAAAAAATTGTTGGAATAGATCATTATTCATAACTTTCCAAAAGCGTTACAGCCTAGCTACGTATATTTATATTGTACAGGTATAAACTTTGGATCATAGCCTTATCACCCGTGATCTTAAAGTCTAACTGGCACGAGAAACGAATACACCGCCTCCGATATGGACGGATTCTAGGTTAACGACTTTTGGCATTCGAACCGGACTATAATCGGTTTCTGAAACGTTCGCACATTGAATACTTACGCTAGTCCTGACTGTGAAGCCAAAAAATGGCATAACTTTCGCTCCAACAGGGACCCTTTTCCACACAAGAGTCACCATAAAACATCTTGGGTACTTAGAACTAAATTAACTATTTGGTCACAAGTCGCCGGTGGAGAAGATGTCTCCTCGATGTGCGACCGAAACGTGGAGCTAATGTGGGGAGTGATCACTGCTTGATGACCTCCTGCTTGAGATTGTGCATGGCAGCTATCCGACGGACACATATTCCTCAAATAAAGCACAAGGCTTAATGTGGATAAACTTGGAGACCCCAACAAAAAACGCGAGTACCACCACCATTCGACATAAGAATCATCCACATTTGGCGCACACTGGACGCCAATTGGGAGGCAACCAGAAACACATGTCTAACAAGTACTGAAGAATCTCTGGAATATACACAAAGTGGTGGAAAACCCTGAATGTCACAAAACTCATGGAACAAGGTTAGCGATCAGAAAAAATCCAAATTAGCAATCCTCTTTCAAACCGATATCATCCAAAGAACTCCCGACTGGAGACGAAACTACTACCATGCTTATATACAGTGTAAGAATTTCACCTCCAACCACCTGGTGAGAGATGTCAACGGATCTTTCCTTAATATGAGTGAACACTCGTTGCGGCGAAGGAAGGAATGCTTCACTGATATTTCAAACATTTAGTTAGAGGAAGATATTCCAGAAACAGAATAACTATCAAACATCAAATCGCAACAATCCTCTATTAGGAACGATTTCCAGATAAGGAAGAGATAGTTTCCGCCATTCGATCAATGGCGGGAAGGAAAGCCCCCGGTATAAACGGACTACCATCCGAACTTCTCAATAACTGCCTATATACTTCTACAATACTTTGCTGAGTTGAGGAATGAAGGACGATATCTGCCTGGGAAAGAGTGCACAATTGTCAAATTCCTGAAGCATGGCGTCATTCGGGATTGTTGATGTCTACTTAGTGCCGTATCAAAAAGCACGGCTAAGGTAATTCTCAACGTGATTAGTGATGTTGTAGTGAGCACTGACTGGATTTCGTAAAGAGCCGTCTTTTACAGACCAAATACCCTACGGATAATATTGAAGCAGTCAGATGAAAAGAGTTTGTTTGAAAGTTTCACTGGAAGGTGGGGAAGATTAAGGTTTACAGTGTTTAGTTTACAGGGACTGTTTAAATCAGCTTGATTATGCTGACTATATGGTTCAGGCTTAAGAGCCATATGTCCGCCTATTGCATTCTGAATGCAGGATTGAAAATAAATGCTCTTAATACAGTACCTACACATGGGTTCGGCCTCAAGCGCTCTGATTGTTCTTAACAGACAAGATATGGAAAACGTACAAGACTTTTTTTACCTCGGAGGCATTGTCATCATGGACGGCGAAGCCGAAACGGATACGGGAGCTCACATGAATACATTTTGTCAGGCCCTCGGTATCTTCTCCTTTCTGAAGGTTAAGAGAGATCTCTCTTCGCACAAAGCTGCAAGTGTTTGACGAATGCGTCAAATCCGTGTTGATATACTATCTAGAAAATGACTGTTCGATTTACCAAGAAACTGCAAACTTTCGTGGACCAATGCTCCCGCCGCATTTTATGGATATTTTTACCAGATGTGATCTTCAACGATGAACTTTGGACTTGAACTGGCTGGACTAAGACATCCATTGAGATTCAAAAGCGGAAGTGACAATGAATTGGTCACACTTTAAGGAAACGAGATCGAAACATTGCCTTACACGCTTGATTTTAACCCTCCAGGAAGACTTCGGGATGGTCGATCATCTAGCACGAAGAAGCGAGCAATTTAGCAGAAGGTCAGTTGAATAAATAATTTTTGGTGACAACTAAAGTTGAATGCCCAGAACCGCAGCTTGTGAAACAGAAATGTTTGTGTCCTTTGCCCCTATAGGCGATTTCAACAGTGATTGATTAATTCATGTATACACTAAACCTGTAGATAAACATAGAAGAACGACAATTTCAAATCAATTATATGAGAAGTGATCAAAGGAGGTAAATTTTGAGAAATTTATTGCAGCCAGTAATAAGAATTCCGCTTTCTAAATAAAGTTTTGATAATTTTCTAGAAAACCAGTCATAAAACTCTTGAATTCGTTCATGAGCTCAACCTTATATATTTGTCGAACGGTCACATAGCAACAAAAGACCATTTATTGCAACAATTATAATTTATTGCAAAAAGACTTTTGTATTGTACAAATTAATTATTGTTATTATTCTACATCTTGTCCTTACAACATTTTTCGATCCGATTTGATCGACTTGAAATTTCAAATCGCACTTCGGGATATAGATGATTCTCTTCATAAGTGTAAAGGCTACTGATCTGAAATCTTGAATCATGTTCCTTTCATGATTATAGTTATTTCTGAAAAAATTACTAAAATTCCTCTTTGCTTCGAGCACCTCCCATAGAAACTGTAAAATTTCACGAAATGAAAAACAGCGATTTTCTCAATCCATTTGATGAAGTTCAATTTTAGTATAAGATGTTCTTGAAACTAATGTAGTGAGATTTGAGAAAAAATTAGGTCAATCCCACCCCTTTTACGACCTACAATACAAAAGTCGCAGTTCCTGCTTCTTCTACAAAGGCACTATAGCCCAAATTGAGTCTTGGCATCCTAATCTTCAGTTTTCTTAACATTTTTTTTTGCATTACTTATTGCTGTTTGTACAACTCTCTATCTACGAATTTCTCATTTTCGTAGATTAAAGTGACCAAGTAGGCAGTGTCAGTGTGCTATTATTATACGTCGACCTGTATTTGAACTCACGACCTTCGCATTGTAGACCAATACGCTACACACTAGAGTACACCCTAGATCAGTCGTAGTTTGACGTATTCAAAAAAAATTTTTATTGGGCATTCTTTTTTAAAATAAAGTTATTGATGTACTACATTCGTTCAATAAGCTCGTAGAGCGAAATATAGATGGCACCACTATTGATAAATCCATATAATTTTTAGGAAGTACCAACCTTCAAACGATAAGTGTCAAAATTTCATGTCAATCTGAAGTTTAGTTCAGAAGTTACAGTGATATAAGCGCCGCTATTCTTATAAATTTCTATTCAGTAGATAAATCTGAATTTCATCATCATTGCTTTTTAATGGGGAAAATATCGTTCAAGCAAAGCAATGGCTTGACAAGTATTATACGGACCCTCCTCCATCGAAGTAGGTAGGTGCTAATTTGGATCGCGACCGTACAAAAACCGATGATGGTGAACGCTCTGGTGGCCCAAATTCAGCAGTTGTTGCAGAAAACATAAAAAATGAACTGCCAACAAGTCGGGCGAAACTTTATTATTCTTGGGACAAGTTGCGGATGTGTGGAAAGTCAATATGCAGGTTAGAGTGGTTAGGGAAGGCTAAGTGAAAGGGAGTTCTTGGGCAGGGCTGTTGTCAATTTAACAATATTTCATTCATTTCTGCAAGTTTGGGTTTTTATGAGGGGAAGAGGAGGGGTAAGGGTGGGTGGATGTTAATAGCTTTTTAATTAATTGCTTGAATCGCGTCCAATATCCTCTGTATAGAATGTGTTTCATAGACGAAGTTGCATAGAATTTTCATAGGATTCGGTGCATTTTACATTCACGAAACCAAACATTTGTATGGGAAGGAGTAGAGGAGGTAGGGGAATCGTAAAATTTGTGACGCAATTTTATTTCCTTTCTCTTGTAGTGTGCTTGTACAAAATTTCAAGTTCGTAGCTTTTAATTTGTTGGTTATTAGTTGATTCAATGAAATAGGTAGAAATGATACTTTTGTATGGGAGGGGGTAGAAGGGCAAACGCGATTTCAAAACTTTTAAAGGAATTTCATTTCAATTATTTTTATAAGTTTTTAGGCAAAATTTGAAATGGATAGCTTTTAAGAGTTAGCTGATAACTGATTTCTTAAAAATGCTCGAAAAAATAATTTTGTACGGGAGGGGGTAGAAGAGGTAGGGGAATTGCAAAATTTGTGACGCAATGTTATTTCCTTTCTCTTGTAAGCTGCTCGTACAAAATTTCAAGTTCGTAGCTTTTAATTTGTTGGTTATTAGTTGATTTAATGAAATTGGTCGAAATCATACTTTTGTATGGGAGGGGGTAGAAGGGCAATTGTGATTTTAAAACTTTTAAAATAATTTCTTTGCAAATATTTTTATAAGTTCTTATGCAAAATTTCAAATGGATAGCTTTTAATAGTTAGGTGATAATTAATTTCTTAAAAATGGTCGAAAAAATAATTTTGTATGGGAGGGGGTAGAAGTTTTGAAGGTATTCGACCAGTTAAAATTTTATACTTTTAGGAATTTTTTTTAAATGTATTTCCCAAATTTTCAAGTTTCTACCCTAAAATTACATCCAAAAATTTTCAGTTCTCGTGTTTTTTTCGTTGCACATGAAACAGCTTGTGCCCATTAGACCGGGGTGGTCGGTTCATAACAATTGTGGATCAAATTATTATTTTTTTTCTATGTATATTAAATAGATGTATTCACATGCAAAATTTAAAGTTTCTATCTTTGAGCAGAGTCCTAAAAAATTCACTCAAAATTTTCGACACCCCCTAACTTAAAATTTTTATCAAAATTATGAATTACGTAGTTCTATAATCTGACGAATTTTCAATTCGATATCTGTACTCAATTTTGAGATATAATGATTTCTAATTTTGAAAAGTGCACCATTTTTCAAATGCTCCCCATTTCACCCCACTACTATTATAACTAAATTTTTTTTTTGTATTTCGCTAGTATAGCTTAGTATATGTTTTAAATTTCAATTACATAGCTTAAGAGATAGTTGAGATATTAATTCTTAAGTGTTTTTCCTTGCAAACCCCCGACCCTTCCCCTTAAAATAATAAGCCTATTTCTAAGCTGATTCTGGTGGATCTATACGCCATCTTAATTGTCCCAAAATATGAATTTTTTATGGTAAGCAGTTTCGAAGATATAACCATTTCAAAAAAAGATTCGGCCGACAATTTGTTTTTAGCCCCCCCTTTACGGACGCCAATGGATGAAAAAATTAAATTATTTTTGGAATATGTCCCACAGCTCTTTCTATACGTGTGCTGATTTTCATCTTTCTATCTGCATTCGTGGTGAAGATATTAGCAAGTGTATATTTCGACTTTTTCCATCCCCCCGCCTCCCCCTTCCACCCCACACTCCCCAAAATTTGGATAATGGAGCTCACTTACCAAGTTAATAACCCACCCAAAAATCAACATTCTATCTTTAACGGTCTTGGAGGTACGAGTCCATATGTACGGCGTACGGCGGGACGGATTTTTTTTTTTGCTTTTTTAGGCTAATTTAGTCATGAAACGCGAAAAAACAAAATTTCAGGGTAGCAAATTTTTTTTTTTTTCTGTGTCGATCACAATACTTTATTATTAAAATAATAAAGTAAAATCTACAAAATAGTTTTGCAGATCATAAATTGAAGGTACGTCAGATAGCTGCTACCTTAAAGATACCAGAAGGCAGTGTATTCAACATTTTGCATGAATATTTATCCGTGAGAAAGTTCTGTTCGAAGTGAGTACCGCGCTCACGTCGACGATTCAGAGTGCTGCTCGGAGGTGTTTAACCGCAATAAAAAGGACTTTTTCATACGTTATGTGACAATGGATAAAACATGAATAAGACACTATACTCCAGAGTCAAAGCTGCAGTTAGCTGAGTGCCGAAAATCCGGTGAAAGCAGCACAAAGCGGCCGAAAACGCAAACGTCAGCCGGGCAGATTCTAGCCTCCGTTTTTTGGGATGCGCATGGTATAATATTCAAAAGGTTGAGAAGATGAGTAGCGAATATTATATGGCATTGTTGGTGCGTTTGAAGTAGGAAATTGCAAAAAAAGAACGATCCCAAATGAAGAAGAAAAAGTGCTCTTTCATCAAGACAATACACCGTGTCACAAGTCGATGGTAACGATGGCCAAACTGCACAACTGAAGTTCGAATTGCTTTTCCACCCACCGTATTCTCCTGATTCTGGCTCCCAGCGACTACTACCTGCTTACAGACCTAAAAAGAATGCTGTCGGGAAAGAGATTTGCCTGCAATGGTGATTGACGAAACTGAAGCCTATTTTGAGGCCAGAAATAGATCGGTCTACAAAAAAGGCATCGAAATTTTAGAGGAGCTTCGGAATAAACGTATTACTCTTAAAGGAGACTATACAAATACAAGTTTCTTTTTAAAAATGCAATAAAATGAACAAAATTAAATTTTTTTCCAAGTACTATGACTTCATTAGTAAGAGAAACATTCCCATTAATGATGAAATACAACTTCGTTCAAGTGGCTGCCTCAACTGGCTTCGCAGTACCGTATTCACTCCAATTTTCCAAGACCATGTCGGAGGTTTCGGGCTGTAGCTCACGGATTGGTTGGATGATATTGACCTTAAGTGCTTGAATCGTCCAAGTACTATGACTTCATTAGTAAGAGCAAACATTCCCATTAATGATGAAATGCAACTTCGTTCAAGTGGCTGCCTCAACTGGCTTCGCAGTATCGTATTCACTCCAATTTTCCAAGACCATGTCGGAGGTTTCGGGCTGTAGCTCACGGATTGGTTGGATGATATTGACCTTAAGTGCTTGAATCGTTTCTGGATTGTTGGCATAACATCGGTCTTTCACGGTTCCCCAGAAAAAAAAAGTCCAAAGTGGTCAAATCGCAGCTCCGAGACGGCCAATTAGCATCGCCAAGACGGCTGATAACACGATTTGGGAATTTGTTGCGTAGATCGATTGTGGTATGGCGCGCCATCCTGTATGAACCAGAGGTTGTCCAAATCCATGTCTTCAATTTCAGTAAAAAAAAAGGTGGATAACAAGGCTCTGTAACGTTCACCGTTGACGGAAACGTTGTTCCCAGCCTCATTTTCAAAGAAAAATGATCCAATGATGCCACCGCTCCACAATCCGCACCAAACTGTCACTCTCTGTGGATCGAAAATAACGTGCGGGTTTCCCGAGCCCCAGATGTGGCAATTTTGTTTGTTAACGTAGCCTCCGAGATGAAAATGCGCCTCGTCAGAAAAGATGATTTTTCGCTCGAAATCGTTGTCCAATTCAAGCTGCTCTAAGGCCCAAACTGCCTTTTTTTTTACAGCCGTCGAAAATAACTTAGGGTACGAGGAAACACTCTCCTTAATATGAGTGAACACCAGTTGCGACGATGGAAGGAATACTTCTCAGATATTTTAAGCATCTTGTCAGAGGAAGATATTCCGGAAACAGAACAACTTCCTAACATCCAACCGCAACAATCCTCTATTAGGGACGATCCTCTAGATAAGGAAGAGATAGTTTCCGCCATTCGGTCAATTGCGGGAAGGAGAGCTCCAGGTATAGACGGACTACCAACCGAACTCCTCAAAGCGGACCCGGATATAACAGCCGATGTACTCCTCCCACTCTTCACTACGGTGTGGAATGAAGGAAGATATCCAACTGAATGGAAGGAGGGCGTCATTGTGAAAATTCCGAAGAAGGGCGCCCTTCGGAATTGTGGCAATTGGCGTGGTATATGTCTACTTACTGCCGTATCAAAAATTATGGCTAAGGTAATTCTCAATAGGATTAGTGATGTCGTCGAGAGCACTCTCGAAGTTTATCAGGCTGGATTCCGTAAAGGGTCGTCTTGAACCGACCACACAAATACCCTACGGATAATATTAGAGCAGTCAGTCGAAATGGGTTCACCACTACATCTCATGTTTGTGGACTTCGAGAAGGCTTTCGACAGCGTTAAGCGAGATAACATATGGAATGCTTTGTGTAGGAGAGGTATTCCAGATAAGGTCATAGCTATAATTAAAGGATCCTACGAAGATGCAAGGTGTCGCGTCTTGCATAGAGGAGAGCTGCCCGAGAGCTTCACTGTGCGAACGAGTGTCAGACAAGGCTGCATATTATCACCAGCCCTGTTTCTGGTGGTAATAAATGACATCTTGAAAGCTGCACTGGAAGGTGGGGAAGGTAAAGGTCTTTAATGGAGACTATTTAACATCTTAAGTCACCTTGATTATGCTGATGACGTGTGTTTGCTTGCACATAACCGTTCGGACTTAGGGTCAAATGTTGCTCGTTGCATTCTAAATGCAAAGACGCGGGACTGAAAATAAATGTGCGTAAAACCAAGTACATGCACATGGGTTCCAACGCGAGCACACCGATTGTAACGGACGGGATGTGGAAGAGGTGCAAGATTTTTCCTCTCTCGGAAGCATTGTCAGCATGGACGGCTGAGCCGAAAAGGATGTTGAGGCTCGTCTAAATAAAGCTCGTCAGGCCTTCGGTATCCTTTCCCCTTTCTGGAGGATAAGAGAGATCTCCCTTCGCACGAAGCTGCGAGTTTTTGATGCATGCGTCAAATCCATGTTGTTATATGGTTATACTACGTGGAAAGTGACCGTTCGACTTACCAAGAAATTACAGTCTTTCGTGAACCAATGCCTCCGACGCATTTTAGGAATATTCTGGCCAGAAGTGATCTTTAACTACGAACTTTGGAGTACAACTGGCCAGACTAAAATAGGTATTGAGATTCAAAGGCGGAAGTGGCAGTGGATCGGTCATACTTTGAGGAAACCAGAACGAAACATCGCCAAACAAGCTCTGGATTATAATCCTCAAGGAAGACGTCGGGTTGGTCGACCATGTAACACATGGAAGCGAGAAGTTGAGCAGGAGGCAAGAGGAATGAACAAGTCCTGGCAACAGCTTAAGGCTGATGCTCAGGATCGCGTCTTGTGGATGTGAGTTGTTTCTGTCCTATGCCCCTATAGGGGGTCTTAACAGGAATTTGATTGACGAGGAAACAAGTGGATAGAGGAAAATTAGTAGGGAAACACAGGAGGGGAGATTTGGAAGGGGCGGTGAACGTTGTTCTTAAATTGCTGGAGGTTGTATCCCGTTGGAAAGAGATTGCCTGGTAATGAGTTTCACAACACTGTCGTCCGAGGGATGAAGGACTGCCTAAACTTCACTGTTCTCCACGGCAAGGGCTTCACGGTGTACTCGTGTGAGCGTGCAGCTTGGCGAGTATTTCGGGGGGCATTGAAGTAGGTAGTATAAGGGCCTTTAGCTCCTTGCTGCATTAACCATGGAAGTATCTATAGTAAATGCAGAGTGCACCGATATTTCGACGATGCTCGAGGGAGTCAATTGAGGCCGATATAGCTTCATCTCCAATTAATCGGAATGCATATTTCTGGATACGGCAAAGAAGGGCCAGATGTGATTTTTGGGCCGCAGCCCAAACATGCGAGTTGTACTCCAGACGTGGTCGGATATACTACTGTGTCCAAAAACTAGTCGGAATTTTTCGATTTAAATTACGCGGGTAAATATTTTCGCTCAATATATTTATACTCTAGATGAAATCTGAGAGTATATTGTGTTTGCCTTACCGTTTGTAACACTAAGAAATAATGCTCGCACAGAGCCGCCAAGGGTACAGAAATATTTGTTGTCATTCAAAAATCTCGATTCCGAGTTGCTGTCTGTCCGTCTGTCCGTCTGTCCGTCTGTCCGTCTGTCTGTCCGTCTGTCTACAACATAACTCTCGATAGCTTTGACCTACCGTGCTGAAATTTGTTTTATGTCATTTTTAGCAAAAAAGTAACTTTGAGTTCGTGAATGGGCTACATCCCCCCACTCCTTCTACCCCCTCCCATACAAATTTCATGAAATTTCGAAATTTAAAGAAATTGATTTTTCTCCGAAACTATTTCAGCTATCAACTTAAAATTTGGGCCAAAGTATTATGATATAAATATCATTACTATCACGGAATATTGACCAGATCTCCTTACTCCTTCTACTCCCTCCCATACAAATGGACCATTTTGAAAAATACATATTTTCGATTTTCATTGAAACTAGTAAAGCTGAAAAGACGAAATTTTGTCAGGATTAATTCTACTATAATTCCAGTTTATTTTAAAAATAATTATCAACTTAACCTCACTCCTTCTACCCCCTCCCATACAAATTTCATAAAATTTTTAAATTATAATTAAATTATTTTTCTTCGAAACTGTTAGTGCTATCAACTTGATACTTTGAATAAAGTATACAAATAGAAATATTAATAATGCGAAAAAAATTTGTTTTGATCCATACACTCCTTCTACCCCCTCCCATACAAATGCATAATTTTTGTTAAATGCATTTTATCGATTTCCATTAGAACTAAAAAAAGTACAAACTTCAAATTTTGCCAGAATTTGTTTCTTAATAATTGAAATAAGTATTAGAAAAAATTATCAGCTCCGCTTCACTCCTTCTACCACCTCCCATACAAATATCTGTATTATAAATTCAAGAAAGCATTTCTCCTTCAATTATATGAGAGCTATCGACTTTAAAATTGAATCAAAGCATGGTGATAAGGAGGATGACAAGCAGTTTCAAAATCATCTTAAACGCTCCCCTTCCTCTGCCACCTCCCACACAAATGCCCCAATTTCAGGAAAACTTTGACCAATTTCTTTAAAAATAATGAAAACTAAAAACTTTAAATTTAGCAAAAAATCATTTTGCCATGTTCGGTGTCATATACGAAAAATACAAACCTTTCCCTCTACTTCTACCACCTCCCATGCAAAAGTCTCTACTTACTATTCGAAAGATTTTGAGATGACATATTTGCCGGTGTATTTAAGTCATTTCCATCTCATCTAGAGTATCATATGATTGGGCTTTAAGCCCAATCATAATTCTGTTATTTTTTTTTTAAGTTAGTACAACTGTTACTGAATTCCATGCCAAATTATATGTGAAAATATTCATTAGTGTTTGAGTTACGCTTGTTTTTGTGCGACACAAAAAGTGAATTTGGCGATTTTTACAATGTCTGAAATTATCCAACAAAGAAGTGCGATCAAATTTTTGTTTCCTGAATGGAATAAATGCTGCAGAAACGTTGCAAATGTTGGAGACGGCTTACGGGGACCGAGCTCTGCCAAAATCAACAAAATCAACATCAACAACATAACACATCAACAACAAGACCGCGTCAAAGTCGCTCAGAAATCAAAGTGATGTTGACTGTTTTCTTCGATTTTCGTGGTGTAGTGCACTATGAATTCCTTCCGCCCGGTCAAACTGTCAACAAGGAATACTATTTAAGTGTTATGCATCGTTTTCGTGAAGCTATTCGTAAAAAGAGGCCGGATTTATGGAAAGACAACTCTTGGTTTTTACACCTCGATAATGCGCCATCTCAGACTGCACTGATTCTTCGTGACTTTTTCGCCAAAAATGCAACCAATATCGTTCCGCAACCACCTTATTCACCTGATTTGGCTCCGTGTGACTTCTGGCTATTTCCAAAACTCAAAAGACCACTCCGAGGAATCCGTTTTGAGTCGATTGAACACATTCAATCGGCGCGCGCTCTGAAGGCTATACCGGAAGAAGACTTTTTGGCATGCTTCGATGACTGAAAAAAGCGGCGACATAGGTGTATTATATCGAGAGGGGACTATTTTGAAGGGGACGAAATTGATTTGAAAGAATAAATAGAGATTTTTTGATTTATAAAAAAATTCCGACTACTTTTTGGACACAGTGGTAAGCCTTATAGAGGGTAGCTAGTTCGGTGGCAGAGAAGTATTTCTTACACTTCCGCAGAATACCCAGGTGTTTCGAAGCATCAAGAGCAACTTTGTAGATGTGTTGGCTCCAATCTAAGCGATTGTTAAGTTTTGCACCTAGTAATGTAAAATCTGCAGAAGGTGAAATCTGTACGCCATTCAAGGAAATATTAGTGACCGACGTCGGAACGCTATGTTTAAGAGATAGATGACAGGACTGCGTTTTTAAGGCATTAAACTCTACTCTGTTGTTCCTGCCCCATTCCAGGATTAAACTGAGGTCAGAGTTCAATGACTGTATCGACTCATTACGACAAGAGGCCACCGATATCGGACGAGCGTCCGCAGGAGAGTCGAATTGCTAGGTGTTATCTAAAGTGCTGTCATCTCCGAAACACTGAATAGGATTGAGAGTAGACGACAGAAGGTCATTTATGAAGACTAGAAAGAGAATGGGAGATAAAACTGAGCCCTGAGGGACGCCGAAGTCAATAGGAAAGGGTGCAGAAGTTACTCCGTTTAGTACGGCTCGAATAGAGCGTTCTGAGAGGAAACTCTCAATCCATTGAAGAAATAAAGTGTTTAAACAAAAGGCCTTTAGCTTGGCTAGGAGGCATTCGTGCCAAACTCCGTTAAACGCTTTGGCGATGTCAACAGCAAGAACTTGACCTTCACCAAATTTGTGGATGCAGTAATTCCAACGCTTGGTAAGATAGATCAGGAGATCGCCTGTAAATCGACCCGATCGAAATCCATATTGGCGATCATGAATGAGATTTTTAGCCACAAAAAAGTTGACTATCCTGCGATTGACAGCAGTTTCCATTACCTTTGAAAGCACTGTGGTAATGGCTATGGGACGGTAATTGGCGGGGTTCGCTTTGCTTCCTTTCTTTGGAATTGGCTGAACATTCGCGACCTTCCAGATCTTAGGAAAGCATCCTGAAGAGTATGAAAGATGGTAGAGATTACAAAGAGGTTTAGCTAGAGAGGAAGCGCAATTTTTAAGGACAATGGGGGGGATGCCATCAGGCCCAGCAGACTTGTGAATATTGAGCTCTTCCAGGATCCTGGAAATAACCCTAGTTCGAAAACGAAGAGGTGGCAGCGAGAAACCAGAGTCCAGTAAGTACAGAGGACTCTGGCTTGACTGTGGAAGTTTCGAGTTTCTAGCGAAGTTTGCTGCCAAGAGGTTTGCTTTTTCAACAGGATCAACAACGATTCGGTCACCATCAAGAAGAGGAGGTGTTGAAGATGTGCTGAAATTCTGGTTGACCGATTTCACAAATGACCAGAAAGATCTTGAGTTTTCGGGATTCTCAATGATCTTAAGTCGGCGTTTCCGATCATGATCGAATTTAGCTCGCTTTAATATTTTATTGCAGGCATTTCTTGCCACCTTTAATGAGTCCTTGGTTTCTAACGTCGGATTATTGCGAAAGGTAACAAAAGACTGCTTTTTGGCTCTAATTGCTTCGAGGCACTCATTGTTAAACCATGAATCATTTGCAGGTCTGATCCTTTTGAGGTTGCATGGAATATGCCTTTTATGATTGTCGCGGTCACAAGTTGCGAGATGGTATCACAATTACCGGACTCAAAGCACAGCCTCCAATCAAAGGCACGGTAGAATGAATTAAGATCTTCCCAATTAGCTTTCTTATAATGCCATACCGTTCTACGTGGTGCCTTTGTAGTCGGTGGATTTGCTGCTGCGATAGGAAACTGTGCTCGAATCATAAAATGGTCAGATGTTCCTACTGGAGCCAATAACGAAACCTCAAACTTTAGTGGATGGGTGGTTAAAAAGAGGTCAAGCAAATTTGGGGACTGGCCTGCAATGTCAGGTAGACGAGTGCGGTTGTCTACCAGCTGCACTAAACCGTTGATAGATGCGATGAGCTCAGCGTCACGACCCGGCTGGTCCGTATGCGTGGAATGTTTAAGCCAGGCAACGTTATGAACATTGAAATCTCCCGCGACAACGATCTCAGCGTCAGGTTGTGCAGCATATATAGCTTGAATAGCGGTTGATAACTTATCAAGTTCTATGGTGGTATTTGCTGTACTCATTGCCGGACTTCTATAAACATCACATCACAACACATTTGATTTAAAAAGAAACCTTTAGATTGCCCACCCTGTATGTTCAATTTTGCCTAAAAGTTGATGTTTTATTAGTCATCCTACGATATATTTGATATATCCTGAGATACATACAAAAACCCATTCCAATTTTCCAAATTCTATCAAAATACTTCTAATATTCATTATTATTTATTTTTGCCGTATTTACCAAAACCCTTAGCCATTTGTGTTCCCATTAAATTCTCCAAAACAATTCTATCAATATTCTGTCTCGTTAAATGTCTTGCAGACACATTTTCTCCGTCACAAGTCTAACGAATTTCTACTCGAAAATACCTTATAGCTTTATATTCAGTTGGTTAAGAACAAAAAAAAAAGATACCACTTCACTTACCCAGATAAGATTAAGTTTTTTTTTGTTTTTGTCATAAATAATGTCATCATTCGAATACAAGACACGTTCATTTCGGGGAGGTGTTTAAACGACGACCGCAGAATCTTTAAAGCCTGAACCGAACATAATCGATTTAATATTAAATTTATAAATAGGGAACACCGAATTTAAGGAGCCGAGAAAAAGATTGCTCTATAAATAAAATCGATATAGCAGAGCTGGTATTTAGACAGTGTGTCCTATGTATATCGGTTTATCTATAGATTGGTCATTAGGGTGTTAGGTATTACACTTTTGGTTTTTTTTTCCAATAATTTTGATGTCATGCAGATTAATTAGGTGTAAGTTTGTTTAATTAAGACGGATCAATTTTGAATCGAAGTGACGTGAAAGTGGTAGTATTATGGGTCTACTAGATGTCGCCAGAATGAATCTATTTTTAGAAGACATTTTTTTTTTTTTGTAAATATTTACGAAAGAAAAGATTTTTATCACGCGCTTAAATTGAAATTCGTACTATAGAATGTTGAGTCTAAGGGAGAAAAATTATTTTAGGATTAATGAGTTTCGATATGGCTGAATGAAATCCATGTGGAATTTGAATCTTAAGAAGATTTAATTGAATCGGTTTTCTGGTGTTTGATACAGCAATGTATAGTGAGACGTTTGAAAGATTACGAAATTTTGTGGAAGAAATGTGTTATCGGAAGTACAAATTGAAACCCGCCATTTTTCAAGAGATGGCGCCAGCAATAAATGATCAACAATGGCGAATAAGAAACGTCACATGGTAAACTTGTGCGAAGGACTAACAACCCTTCCACAATAAATAATGAAAAATGTTAAGGAACTTGAATGTCAGGAGGCCAAAGTCCGATTTGGGCTTTAGCGCCATTGTAGTAGTAGTACATGGTAAACTTAGGCATCTATAGACAACTCTTCGTCATTAGATTTGTGAAGTTTTATCGGCGTCTTATGCTTTTTTGTTCGCGAATATGTCGAAGTTTGAGCCAAATTCTCGTCATTTGCGAGAAGTTTTGCTTTTTGCCTTCAATTCAAAAAAATCTGCGACTGGGGCCCCTCGAATAATTGTTGAAACTTATGGTGAGGGTACTATTAGTGAAAGACGTGTCGTGAGTGGTTTCAATGCTTCAAGAGCGATGGTTTTGACGCCGAGGACCGACATGGGGGTAGAACAGAGAAAATGTTTGTGGTATATCATGAACTGTTGAAACCGAGTAAAACCATCACGGGAGATCATGATCGGCTACAATTAATGCGTTTGAGCCGAGCATTTAAGGAGAAATGGCCACAGTACCAAGAGAGACACGACAAAGTGATTTTGCGAAAATCTGGTCGATTTGTGGATCGGCTCAAAAGAAGAGCCGTTTGCTCAACGCGGAATTCATATGCTAGCAGAAAGATGGGAAAAGGTTGTGGCTAGCGATGGGCATTTCTTTGAATAATAAACATTTAACCATTTTTGCGCAATAAAGCCTCGAATTTAAAACATGTGGTTTTCAATTTGTACTCTCAATAGATAGATTTTTTGAGAAAAATGCTGGGAATATATCATCGACGTGCAACAGATATTCGAAGACTTTAAGCAAGCATACGACAGTATCGATAGGACTGTACTGTACAATATAATGCTGGAATTAGGAATACTACCGAAGCTTGTCCGACCGACAAGGCTTACAATGATGCTAAGTATGGATCCAGAAGGACTTGACAACAAGCTTCCATACACTCTCCTAGCTGAAGAAAGGACATGGCTTTGCACGTCTACTTTTTAATCTGGCTTTGGAATATGTCGTTTAAGAATTACCAGTTGACACCAGAGGGACGCTACTACTTAAATCATCACTGAAAGTAGCTTACACACACGACATAAACATAACGGCGCGATCATAACTGGGCGCCAAAGAAATCTTCATTGATCTTGACACAGCAGCACGAGAAGTAGGGTATCGCATAAACAAAAACAAAACGAAAGTTATGTTGCAATCACAAAGAAGCACGCCAATCAAACAAAATTTAACGATAGCAGAAATCAATGCAATCAAAAGACGCATAATTGTAGCAAAGCTAGGGTGTAGCCAAGTGGCTAGCATGTTGATCTACAATGCAAAGGTCGTGAGTTCAAATCCCGGTCGACGCATAATTGCAGCACATTGCCTGCTTGGGTGTACCTTGGTCACCTCAATCTACGAAAATGAAAAATTCGTAGATAGAGGGTTGTGCGAAGGTCTAACAACCCTTCCACAATAAATAATGAATAAATGTTAAGGAACCTGAAGGTCAGGAGGCCAAGACCCGATTTGGGATGTAGCGCCATTGTAGATAATGATAGCATACAAGACAAACTATTCAGTACTTTCGATAATAAAATGTAAAAACGTGCATAGAAAAACGAAACTGCGAATCTACAAAACGATGATAAGCCCTGTAGTATGGTATGGCAGTGAAACATGGACGTTAATACAGGCATCAGAAAAAATGGTTTATGCCTTCGAGAGGAAAGTATTACGATGAATCCTCGGACCAGTGAGACATACAATCTGGAATTGTATGCCATTTTTGAGGATCCAGAAGTCTCTACTCTCATCAAACTTCGAAAGCTGCAATGGGATGGTCACGTATAGTGAAAGAAGTACAAAAGAATACATAAACGTGTTCAAAAAGGAAAGACGCTTCCGAAATTTCAGTCGAAGGATTGAGATAATTAGAGACGAAGTATGCAGGAGGCCAAGTCCCAACTTGGACTGTAGCGCCATTGGAGGGGTTTTTCTATGCATAGCAGTGCTTTGAAATTTGTAAGTTTTGAGATGTTCTACTTATAAAACAGTTGAACTTAAAGTGTTTTTAATTTTAAAACATCGTTTATTTTAAAATTTTCAAAAAAAGTATTTTAATTATTTTATTTCAAACTTAATTTTACCTAATGAGTTGTTTTTTGATAAAATCTGCCGATATTTTCGATGATTTTTTAAAATTTATATGTTTAAATAACATTTTGGCATTTTCCAGAATAACCAATCCGTTAAATTGAATTCAGTTAGATTTTTCAAAGCTCTTGGTGAAATCTATCTCAATAAAAGATAAGTCCCGTGATTCATACAACAATGATTTCAGATTTATGTTAAATTTTATTAAACCAATTATGCCTCCATCTTCCATTCATTTGACTAAATATTTAATTTCGCGGTACCCACCAATGCACAAATTTTTCCCTGAAAATGATTAACAGCCGACAACTTAAGCTCCATACACACTTATTGCAAAGCTACCTTAATTAGCAAAAATAGACCACCCTTGAGATGTTTCAGAGAAGAATATTGAAAAGGAGTGAGGGTTGACGCTAATTAGAAGTTCTAAAATTGGTTATGCATTAAACGTGAACACTCGAATGAATATTAAATATGATTAATGATATAATAATAATTAATTGTTGTAATCGCTTTTTGGAATACTGCCACGTTTATGGTTCGCAATTTTTAACAATAACAACAACAACAAAACCAAATATTTAGAAGGTATTAAAATTATATTTTATTATTCATTTCATGATTCTCGTAGCTTTGCGGAATGTGTGGTTAAACGTGGAGATGCCTAATTTATGTATATCTTGAAAATTAATATCTTTAGGAAAGATGCATGGAATTGAGTGTATAAGAAGAAGTCGTATCACGTTTACATGATAGTTTTCTTGGTGTTGGCTACGAATTTTTACGGGTGGTAACACATTATCATATAGGATTACAGTGGATGTTCGATTCAACGATAGATATAATGTCAAGCTGAGAGTATTATAGGTTTGTAACGCAATGGCTATGGATGAAATTTGAGAGTATTATAAATTTGCTCTAAAGTTTGTAAGGCTCGGAGAAAAAAAATTAACGATACAGAAGTTCATATTATCACTCAAAAATCTCAAAACCGTCCGCCTTTTTGTATGGGAGTGGTTAGAAGGAGTGGAGCGATTCGACCCGTTCACGAACTTGATCTTACTTTTTTGTCAAAAACGACGATTAGATTCACTTTTTCTACCCCCTTCCATGTAATGAGACAAAACTTTACAAAAGTCGATTATTCTGAAAAGTATGAACGCTACTGACCTGCAATTTACTACACGTCGATTAAACGGTGTTAATATTTATTTCTTAAATATTCATTAAGAACTCGCCACTCCTTCTACCGCCTCCCATACAAACTGAATAATTTCACTAAACTCAATACCATAATTTTCTCAGTACCTATTAACTTTTTGAATCTTAAATATCGTACAAAATATTTTGATAGCAACTCTAGCATGAAGTGAAAAAATTGGTTCTTTGCCGTCACCCCAAGAGAAATCTCTCTCAAAAAAAAAAAATAAAAAAAAATTTTCATTCATTGAGAGTATTACATGATTGGGCTTTACGCCCAATCGTAGTCCTGTTATGTTTTTTTTTGTTTTATAATTGCAAAACAAATATCTAAGTCGCGCTCAACTTTATTATTCTTGGGACCTTTTGAGGATGCGTAAAAATCAATATGCTAGGTTAGGGTAGTAGGCAGTGGCGTAAATAGCCCCTCCGCTGAACCCGCGTTGCAAAGGGAAGCAAACAAACAAGCGTAAGAATCTTCTACCAAGAAAAAAATTGGTTTTTTTTATTCCTTTGAAAGAACAATTTTGAACATTTTCTTCTTTCACTTATTTCGAATTTAAATAATTTTCATTCAGTTTTCGCAGTCTCCCTCAGGCGATTTTTCGATCTGTTTTACAGAATTTTATAAACTTCAGGCAATAACATACAACTAATGCTCGCGATCATAGATAGTAGCAGTACATCGGCTGAATAAGAAGTCCGGAAAAGTCTTCACTGTTGACGTCGGTCAATCCGCAGATCATAAATTTCGTAAACTCCCGGAAAAAATAATTAACCGTTATTTAACCTGTCGATAGGGATTTCAATTGGGAAAATCGGGTGAAATTGTTAAAAATTTGCACAGAGCTTAATTTTTGCAATACCTATACAAACTTGTACAGAAGGTCTATGAAAGTTTACCGAGAAGACGAAAGCCATGAAGACCAAACTCCACGGTTGTCTTTAACAATACGGATTGGTTTTATGACGACAATTATTAACGTCTTTGGCTTATATCTATTTTCAGTTCGGCTTCCATATTGGTGGAGGCGATATATATCTAACATCTCTTCTGGCCTGTGAGTCGTGACGCTCGGTTGTATAACGAAAATTCTCGCCAAGTAACGAGGAACAAGTTCTAAGAATCTATTTATTTATTTATCATAACAAGATAGCTTATATAATAATAAATTGCTTAATTTAATTTAATAAACCTAATATAGTTCAATTTACCTTTATTAATTTAATTTAAGAATGATAGGCACTGGTGGAAGGGTCAAACGGGGTGTGGGGAAAAAACGGAGCGTAGTCTCAGTTCATATGTCAGATTACTTGTTGGAGGTGTATAGTGTGCGCTGAATTTATTAAATACTCTACAGCATCTGTTAATAGGTTCATTTTGTCCGTAATCTGTATGATGTGGATATTCCTTAAGTGGTTTTGATTTTCTTGTCAGCCTGACATTGTCATTGAATCTGAATTTATTTGAGATGTGGTCAACCTTAACATCGCCATTCAAAACATCTAAGGTAAAACAGGATGTGAGCAGTTCTTCTAGAACCAAGAGGTAAAAGATTAAATAATTGGAGCCTAACTGTGTAGGGTGGAAGGATTTCAAAGTCTCTAGGATCATACAAGTCCCTGAGAGCAAAAAGAAGGAATTGCTTCTGAATTGACTATTTTCTGTTGCTGTATAACTGGGAAAAGGGATCCCAAATGGGACATACATATTCCAGAATAGGGCGGACAAGAGAAAAGAGTAAAGATTTGGTGACCCATACATTCTTAAACTCTTTGGCTCTTCTCTTAATGAACCCAAGAAGTTTATTGGCTTTTGAAATTATTCGATTACAGTGAGATTTGAAGCGCAATTTATTGTCCAGTAGTTAGCCGAGGTCCTCAATTTGATCAACACGGTGTAGTTGACTTCCACTTAGGATATAGTCATGGTAATATGAGGATGATTTACGTGAGAAGCTTATCACGTGGCACTTACTGGCATTAAGCTCTAATTTGTTCTGACTGCACCAATGGTCTAGCGCAATAAGCTTATATTGCAGGAATTCGGCAAGGTTATTGCATGATATATTTTTAGATCATCAGCGTACATCAGATGTGAAAAATTTTCCAATACTTTTGATAGACCTGAGATGAAAACATTAAATAAGAGAGGTCCCAAGGGACTGCTTTGGGGTACCCCAGAGGACACTAATATTTCCTTGGAAAAAAACCTTGAAACTTAACAAATTGAGTTCTATCATTAAGATAGGATTTAAGCCAGTCAAGTCAATCCCTGTCCGCGATGTGGATACTACCTAGGCTACTACATGTACCCTGAAGGGACCTCATTTATATACCGATTTGCCCGCCTCATGTCATATCAGCCCATCTCTCCAACTCTGTATGACGACTAGATATTCAATCCTTACCATCAATTTCCGCATCCAATTTTAATCTCTTCGAGTTACTACGTTACCGTCTGTAGGTACCAGAAAGCATATTCTAATCGTATCGGTCACCACACTCTTCTGCTACTATGTTTTACCAATATCATCTGTAAACATCTGATCTCGCTTCTTGAATTCGCTACTTCATCAGTCACAGGGTGAGTACTGTGAATTAAAATTACCTTGGTCGGTACATTCTTCCATATTTACCATTTACTACCGACCACCATTTAGTCTTCCCGTTTAATATCCTTCATTTTACTACCTTTATGGCCCACTCCAGGTGAGATACTCAGAGGGGGATTGATGGGTTTCATTCCCTTCAGTCTGCTACTTATTTCCGCAATCCAACTACCCAACAACGTAAACATCCAATTTCGCTCCCCTCGGAAAGCTACTTTCCAATGCGTTTCGCTACTTCGATTCACTACTTTGACCATAAGACTACTTCGTCACAGATAGAATCAGCGATTAACAATTTTTTTGCTCTCTGAGTCTTTGGGCCTACAGACAGAACTTCGAATACCTCCTTGTATATCACTGATTCCAGGTAACGTACTATTACATTCTTCGGCTTAACATGACGTTATTGCTTTTTATTACTACTTTTCCGTACAAGAAGGTGACGTTTTATGTCACTCTTAAGTTTTCACTGGATTGAGATCGATGCAATGTTCAATGAAAATAAAAAACTTCCAAATATGGGTAACGTACGCGTGACAAATCAAAGACAGTGTATTTCAGTAAATGTATGGGAATTAAGAATTCTGCGAATAACCATGAAATATCAATATGACATTAATTTATAATAAAACATAAGAAATATGAAATGCATTTAATGTTGTCAGTTTTTCCATTTGGTGCAGTTTTGGTTTTAATTTCCTAAAATGATGTGGTAACGTACGTTGTCACATCGGCAACGTACTGTGACACTTCATTTTGGCTTAGAGTCAATATACAAAATTTTTAGTCGAAATTAATGGAAAGTGTATTGCAATACAGTTTTAATAATCCTATATTTGAGCGAATGAGATAATATCACAAGCATAATTCCTTATATCATACTAAAAATAGACTAAGGCTACCGACACACGATGCGAGTATATATTATCGCACTTTTCGATATTACTTGTGTCATTATCCTATACATAATTCGGCCTACTTATATCAAAATAGGAAGTTAATATATATTAATATATATTAACTTCCTATTTTGATATACGAGGGTCGTTTGATAAGTCCCTGGCCCAAGTAAGAAAAAAGATCTTCTTTTTCTTCAAACCAGGACGTTCCTTTTTGATTGCCTGGTCCAACAAACTGTTACCTACAGAAACCTGAAAAAATTCATGAGACCGTTCGAAAGTGCCATCTACCTAGCGATAGCAAAAACTTTTTCGTGAAACCATTTGGGCCAGGGACTTATCAAACGACCCTCGTATATTAACTTCCTATTTTGATATAAGTAGGCCGAATTATGTAACCTGTCTTATTCTAAAATTAATATTAATTAACAGCCGAAACATCAATTTTTTTTAATTTTATCGAAGTAACACTCATCGAGACATGCAAGGTAGAACCATATTGTATCTGAAAATGATGTTTCGGCAAGAGATTGGGTATTTTTGAAATTTTAGACTACTTCGCTTCAAGAAATCTCCGGGTTTCTTCCACTTTCTATTCTCTTGCGAAAAATGACCAAGTAATCTTCAAATTGTTTTCGGATTGAAGAAGTGGCAAGCTTGATAAGATAAATCTATTTTTAAATTGGCTCGTACACCCATCGAAAAATATTTGCACTTCATTGATTTCTGGAAGTTCAAGAATCAGGTATTTCAATAAAGTTTGTAGGTACAGAAAATTTGTCATGTAATAGGTAATCACTAACAACTACAAAAGATCGAGTTAGGTTTTTACTCCCTACGCACGCAGTAAAAATGTTTTTGCATTTGCACTCTTTTATTGTTAAGAGTATCCTTTAGAGAAATGACATCCGATAATCGTGGGCTCTGATAACTAATATCATCTTTTATGTAAAACTCTTTAACATATTGTTGCAAGCTGGATTTCAAGTAAGAACACGATTCGTTTAAAAATAAGTGATAATTTATTTATTCGCACTTAATTCGATTTTCAACTTAATTCGCACTATATGGCACTACCGCCGCGTACTGTGACATCGCTTTCCTGGTTTGCGTCTTCCATAAAAGTCGCTGAATAACTAACTTCTCGCTGAGAGCTTCCGTGCTTTTATATATCTCATGACAGTTCTCGAAGCTTCCTTCGGTGTGTATGTGTGAACTATGTGTGAACAGTTCTCGAAGCTTCCTTCGGTGTGTATGTGTTATACTGGAAAGCTCTAGATCTTTAATTGTTACTTTCTACACAGTGGAGTATACTGTTCTACATAATTCTGGTCTATTCAAGAGAGATCGAGCGGCGGAGTTACCAGGTCTGCATATAACATTACCCTCTCCTTAGTCCCTGTTCGTCACGAACAGAGTCTTTCACTTCATCAATGGCACTATGGTACTTTGTTAGTCGATCGAGATGTACCACTTTCATTTTAGTACGAGGTTTTTGATGTAACTGAATCCGGTAGACGACATTATTTAACCGGTTGATGATCTGGTAAGGGGCTTCCCAATTACGCTGTAGTTTCGGCGATCTGCCCTTCTGTCGTTTGGGATTGTCGCCCTCTTGGAATCCTGACGAATTCGCCCGTTGATCATACCTCGTGTTCATGCGGTCGGTCACCAAATCAATTTTAACTCTGACCAGGCTATAAATAGTATTTAATCGACATCGAAGATCCGAGACGTAATCTTCGGCATTGGTTGGTTGGTCTGGTGGCACTCCAAACATTAGTTCCTGAATATTTCTTCCGAAAATGACTCAAGAGGGAGTTTCTCCTGTTGTTGAATGTACCGATGTTCTGTAGGCCATTAAAAATAGAGAGATGTGCTAATCCCAGTCCTGTTGCCTCTCGCTGACGAGTTTGGATAGGTTTGAGTTCAATGTCCTATTGAAACGTTCCACCATTCCATCGGACTGTGGATGTAATGGAATTGTCCTGGTTTTGTTTATTCCCAGCATTTGGCACACGTGTTTGAATATTTGAGATTCAAAATCGTGCCCTTGATCGGAGTGTAGTTCGCATGGAGCTCCAAATCTGCTCACCCAGTTGGTAACAATTTGTTCTGCGACGGTTACTGCTTCTTGGTTTGGAATTGCGTAAGCTTCAGGCCACTTGCTGAAATAATCAATGACCACTAGAATGTAGCGATTACCATTTTCTGATTCCGGAAATGGTCCAGCAATATCCACAGCAATTCTCTCGAATGGGACTCCCACGGTGTATTGTTGCATTTCTCCCTTTGATCTGCGTTGTGGGCCCTAACTCGATGCACACGTAGTACATTTATGGCACCAATTTCCGACATCATCTCGGAGATGGATCCAATAGAACGTTTCTCGTATCTTTGCCAAGGTTATATTTACACCCAAATGCCCACCGGAGGCACCTCCATGATATTCCTTCAAAACCTCCTGGGGTGGACTGCATTAAATGCTTTTTTAGCTTGCATGATTCTTCTTTGAATTTCATGTTGTTCACTGCCGTCCTTTGTGAGAAGGGCTCCCAGGTATACGAATTCATCCACCTGCTCGAAGTTGTATTCGCATATAGTAATATTCTGCTTCTCTAGAACAGTCCTCCGTATCTCGATCACGTATTTAGTTTCGCTTCATTACTTCATCCGCTGCCGACTCCAACTCGTAGAATACCTCCTTAACACAAAGTTTTTATCGGGATTTTACGAGTAGCGTACCTCTGATGCTACTGAGGTTACTGAAGTTGCATTCCTGACAACATACTCGAGCAACAAGTGGAAGAGAATGAAGGTGGGACCATCTTCTTGTTTGAGACCTGACTCTATTGAGAAGCGTTGACTCAACTCGTTTTGGATTTTTCCTTGGAACTCATGGTGGCTTTTTTTAGCCGAATTAGCTTCGGTGGGACACCTAGTTCAATTGTTATTCTGTACAAAGCATTACGGTCGAAACTATCGTATGCTAGACAAAATTCGAAGAACAGTTTGTGCACTTAGGAAATTTTTCCATAATATATCATGAAAAAGTACAGTTTGTATGGAAGGTAGTGGAAATTGTGTCATTTTGTATGGGAGGTGGCAGAAGGGGTGGAGCGGTTTGACCCGTTCACGAACTTCACACTTGCTTTTTGTCAAAAACGACGTATACAAAATTCAAAGTTTCTTGCTCAACGCGCTCTAGAGCTAGAGAAGACACGATAGACAAACGGATGGGCGGACGGATAGGCGGACGGACAGACGGACGGCCGGGCAAATGGACTGGCATTTGCATGAAGCGCTGGGAGGATTCGATTGATGCAGATAGCACTGCTAAGATTCTCAAACTGGTGGATGCAATCAATGTATTCAGGAAGCCAATGCCCATTTGGGCTGTAACGCCATACGGAGAAGGGGAAGCCGCCCGATGGCTGCCTCCTTAACTCTGGTCCTTGCTCGTTACCCCTAGCTTACTTTTTTCTTTTTTTTTCTATTCCGCGTCTGAGTCCGGTCATATCGGTGTATGCCTCATCCTGTTTATACTCTAGATGAAATCTGAGAGTATTATAAGTTTGCCACAAAGTTTGTAACGCTAAGAAATAAGGCTCGGAGAAAAAAATGAATGATACAGAAGTTCATATAATCACTCAAAAATCTCAAAACCGGATGTCCGTCCGTCCGTCTGTCTGTCTGTCCGTCCGTGTCCACTCTAGCTTGAAAACGCGTTGATCTAGAGAGTTCAAATTTACACGTCGTTTTTGACAAAAAAGTAAGAACAAGTTCGTAAACGTGCCAAATCGCTCCACCCCTTCTACCCCCTCCCATACAAAATGACACAACTGCGCAATTTGACAATAAGCGGATTCGCTCGAAAAGTATAAAAGCTATTGGTCTCAAATTTTGAACATATTATTTTTATGATGATATCAATCTACCATATAAAAATTATGCGTCTCCTCTCCCGCCTTCCACCCCCTCCCATACAAACTGTACTTTTTCATGAAATACTCTAAGCCAATTTGCTCAGTGCGTATAAAATTTAGCAGGCTGAAATTTTGCACTAAATATTTATTTGGAATTATTAGTAAGACCAAAAAAAATTAGACATTTAGTTCCACCCCTTCTACCGCAATTCGATAATAAACGAATTTTTTCAAAAAGCATGAAAGCTATTGATCTGCAATTTGGAATATATTACTTCTATAATAATTTCAATCTGATGTATAAAAATTAGTTGAGTTCTCCTTTTCCTTCCACCACCTCCCATACAATCTGAACTTTTTTATGAAATAATCTAAATAAATTTACTCAGCACGTATGAAAATTATCGAGCTAAAATTATGAACTAAATAATTACCTAGATTTATTAGTAATACCAAAAAGAAATTAGGCGATTAGCTTCACTTCTTCTACCCCCTTCTATACAATTTGACACAATTCAACAACTTTACAAAAAGTCGATTTTCCTGAAAAGTATGAATGCTACTGATCTGCAAATTAAAATATGTCAATTAAATGATGTTTACAGTTATTTCTAAGATCGTCATTAATAAATTCACGCTCCTTCTACCACCTCCCATACAAACTGCACAATTTCACTAAATCCAATACACTAAATTTCTCAGTACCAATTAAATTTTTGAATCCTAAATTTTGTATAAAACATTTTGATAGCAGCCTTAGAGTGATGTGAAAAAATTAGTTCGATGTCGTCACCCCCTCTACCACTTCCCCTACAAAATTCCTTAAAATAAAAAAATTCTCTTTCATCGAGAGTATTGCACGATTGGGCTTTACGCCCAGTCATAGTCCTGTTATATTTTTATCACTGTCTTCTGCCCCCGTCTTTGGGAACCACTTTTTCACCGTCTTTTCTCTACTAGCTTACTTCATTGACTGCCCAATAAAACTATTTGTACCTGTTGTACGTAGTCATTCCTCACCACTGAACTCCAGTTTTACCCGGATAGCGCAATGAGTTAGTTATTCCAGAACGAAATTTAAAAAATTTTGCGCTCCAAATTAATATATAGTCTTAGATGGTTGGGTGCGATCATTACATACTTTATTATTAGAATAATAAACCTAAATTAAAGAGAACGACCTTCTTAATAATTCAACATTTTTTAACAGTCCAAACACACCAAATTGATTGCAAAATCTTATTTTACTGTTTGGAAATATTGAGTGAGATCCGACTTACTACATTTGACTAGGATTTCATTGAGCCGATATTTAACTTCCTTCGGTTTACAGGAAAGTTTTATTTCTGGCTGAACTATTTAACTACATAGCCACAAGAAGGCCTTAAATAGCAACTAAATTAGCTTAAACCATTATATTTATACTCTAGATGGAATCTGAGAGTATTATAAGTTTGCTCTAAGGTTTGTAACGCCAAGAAATAAGGCTCGGAGAAAAAAATGAATGATACAGAAGTTAATGTTATCACTCAAAAATTTCAAAACCGGATGTCCGTCTGTCCGTCTGTCCGTCCGTCCGTCTGTCCGTCCGTCTGTTCGCTCTCTAGCTTGAGAACGCGTTGACCTAGATTGTTCAAATTTTGTACACGTCGATTTTGACAAAAAAGTAAGATCAAGTTCGTGAACGGGCCAAATCGCTCCACCCCTTCTACCCCCTCCCGTACAAAATGACACAAATGTGCAATTTGACAATAAACGGATTTTCTCAAAAAGTATTGAAGCTATTGGCCTGAAATTTGGAATATATTACTTTTATGATAATATAAATCTACCGTATAAAAATTATGCGTGTCCTCTCCCTCCTTCTACCACCTCCCATACAAACTGTACTTGTCATGAATTATTCTAAGCCAATTTACACAGTGCGTATAAAATTTAGCTGGCTGAAATTGTGCACCAAATATATATTTAAAATTGTTAGTAAGGCCGAAAAAAAAATAGACGATTAGCTTCACCCCTTCTACCCCCTCCCATACAAAATGACACAATTTCGCAATTTAACAATAAATGGATTTACTCGAAAAGTATGAAAGCTATTAGGCTGAATTGTGGGATATATCACTTTCATAATGATCTAAATCTACAGTAGAAAAATTGTTGGCGTCCTCCCTCTCCTTCCACCCCCTCCCATACAAACATCACTTTTTCATGAAATGCTCTAAGACGATTTTCTCAGAACATATAACATTGATCGTGCTCATATTTTGTAATAAATTCTTAATTAGCATTATCACTAAGATAAGAAAAAAATGTTTGATTAGCTTCACTGCTTCTACCCCCTCCCATACAATATGACACAGTTTCACAACTTCACAAAAAATCTATTTTCTTGAAAAGTATGAATGTTACTTATCTCAAATTTAAGATATGTCAATTTTATGATATTTTTAGTTATTTCTGAAAAATTCACTAAAATCCCCCCACCCTTTCTACCACCTCCCATACAAACTCCACATTTTCACAAAATCTAACACACTAATTTTCTCAGTTCCCATTCAATTTTTGGAGTATGCGTTTTGAATAAAACATTTTTATAGCGAGTTTAGCATGATGGGGGAAAATTATCATCCTTTCTAACACTCCACATACAAAATTTCTTGGGGTCACAAAAAATTCTATTTCATCTAGAGTATCGTAAGATTGCGCATTACGCAATCGTAGCCCTGTTATGTTTTCTTACTACCTTTGAAATATCAAATGTACGCCAGATTAAATTTCTCATCAAAATAATTCAATTTCCTTCATTTTATCTTTAACAAAAGCATTGATAGTAGGTAACTTATGTTCAAGCTATCACTTTTCGTTTTGCCCTCCATCTATTTATATCTGGGAGAGAAAAAAAGATCCCTTTGATGCCATTACCGCTATATCCTCAACCTCGAAGCTCGGAATAAGAAACGACTAAAATCTTCTAGAACTACTTACGTCTACCGTCTTTGCATTTGCCCCGTGGGGAAAGGTCGTTGTTAATGACGACTAATAAAACAATATGCCGCCCCGATGCCATGTGCAATTCTCGACAAAGGAAATAAAAAATAAAGAACTCCTAGGACGAATTCTTAGGATAGTCGTCCAATTACGGGTGGATACTCGAAACGATTTACGAACTGCAAATCTTCCGACATAAAATTTTATGATTTTTCCTCGAAGACGTGGGAAGAGTAGATGATATTCGTTATATCTTATATAAATTCCGTAGCTAGTTAGGGATATCCAGATCAAAGAAGCGACGCCGAGAGCTTTTAATAGAGTTCAAAATCAATATTACATCGTCATGCAAGCACATTTTGCAGTGCATTAAACGTGGCGCTGCGAACGGAAACATCAAAAAGGATATTAGAATTGCATTAACGGAGATCACTGTACATACGCAGCCGAATAATTGTATTAGTAGTAGTTCACTTAGAGCAGCTATTAAGCATGATAATCACGTCCTTGACGCTAACAAGCATCAGTTAATCGAATTAACCTCGTAACATCCATGCTTCCTGAAAATCCTTTAAATTATGTCGATTTATGGGTAACCATAGTTTGGGCTCTTGTTGGTGGTAATGATGATGGAAAATCAGACCTTTCATCCGTCACTAGCATACAAATTACTCTGTCGTTTGGGCTCGAATTGAATTGCATTAAATCATCGTCCTGAATCCAACATAGCGAATCTAATTCTGGTTTGTTTTTCTTTCTCTGCGACTCTTTTCAGCTGAAAATTCACATTTGGACGACCTCTACACCAGATATCGTCAACGTTTAAGAAAATCGCTCTTCATTTCGGGTTTAACCATATCCCTGGTAGCATGTGTTCTATCCATCGTTCTTGTCCTGGCTGGAGATCAGGTTAGTTTATTGCGAAATTCAATTATAAATTCCACAATTCCGTACAGCAAATTACTAAGTGCTCGTTCTCCCGCTCTTTTCCTCCTTCTCGTCACAACTACAACCATCATCGTGCAGAGCATTTTGCATCTGGTAATGCTCATTATCGCTGCAATTGTTTCGGGAAGCGTCCTTACCGCTCTACAATTTCCGGCCGTACTTACATCACCGTTTGCAGCACTGGCTTTTGCCATAACAACAACAGCATCCCTGGGTATGTTGGCCGTCGTTGTAGGCGGAAGTTTAGCACCATTGCCACTCTTTGCTGTCATTTTGGTGAGAATTTATGGGAGCGACTGACTGGTCGAATTTATTGAATTTTTAAATTTATTTTTAATTTCAGGGTATTCACACTATGCTTCCGATTTCGTGGCCAGTATCGCTGGTGATGGCTGTTTTTATGACTGTTATTCATTTGATCTATAAGATTTGTATTAGTAGCGAATTTTCACCGAATTTCCAAATGGTAAGTGTGTTTTTATTGTATTTTAAAATAAATCTCCTGTAGAGACAAAACTGACGGAATCGCAATTTAAAATCCGATTTTTTTTTACATACAATTTAAGAAAACGATTCAATCCTAAGTCTTAACTGGTGGGAATTCTTTTTAGAGAGAATTAGGTTATTTTTGTATGTGGGTGGGAGGTGGACACTAATATACGTACTATGTGGACCTACATATCATAGCCCGTTTATTGATTTCCCTCTATCAAAACCACTCCATAGCTGGTGCTACACGAGCCGCTTTATAAGCATTTGAGATTTTCCATTTCCCTCACTTTGTTGGCGGAAATTATCTTAATGACTCTTGTCCGTTCCCTCGACGGTGGCAGCAACAGATCGATTTCTGACCAGCCTGTCAGTCATTTCGTTTCCAGGTTAATCTCGAAGCCCCGGATCACAACAAAGTCGCAAAGTCCAGGTTTTTTCCAATTCTTCCATCATGTCCATACAATGGTCAAAGCTTCTTGAATTGCAGCTGTATACAGAGAGGGCCCTCAGTGCAGTTTGGCTGTCGAGTAAAAACTAATTCGCATGGCATTTACTCCTAGACGCAAGGCCAGTTCCGCCACTATCGCAAAAGCCATTACCTCAGACTGAAAGACCGTAACATATTCTGGTAGATGCCTGCAGATGTGTAGATCAAGGCTTTCAGAAAAGATGCTATAACATACTCCGTCTTCCATTTTGGAACCATGAGTTAATATCGCAATCTCGTCATTCTACCTGAGAGTCCATTGACGTTTTTCAGATAGAGTGACTTCATAGTGCTTCACAAAGTGCATTTTTGATAGCATTGCATCACTTCTATAGCTTGGGAAAGAAGATTTATTTTTCATATGCTCAAGGATGGTAGCATGAGATGTTTTCTAATTGGTCCCAAGCTATGCTCCAAAGATTTCAAGTCTCACCGCTGAAGTGCCTGCCTTCTCCATAATTACACCATTCAGCGAGAGAAGACACAAAATGGCTTCCAATCTTGCTGTGAGCATTGTACGCAATGACCAGTCATGCCTATGCAGGCTATTCGCAAAATGTGGCTCAATTGTGATTGGATATATTTCAGCTAGGATGTAGCCTAGTAGGCAGCGTGTTGGTCTTGTAATGCGAAGGTCGTGAGTTCAAATCCCGGTCGGCGCAATATATAATTCCGGCACATTGCCTGCTTGGATATACATTGGTCACCTCAATCTACGAAAATGAAAAAATTCGTAGAAAGAGGGTTGTGCGAAGGGCTAACAACCCTTCCACAATAAGTAATGAAAAATGTTAAGAACCTGAATATCAGGAGGCCAAGGTCCGATTTGGGCTGTAGCGCCATTGTAGAAGTTCGGTACTTTCCCACCATACAACGCACCATATGTAACGATAAATAGTATGACACTGATATACATCAACCTTACCATACTTGGCTTGAGTTCCCATTTTTTGCTAAAAGTTTTTTTTACATATTATTTGCTTTCTTAATTCTTTCTTCGACATTCAGTCACCATCTGAGTTTGCTGTCCAAAATGATTCACAAATAAGTTACCCTATCTGAAAGGTGTGAAGCAATGGCAGATTGAAATTTTTTATAAGGCGTTTTCTAGTGAAGAGTACTAGCGTAGTCTTATCAGGGTTAATTCTCAATCCATACGAATCAGATCAACCGATAACAAGGTTTAATACACTTTACATCAGTTTCTCTAAAGTTTTAGCGTATTTCCCACAAATTTAGATGACTACCCGCATAGGCGATAGTGCAATAAATAGCAGCGTTTAGCTACGAGAGGATACCATTCACAGCTAACAGCCAAAGTAAAGATGACAAAACCCCGCCTTGTGATAATCCTCTATCCACTTGTTTTAGAGTCGTTTCCCTTTGGGGCAGTAATTTTTCCTGCCCACTAACTTGTAATGAAACTATGCAGTAAGCTTTGAATTTACTCCATATGCGACTAGCACGCTTATTAACGCATTGGTGAATATATTATTGAACGCACCCCCTACATCCACAAAAGCACTTAGAGCATACTCCTGAAGTTCTATAGACTTTTCAATTTTTGATGCTACCGTGTGCAGTGCCGTTTCCACAGATCGTCCTTTTATATAAGAATGTTGGGAAGTAGTGAGATCGTTGATGTTTACGGTAGCTCTTATGTGAATATCTATCAGTCTATCAAAGGTTTTTAGAAAGAAAGTAGTGAGACTTATTAGCATGTAGTCCTTCGGCTATGTATGACAACTTGTATTTGCCTTCAGTATGAAAACCACCTTCAATTGTTTCCACTTTGAGAGCACATAACTTAGAAGAAGACTTGCCTTGAAAATGTTAACCAGCCTTATAACGATGCTGTCCAGGCTATGCTGTAGCATTGCAGGGAATCTTCCATCTGGTCTCGCCTACTTAAAAGGCTTGAAGATGTTTATTGCCCATATCGTTTGCTGTTGGAGTGGCTAAATTGCCACTATCCATACCCCGGTTGCAGTCCAGGCAAATCAGTCGTGTCCAAGTTTCGTCTGAATTTCCACACTCCGGGAAGTGACTATGCAGAAGCAGATCCAGTATTTCTGTCGACGAAGCTGTCCATGTACCATCGCTCTTTTACATGAACCTGACCGTGGAAGGGCCTTTTGACAGAAGTTTCTTAAGTCTAGCCGCTTCATTTACTGAGTCAATAGTTGCATAGAATTGCCGCCAAGACTGCTTCTTTGCCATGCGTGCAGAGTGCTTAAATTCATTCAACGCGGCTTTGTAGGCATCCCAGTCAATTTCTTGCTCACTATTTCGTTCTTTATTTTGAAGTTTCCTAGCTAAACGGCGTAATGCATGTAGCTTATCGTTCCACTAGGAGTTTACTCCAATTTTCACTTTAAATATTTTCATGGGCAAGCCATATCGTAACTTTTCATAACCGCAGTTGTTAAGAAGTTAACGTCCTCATCAGTGGCATCGATCCTCTGTGCACCAAGTTTTCTACCTAGTTTACAAAAGCCTGCCAATTTGTGGCTCTAGGATTCCTATACGGGATGATCCTAGGAACATCACGGTCTACTGTGAAAGTTATCCATCTGTAGTCAGATAATGACTCTTCTCGAGAAACCTTCCAATGTTTCACTCCAAAGGTCGACGACAGGTGTACCACAGTAATGTCGATAACCTCTGCCCTGGCTTTGAAAACAAAGGTTTAGTCGTTAGCTCTGTTTGCTATCAATGTGTTTCTCCCTGCTAGAAATTCAACAAGTAACTAACCTCTTTTACTTGTATCTGAGCTTCCCCATAATGAATAATGAACATTCGCATCACAAGCCAGAATCAATTCGCTTTTTTCCGCGAAACTTACTAGCTGCCGGCACAGATCCCATGGTGGTGGTGTTGGTGAATCGTACGACATGTAGATTAAGGCCAGAAGAACGGCTCGCTTCAAGCCGTTTACTACCCTTCCCAAACTACAACTGTTTGGTTTTCGCTGAAAAACTGAAAGAGCTTAATTAATTTAAAGTCTTTCTTTGTTACTATACATTAACGCGGCTTATCTGATGCAGCGTCGTAGTAAACATTGAACATACTGGCGCTCCATCCAAAGATCTTGCTGTTCACCCACAGCACTTGGATGAGCGCCATGACACCCCTGTCCTGTCGTAGATGGGCGTGAAGATTCACAGTCGCCGCTGTACTGTGATGGAGTGCCCCGCTTTGGCCATCGCAATGCATTTTTCCCATTCGGTACAGCCCGAAGTGCACTTAACCCTTCATCTTGCTGAACTTCGGTGTATATCGATTTCCACTGTAACATCCTTCTCAGATTGCGTCGTCTTAGGGTTCTTCCAGCTCCTCGCATCGAGGTTGTTCTGATTCATGATCTTCCTCAGGAATCGCAACGACTCGATGTTCACCGTAATGCTAGTGTGCATCAGACGGGGAACATTGTCCTTATGGACTACGGCCAGCCTTGTGTTGTCATAAGGCGGCTTCATTCCACTTACCACTTTTGTGAGGAAGTAACTCGATTGTTGGTCTATACACGATATTCTAAAAATTCCGTGTACTCATTCGCTTCAATCGAACCTGATTTTGAGAACACCTCCTGGATCCATGTGTTCGTCCAATAGATTTGTGACCTTCTCCTTAATAGCGGACTGATTTTCATCTGCTATTTTTCGCTCGGGATCCGCCAAGCCTACGAGCGCCATCTTAAGACTATTCGCAGCCACGGAACTGAAAGGCCGAGTTACGGATTTGGTTTTCTTCGCAGCAGGAATCTCTGCACTGTCATCCAGTCGCTCCTTACGTGTAGCGCATACGGATTCAGATGATGATGGAGTAACCGCCTTTAGGTCACGTAAAGAAATGATACTAGCCTCAACTTTGGGCTCCTCTCCTCTACGTAGTCTTAATCTATCTCGTTGTCATCTGCGTGCGATAGTCCGTGGACTCGGTTTTTTTCCTTGCGTGCCAGAGAGAGTGTTCTTCGCTTCCGCATTCTTCAACGACGGCCGGTTATCGACAATGACCAATGGCTTGAGCGTCAAGGACAATTGGCTTTGAAGGTTCACTTAACAAGTCATCCCCAGTCAGAGTGATGTTTTCCAGCGATACATCGCTGTTGAAGATGCCGCCAAGGAGCCAACTCTCGCGGCTGTCCTCACCATCAATTGAAATAGTAGTAGTAGCTTCTATTGCAATAGCCTGATCGATTACTGCTGCATCAGTAACGTGCTCACTTTCACGACCTGGTCCAAAGGTCGTGGAGGCTGTTCTGAAGGCGACTAAGGAAATATCATTCCGAGCCCTCGCCGGTAGTCCCAGATCCTACCGACACTTGGGTAGACATCCCTATCTGTGTTTTTCCTTCTGCGTCCTCCATGGAGGGTTTCCCTGAGCCGGTTTTCTTTTCGTCTGCCAACCTGCGAAACAAAAAGACGTTTGGGATTTGATGTTATGAAGGATAAGATAAATGGGCTACGAGGATCAGGGAATGGTTTTTAGGTAAAAACGGCACTATTTGGATGAGATTTTCTTTGCTCGCGGCTGCTTATTCATAAAATAGGTTATTCGGCAGCTGAACGACCCCCAGTCGTATGTTCACTATCCGCAACCTGTGAACGCGCGTGGTGGCATATAACTTTGCAACCTTCAGTCGGGGGAAAACCTGACGAGTACCACGCTCAGAGAAAACTAACTATCAGACAAAAATATTTCTAAGAATCTTTCGTGTTTTACAAAATTTAACTGAAATATGTTGTTACAGTTGTTGAAATTGTTTTAAACAATTTTTCAAGATTGCTTCTTGATCACAACTAAGGAAAATTTAATAATTTCGGTATACTGAAATTCAGATTTGTTTCAGAACTATGTTTTATTTGCAAAAGCATTATCTAAAAATTACAACTCTAATTGATTTTCGATGACCTTTTCAATACCTTATTCTATCGTCCCATCCGGCAGACAAAATATCAACAACGTCCTTATTGCAAATCTCTAAGCAGCTTGTTCAACTTGATGCCCTCGAACAATACAATGTAAATTATTAAGTAACGTAATACAATGAAAAGTGGAGAGAAAGGATATCATCGTCCCTTTCTCACGCACACACACTCTCTTTCTCTGCCTCTTCAACCTATATCCTTCAAATAAATTAATCCTGTTCGAATGTAAATATCTTTCAATTTCATACAGCTCGCAGGCGAAGTTATCATGCTGGCAACAGCCTCGGTGTCAGGACTTTATTATCGGATTATGTCGGATGCGGCACATAATCGTACCGTTGACGGGACACGCACCGGTATCGAACAACGCGTTAAATTGGAATGCGAACGTGAACAGCAGGAACAGCTGCTGCTCAGCGTTATACCAGCATACATAGCTGCTGAGGTATGTATTAAAAAAATAATAATAATAAATAAATATGGTGTTATGATGCCAACATTACGTGTAAATGTTGCGAGAGTTATAGCTCTTGTTGCTATTGCGAAATATTGATTGTTGTTGTCAGGTGATTTTGAAATAACAACGAGAATTTCAATAGAAATTCGGTTTTTTCGAGGAAAATGGGAGCTCTACGATTTGGTAGTATTTAAAGTCTTTCATTTCTTTGGGTTGGGCGTCACCTTTGGAGCTGGAAAGCATAACACAAATAAATGTAATGCAAACGTTGGACTATTCCTTTATTTCGACCCTGGATTTCAGCATTATATTCTCACAGGTTTATAAAATAAACTGTACCTTCTAGCTAAACGATGGATAAGCTTAGCGTCATTAATATCAACATAAATTTCGTGGCCTATCACATCGAAAGGTATTACATTAATGAAGTCTGCAACTAGTTCAAACCACAGCTAACGTTATTAAATAAAACAAGACTAAAGGAAAATTATCCGTCTGTCCGTACGCCACACGCCGTACATGTACGCTCCAATGGTTTTCAACGACTCATATCTCCAAAACCCTTTTAGATAGTAAATTCATTTTTGGGCAGATTGTAAATTGGGTTAAAAAATTTCACAGCCTAATTTTTGTTGAGTATAGGGTGAAATGGTGAGGCATGGGGAGAGGGGGGAGAGCTAAGATTGACTTGCTAATATCCCCACTACGAATGCAGAAGGAACGCTGAAATTCGACAATAGGGTATATTGAATTATGGAAAGAAAAGTGAAACCAAATTATTCTTCTATCCAGTGGGGTACGAAAAGAGATGCTAAGAGCCAATTGTCGACCGAATTTTTTTTTTTTTTACAATTAGTGTATCTTTGAAATTACTTAACAAAATAAGTTCATATTTTGGAACCAATTAATTAGCGCACACAGATCAACCACAATCAAATTAGTGTGAATCCGATATATAATTAACTGGTCGAATACCTTCAAGACTACTTCACCGTCCCATACAAAAGTACTTTTTTTTACCATCTTCAAGAAATCAATTATCTTCAAGCCATTAAAAGCTGTCAACTCGAAATTTCGAAACAAAACCTTTTACAAATATTTACAACAAAGACACATTAAATTCCCCTTGCCATTCTACCCTCTCCCATGCAAAAGTATGATTTTGACCAATTCCAATTAATCAATTAATAAACAACCAATTCTTTTCAACTTGAAATTTCAAAAGAAACGAAATAATTGCACCACAAATTTTACGATTTCCTGAACTCCATACAAATATTAATCAATTTCCAGTTAATCTTTCTCAACTGCTCGCTTCCATGTGCTCCATGGTCGACAAAATCGACGTCTTCCTTAAGGATTATAATTCAGAGCTTATTTGGCGATGTTTCGCTTTGGTTTTCTCAAAGTGTGATCGATTCACAGGCACTTCCGCCTTTGAATCTCAATGCCGATTTTAGTCTGTCCAGTTGTAATCGAAAGTTCGTCGTTGGAGATCACTTCTGGCCAGAATATCTCTAAGATGCATCGGAGGCATTGGTTCTTGAAAGTTTGCAGTTTCTTGGTAAGCCTAACGGGGACTTCCCATATAGTAAAACCATATATCAGTACTGTTGCGAGCTAGGGGTTCACCGGGATTTCAAGTAAAACACAATTCGTTTAAAAAAAATAAATGATAATTTATTTATTCGCACTTTAATTCGATTTCCCGCTTAATCCGCACTTTAATGGCAATACCGCCGCGTACTTTTCTATCGCTTTCCTAGTCCGCGTATTTCATCAATAAAAGTTGCTGGCTAACTAACTTCTCACTGAAAGCTTTCGTGCTCTTATACATGACAATTCTCCAAGCTTCCTTCGATGTGTAAGTGTGAACTGTGTGTGAACAGTTCTCGAAGCTTCCTTCGGTGTGTATGTGTGAACTATGTGTGAACAGTTCTCGACCTTTAATTGTGGTTTTCTACATAGTGGAGTATACTGTTCTACATAATTGTTGCGAGCGGTGGTGTTGCCAGGTCTGAATGTTACAATACGAAATTGACGTATGCGTCAAATACTCACAACTTCGTTCGAAGAAAGATCTCTCTTAACTTCCAGAAAAGAGAAAGTATACCGAAGGCCTGACGAGCTTTACTTATACGAGCCTCAATATTCCTTTTGGCTCCGCCGTCCATGCTGACAATGCTTCCAAGGTAACAAAAAACTTGCATCTCTTCCACATCTTGCCCGTTAAGAACAATCGGTGTGCTTGCGTTCGAACCCATGTGCGTTTACTTGGTTTTTCGCACATTTATTTTCAGTCCTGTCTCATTGCATTTAGAATGCGAACATTATGTTATGTACACATAAACCCTCTTCATCAGAATAATCAAGGAGCCGTAAGGTGTTAAATATTCACCACTGAAACTTGTTCATGCTGAATTTAAAGTTTGTAGCTTTCATAATTTTGGAGGAAATTGAACAATCTTTGCCTGAATTTATGGCATTTGTATGGGAGGTGGCAGAGGAAGTAAAAGGTCTTGGATAATTGTAAAACTGCATATGAATCACATTGCTTTGTTACAATTTTAAAGTCCATAGTCCTCATAAGCTCGAAGGAATAATACTTCTCTTGAATTCCCAATATAAAAATGTTGTATGGGAGGGAGTAGAAGGAGTGAAGCGAAGATGAATTTTTTTTAATATTTATTGAAATTATTAAGAGAAAAATTCTGCTAAAATTTTTAGTTTTTACTTTTTTAGTTTCAATGAAAATCGATTAAATGATTTACCCAAAATTGTGCATTTGTATGGGAAGGGGTAGAAGGAAGGAATCAAAACCTAATGTTTTGACAGAAATGATATTTGCAATAGTATATTGTTCTCAAAATTTAAAGTTGATAGCTTTTACGATTTTAAAGAAAACTAAAATGATTGAAATTTCGAAATTTCGTGAAGTTTGTATGGGAGGGAGTAGAAAGATTGATGTGAAGTTTTTTTTTTCTAAATTGGTTGTAATTATAATAAAATTAGTTCAGGGAAATTTTTTTTCTCTAGTTGCAATGAAAACCGAATAAATACATTTTTGAAAATTGCACATTTGTATGGGAGGTAGTAGAAGGAGCAAAGAGATCGAATAAATATTTTTGTCATTAATGATATTCACATCATTATACTATGACCTAATTTTCAAGTTGATAACTGAAATTGTTTCAAAGAAAAATCATTTTCTTTAAAATTTGAAATTTCATAAAATTTGTATGAGAGGGAGTAGAAGAAGTGTGAGACGTGGCCCGATCGCGAACTAAAGTTGCTTTTTTGCTAATAATTACAAAAAAAAACAATTTTATCACTATAGCTGAAAGCGTTCGAAGACTATGTTGTATACAGTGTTATTATCCGTGCCAGGTCTAGTACTGTACGGGTTTTTAGCACTTTATTGCTTTTGATCCCGAGCTAGCAAAGTTGTTGTTGCTTTTATTGCTAGTTGTATTTGTTTTTTTTTTCTTCTTCTTTCAATATTTTGATCCAAAGTGTTGCCAAAGCACAGATTTGTTTTTTCTTCCTATTTTTTACGAGATTTGTGTCAATTTTTTTTTTTCCATAGTTGTTTCTTTTTTTTTTTTTTTCTTCGCTGATTTTAATTTGTTTATCTTTGCTGCTATTTTTGTTTTTTGTTTTCTGTTTCATATTTTCAGTTTTATTTTAATTTTAAATAGTTAAATTTTCCGCGTACTGTCCAAGGTATTTTTTTTCCGTGGTATAATTTATTTATTTTTTCCTATCGTCTTTCCTTTCGTGCTTGTTTTTTTTGTTTTTTGTTAGTCATTATTTAATTTTTAATTATCGTTCTTATTATTTATGTCTTTTTTTTATCATTCTCTTTCTTTTCAATTATTTTCTAAAACAAAATAGGCATCAGTCTTTATATCGATTTGATCATGGCTAACTTTACTATCGATCAGATTAACGTTTGGGGTCTGCACTCTGCCTATCTATCACTGTACATCCATACCCAAACTGCAAGACCGGATATTCTAGCACTTGGCGAATGTAAGTTGTTACCGGGAAGTGAACAGTCTTATTCTGTTCCCGGATACCACCTTGTCCCAGCTTTTTTTCGCCAGCGGGGTGTCGCACTCTACATTCGCGACGATGTGTCTTTCCAGTTAGTTTCCCATTTAGGAAATTGCTCCAATCCAGAGTTTAATTACATCTGGATAAAATTACTGATCCAAAGACATATCATGTACTTTTGTTATATGTATAGAAGCCCAGCAATGTCAGCAGCGAGCACTTTATCAGAACTGAATGGACTATCTAAATCTATTCAGTCTATATATACTGACGTTGAAATCGTTATCGCGGGCGATTTCAATGTTCATAACATTGCCTGGCTTAAACATTCCTCCACTACGGACCGGGGGGACGTGATACTGAGCTTTTTGCCTCTTTAAACGGATTAACACAACTGGTGGATGAGCCTACTCGTTTACCAGACATCAGAGGTCATTTTCCTAACCTTCTTGACTTATTTCTCACCAATCAACCTGAGAAATATTCTGTCTCTGTCATATCCACATCGCCAATTAGAAATACTGATCACTTCTTGATTCGTGCTCAATTCCCAGTTGCAGCAACTACACCGCTGACAGTCAAGGCACCTCGAAGAAATATTTGACATTTCAAAAGAGCCAATTGGGGGGCGCTAAACAGCTTCTTCAATGCCTTTAATTGGAAGTTGTGCTTTGATTCCAATGACTGCGATGAAGCTTGTAGAATTGTCACTGAGATTATCCTGAAGGGTATGAAGCTCTACACACCTTCTAGTCATAAAAGAGTCAGGCCGTCGAGGGACTCTTGGTTCAACAAGGAATGTCTTATTGCAATTCAGCCCAAGAAACAGACCAAGAAACAAGCATTTCAAACATTTAGAGGCAATAGAATACCTGCCAACAGAGAGCTTTTCAATGCGTCAAGAAATGCCTGTAAGTCCATAGTCAATCGTGTTAAATTTGAGCATGACCAGAAACTTCGACGGAAGATCCTCCAATGCCCCAAAGGCTCGAGGTCTTACTGGTCATTTGTCAGAACGGTCAACAACAATTTCATTTCTTCTTCTATACCACTTCTAGTTGTTGGCGACCGTACCGTGGTTGATTCTAGCGAAAAAGCCAATTTAATAGCAGCAAGTTCCGCAAGAAACTCTCACCTTCCACCATCAAACCAATCGCCTCCCACTGCAATTCCTTCTGGTTTCTCACTGCCAGCACTGCATTTTCGCACGAGACTTATTTCTCGGATCCTTACAGAGCTCAATATTCACAAATCCGCTGGTCCGGACGGTATTCCCCCCATTACCCTTAAAAAGTGCGCCTCTTCTTTATCTAAACCTCTTCGCAATCTTTTCTACATTTCTTACTCTTCTGGGTGCTTTCCGCGTATGTGGAATGCGAATGTTCAGCCCATTCCCAAGAAAGGAAGCAAAGCGAATCCCGCCAACTACCACCCAATAACCATTACTTCAGTGCTCTCGAAAATAATGGAAACTGCTGTCAATCGTAAAATCGTCAAATATCTGGTGGATAAACAGCTCCTCCATGACCGTCAGTATGGGTTCCGTTCTGGACGGTCGACGGGTGATCTTTTAGTCCACTTGACAGAGCGTTGGAACTCATGCTTACATAAATATGGTGAAGGTCAAGTCCTCACACTTAACATTGCAAAAGCTTTTGACAGAGTTTGGCACGAATGTCTCTTAGTTCAGCTTAGGGCCATCGGCCTTAATGATACTCTTGTTGAGAGCTATCTTTCTGAACGCACTATACGAGTAGTACTAGATGGCGTTACTTCTTCCTCCTACCCAATTGATTCCGGCGTCCCATAAGTTTCTGTTTTCTCTTCAACTCTTTTCTTAGTTTTCATAGCCCTGTCCCACCTTCTGTCGTCCACTCTCAATCCAATCCATAGTTTTGCAGGTGACAGTACTTTAGACAACATCTATGAATTTAACTATGCTGCGGAATCAAACATTCATTCTATTGCTTCCAATCGCAGGGAGTTATTCAATTCACTGAACTCGGATCTCAACTTAATCCTAGAATGGGGCAGGAAAAACAGAGTAGAGTTCAACGTATCCAAAACACAGGCCTGTCATCTATTCCTCAAACGGGATGCTTCAGTGTTGTCTCACAATGTAACTTTTGATGGTACACGGCTTACCACTTCGGAGAATTTCACACTGTTAGGCGTCAAAATTAGTGACCACCTAAATTGGGCCCAGCATATCTTTGATATTGCCCTTGACACCTCTAAACGTCTAGGTGTTCTCCGAAAATGCAAAAAATATTTCACACCGACATAGCAACCATTTATAAGGCCTACATTAGACCACGTTTAGAGTATAACTCGCATGTTTGGACTGGGGTACCCAAAACACACCTCGCGTTGCTCGATCGTATTCAAAAACATGCGTTCCGACTGATTGGAGACGAAACCATCACGTCTTCTATAGATTCTCTTGAGCATCGCAGAAATGTCGGAGTACTCAGTATTTACTGTCGATATGTCCACGGTAAATGCAGTACGGAACTAAGCGCACTCATTCCTCCACTGCATACTTTTCCCCGGAATACTCGCCAAGCTGAACGCGCACACCAGTACACGGTCAAACCCTTGCCTTCTCGTACAGTGAAATATAGGCAGTCGTTCATTTCCCGAACGTCAAGACTTTGGAACGATTTCCCACCTAGTTTGTTTCCCAACAAGTACAGCCTCCGGTGTTTCAAGAACAATGTCCACCGTCATTTTCATCTCTCTCCACCTTAATACCTCCACCTCCACTTCCTATACCGACATAACTGTGCATTGTATTAAAGGGTGACCCCCTAAGTTATACTCGATGCTGTAAAAAAAAAAAAGCGGTCACATGGAATCGTGGTTTTTGATCGATAACAAATATTTCTGTACTCTTGGCGAATCTATGTGAGCATTATTTCTTAGCGTTACAAACAGCAAGGCAAGCACAATATACTCTCAGATTTCATCTAGAGTATTAAAATCATTTGAAGATGTTGCGAATGCTATTTTTGAGGGGTTCGTTCGCAATCAAAATTCTAAAATACTGAAAATTAAATTAAAAGAAAATATGAGTATAAGGAGAAAGTTACGTAATCGGATGGAATTTGTTAAGTGCATGAACCTCAACGTTTCGAGAGAAATTCGAAAATCTTTTCTGAAAAACTAAAACTGAAAAGAATTTAGAGGTGTGTTACATGGAATAAGAATTAAAATAAACTGTCAACAAGTCGAGCGCAATTTTATTATTTTTGGGACAAGTTGAGAATGCATGGAAATTCAAGATGCAGATTAGAGTGATTAAGGAAGACTAAGTGTCACCCTCTTTCACAAGTGGAACTTCATTTAGGGCAGAACTATTATCAGTTTCACACTCAATTGCGAATACAATCTATTGCTCCAATACACGCAATAAATATTTATTTCGTTTATGCAAGTTTGGGTTTTTATGAAGGGAGGTGGGAGGGGTGGATAGTACCCTTAGTGGGGTGATGTTAATAATTTGTTTATTGATTGCTTGCTTCACTTCCAATATTCTCTGTATAGAATGTTAGTTTCATAGACGAAGTTGCACAGAATTTTCATAAATGTACATTTTACATTCATGAAACCAAACATTTGTATGGTAGGGGGTAGAGGAGGAGAGGGAAACATGAAATTTGTGCTGTTTTATTTCATTTCGCTTGTAAAGTGCTTGTAAAAAATTTCAATTTCGTAGATTCTAATTTGTTGGTTATTAGTTGATTTATTGAAATTGATCGAAATCATACTTTTGTATAGGAGAAGGTAGTAGGGCAGACGCGATCTCAAAACTTTTGATGCAATTTCGTTTCAACTGCTTTTCAAAGTTTTTGGGCAAAATTTTAAATTGATAGCTTTCAATAGTTTGATGATAATTGATTTCTTGAAAATGGTCGAAAAAATAATTTTGTATGGGAGGGGGTAGAAGTTTTGAAGGTAATCTACCATTTAATATTTCATACATTTAGAGATTTTTAAAATACATTTTGCAAATATTCAAGTTCCTACCTTAAAATTTCATTAGAAAATTTTTAGTTTTTTGTTTTTTTTTTTGCATTGTACATGAAACACCTTATGCACGTTAGGCCCCACCTTCGGTGCATAATAATTGTGAAACAAATTATTATTTTTTCTCTATGTTTATCAAATACGAGGGGTGTATGATAATTACTCGTGTTAAGCAAGAAAACGCATTAAAAAAACAAAAATTTTTTTTCTCAATATAATCTCCTTTCAACTCGATACATTTAGTCCAGCGATATTCTAACTTTTTCAAGCCATCCAAAAAATATGATTTGTCGAACTCCGCAAAATAGGTCTCTGTTGTGTCGATAGCCTCCTCGTTCGAGCCGAATTTCTTTCCTGCCAACGATTTCTTCAAGTTTGGAAAGAGGTCACAATGGGCCAAATCAGGGGAATATGGTGGGTGAGGCAGCAATTTTTTCGCCAAGTGCGGCCGTTTTTTTTATCAATTCAGCATTGAATCAATCCAATAAATCAGCATAGTACTGCCCCGTGATTGTCCTTCCTTTCTCCAAATAGTCGGTGAAGATGATGCCTTGCGAATTCCAAAAAACGGTGGCCATGACTTTTCCGGCCGATGGAACCATTTTCGCCTTCTTTGGAGTAGTTTCGCCGGACGAAATCCACTGTTTTGACTGTTCTTTCGTTTCTGGTGTGTAGTGATGGATCCATGTTTCGTCAACAGTCACGAAACGCCGCAGAAATGCTTTTGGATTGCGCTTAAGCATGTCCAATCAGTGCTCGGAAGTTGTCACGCGATTCTGTTTTTGCTCCACTGTTAGCAAACGCGGCACCCATCTCGCCGATAGCTTTCTCATGCCCAATTTTTCGTGTAGGATATTTTGTATGCATTCAATTGAGATGTGTATAATGGCAGCAATCTCTCTGACCTTCATCCGACGATCTGCTAACACAATATCATGGATTTTATTAACGATATCCTCCGTAGTCACCTCAATCGGACGGCCTGGGCGCTCTTCATCAAAAACGGATGTTCGGCCACGCTTGAATTCATTAAACCAATATCTGATGGTAGTCATCGAAGGTGCATGGTCCTTATAAACGGCATGCAACTTCACTTTGATTTCCTCACACGTCTTCCCATCCAAAAAAAGAAATCGAATCACTGATCGATATTGCTCTTTCTCCATGATTGCAAATAAACACGAACTTGATCAACAGCTGTCAAAACAAAACTACTCGATAAATCTGTCTGAAATTTTCCCAGTCGTCACTGTAAAGATGGCGCTACATGATGGCATAAACATTTTACGTAAGTGTTGCCATCAGTCGGTAAACACGGGTACTTATCATACAGCCCTCGTAGATGTATCACACGGAAAATTTAAATTTTGTTTCATTCACATAAAAAAATCACTCAACATTTTCGATATTTTTGGTTACCACTTCCCTCCCCAAATTAAAATGTCTTCTTAAAATTAAAAACTATGTAGTTCTACAATCTGACAAAATTTCAATTTGATATCTGTACTCAGTTTTGAGATATAACGGTTTGAAATTTTGGAACGTACATCATTTTTGAAATGCTCCTCATTTTCCCTCACTACTATATACATATTACGTCCAAATATTATATTTTTATCGTATTTTACTAGAATTGCTTAAGACATATTGCAAGTTTCAATTATATAACTTAAGAGATAGTCGAAATATTCATTTTTAAGTATTTTTCTTTGTAACCTCTGACCTTTCCCCTTACAATAATTAGCCTGGCTATAAGTTGTTTCCGGTAGATATGTATGTCACCTTATTGGTATCAAAATATGAATTATTTGTGGTAAATAATTTCGGAGATATAATTATTTGAAAAAAATCCGGCCGACAATTTGTTTCTAGCCCCTCTTTTTGGACCCTAATGGATAAAAAAATTTAGTTGCTTTTAAAATTTGTACCACAAACCCTCTTTATATCTGCTTCCTTGCTATAACCTCCCCTAAGCTAACAAATTGAATTTTGAATATTTTATTTTTATCATAAATGTTATCCATGGTACACAAATCATTTGAATTGTCCCACTGCTTCCACCACTTCCCATACAAACTGCACTTTTTCATGAAATATTCTAAACCATATCGAGCTGAAATTTTATACTAAGTCCTTAATTAGCATTATTATCAATAGTGGAAAAATATAAAACGATTAGCTCTCCTCCTTCTACCTGCTCTCATATAATATGAAACAATTTCAGCTTTTCAAAATTCAATTTTCTTGAAAAGTATCAATGCTACTGATCTGCAATTTAAAATATATCAATTGCATGATGGTTACTATTGTTTGTCAAAAAATCACTAAAAACCCCCTGCTCCATCTACCACCTCCCATATAAACTGCACAATTTCACTAAATCCAATACACTAACTTTCTAACTACCTATTAAATTTTTGAAGCCTAAATTTGGTGCCAAACATTTCTATAGCTCTCAAGCATGATGGGAAGCAAATTAGTTCAATGCTGTCACCCCTTCTATCACTCCCCATTAAAAATTTCTTAAGATTAAAAAAATTTCGATTTCATTTATAATAAACTGCCAACAAGTCGGGCGAAACTTTATTATTCTTGGGACAAGTTGCGGATGCTTGGAGAGTCAATATGCATGTTAGAGTGGTTAGGGAAGACTAACTGAAAGGGGGTTCTTGGGCAGGGCAATTGTCAATTTAACACTTTGTGGAAACGTTCAAAGGCTCCAGTACTTATAATCAATATTTCGTTCATTTATTTATGCAAGTTTGAGTTTTTATGAGGGGAGTGGTGAGGCGTGATGGTAAGAGTAGGTGGATGTTAATAATTTTTTAATTAATTGCTTGAATCACGTCCAATATTCTCTGTATAGAATGTCAGTTTCATAGACGAAGTTGCATAGAATTTTCATAAGATTCTGTGTATTTTACATTCACGAAACAAAACATTTGTATGGGAGGGGGTAGAGGAGGTAGGGGAATCGTAAAATTTGTTACGCAATTTTATTTCCGTTCTCTTTTAGTGTGCTAGTACAAAATTTAAAATTTGTAGCTTTTAATTTGTTAGTTATTAGTTGATTTAATGAAATTGGTCAAAATCATACTTTTGTATGGGAGGGGGTAGAACGGCAAGCGTGATTTCAAAATTTTGAACGTCATTTTATCTCAATTATTTTTGTAAGATTTTGTGCAAAATTTCAAATTGATAGGTTTTAATAGTTAGGTGATAATTGATTTCTTAAAAATGGTCAAAAAATAATTTTGTAAGGGAGGGAGTTTTAAAGGTTTTCGACCAGTTAGTACTACGTAAATTTATGAATTTTTTTTAAATGCATTTCCTAAATTTTCAAGTTTCTGCCTTTAAATTTCATTCAAAAATTTTCAGTTTATGTGGTTTTTTCATTGCACATGAAATACCTTGTGCACGGTAGACCAGGGGGGTCGGTGCATAACAATCGTGGATTTTTTATTATTTTTTCTGTATGTACAACAAATAGATGTATTCACATGGAAAATTCAAATTTTGTATCTTTCACCAGAGCCCTTAAAAAAACCTTAAAATTTTCAACATTTTTGGTTACCACCTCCCTCCCCTTACACCTCCCGACCCAAAATTTTTACCAAATTTATAATTTATATAGTTCTACAATTTGACAAAGTTTGAATCTTATATCTTTACTCAATTTTGCATTATAATGATTTGAAATTTTGGAAAGTGCACCATTTTTTAAATGCTCCCCATTTCCCCCCACTACTATTTTCTCCAAATATTATATTTTTCTCGTACTTTTCTAGTATAGTTTAATATAAGTTCTAAGATTCAATTTCATAGCTTGATAAACAGCCGAGATATTGGGTTTTAAGTGTTTTTCTTTGCACCCCCCCTGACCCTCCCCCTTACAATAATTAGCTTTTGTCTAAACTGATTCTAGTGGATCTATATGCTAGCTTAACGGTCTCAAAATATCTATTTTTTATGGTAAGTAATTTCGAAGATATAATCATTTGAAAAAAAAATTCGGCCGACAATTGGTTCTTAGCCCCCCCTTTTCGCACCGTGTCCGCTTGAGATCCGCAACTATCTACAATCCCTCTAAAAATAAACTTTGTATCTTGAACGGTTTGGGAGTTAATGTGCGCTGAGCGTACACACCGGCGTACGGCGTACGGCGGACTGCGGACGGCGTACAGGCGGATTTTTTTTTTTGCATTTTTAGGCTAATTTAGTCATGAAACGCGAAAAAACAAAATTTCAGCAAATTTTTTTTTTCCAAGTCGATCACAATACTTTATTATTATAATAATAAAGTAATATTGCATGATTGGGCTTTACGCACAATTGAAGACCTTCATCTTAATGTTATTTTATTGGACTTTTTTTTAATTAAAACAAGCTACAAGTATTCACATGTCATTAACACTCTTCAATGCGTATATGATCTCAAATCATGGGATTGATTTAATCACGAGTCTGTCCCATACAAATGCGAGTATCATGGTTTCATTCTTAATAATTTATGGTTTTGATTCCAACGAAATACAAAGCATTGTGTTCAAAGAGCCATTAAATGAAACAGATTATATCTTACATTCCATATGATGTATTACTTACAACATTCTCAAAAATTGCTTATTATTGTGATTTTTACGCGGCCGAAGTCGCGGGGGATTGATAGTTTATAATAAGTATACCTAAATCACCTCAATCTGCAAATATGAAAATTTGTCGATAGGAAATTGTGTGAAGAGCTAACAACCCTTGCACAATAATAAATAAAAATGCTAGGCAACCTGAAGGTCAGGAGGACAACTTAAAACTCAGTTTTAAAATAACAAATAAGCTTTTTTAGTGAAAAATACTCCAAAATTTTATACCATGCAACTTTACATTCGAAACTTGTACCAATCTTAGCCCATCCCAACCCAACTTAGCCCAAAAACTCCAATATTGGTTTGTAAGACGGTGAAGGAAAAGACTTTACAAAATTTATAAATCCAACCACGAAACACTAGAAACCATAAATAGAGTAAGGTCTCACCTCCTCAAATATGAATCCAAATAGGAATTTCCTGTGCTCATTTTGCTTAAAGCATCGTTCTTGCATATGTAGTTCTGAAAATTTCGTTATAATTGCTTTAAAATTCTCGTATCTCTACTTGACAACAACATTCACCTGAACCGCTTAAATCTAGGTCAAACGCAGCATCATGCTGAAAATGGCGGATGCATGTCAAAGAGCAGGAGGTCAAACAACAAGATTCCACGAGCTTCATGTTCAGCGTCACAACAATGTCTCCATACTTTATGCCGACATCGTCAACTTTACGCCACTATCGGAACAGCTAACTGCTAGCGACCTCGTTAAGACACTGAACGAGCTGTTCGGTCGTTTCGATCAGATTGCTCAGGTAATTGCAATTATATGCTAATAGGCGAAAAGTAAGCACCTTTAACGCCTGTCCTTTCGTCTCTTCTCGAATCTGTATTTTCAGGAAAACCAGTGCTTACGCATTAAAATTCTAGGTGATTGCTACTACTGCGTATCCGGATTGCCAGTATCACGGCCCCAACATGCTGCCAACTGTGTTAACATGGGCCTTCAAATGATTGATGCAATTAGGTGTGTATTGTTTCTTAGTTTAGGGATTAGGTTTGACAAAGTATTTCCGCACCTTCCATACTGATGGTGTTTCCTTTACTTCTACTTGTAGATTTGTACGAGAAGCAACTGGCTTTAATGTCGACATGCGAATCGGCATCCACACCGGTAATGTCCTTTGTGGCGTCCTGGGTCTAAGAAAGTGGCAATTTGATGTATGGAGCGATGACGTGACTTTAGCTAATCACATGGAAAGTGGAGGTGTGGCAGGGTAAGTATTGTTGTATTTAAGAAAAAAAAAGGAAAAGTGAATGAATCAACCTCGTAATGTGCACAAACCTTTTTAACGATACAAACAAAATATCCAGGTATCGTTGAAATGAACCCACCTGGTTAGGGTAGCTGTTTCCTTTGTTATTTGTTAGTTGTTTAACGGATCTCTTACAATATAGACAAACGTTCCTGTTGCACGCTTTGATAAGCCTTTTTATGGCTGTCACAGCCAGAATAAACACCAGAGCTTGTTTCAACGGATCCATCGTAATGAAGTTTATCCGTTTTTTTAGATAGGATCCTTCGCAGACACGAAAATAACTTCCTGTTTTCTTGGAAGCGGTACAAACACATGTCAACAGTTTTGCGTGACTTTAAAGCCTTAGGGTGCATATACGATTTGTTATTTTTCTTCCTCATTAGTTGTTCAACTCAGTGTGGAGTAAGAGCAGTTGGGGGTGCGTGGAAATCAATATGCAGGTTAAGGTAGAATAGTGGAAAACGAGTGGAATTCTATTGGCGGAATATTATCCATTACACGATATAATACTAAACTGTAATTAATATCAATAGTTTCAGGACCAGGATATAGATTCAATATCTTATAGTTTTATTCATGGCACTCTGGATTTATATGAAGGAATGTGTGGATGTTATTAATTTTTTAATTGATCGCATGATTCACTTTTGTTTTATACAACATATTAGTTTCATAGTCGTAGTAAATTCGAAGAAAATCTATGAATTTATATCGAAACAAACAAAAATTCTTGTGAATAGCAACCAACTGTGCAGCAGTCCAGATAAATTGATTTTCCATATGCGAAGTCCTTTTTTTATTCAAGTAATTAATGTCTGCTCTAAGCATTCATCTGATTCCTTCAAACAATAAATACAAACAGCTTATAATGTTTTTATTTAAGGTAGGATACCATGTTATACATAAAATACCTGGTATTGCAAACTTAGTATGTCATACTAGGATGGCTGATACACTTATCCATTCTTGGTATGGTTTGACACCAGCTGTTCGTGAAATGAAATCGGACTGAAGCGTTACAGTATATTTCTTTAAATTATTTGCCAAGGACAAGTTGGGGATGCAGGTGGAAGCTGATATGCAGGTTAAGATGATTGTAGACAGGAGAGACTAATGGGATGGGTGTTCTAGGGCAGGGTTTTTTCAATCTTCTTCTACTCAATAGCACCAAACCGGGCCTTGGCCTTCTGACCTTCAGATTCCTTAACATCTTAGTTGTTATTGTGGAAGGCTTTTTAGCCCTTCGAATAACACCGTATCTACGAATTTTTGCAGTTTGAGGAAACCCAGATATACTCACGCTGGCAATGTGCTAAAATTATACGTCGACCGGGATTGGATCTCACGATCTTCGCATTATAGACCAACACATTACTCACTAGGACACACCCATGATAAATTTATGACTTATCTGCGACTATTATCAATAGCTTCACTTCATCAAATCTATATTTCATTCATTTATTTATACAAGTTTGGTTGTGTTTCGGGGGTGTGAAGGGGGGGGGGGGGGGGGGAGGGGGGAAGGGAAGGAAGGCGATGGAAGGGGCTGGTTAATATCGTAATTATTTACTTGCTTGAATCACGCCCAAAATTCTTTGTATAGAAGATGAGTTTAATGGATAAATCAAATTCCTAGAAATTCGAAGTAGTAAGATAGAAGTTGGATGCAATGATTGATGGAATTGTAATACTTTTGATGCATATTCCTTTTGCTTGTCTCGAAAAGTTTTTGTACAATATTTTAAGTTAATTGCTTTTACTTTGTTGGCAAGCATTTTATTTATTCGAATTGACTGAAATTATATTTTTGTGTAGGAGGGAGTAATGGGAGTGAAACGATTTTAAAACTTTTAGTGCAAAGTTGTTAAATATTTTTTATGTTGATAACTTTCAATGTGGTTTGGTGAATGATTTCACAGTGCATTTCGAATTGAAAGAAAAGATTTCCGGATTCTACACTGTTACGCTTTATTATTCGTGACGTTTCGGTCTCTGCTTAGATCAGTTTGATAACGGTCTCAGCAGAGACCGAAACGTCGCGAATAATAAAGCGTAACAGTGTAGAATCCGGAAATCTTTTCTTTCAACTTTCATTGTTTTGGTGATAATTTGTTTATTAAATAAACTGCCAACAAGTCGGGCGAAACTTTATTATTCTTGGGACAAGTTGCGGATGAGTGGAAAGTCAATATGCAGGTTAGAGTGGCTAGGTAAGGCTAAGTGAAAGGGAGTTCTTGGGCAGGGCTGTTGTCAATTTAACAATATTTCATTCGTTTCTGCAAGTTTGGGTTTTTATGAGGGGAGGAAGTGGGGTAATAGTAAGGGTGGGTGGATGTTAATAGCTTTTTAATTAATTGCTTGAATCACGACCAATATTCTCTGTATAGAATGTGTTTCATAGACGAAGTTGCATAGAATTTTCATAAAATTCGGTGTATTTTACATTCATGAAACCGAACATTTGTATGGGAACCATTGTTGAGATATTTGAATTCGTATTTTTCGGTTTAAGCGCTCCCCCTGCCTCCCCCTGAACTCGTACACCCCCCAAAATGAGTATCCACCTGAGATCCGCAACTACCTATAATCCCTCCAAAAATGAACTTTCTATCTTGAAGGGTTTGGGAGTTAATGTGCGCTGAGCGTACACGTCGGCGTACGGCGGACGGCGTACAGACAGACGGATTTTTTTTTTTTGCATTTTACTTTATTATTTTAATAATAAAGTATTGTGATCGACTTGGAAAAAAAAAAAACTTTGCTACCCTGAAATTTTTTTTTTTCGCGTTTCATGACTAAAATAGCCTAAAAATGCAAAAAAAAAATCCGTCTGTCTGTACGCCGTCCGCCGTACGCCGTACGCCGACGTGTACGCTCAGCGCACATTAACTCCCAAACCCTTCAAGATAGAAAGTTCATTTTTGGAGGAATTGTAGGTAGTTGCGGATCTCAGGCGGATACCAATTTTCGGGGGTGTACGAGTTCATGGGGAGGCAGGGGGAACGCGTGAACCGAAAAATACGAATTCAAATATCTCAACCATGGTTACAGCTAGGAAGCTAAAAATCAACATACATATAAAGGAGTTTGTGGGACAACTTTTAAAAATAACTTAATTTTTTTATCCATTGGCGTGCGAAAAGGGGGGGCTAAGAACGAATTGTCGGCCAAATTTTTTTTTCAAATGATTATATCTTCGAAATTACTTCCCATAAAAAATTGATATTTTGAGACCATCAAGATAATATATAGATCTACTAGAAGCAGTTTAGATAGAAGCTAATTAGTCAAAATTCAGTACAGATATCAAATCAAAAATTTGTCAGATTGTAGAACTATATAGTTTTTAATTTTGGTAAAAAATTTGAGTTGAGGGGTGTAAAGGGAGGGAGGTGGAAAGTGAAAATGTTGAAAATTTTGAGTGATTTTTTTATGGCTATGGTAAAAGATACAAAGTTTAAATTTTGCATGTCGACACATCTATTTAATATAGATAGAAAAAAAATAGTAATTTGGTCCAAAATTGTTATGCTTCGAAGTGGGGGTCTAACGTGCACAAGGTGTTTCATGTGGAATGAAAAAAACACATAAACTGAAAATTTTTGAATGAAATTTTTAGGTAGAAATTTGAAAATTTGGGAATTGCATTTAAAAAAAATCTCTAAAAGTTTGAAATATTAACTGGTCGAATATTTTTAAGACTTCTACTCCCTCCCATACAAAATTATTTTTTCGACCAATTCTAAGAAATCAATTATCACCCAACTATCAAAAGCTATCAATTTGAAATTTTGCACAAAAACTTAGAAAAATAGTTAAAATAAAACTACAGTAAAAGTTTTGAAATCATGCTTGCCCTTCTACCCCCTCCTATACAAAAGCATGATTTCGACCAATTTCATTAAATCAACTAATAACCAACAAATTAAAAGCTACGAACTTGAAATTTTGTACGAGCACCTTACAACAGAAAAAAAAGAAAATTCCATCACAAATTTTACGATTCCCCTACCTCCTCTACCCCCTCCCATAGAAAATTATTTTTTCGAGCATTTTTAAGAAATCAGTTATCAGCTATCTCTTAAAAGTTATCAATTTCAAATTTTGCATGAAAACTTATTAAAGTAATTCAAATGAAGTTGTTTTAAAAGTTTTGAAATTGTGCTTACCGTTCTACCCCCTCCCATACAAAACTATGATTTCGACCAATTTCATTAAATCAACTAATAACTAACAAACTAAAAGCTACGAACTTGAAATTTTATACAAGCACCTTACAAGAGAAGCGAAATAAAACTGCATATCAAATTTTACGATTCCCCTACCTTCTCTACCCCCTCCCATACAAATTTTCGGTTTCGTGAAAGTAAAATACACCGAATTTTATGAAAATTTTATGCAATTTCGTCTAACTATACATTCTATACAGAGAATATTGGACGTGATTCAAGCAATTATTAAAAAGCTGTTAACATCCACCCACCCTTGCTATTACCCCTCCTCCTCCCCTCATAAAAACCCAAACTTGCAGAAACGAATGAAATATTGTTAAATTGACAACAGCCCTGCCCAAGAAACCCCTTTGCACGAAGCTTTCCCTAACCACTTTAACCTGCATATTGACTTTCCACTCATCCGCAACTTGTCCCAAGAATAATAAAGTTTCGCCCGACTTGTTGGCAGTTTATTTAGGCTAATTTAGTCATGAAACGCGAAAAAAAAAAATTTCAGGGTAGCAAAGTTTTTTTTTTTCTTGTGTCGATCACAATACTTTATTATTAAAATAATAAAGTAAAATTGTCGAGATTATACTTTTGTACATATTTCAAAAACTATAAAAGGACTACGATTAGCCATAAGGCCCAATCGTGCGATACTCTAGATGAGAGAGAAATTTTTTGATTTAATTTTGTAGGGAAAGTGGTGGAGGTGGTGACGACAATGATCTAATTTTTTCACTTCACGCTAGAGTTGCCATCAAAATGTTGTATACAAAATTTAGGATTCAAAAATTCAATAGGTACTGAGAAAATTTATGTATTGGATTTATGACTTTTTTTGAAATAAATAAAAACACCATCCCCCTCCTTCCACCACCTCGGAAGGAGGGGGATGACTCAAGTAATTTTTATGCAGTAGATTGAAATCTTCATAGGAGTATTACATTCTAAATTTCAGGTCAATAGCATTTAAACTTTTCGAGTAAATCTGATTATTGTCAAATTGCGAAATTTTCTAATTTTGTACGGGAGGGGGTAGAAGGGGTGAAGCGACGTGTACAAAATTTAAACTATCCAGCTCAATCCGTTTTCAAGCTAGGGAGGACACGGACGGACAGAGAGACAGACGAACGGACGGACATCCGGTTTTCAGATTTTTTAGTGATTATATGAACTTCTGCATCATTCATTTTTTCCTCCGATCCTCATTTCTTGGTGTTACAAACTTTGTGGCAAACTTATAATACTCATTTCATCTATACAAATTATTTAAGTCTTCCTCTTGCTTCCACCACCTCCCATACAAAATGTACTTTTTCATCAAACACTCTAAGCCAATTTACTCAGTGCGCATAAAATTTATCGAGCTGAAATTGTGCACTTAATATTTATTTAGAATTATTAGTAAGGCCAAAAAAAATTAGATTAGCTTTACCCCTCCCACACAGTATGACACAATTTCGCAACTTCTCTGAAAATCGATTTTCCCGAAAACTATAAATACTGCTTATCTGCAATTTAATCATCATCAGGCTTCCTTAAGTCGTCACCTTCAATCGTCTCGATCCAAGGACCGCATCCTCCAGCTGCTAATTATACTCTAGATGAAATCTGAGAGTATATTGTGTTTGCCTTACCGTTTGTAACGTTAAGAAATAACGCTCGCACAGAGCCGCCAAGGGTACAAGAGTATTTGTTGTCGCTCAAAAACCTCGATTCCGAGTGACCGTCTGTCCGTCTGTCCGTCTGTCCGTCTGTCCGTCTGTCCGTCTGTCCGTCTGTCCGTCTGTCTGTCTGTGCGTCTGTCTACAGCATAACTCTCGAAAGCTTTGAGCTATAGTGCTAAAAAATTTTGTGTGTCACTTTTAGCAAAAAAGTAACTTTAAGTTCGTGAATGGGCAACATCCCCCCACTCCTTCTACCCCCTCCCATACAAATTTCATGAAATTTCGAAATAATAAGAAATTGATTTTTCTTTGAAACTATTTAAGCTATTGACTTGAAATTTAGGTCAAAGTATTACGATATAAATAACATTAATATCACAGAATATTGACCCGATCCCTCTACTCCTTCTACCCCCTCCCATACAAATGGACAATTTTGAAAAATACATATTTTCGATTTTCATTGAAACTAGTAAAGCTGGAAAGACGAAATTTTGTCAGAATTATTTCTACTAAAATTGCAATTTATTTTAAAAATAATTATTAACTTAACCTCACTCCTTCTACCCCCTCCCATACAAATTTCACGAAATTTTGAAATTTAAATTAAATTATTTTTCTTCGAAACTGTGAAAGCTATCAACTTGATATTTTGTAAAAAGTATACAAATAGAAATATTAATAATGTCAAAAAAAATTGTTTTGATCCGTACACTCCTTCTACCCCCTCCCATACAAATGCATAATTTTTGTTAAATGCATTTTATCGATTTCCATTCAAACTAGAAAAAGTACAAACTTCAAATTTTGCCACAATTTGTTTCCTAATAATTGAAATAATTGTTAGAAAAAATTATCAGCACCACTTCACTCCTTCTACCACCTCCCATACAAATATCTGTATTATAAATTCAAGAAAAACATTTCTCCTTCAAGTCTATGAGAGCTATCGACTTTGAAATTGAATCAAAGCATGGTGATAAGGATGATGATAAGCAGTTTCAACATCATCTTAAACGCTCCACTTCCTCTGCCTCCTCCCATACAAATGCCCCAGTTTCAGGAAAACTATGACCAATTTCTTTAAAAATAATGAAAAGTAAAAACTTTAAATTCAGCAAAAAACATTTTGCATGCCATGTTCAGTGTCATTTACGAAAAATACAAACCTCCCCCTCTACTTCTACCACCTCCCATGTATTCACTATTCGAAAGAATTTGAGATGATATATTTTCCGGTATATTAAAGTTATTTCCATCTCATCTAGAGTATCATATGATTGGGCTTTAAGCCCAATCATAATTCTGTTATGTTTTTTAATATGGCTTTGCTGTCTTCATCAACCGAGTCTTCCCATTGCTTGCGTGGTTTGTCTACTGGCCGGTTACCACTCGCTTTGCCTTTAAAAGCACGTTTGGGGATTCTTCTGTCTTCCATTCGCTTTACATGGACATCCCCATGCAGTTTACGTATCTTGATGGACGTTGAAGCTTCTGACTCGTTGTAGAGTTGATGATTTTTATAAATCTTATTATCCGTCGTTTGATTTCATCTGTTTCATTACCGTCCTTTGCTAGATTAGCCCCAAGATATATGAAGTTGTCCACACTCTCCAAATTATATTCCGCAATTGTTATGTTTTGTCTGATTGGCGTTCTCCTTCTTGTTTGCGTCATTACTTTTGTTTTGCTTTCATTAATGCGCAACCCAACTTTTTTTGGCGAAGTCAATATTGACAAATACATCCTTAGCACTAGGGAAGGATCTTGCTAAGATGTTAATGTCATCAGCGTATGCTATGAGTTGGGTGGACTTGAATAGTAGTGTCCCGTTGGTGTTGACTGAGATTTTTCGGACGACATAATCTAGTGCCAAGTTGAAAAGTATGGGAGCTAAACGATCTCCTTGCTTCAAACCACATTCCGTTCGAAAGCTGGTTGTGGAATCGGTTTGTATTCTCACTTGGGATTCAGTGTTCGTCATTGTGAGTCTTGTTAGTCTGACTAGTTTTGGGGGAATACCAAAGTCAAGCATGATTTGGTACATTACGCTCCTGTCGATACTGTCGTATGCTTGTTTAAAATCTACGAAGATTTGGATCACATCTGTGTTATACTCCCAGCATTTCTTAAGCACCTGTTTCACCGAGAATATCTGGTATGTTGTAGATCGTCCGGCTCTGAATCCAAATTGGTATTCGCCAATTATTTCATTAGTATAGGGCTTAAGACGACATTCAATTAGTCTTGTCAGTATTTTACAGGACGTACACAACAATTATATACCTCCTCTGTAATTCTCACAGCAGAGTTTGTCTCCTTTCTTGTAAATTGGACATATGATACTTTTTCGCCAATCGTTGGGTGTGATTTGCTCTGTTCAAATTCATGATATCATGTTGTGTAGTATTTCAGCGTCACAGTTTCCACCGTTTTTCAGAAGTTCAACTGGTATTTCGTCAATTCCCGGCGCTTTGTTTCGTTTTTGGTCACCTAGGGTTGCTTTGATTTCAGCAAGCGTGGGTGGTGTCGATGATGGTTCTTCTTCGTCAGTTGAGGCCTCCATTGAAATGTTGTCTGCCGGGACAGATGCTAATGGGGTGGGATTGAGAAGGTGTTCAAAGTAGGGAGCCCATCTCCTTCTGATTTCTTGTGCGTCGCTGATAATGTTGCCCTCTGCGTCTTTGCAGAGACTTGTTTTTGGTTTATATCCATTTTTTAAGTCTTTTACTATTGCCTATGCGTCTCGCATTTTATTTTGTCTCATATCGTCGTCCATTTTTTGTATCTTGTCATTATGGTACTTCGTTTGTTTTCGCCTGCAGGTCTTTTTCGGATATCGCCTAAGCTCGTCATATCTTTCTTTTTTGGCTCGTGTTGGTCGTTCAGTAAAAATTTTGTAAGCCTCGTTCTTTCTGGCTATTGCATTGCGGCATTCTTGGTCGAATCAATCATTATTTTTTCGCCGTGCTTGATATCCTAATACCTCTTCTGCGGAGGTTTTGATGCCGTCTCGTATTTTCATCCACAGATTCTCCACTGGCATATTTTGAATGTTTTTATATATTGGTGTCAGGTGTTTATTACATGCTGACATGTAAGCCTCCGCCACCGTTCCGTCTTGAAGCTTGTCGACATTGAATTTGCGAGCTCTGCTCGTTTACGAATATCCACGACAAACTATTCGGCATCTATACTTAGCTCTGACTAGATAGTGATCAGAGTCACAATTCGCGCCGCGGAGGGTTCGCACATCAAGTATGCTGGAAGTAGCCCTTTTCTCAATGAGAACGTGGTCTATTTGGTTAAAGGTGTGACCGTCTGGTGCTGCCCACGTTCGTTTGTAAATATCGCGATGTGGAAAGCACGTAGATCTTACAATCATGTTTTTACTGATTTCGAAATCAATAAGACGTTGGCCATTGTCGTTGGTTATGTCATGGAGACTGTGCCCTCTTTTTGTTCCTCTATGAGCCTCCTCCTTTACGACTTTTGCATTAAAATCCCCTAAGACAATTTTTAGATCATTGAGGGCAGTGAATCATAAGTTGTCTTTAGGGTGGCATAAAATTAGTTTTTAGTTGTATCGTCTTTGTCTCCTGTTGGTGCGTGGACGCTGATCAACCAAGTGTTGAACAATTTTGTCTTTATTCGGATTGCACACAATCTTTCACTACTTGAATCTCGGGACCTGCTGACTAATATTTTGTCAACGACAAAAGCGACTCCAAGCTCTCTGCTTCCCAAGAATTTTCCACTTGGATAGATTGTGTGTGATCTCATGTCCATGATTTCGTTACCGAGCCATCATTTCGTTTCTTGGATGGCAGTTATGTTGATGTTGTGTTTTGCCACTTCTTCGAGGAACTCTTTCAGAGCTCCTGTCCTAAATAAGAATCGAACATTCCAAGATCCAATAGGGTAGTCCATTTTTGGTTTGCGGAGTCGTTGCCGTTGAGTCCATCCGTTCCGAGGCTGTTCTTCAGGTTTCTAGACAGTGATTTTTTTCCGGTGATGCGTTGTCGGCGCCTCGCCCATCCCCCGACCTGAAGGATCGGTCCTACTTATTTGTTACACCCTATTAAAAAAAGAGTGGGAGTTTTCAGGTGGAGTTCTCACTGCTATGCTGCGAGTCCAACTATGTCATACTTTTGCCTATTTCCTGAGACGCACTGGTGTTACTGACCATTCAGGTTAACTCCATACTCCCTCTGCAATTTAATGGTTATAGGTATTTCTGAAAAACTCATCCAGACTACCACCTCCCATACAAACTGCACAATTTCATTAAATCCAATACACTGATTTTCTCAGTAACTTTTAAATTTTCGAAGTTTAAATTTTGTACAAAACATTCTATTGACGTGAAAAAATTAATTCAATCCCGTCACCCCCTCTACCACTCCCCATCCAAAATTCATGCGTTGTTTTATGGTTGTACTACATGAAAAGTGGCCGTGAGGTTTACGAAGAAACTGAAAACTTTCGTGAACTAATACCTCCGACGCATTTTAGGGATACTGTGGCCTGATGTGAACTCGGTTACACTTTTTTTTAAACCAAAGCAAGACATCGACAAACAGTCTGTGTATTATAATCCTTTAGAAAGACGTCGGGTTTTTGGACCATGTTGCACATAGAAGAGAGCAGTTAAGCAAAAGACCAAAGAAATATAAAAGTCCTGGTGAAAACTAACGGCGACGCTTAGAATTGTGAGAACTGTTTCTGTCCTAAGCCCGTATAGTGGATCATAACAGAAAATCTTTTGTTTAAAAAATCGATTTTTTTACTCTTGATGAAATCCGAGAGTATGACATGTTTGCTCTAATGTTTGTAATGCTGAGAAATAGTGCTCGCATAGAATTGCCAAGAGTACTGATAAGTGTCGCTCAAAAACTTCGATTCTGAGTGGCCGTCCGTCATTCTGTCTACAACAAAGCTCTCGAACGCTTTGAGCTATAGAGCTAAAAAAAATTGGTGTCATTATTGCAAAAAAGGAATGATAAGTTCGTGTACGGGCCACATCTCCCTCCTAGCACCCATCTTACCAATTTCACAAAATTCAAAATTTCTGTCAAATTATTTTTCTTTGAAATTATCTAAGCTATCGACTTGAAAATTTGGTATAACAATATAATTATCATCAGCTTCGGACACAAGCACACCGATTGTTTTTAACGGACAAGATGTGGAAGAACTGTAAGATTTTTGTTATCCCGTAAGCATTGTTAGCATGGACGGGGGAGCAGACAAAGATATTGAGGCTCGTCTAAATAAAGCCCCTTCGCTATACTTTCCCCTTTCTGGATTTAAGAGAGATTTCCCTTGGCACGAATCTGCGAGTTTTTGACGCATGCGCCAAATCTGTGTTGTTATATGGTTGTACTACGTGAAAAGTGACCGTTCGATTTACCAAGAAACTGTAAGCTTTCGTGAACCAATAAATATGCATTTTGGGGATATTCTGGCCAGAAGTGATCTCCAACGACAGACTTTGGAGTACAATTGGACAGACTAAAACAGACATTGTGATTTGAAGGCGGAAGTGGCAGTGGATCGGTCACACATTGAGGAAACCAGAGCGAAACATCGCCAAATAAGCTCTGGATTATAATCCACAAGTAACAAGTCGGGTTGGTCGACTATGCAGCACACGAAAGCTAGAAGTTGAACAGGATGCCAGAGGAATAAACAAATCTTGGCAACAGCTAAACGCCGATGTTTAGGACAGCGCCTTGTGGAAGAGAGCTGTTTCTGTCCTATGCACCTATAGAAATTTGATTGATTGATTGATGCTACGCTAGGACACACCCAGTTCTGGTCATTAAAGTTGTGCACATAACGATTACTGTCGTAGTATTCATTCTCTAAACTATCTCTAAATCTTTTGCATTAAAATTATTTGACTTCGATGTTGGAGCTTAAATTAATAAACTATGCAGTTAAATTTTTGACGAAAAAAAAAATCAAGAAATGTAATGGCTTAGGTGAGAGCACCTAGCAAAACCATTACTGTGTCACAACAAACACTAATTAAGTGTTCTTTTTTTCTTTCTTTTTATTTACTTGCCATAATTGTGTTCAATTTTAAGAACTACTAAACTTTTATTCTAGCTGGAGTGTAGTCTAGTGGGTAGCATGTTTATCAACAATGCGAATGTCGTGAGTTCACATGATTACCTCAATTTACGAAAAAGTAAAAAATCTTAGATAGAGGATAGTGTGAAGGGTTAACAACCCTTCCAGAATAAGTAACGAAAATATTCAGGAATCTGAAGGTCAGGAGGCCATGGCTCGATATGGGCTATAATGTCATTGTAGAAGCGGTAAAAACTTTTATTTGATTCTTGCACTCGATTTTATATCTTTCGATAAATCAAATTTTCAGCACTTTTAAAAATCGAATACATTTTCTTAACCCATGCAAATATGTATCTCTCAAACCTTAGATAACTTCGAAAAGTGTTTACTCTGGAGACTCCATCCATTCTTTGCTCAAAACCTCTTTGTTAACAACAACCTCAAACTTGAGTATACGTATAGTTATTTATCTAAAATATATTTTCATCTTATTTTCTATCAGGTAACATCTATCTTCTATTTCGTATCATAAATCACTTTATTCACCTTCTTGGAACATATCTAGATAAGAAATATGTGAAAATTATTTACAGACTTTACGATAATTTTGTTGAGAATATATAGTTCTGGTGTGAAGTTTATATTGTAAACTTTTCGATTAAGAAATTAGAATTGCAATCATTACACATGTAGTCTACCACCTCCACTTATGTAGTTTAAATCTCTAATAACCATTGTAACTTAGCTTGCAATGCTTTCTTTTTCAAAAGGTAATTCTTTATAAAGTTGCTATATTCACCAAATAGTGTCCATATTGCAACCTGCTCTCTAAACTCATTTAAGATAAATTATTCAGCCGTATTGTATGAATGCTTTTTTCATAGACGATATTAATAAAGCCATCCTGTAGCGGAACAGAAAATTATAAAGTAAAATAATTGACTGTTTTGAATTCTACTGCGACAATATAATTAAATAAGCATTGAAATAAATGATAAGAGCTATTTAGCATAGCGATAGACGCAGGAATGTCCTAAGAATTAATTTTCTATACAGTAACCAATAACGATGCTAAACTTTATGCTTTTATCTTTAGTCGTAGAAAAAAAGACGTGCTATGAAATTCAATCCCAATAACATTCAAAATATCACCCAGGCACTTTGCTTATTTCTCGTTTAACCTACTTAAGAAACATTACTGAACGTGGGTCCTTTCTTTTAATATCCGAACAGTACGAAATTCAAAACTCTGAAAATTAAAAAAAAAAATCTAAGAAATTATCAAGATACCAATTGAACCATAATTTCTGACCTTTCATAAACACAATTACAAATTTTCCTCGAAGAAAAAAAATTTCATTTCTCAAAAAAAACATTATAATTCCTTACAGTCGCGTTCATATTACCAAACAAACTTTAGAATATTTGGGCGATAAATTTGAAGTGGAACCGGGAAATGGTGGATCGCGTGATCCTTACTTAGCAGACCATAAAATTGAATCATACCTTATCATACCACCAAAGGTAAATATCATATCTTTTTTTTTCCTCTGATTATATCTATTTTAAAGTCTCGTATCTCTTTAAAACAAAACAAAAAAAGAAATTGCACTATCTTCCACAAGTTGTTGAAGTTCCAACAACACCACCATCACAAGAACTCGAAGCGCTATCCATGCCACCCGATACACTTCTGGTACATGAAATTAGCATATCGGAACCCCCATCGGAAAGTGAAAAATCGCCAAGTGAAGGAGGCGGCAGTGATTGTACGAAAAGAACGCCCGAAGATAAGCCCAAGACCTCACAACTAACTCCAGCGATTGCTGAAGAAGGTAGCGACGGAGATAATCCCAATACAAAATCGTCCTTGTCGTTGCCGTTTGAAGCTGCTCAGTGTGAGGCTCCATCGAAGGAACGTCGGAAGCTTTCCGTTCAAGGTGAATAATTATCCTGGATTTTACAGAACCTTTCGGAGATTAGGGTTGAGATTTGAAAAGTTGACATTAAAGTTTTTAAATTCTCAGAAGCTCTAATAAATTTCTTTTTTTCGTTATCCTTTCTTCTGACAATCTACCATATATATATAGGTCTAATGGCATTTGCTGAAAGGAGGCGGTCATCAGGTGCACCATTCACGGACATGAGAAAGCACTCAATATCGAATGGCGATAGTTTTCGTATTCCTGGAACAGGTGAGTTTACTTACATTCTAGACTTATGCATTACGTTAAGATACCAACTATAGTGTCGCACATCGTTGCATCTAGTGATTCTTCACATCGCATACTCATCGTGTGTGCTAGTGAGGGTCGAAAAGTTTAAAGTAAATTTACTGAAATTGCATTATCGTCCGTTCTATGGCAATTGGTCAGTAAAAAGAGCACTCTATCGTTTGATAATAATGCATGTTTAGAGAGTTGAGTTTGTTGTCGTTGGAATTAAAAAAAAAAACACACTTTATTATGTTATTGAACTTTATTTATTGATTTATGACTTTATTTAAAAATCGAATTAAACTATGCAATGTAGATAGACACAAGAAAAATATAAATTTGAGGTATTTATTATTCAGTAAAGTATTTTGGTAGGGTTCCAAATTACTTTATGTATCTTGAAATGGACTATTTGACCTTGAATCAATCTTAAAATCATACTGAAATGCTCTACAAATATTTAAAGTATATCTGAAGAAGAAAATGTAACGAATGCTTTGAAGTCACATCATCCTCAAAATATAGACGGTTATACAGTATAGGAGACTATGAGAGCAACAGTGGTTTAACCCCATCAAAAATTATCTCAATACTCTACCGACTTGAAATATCTTCAGAAGTTAAATACTCCAAAAAATAAGAACGAAACAGCCTTTTCTTAAAAACTGTAAATATGACTACAGTCCATCAAATAGTCATACAGATGGGAGAATTAAACAGAAAAACAAAAACCACCTTGAACCTTGACATCAAGAAAACAAATTGCTATCTGCTACGAAATTTCCACGATTCAATTTCGTATTTACTAAAAAAAGGCTCTGTCAATTTCATAGTCACTTTACGCCATTCCACCAAAGTTCATAAAATCCGGGGGAAAATAAATACAATTTAACCCTTCTAAAAAACAAAAAAGAAAAGGTTCATATCATAGCTCTTTCTCAAAACCTTGACATTTAAATTAACTTTAACTTTGTTAATAATTTACTCGAAGCGTATAATGGGCTTTGGTTATAGTGCATTAAAATTTTTTTTTTATTAATTTAAAAAAATTCCAAAGATTCGTTTTAGGGGCTCAAGTTTAATTAACTTTATATCAATTTTTCTGTTAGTTGCTAGACATGGGTATGAATAATGGTTGCCAACATTTTAAAAATTGCTGCGAGAACACTCTTAACAATATAAGACACTTTTGTTCAAATATTTGTTTCGCATTATTATTTTATTTAGGGAACACGTGAGAGAACTGCTTTAAGGGAGCCATGTTGGCTAGTTCATCAGTTGTAAGGAAACCTTTTCCCAGAAGATTTAATCTTTTCCTTGCTACTACCTAAGGTCTAGCCTAGGGGGTAGCATGTTGGTCTACAATGCGAAGGTCGTAAGTTCAAATCCTGGTCGACGCATAATTCCAGCGTACTGCCTGCTTGGGTATACCGTGATCACCTCAATCTTCAAAAATGCAAAAATTCGTAAATAGAGAGCTGTGCGAAGTTCAACAACCCTTCCACAATAAATAATGAAAAATGTTAGGGAACCTGAAGGTCAGGAGACCAAGGCTCGATTTGGGCTGCAGGTCCATTGTAGAAGAATAAGAAGCTGCTACTGCCTCGCAGTGACGTAGAACATGCTCTGTCGTTTCTGAGTCTTTGAGACAGAGGCAGCAGAAGTCGGTTTCAGCTAGACCCATATTTTTGAGGTGGTGTTTTACTCCACTATGCCCCGTCAATAGGCCGATTAAAGTACTAATATCATTCTTGCTGAATTTTAGAATATCCTCCACTTTGTTTTTTGAGGTAGGATAAATTTCTTTGAGATTGATAAACCTGAAAGTCTATTCCAGTAAATTCTATGCTCTTGTTCAATCTACCCTCGGTCTGCCTCTTCATTTCCCTCAATCCTAATTTGTCCTGGGACCTACATTAATGTTACTTTGTTCCTTTTTTCCCAGGTTGATTAGGTTTTGAAAGCCAAACAAGCCTCGATCCCTGTTTGTTGAATGCTAGTGCTTTAAGAATTGCCTAACTATCCGATAAGATATAGATATTTTTATTGCGATGAGCTCTCCTAATATTCTCGTGGATACATAGCTCCATTGCAATAAGTTCGGCTTGGGAGATTATGACTCCTTACCAAGAGGTTTTGAAACCGAGAAGTTAGGACCTATGACTCCGGCTCCAGTCCCCTCTGAGGTGCGCGAGCCATCTTTGTTCCAAATGGTTGATCTCTCTTCCATTTTAGGTAGCATGGATTGCCATTTCTTGCATTCTCTGATTATAACTTTGAATGGGGTTTCAAAGTTGAATTTTGTCGGCATATTGTCAGACAGTGTTGAGGTTAGATCCTCAATTCTCGGATTTTTTAAAATTTGAAGGTTACCTCTAAAATCCATTTCGGGAACTTATATTTATTATCGCTTTGTATGTGTAACGCCCCTTTGAAAGCCTCCTTTTTTATTTGGAGAAGTATCGGAGGGGCTCAGGAATATTTCCATTGCCGCAGAACGGCAGGTTTTTATTGCCCCTGTGATACAAAGACACGCTAGTCTTTGAATTTTACTTTATTATTCTAATAATAAAGTATTATGATCGACACAAGAATAAAAATTGCTGCCCTGAAAATTTTCTTTGTTCGCGTTTCATGACTAAATTAGCCTAAAAATGAAAAAAAAAAAAATCCGTCCCGCAGTCCGCCGTACATATGGACTCATATCTCCGTGACCGTTTAAGATAGAATTTTCGTTTCAAGGTGGATTGTTAATTGGGTAAGTGATCCCCATTATCTAAAAGGGGAGTGTCTGGTGGAAGGGGAGGCAGAAACTACACTTGCTAACATCTCCACTGCCAATGCAGATAGGAAGCTGAAAATTAGCATAGGTATAGACAGGGCTGTGGGGCAATCTCTAAAAATAATTTAATTTTTTTTATTCATTAGCGTCCAAAAAGGGCTAAAAACAAATTGTCGGCCGAATTTTTTTTTCATATCTTCGAAATTACTTACCATAAAAAATTTCGGGACCATTAAGGTGGCATATAGCTTCACCAAAATCAGCATAAAAAGAGGCTTATTATTGTAAGGAGGAGAGTCAAGGGGATGCGAAGAAAAACAGTTAAAAATTAATATCTCAACTATCTCTTAAGCTATGCAGTTGAAACTTAAAATATATTTGTAGAAAGCTATACTAGCGAGAAGCAAAAAAAAAAATTGAAAATTTGGTCATAGCAGTAGGGTGGGGGGAATAGGGAGCATTAGAAAAATGGTGCACTTTCCATAATTTCAAACCGTTATATCTCAAAATTGAGTACAGATATCAAATCGAAAATCAGATTATAGAGCTACATAGTCTTTAATTTTGGTGAAAATTTTAAGTCAGAGGGTATAAGGGGAGGGAGGTGGTAAGCAAAAATGTCGAACATTTTGAGTGATTTTTTTAGGTCTCTGGTGAAAGGTACAAAGTTTAAATTTTGCATGTTGATACATCTATTTGATATTCATAGAAAAATAATAATAATTTGTTCCACAATTATTATATATATAATTTGTTCCACAATTATTATATTGAAAAAACGCATAAACTGAAAATTTTTGAATTAAATTTTAAGGTAGTAACATGAAAACTTCCAAAATGAATTTAAAAAAAATTCCTAAGTTTACGAAATATTCATCGTTTGAATACCTTCAAAGCGTCAACCCCCTCCCACACAAAATTATTTTTTGGAACATTTTTAATAAGCCAATTATCACCTAACTATTAAAAGCTATCAATCTGAAATTTTGTGCAAGCACCTTACAAGAAAAACAAAATAAAATTGCATCACAAATTTTACGATTCCCTTACCTTCTCTACTCCCATACAAATGTTTGGTTTCATGAATGAAAATACACCAAGTTTTATGAAAATTCTATTTAACTTCGTCTATGAAAATGACATTCTATGCAGAGAATATTGGACGTCATTCAAGTAATCAATTAAACAACTATTAACATCCATCCACTCTTACTATCACCCCTCACGCCTCCCCTCATAAAAACCCAAACTTGCATAAATAAACGAATGAAATTTTAATTATATATACTGGAGTTATTGATCGTATCCGCAGTTAAGTGTTAAATTGATAACAGCCCTGCCCAAGAACCCCCTTTCACTTAGTCTTCCCTAACCACTCTAACCTGAATATTGACTTTCCACGCATCCTCAACTTGTCCCAAGAAAAATAAAGTTGCGCCAGACTTTTTGGTAGTTTATTTTTTATTATAAGCTGCGCTTTTTGTTGTATTATTTTAGTCCACCAGACTGTTGATCTGTATGTGTCTATTGGAAGGATAATTGTTTTGTAGCACCAGTAGATCATCTCGGGCTGTAATCCCCATCCATCGGGGATACATGTCATGAATCGTGGCCGATTCAAGTTATTTGGAGTATTGTCGAAAGCTCCTTCAATATCTAGGAATGTTCAAAGGGCAATTTCGTTGGAATCTTTAGCCTTTTCAATTTGTCTAACTAAACCGCGAAGTGCTGACTCTGTTTTCCTTTCTGGTAGGCATGTTAATTTTATTAAAACATACTTTGTTAGGTCCTGTTCTCATGTAAAGGTCCACTACTTTCTGAATCGTGTTGACAAAGAAGGAGGTGAGACTTATAGGGCGATATGACTTAGGCTGAACAATTGGTCGGTTTCCCGCATTTGGTACAAAGACCCCCTCGCTTTCCTCTAAATAATTTGGATATACCCCCAAGTAAAACTTGGTTCAAAAATCTTTACCAGTATTGGCATTATGATTTCTAACCCTTTCTGCATTAAGGCAGGGGAGATTTTGTCTACTCCGGCTGATTTGTAGGGCTTAAATGTGTTGATCGCCCATCTTATCTTTTCCGGAGTGAAGCAATATGATTGCTGAATGGAGTTTGTTGATACAGAATCTAAGCTTAAAGCGAGCAATAATGTAGAAAAGCGATTTGCATATTCGACTTTAATAAAGAATCTGTTGAAACCATGCGATTATAAAGAAATCGATTTTTAAAAATTAGTTGTACATTGTTTTTGTATGAGAATTTAATGTATATCACGCATTTATACAATTTCAATAAGCTTTTTGGGTTCTCCTCAAATGAATCCCTAGCAGAAAACATAACAGAATTATACTTGGGCTTAAAGCTCAATCATATGATACTCTAGATGAGATGGAAATGACTTTAATATACCGGAAAATATGTCATCTCAAATTCTTTCGAATAGTGAATAGAGCCTTTTGCATGGGAGGTGGTAGAAGTAGAGGGGAGGGGGGGGGGGGGGGGGGGGGGGGTTTGTATTTTACGTATATGACACCGAACATGGCATGCAAAATGTTTTTTGCTGAATTTAAAGTTTTTAGTTTTCATTATTTTTAAAGAAATTAGTCATAGTTTTTCTGAAATTGGGGCAGTTGTACGGGAGGTGGCAGAGGAAGTGGAGCATTTAAGATGATTTTGAAACTGCTTATCGTTATCCTTATCACCATGCTTTGATTCAATTTCAAAGCCGATAGCTCTCATATGTATACTTGAAGGAGAAATGTTTTTCTTGAATTTATAATACAGATATTTGTATGGGAGGTGGTAGCAGGAGTGAAGCGAAGCTGATAATTTCTTCTAGCACTTATTTTAATTATTAAGAAACAAATTCTGGCGAAATTTGAAGTTTGTACTTTTTCTAGTTTGAATGGAAATCGATAAAATGCATCTAACGAAAATTATGCATTTGTATGGGAGGGGGTAGAAGGAGTGTACGGATCAAAATAAATTTATTTCGCATTGTTAATATTTGTATTTGTATACTTTATACAAAATATCAAGTTGATAGCTTTAACAGTTTCGAAGAAAATTAATTTAATTCAAATTTCAAAATTTCGTGAAATTTGTATGGGAGGGGGTAGAAGGAGTGAGGTGAAGTTGATAATTATTTTTAAAATAAATTGCAATTCTAGTAGAATTAATTCTCACAAAATTTCGTCTTTTCAGCTTTACTAGTTTCAATGAAAATCGAAAATATGTATTTTTAAAAATTGTCCATTTGTATGGGAGGGGGTAGAAGGAGTAAGGGGATCTGATCAATATTTCGTAATAGTAATGACATCTATATCATAATACTTTGACCTAAATTTCAAGTCGATAACTTATATAGTTTCAAAGGAAAATCAATTTCTTATTATTTCGAAATTTCATGAAATTTGTATGGGAAGGGGTAGAAGGAGTGGGGGGATGTAGCCCATTCACGAACTTAAAGTTACTTTTTTGCTAAAAATGACACACAAAAATTTTTAGCACTATAGCTCAAAGGTTTCGAGAGTTATGCTGTAGACAGACGGACAGACGGACAGTCAGACAGACAGACGGATAGACGGTCACTCGGAATCGAGGTTTTTGAGCGACAACAAATATTTCTGTACCTTTGGCGGCTCTGTGCGAGCGTTATTTCTTAGCGTTACAAACGGTAAGGCAAACACAATATACTCTCAGATTTCATCTAGAGTATAAAAATCGGGAAGGTCACGCGAGGTGGCAGTTCTTGCATTGCTTTGTTCAAGATTGTTTTACCGAGGCCGCGTTTTGACGCTGTTGCTGGCTCAAAATGTTGGCCACCGTTTGCAATTGTACGTGAATTCCTGTCGCTTCGTCGCAAAGCTCATCGCGCCTCTGGGTCGAAAAACTCGATAACATCTCGTTTTTTTACAACAACGTAAGCAGCAAGCATTCTCGAACGAGACAACTTTACGTCGCAGCTGCTGCATCCTGTTTTGATGTCATATGTACAACTGAAACATGGTTTTATGCCAATTTTAAGGATGCTGAACCTTTTGACTCCGACTATCAAGTTTTTTATCATGATCGTCACCTCGATCTCCTTGACGCACCAGTTGGTGGCGGTGTACTCTGCGCTGTTAATTAGAAACTCTCCGCTATGTCCATCGAGGTTCCTAAATCCAGTGGAATTGAGTTTATCTGCGTGGTTCTTACAATTGGAGATATAAAGCAGTATTTATTAGATACACGAGAATAGAAATGATACTTGAAAATATATCTTTAAAAATTTCAAATTCAAATTATCCAATCCCACTGCATTGCTTTTTATTTTACTGAAGGCTATTATAATATCGTTTGGTATTACATTGGCAATTTGGATATTATTCCTATTCACAGGAAATCAAGCAACTTGTTGACTGCTGCCAAAAAAGTCGCTTAGTAGATTAGGCTCAAGCAAACAGATATTTTTATACTCTACATTAAATCTGAGAGTATTATAAGTTTGTCACAAAATTTGTAACGTAAAGAAATAAGGCTCGGAGAAAAAAATGAATGATACAGAAGTTCATATAATCACTCAGATATCTCAAAATCGGATGTCCGTCCATCCGTTCATGTCCTCTCTAGCTCGAGAACGCGTTGAGCATGAGAGCTCAAATTTTGTACACCTCGTTTCTGAAAAAAAGTAAGGTCAAGTTCGTTAACGGGCCAAATCGCTTGAGTTGATCGCCCATCTTATCTTTTAATTAATTATTTAAAGCTTGACAATTGGTTCGGCGCGCTGGATGACCAAGCCGTGGTTAACGTGCTTGGATGGTTGTGTGGCGTCACAGTTTCGGAAAAAATCTATTTCCTTAAATTCCAAAATTTCATGAAATTTGTATGGAAAGAGGTAGATAGCCTTCTACCCACCTCCCATGGGAGGATGTGGCTCGTTCACGAGCTTCAACTTACTTTTTTCTAAAAATTTCTTAAAACAATCATCAAGATAGGTCGAAGCGTTCGAAAGTTATGCTTTAGATAGATGTGTCACTAGAAGTTAAGGTTTCCGAGCGATACCTGTACCCGCGGCTACTCTGTGCGAGCATTATTTCTTAGCGTTACAAACGGTAAGACAAACACAATACACTACCAGATTTCATTAAATATTGAAATTTCTTTAAATCGGCAATAGGACCCAGATGCAATAAGTCCTAGTTACATGACTTTCATCAATTCAATTCTGACACAAGACTACTCAGAGAGGAGACGAAACCCTAATATTTAATACCGAAGCAGTACTGAATCATTATTTTAATTAATTTAATTATTCTATCTTCATCATTCGCTCAGTTGTATTCCTGCATTTGAATATAGAAATAATGGCTTATTCTAAGTATCTAAGGAGCTAGGGTATAGTCTAGTAGGTAGTGTGTTGGTCTTGTAATACGAAGGTCGTGAGTTCAAATCCCGGTCGGCGCAATATATAATTCCGGCACATTGCCTGCTTGGATATACCTTGGTCACCTCAATCTAAGAAAATGAATAATTCGTAGAAAGAGGGTTGTGCGAAGGGCTAACAACCCTTCCACAATAAGTAATAAAAAATGTTAAGGAACCTGAATATCAGGAGGCCAAGGTCCGATTTGGGCTGCAGTGCCATTGTAGAAGAAGAAAGTATCTAAGGAATACCGAAATTCAGTACTGACATATCAGTACGGACTTGTACCAAGAAAAATAAAGTTTCGGTCGACCTTAAATTTATTGCGCCCGACTTGTTGGCAATATGTTGTTGTAATAATAATAAACTGCCAACAAGTCGGGCGAAACTTTATTATTCTTGGGACAAGTTGCGGATGAGTGGAAAGTCAATATGCAGGTTAGAGTGGTTAGGGAAGGCTAAGTGAAAGGGAGTTCTTGGGCAGGACTGTTAACAATATTTCATTCGTTTCTGTAAGTTTGGATTTTTATGAGCGGAGGAGGAGGGGTAATAGTAAGAGTGGGTGGATGTTAATAGGTTTTTAATTAATTGCTTGAATCACGTCCAATATTCTCTGTATAGAATGTGTTTCATAGACGAATTTGCATAGAATTTTCATAAAATTCGGTGTATTTTACATTCATGAAACCGAACATTTGTGTGGGAGGGGGTAGAGAATATAGGGGAATCGTAAAACTGATACGCAGTTTTATTTCGCTTCTCTTGTAAGGCGCTTGTACAAAATTTCAAGTTCGTAGCTTTTAGTTTATTAGTTGATTTAATGAAATTGGTCGAAATCATACTTTTGTATGGGAGGGGGTAAAAGGGCAAGCGCGATTTCAAAACTTTTAAAGCAACTTCATTTGAATTATTTTTATAAGTTTTTATACCAAATTTGAAATTGATAGCTTTTAAGAGTTAGCTGATAACTGATTTCTTAAAAATGCTCGAAAAAATAATTTTGTATGGGAGGGGGTAGAGGAGGTAGGGGAATCGTAAAACTTGTGATGCAATTTTCTTTCATTTTTATTGTAAGATGCTCATACGAAATTTCAAGTTCATAGCTTTTAATTTGTTGGTTATTAGTTGATTTAATGAAATTAGTCGAAATCATACTTTTGTATGGGAGGGGGTAAAAGGGCAAGCGCGATTTTAAAACTTTTAACGCAATTTCATTTTATTTATTTTTGTTAGTTGTTATGCAAAATTTCAAATTGATAGCTTTTAATTGTTAGGTGATAATTGATTTCTTGAAAATGGTCGAAAAAATAATTTTGTATGGGAGGGGGTAGAAGTGTTAAAGGTTTTCGACCAGTTAATATTTCATATATTTAGGGATTTTTTTTAAATGCATTTCACAAAATTTCAAGTTTCTACCTTAAAATTTCACTCAAAAATTTTCAGTTTATGTGTTTTTTTCAATGCACATGAAACACCTTGTGCACGTTAGACCGGGGGGGTCGGTTTATAATAAATATGGATCAAGTTCTTATTATTTTTCTATGTACATTAAATATAGGTATTCACGTGCAAAATTTTAACTCTGTATCTTTCACCAGAGCCCTAAAAAAATCACTCAAAGTTTTCGACATTTTTGCTTATCACCTCCCCCCTTACACCTCTCACGTTAAAATTTTTACCAAAATTAACCATCATGTGGTTCTACAATCTGAAAAATTTTTGATTTGATATCTGTACTATTTTTTGAGATATAAGGATTTGTAATTTTGAAAAGTGCGTCATTTTTGAAATGCTCCCCATTTCCCCCCACTACTATTATTTCAACATGTTATATTTTTTTTGTATTTGCCTAGTATAGTTTAATATACATTTAAAGTTTCAATTACATAGCTTAAGATACAGTTGAGATATTAATTTTTAAGTGTTTTTCTTTGCACCCCCCCCCCCCCCCCCCTGACCCTCCCCCTTACAATAATTAACCGCTTTCTGAGCTGATTCCGATAAAACTATATGCCACCTTAACGCTCTCTAAATATGATTTTTGTACAATAAGTAATTTCGAAGATATAATCATTTGAAAAAAAAATTCGGCCGACAATTGGTTCTTAGCCCCCCCCCCTTTTCGCACCCCAATGGATAAAAAAATTAAATTATTTTTAAAAGTTGTCCCACAAACTCCTCTATATGTGAGTTGAGTTTTAGCTTCCTAGCTGTTACCATGGTTGAGATATTTGAATTCGTATTTTTCGACTTAAGCGCTCCCCCCGCCTCACCCTGAACCCGTACATCCCCCAAAATGGGTATCCGCCTGAGATCCGCAACTATCTACAATCCCCTTAAAGATGAACTTTCTATCTTGAAGGGTTTGGGAGTTAATGTGCGCTGAGCGTACACGTCGGCGTACGGCGTACAGACAGACGGATTTTTTTGCATTTTTAGGCTAATTTAGTCATGAAACGCGAAAAAAAAAAATTTCAGGGTAGCAAATTTTTTTTTTTCTTGTGTCGATCACAATACTTTATTATTATAATAACAAAGTAAAAGTTTATCGCTTCATAGAAAAAATGTTTTTTTTGTACGTTATCAACGATCTAAGCAGTCTTAAAATTCGTTTTTTCGAATCTCTAGTTAAATTTTATTCGGGTCAAAGATATCAATTATATTACATAATATTTTGATGTATTGCCATCGATGATTTCAGAATGCAAAGATCCCATTTAACCTTAATCGTTCATCAATTTTAATCGTTATTTAATTTAATACCCACGGCAAGGTTGTGGTGTATCTATCCTGCGATATAAAAAGCCTCTCAAATATCAAATTAACTAATTTGATTACAAAATATAAATTAATTGGCATTAAGTTGTGATAGGTCAGCACCTTGTGGACTTTTATTTAATTTTAATAACTTAGCAGAAAAAAAAAGAACAGCTAAATTACATGAATGATTGTTGGCATAAAAAATTGACAACTATATCTTAATTTCTTTATTCGCGGCACCGATCTAACTTTAGAAAAGCTTAACGAAATATTGGTTGAAAACAATTTATTCATCCAAACACAATTGATCCAAAACAGTTGATCCAAAACGATTGAACCAAAAAAAAAAAAATTGCGTGATTTTTTGTATTCAACCTCTGTATGTATGTCCAAACCAAAATTGTGTGTCAACCTTTTTGGTCACTATAAAAATATTTGAATCTGGATCGATTTAAATAATTAGTGATGCATGAAAAAAAAATTTTAATCGATTGTACAACACATTCGAAATATTTTTCTTAAATCTGAAATTAAATCTTTTTACATAATAAAATAAAGTGCTTATGCTAAGTTGTGCATAATAAAAAATACGATTTAAAACAGAACTTCAAGTCGAGTTTGTTATGCTGTTTCGCAACCCGAAACTTCGGCGATCGGTTGTGCATCTAGTTTTTTATTTTATTTAATTATTTTGAAAGATTTTATAAAATGTTGATGTAGATCAGTTGCTGTTTGTCTGAAAATTTGAGATAATTTATGTGGAAGAATTTTTAATTAAATCAATTGCTTCTGTAACGATTGTTAGTTGATCAATCTTCCAGGTGCTACAAGAGGGGCCACTTTAAAAGATAAAATTGCACAGTCACATCGATTTAGGGAAACAAAAGTTGAGAGTAAGAAGAGAGAGGAGTCCAAAGTGCCGGTGGGCGTTATTTTCAAAAGTCTGAAAATCGTACGCCAGTAAGAAAGTTCAGTATATATCCAGAGTTATGACCCTTTAAAGAATGTCAGAAAATCAAGTTTCAAGTATTTCAAAATATTTTGAAATTAAAAATAAATTTACATAGTTTTATAAAAACATTTTATTTAAACAAATTTTTTTTAACCTAAATCAGACTTAAAAACGCTTAACGTTAACATTATAATCTTCACGTTCTTCTTCGGGATGAGCGGCATTCCATTCCAAAGATCTCAAGATGTAATCTGGGATTGGATGGGGTTGTGGCAAATGAGCACCTTGTGGATGGAATCCGTTCTCATCGGCCGTGTAGGTCAATTGAATTGGGACACCTTCGGGTGATACATAGGATGATTGACCAGCAGCATGGACACCACCAACTCCTTGTTCTTGAGCTGAGATACCATTTGTGGTCTCGAAAGCATACTGATACGATCCGTCCGGATGGATATCACTGCCGTAACTTTTTATTTCGGCGCCGGCTTCGGGACTAGCGTACTGTTGATGCTGGGCACCGGCTAATCCGACAACGGCTACGGCCACGACAACCTAATAAAAGATAAAAAACGAAACGTGAATTAAATTAGCATTGGTAATTTGATTGATTTGAAGCTCTGTGTGGACGACAGTGCTAGAATCTGTCGAAAGTACTAATCAACTTACAAATTTGAACATGATGATTGCGCTTCGATCTTTTCGATAGAGCTGGCTAATGCTGGTGTGAAACTGATGCCGTAGTTTGCAGTGGCCGGTACCTTTATACCCGAAAATTTTTCTCAATGGGATTATGCCATCTCGAAACCTGAGCACTTTTTTTTTAAAGTAGCATGATATGAATAAAGGTCATGGCTTTTCATCACATAGCAATATCTGGAACAGTCGATTATATTGCATTATATAGAGATTATCTAATTTGTAAAAATTTCGACAGTTAAAAGACACCTGTCTGATTTACAAGTCGGGATTATGCCAGTTCTTCGATGATAGTGGGTGCGATTTGGAAATTATATTCTCGTCAAAATGCATTTAAAATCAATTTTGCATGAAACTGAGGAAACTTTTTTTAACTGCGAAAAAATTGAAATGATCTCAAATATCAATTGGCTTAACATTAATTTAGTTTTTAATGGTATGACAATTTTCTAATGAAATTTAAATATCTCAAATGCAGGAAAAAAAAAATTCAAACAAAATAATCTACCAATCTTTCTTAGTAATTTACCTATATATCTGTCCAAACATAAAATACCCGTCATCAGTTTTAAATTTTTGAAAGAAATCTTTTCTGAATTCCATTGGAGTTTAGTCATCCTTAATCAGTATGCAGATTAGTTCGATACATGAAATATTGAACTAACTAACTACCAATTTGTCGCTTCTGCAAATCATCTGCAAGTTTATACTTCAAAATTGGCATAAGATTTTGCATAAATGGACCAGCCGGGTCGTGACGCTTATCTTTTCGCTTCCATTAAGAGGTTAGTTCAGCTGGTAGACAACCTTTTTTTTAATTTGAGGAACACGTGAAAGCGCTGCGACCTTCCCGGATTATTGTGCATTTATTGCCCCTTTATCCAACCATAACTCTATGGGTTTGGCTAATTTAAGTTTCTTAATAGCTCCCGGCTAGTTCCTCGGTAGAAAGGAAACATTTTCTGAGAAGATTGTGTCTTTTCCTTGCAACTGCTTCACAGAGAAAAATTGTCATATACCGGACAACTCTAAAATGCACTAAAATTAAAACTAATGTATTTTTTATGTAGTGGATAGATTAAGTGGTTTTAGAGCGCGCTCGGCACTATTATTAACGATTTCCCCAAATTGAGGAAAATTGCGTTTTAAGATCCAATTTTTGAGTTTCTAAAACGGCCATTTCATCATTTTTCTCGGCGGGGTTTTCATTACAAACACAATAACTTGAACTACAAAAAAAAATAACTATAACAAAAATACAACCAGTGTATCAGTCGGAGCCTTCCGGAAGGCAAAATAAACTGCCAACAAGTCGGGCGAAACTTTATTATTCTTGGGACAAGTTGTGGATGAGTGGAAAGTCAATATGCAGGTTAAAGTGGTTAGGGAAGACTAAGTGAAATGGAGTTCTTGGACAGGGCTGTTGTCAATTTAACAATATTTCATTTATTTTTGCAAGTTTGGGTTTTTATGAGGGGAGGAGGAGGGGTAAGGGTGGGTGGATGTTAACAGCTTTTTAATTAATTGCTTGAATCACGTCCAATATTCTCTGTATAGAATGTGTTTCATAGACGAAGTTGCATAGAATTTTCATAAAATTCGGTGTATTTTACATTCACGAAACCGAACAATTGTATGGGAGGGGGTAGAGAAGGTAGGGGAATCTTAAAATTTGATATTCAGTTTTATTTCGCTTCTCTTGTAAGGTGCTTGTATAAAATTTCAAGTTTGAACCTTTTAGTTGGTTGGTTATTAGTTGATTTAAAGAAATTGGTCGAAATCATAGTTTTTTACGGGAGGGGGTAGAAATCAAATTCCTGTTAAGACCCCCTATAGGGGCATAGGACAGAAACAACTCTCTTCCACAAGGCGCGATCCTGAGCATCGGCTTTAAGCTGTTGCCAGGACTTGTTTATTCCTCTGGCCTCCTGCTCAACTGCTCGCTTCCATGTGTTACATGGTCGACCAACCCGACGTCTTCCTTGAGGGTTATAATCCAGAGCCTGTTTTGCGATGTTTCGCTCTGGTTTCCTCAAAGTATGACCGATCCACTGCCACTTTCGCCGTTGAATCTCAATACCTATTTTAGTTTGGCGAGTTGTACTCCAAAGTTCGTCGTTGGAGATCACTTCTGGCCAGAATATTCCTAAAATGCGTCGGAGGCATTGGTTTACGAAAGTCTGTAGTTTCTTGGTAAGTCGAACGGTCACTTTCCACGTAGTACAACCATATAACAACACGGATTTGACGCATGCGTCAAAAACTCGCAGCTTCGTGCGAAGGGAGATCTCTCTTAACCTCCAGAAAGGGGAAAGGATACCGAAGGCCTGACGAGCTTTATTTAGCCGAGCCTCAACATCCTTTTCGGCTCCGCCGTCCATGCTGACAATGCTTCCGAGATAGCAAAAATCTTGCACCTCTTCCACATCCTGTCCATTAAGAACAATCGGTGTGCTTGCGTTCGAACCCATGTGCATGTACTTGGTTTTACGCACATTTATTTTCTGTCCCGCCTCTTTGCATTTAGAATGCAACGAGCGAACATTTGACTCTAAGTCCGAACGGGTATGTGCAAGCAAACACACGTCATCAGCATAATCAAGGTGACTTAAGATGTTAAATAGTCTCCATTGAAGACCTTTACCTTCCCCACCTTCCAGTGCAGCTTTCAAGATGTCATTTATTACCACCAGAAACAGGGCTGGTGATAATATGCAGCCTTGTCTGACACCCGTTCGCACAGGAAAGCTCTCGGACAGCTCTCCTCTATGCAAGACGCGACACCTTGCATCTTCGTAGGATTCTTTAATCATAGCTATGACCTTATTTGGAATACCTCTCCTACGCAAAGCATTCCATATGTAATCTCGCTTAACGCTGTCGAAAGCCTTCTCGAAGTCCACAAACATGAGATGTAGTGGCGAACCCATTTCGGCTGACTGCTCTAATATTATCCGTAGGGTATTTGTGTGGTCGGTACAAGACGACCCTTTACGGAATCCAGCCTGATAAACTTCGAGAGTGCTCTCGACGACATCACTAATCCTATTGAGAATTACCTTAGCCATAATTTTTGATACGGCAGTAAGTAGACATATACCACGCCAATTGCCACAATCCCGAAGGTCGCCCTTCTTCGGAATTTTCACAATGACGCCCTCCTTCCATTCAGTCGGATATCTTCCATCATTCCACACCTTAGTGAAGAGTGGGAGGAGTATATCGGCTGTTATTTCCGGGTCCGCTTTGAGGAGTTCGGTTGGTAGTCCGTCTATACCTGGAGCTTTCCTTCCCGCCATTGACCGAATGGCGGAAACTATCTCTTCCTTATCTGGGGAATCGTCCCTAATAGAGGATTGTTGCGGTTGGATGTTTGGAAGTTGTTCTGTTTCCAAAATATCTTCCTCTGACAAGATGTTTAAAATATCAGAGAAGTATTCCTTCCATCGTCGCAACTGGTGTTCACTCATATTAAGGAGAGTTCCGTTGACATCTCTCACCAGGTGGTTGACGGTGAAATTCCTGTTCGTCAACTGTTTCATGATTTTAAATAGTGAACCCATATCCCCAAGGTAAGCCGCAGATTCTGCCTTGTTTGCCAGATCTTCAATGGCCTTTCTCTTGTCGCGTCTAACAGCCTTTTTAAGCTGTATATGAGCATCGCGGTAGTTCTGCCTCAAGTCGGGCGTTCGTTGGTTGACATCGGGTTGAGAGATGATTGCCAATTTGGCTTTTTTCCGATTGTCAACCTTGTCCCATGTGTCTTGCGACATCCAGGGTTTCTCACCGCTCTGCGCATATCCCACAGATTCTTCAGCACTAGTTAGAAAAGTGTTTCTGGTTGCCTCCCAATTGGCGTCCAGTGTGCGCATTTCATGTTCACCCAATGTGGATGACTTTTCGCGTAGAATGGTGGTGTATTCGAGTTTTTTGTTGGGATCTCTGAGTTTATCCACATTAAGCTTGCGCTTCATTTGAAGAATTTGTGGTCGTCGGATAGCTGCTGTACACAATCTCAAGCAGGCAACCATCAAGTGGTGATCGCTCCCCACGTCAGCTCCACGTTTCGCTCGCACATCGAGGAGACATCTTCTCCATCGGCGACTTATAGCCAAATGGTCGATCTGGTTCTGAGTAACACCATCAGGGGAAACCCAAGATGTTTTATGATGACTCTTGTGTGGAAAAAGGGTCCCTCCGATGACCATTTGCCGAGTACTACAGAACTCCACAAATAATTCGCCGTTTTCGGGTCTCTTAATCCAAGGTCGTGAAGGGTCGACCCAAGGGTCACCATGCCTCCCCATGACGTGTTCTAGTCCAGTGTTGTCTGATCCAACCTGGGCGTTCATATCTCCCGAGATGATAATAATATCACCTCTTGGAACACGTTCGAAGGTGGCACTCAGTTGGCTATAAAACTCCTCTTTGTCACCAGATGTTGCGGTATTAGTTGGTGCGTAGCACTGCAGAATTGTGACGTTTCTGACACTGGTCCTGAGCCTGACGACGATAATCCTATCCGAGATTGGTTCCCAGCTAATGAGACTGTTTCTCGCTCTCGGCGTAAGGACGAACGCCACGCCATTTCTGGCTTCACTTTCAGGGCCAATGTACAGAATAGTGTTTCCGCTAGGGGTTCGTTCTTCTCCTGATCCTGTCCACCTGACCTCGCTCAAGCCCAAGATTTGGATGTTATAGTGCTCCATTTCACGGTCGATCACTGATTGGCGGTGCAAGGACCGAGTAACCCCAGCTCTTCCCCCGTCATTCAATGTTCGAACGTTCCAGAAGCCAATCATAGTCCGTTTTCGAATGCCAAAAGTCGTTACCGTAGAATCAGTCCGTATCCGAGGCGATGTATCCGTTTCTCGTATCATTTAGGTCTTAAGATCACGGGTGATAAGCCCATGATCCAAAAGGGTAGAAAGGCAAGCGCGATTTCAAAACTTTTAAAGCAGCTTCATTTGAATTATTTTTATAAGTTTTTATGCAAAATTTGAAATTGATAGCTTTTAAGAGTTAGCTGATAACTTAAAAATGTTCGAAAAAATAATTTTGTATGGGAGGGGGTAGAGGAGGTAAGGGAATCGTAAAACTGTGATGTAATTTTCATTTTCTTCTACTGTAAGGTGCTCGTACAAAATTTCAAGTTCATAGCTTTTAATTTGTTGATTATAAGTTGATTTAATGAAATTGGTCGAAATCATACTTTTTTATGGGAGGGGGTAGAAGCGCGATTTCAAAACTTTTAACGTAATTTAATTTCAACTATTTTTATAAGTTTTTCTGCAAAATTTCAAATTGATATCTTTTAATAGTTAGGTGATAATTGATTTCTTAGAAATGGTCGAAAAAATAATTTTGTATGGGAGGGGGTTAATATTTCATATATATACGGATTTTTTTTAATTGCATTTCGCAAATTTTCAAGTTTCTACCTTAAAATTTCACTCAAAAATTTTCAGTTAATGTGTTTTTTTCAATGCACATGAAACACCTTGTGCACGTTAGACCGGGGGGTCAGTTTATGACAATAATGAATTAAGTTATTATTATTTTTCTATGTACATCAAATAGACGTATCCACATGCAAAATTTAAACTTTGTATCTTTCACCACACCCCTAAAAAAATCACTCAAAATTTTCGACATTTTTGCTTATCAGCTCCCTCCCCTTACACCCCCCAATTTAAAATTTTTACCAAAATTAACTATTATATAGTTCTACATCTGACAAATTTTGCATTTGATATCTATACTCTTTTTTGAGATATAAGGATTTGTAATTTTGAAAAGTGCGCCATTTTTGGAATGCTCCCCATTTCCCCCCACTACTATTATTTAACATGTTGTATTTTTTTTGTATTTTCCTAGTATATCTGAACATACGTTTCAAGTTTGAATTACATAGCTTAAGAGATAGTTGAGATATTCATTTTTTAATGTTTTCCTTTGCACCCCCCCTGACCCTCCCCCTTACAATAATTAGCCACTCTCTAAGCTGATTTCAATGGAGATATATGCCACCTTAATGGTCCCAAAATATGAATTTTTTACAATAAGTAATTTCGAAGATATAATCATTTTAAAAAACAATTCGACCGACAATTTGCTTTTAGCCCCCCCTTTTCGTACGCCAATGGATAAAAAAATTAAATTATTTTTAAAGTTTGTGTCACAACCTTCTCTATATCTGTACTGATTTTCAATTTTTTATCTACATTCGTGGAGGAGATATTAGCAAGTTTAGTTTTCGACTTTTTCCCTCCCCACGCCTCCCCCTTCTACCTAACACCCCCCAAAATTTAGGAAATAGAGCTCACTTACCCAATTAACAATCCACCCAAAAACGAACAGTCTATCTTTAACGGTCTCGGAGATATGAGTCTATATGTACGGCGGACGGCGTACGGCGGGACGGATTTTTTTTTTTTGCATTTTTAGGCTAATTTAGTCATGAAACGCAAAAAAAAAAAATTTCAGGGTAGCAAAGTTTTTTTTCTTGTGTCGATCACAATACTTTATTATTAGAATAATAAAGTAAAAACAAAATTTGTTATCGCATTTAAATAAGCCCGGACGAATTGAAAGTTTTCACGTACTTTCCACTGTTCTACACACAAATCAATTGGGATTACATAATATCCCGCCAGGGAAACTATGGCAATGGTTTAACTTAATTTTAAAATTTTTTAATTATTTTCTGGAAAATTTAAATCTATATCATATAAATAATATTACAGTCTGGGCTGCTTATTGATTCCTCTTCGAAACCTAGTTCGTATTCTAGGATTGACTGGCAGAGATACCAGTTGGTACGTTCTGAGTCTCCGTACTGGCTTATATAGTCAACCAACCAAACAAATTCCTGTTAAGACCCACAACTGGGGCAACCGACCGATTCACTGCCACTTCCACCATTGAATCGTAATCCCTATTTTAGTCTATCCAGTTGTATTCAAAAAGTTCGTCGTTGGAAATCACTTCCGACCAGAATATTCTTAAAATGCGTCGAAGGCACTGGTTCACGAAAGTTTGTAGTTTCTTGGTAAGGCGGACGGTAACTTTCCACGCAGTAAAACCATATAACAACACGGATTTAGCGCATGCGTCAAAAACTCATAGTTTCGTGCGAAGGGAGATTTCTCTTAACCTCCAGAAAAGAGAAAAAATACCGAAGGCCAGACGGGCTTATTTTAGATGAGCCTCAATATCCTTTTCGGCTCCTCCGTCCATGCTGACACTGCTTCCGAGATCAACAAAAATCTTGCACCTTTTCCACATCTTGTCCGTTAGAAGAATCGGTGTGCTTGTGATCGAACCCATGTGCATATACTTGGTTTTACGCACATTTATTTTCTGTCCCGCCTCTTTGCATTTAGAATGGAGCAAGCTAAACTTTGACTCTAAGTCCGAAAGGTTATGCGCGAGCAAACGCACGTCACCATCATAATCAAGGTGACTTAAAATGTTAAATAGTCTCCATTGAAGACCTTTATCTTCCCCACCTTCCAATGCAGATTTCAAGATGTCATTTATTACAAAAACAAGCAGAGTTGGTGTTAATATGCAGCCTTGTCTGACACCCGTTCGCACAGGAAAGCTCTCGGACAGCTCTCCTTTATGCAAGAAACAACACCTTGCATTTTCGTAGAATTCTTTAATCATAGCTATAACCTTATCTGAAATACCTGTCCTACACAAAGCATTCCATATATAATTTCACTTAACGCTGTCGAAAGCCTTCTCGAAGTCCACAAACATGAGATGTAGTGGTGAACCCATTTCGGCTGACTGCTCCAGAATTATCCGTAAGGTATTTGTATGATCGACACAAGACGTCTCTTTACGGAATCCAGCCTGATAAACTTAGAGAGTGCTCTCCACAACATTACTAATCCTATTGAGAATTAGCTTAGCCATGATTTTCGATACGGCAGTTAGTAGAATTATACCACGAGAGTTGCTATAATCCCGAAGGTCGCTCTTCTTTGGAATTTTCACAATGACGCCCTCCTTCCATTCAGTCTGATATCTTCCTTCATTCCACACCTCAGTAAAGCGTGGGAGGAGTATATCGGCTGTTATTTCCAGGTCCACTTTGAGAAGTTCGGTTGGTAGTCCGACTATACCTGAGTCTTTTCTTCCCGCCATTGACCGACTGGCGAAAACTATCTCTTCCTTATCTGAGGGATCGTCCCTAACAGAAGATTTTTGCGATTGGATGTTTGGTAGTTGTTTTGTTTCTGGAATGTCTTCCTCTGACAAGATGTTTAAAAGCGCCGCTACTGGTGTTCACGCATATTAAGGAGAGTTCCGTTGACATCTGTCACCAGGTGGTTGGCGGTGAAATTCCTGTTCGTCAACTGTTTTAAATAGTGAACCCGTACCCCCAAAGTAAGCCGCAGATTCTGCCTTTTTGGCCAGATCTTCAATGGCCTTTCTCTTGTCGCGTTATCCTTTTGTTGTTTATGAGCATCGTGATAGCTCTGCCTCAAGTCAGGTTTTCGTTCGTTGACATTGGGTTGAGAAATGATTGTCAATTTGGCTTTTTTCCGATCGCCAACCTTGCCTCATGTGTCTTGCGACATCCGGGGTTTCTCACTGCTTTACACATATCCCACAGATTCTTCAGCACTAGTTAGAAACGTATTTTTGGTTGCCTCCAAATTGGCGTTCAGTGTGCGCATTTAATGTTCGCCCAATATGGATGACTTTTTACGTAGAATGGTGGTGTACTCGCTCTTTTTGTTGGGGTCACAGAGCTTATCCACATTAAGATTGCGCTTCATTTGAAGAATTTGTGGTCATCGGATAGTTGCTGTGCACAATCTCAAGCAGACAACCATCAAGTGATGAACGCTTCCCACGTCCACTCCACGCAACGCTCGCACATCGAGAAGACATGTTCTCCATCGGCGACTTATAGCCTAATGGTCGATCTGGTTCTGAGTAACGCCATCAGGGGAAACCCAAGATGTTTTATGGTGACTCTTGTGTGGAAAAAGGGTCCCTCCGATGACCATTTGTCAAGATCTACAAAACTTCATAAATGATTCGCCGTTTTCAGGCTTCTTAATCCAATGTCGTGACCCATTGATCCAGGTGCCACCATGCTTCCCCATGACGTATTTTAGTCTTAGTCTAGTGTTTTCAGAGCCAGCCTAGGCGTTTATATCTCCTGGAATGATAATTATATAACCTCTTGGAACACGCTGAAAAGTGGCACTCAGTTGGCTATAAAACTCCTCTTTGTCACCAGGTAGTGGTGTGTAACACTGTAGAATTGTCGGTCAAATTTATTTACCTCTTCAACATAGAACCTCTGCAAAACCGAAGAAGACCCTGGATTAAACATAGTTCTAACTAATTAAATTGCTCAAAAAAAAAAAATAACTGCGTTTGTTTTATTTTTAGTTTTAATCTTTTTTAATATAGAGCGATGTGTACTCGTCAGAGGCTCACAGCGAACTCTAAAGAAGGAAGCAAAGCAAACCCTGCTATTATCGCCCCATAGCCATACCTCAGTGCTTTCCAAAGTAGTGAAAACTGCTGTCAATCGCAAGATATTCAATTTTCTTGTGGATAATAATCTCAGCCATGATCGCCAATATGGATTTCGCTACGAACTTTCCACAGGCAATCGTTTGGTCTATCTGGCCGACCACAAGTTTGGCGAAGGTCAATTACTTGCTCTTGAGATTGCTGCAGTGTTCGACAAAGTTTGACACAAATGTCTCTTAACCAAGCTAAATGCCATTAATTTTACCGCATACTTTCTTAAATGGATTGAAAGTTTCCTCTGCGAGTGGTCTATACCAGTCGTATTGGACTGGGTAACTTCTGCGCATTTTTCCATCGATTCCGGCGTCCCCCAGGGTTTGATTTTGTCTCCCACCCTCTTTTTGGTCTTAGTAAGCTACCTTCTGTTGTCTACTCTCAATCCAATTCAATTTTCCGCAGATGACAGTATTCTAGATAACTTCTACCATTTGATTCTTTGGCGGCTGCACATTCGACATCAGTAGCCATATTACGTATAGAGTCAATACAGTTATTGAATTCTGACCTCTGTATAATCTTGAAATGAGGCAGGAAAAATAGAGTAAAATTAATGTTTTAAAAATGCAGGCCTGTCATCTATCTCTTACGAAGAACGTTTCGACGTCAGCCGCTAATATGTCCTGAAATAGGGTACAGATTTCAGTTTCTGAAGACTTAACGTTCTTTGGAGTAAAATTTAACAATCGCTTTGATTGCGGCTAATAGATATACGAAGTTTTGATTCGAAAATTCGAGGTAGTCTTCGGAAGCATAAGAAATTCTTTTCTGCTTTTGAACTAGCTACCATCTTTAAGGCTTAGGGCGCCAAATCACTCCTACATACCTAGATACGGTCGAGTAGTAACATTAGCACATATTACATTCACTCAGAGCACAAGACGCACATAATAGCGTATACTACCGTAGCACAGGGTTTATGCTTTTTCTAGAAAATGAGCAGAGGGTATACGGCGTATACCCCACCATAATTGTATCACTGCACTACTTAATGTCACTGACAATGTCAGAGTGCAAATGGACAATGATCGTGGGACCACACTTACATTATTGCCGGTGGTTGAAATTCGACCAATTGTGTGTGTAAAATAACGAAGATTACACTTTCGAGATGAATTCGCCGAATATTAGGCATTTTTTGATTATATGCTTTCCATTTTTGCAGTTCCTGCCTAAAAGCTCAATGCAATGCTCTGACCATACTGGTTATCGTCCAATCAAAGAAGTCAACCTGCATTGGATGCGTGTTTTTAACAGAATGACTTGTATTATAGGCAATTTCGGCCTTTATGTGTAATGCATAAGCACAGTCATGAAGGGAATGGGATTGGAAGGTAGGGGATGGGGAGTGAAAACGACCGTAACGAGTGGTAAAGCTGGTATATTTTTCGGTTGTACCGGCTGCTACTGACAAATATTTGCAGACGTTATGGGGGACTGAATAATAAAAAGCAAATAGAAACAATCTACTAAATATATGGCCTTCTAGAAGTGGAAATGTTTTAATGGGAACCTTTAGACTAATCGCACGAAAATGGAAAACTTTTTTCTTAAATGCGCGATGCACAGTTAAACCGATGTGGGTAAGGGAAACTAGTGGATATGGGAAACACAGGAGGGATGAGTTTGAAGTGGGGGTGGACGTTACTCTTAAATTGCTGGAGGTTATATTCCATTGGAAAGAAAACGCCTAGTTATGAATTCTACATTACAGTCATCCGAGGAAAGAAAAACTGCTTAAATTTCACTATTCTCCATGACAAGGGCTTCATAGTGGACTTGTGTCAGCATGCAGCTTTGCGAGTATTTTAGGGACATAAAAAAGATAAGGTATTAAGGCTGCTTTTAATGTGGAAATATCTATGATAAATGCAGAGTGCTCCGATATTTCGACGATGTTCGGGGGATTATTATATTGGAGCCGGGGCTATCGTCCTAGGGTATACGGGGTTTTATTAGTTTTAGTTTAGTTTATTTATTTGTTTAACACATTAATATACAATAATTTTATATTAACTATTCAAATTAAATGACTCATTCCAAATTAGTTTTACATTAATAACAGTTAATCAAAAGAAGAATAGAAAAATAGAAAACAAAAACAATAAAAATTTAATTAGAAAATAGAAAGAGAAGAAATGCCTGGATTTCAACATCCCAAGTAAACTCTGAGCCTCCTGCGAAAATTACAATCCCCTCCTGATCTACGAATTTCGACTGGTAGTTGATTCCACTGTTGAATGACATAAACGGAGAATTGCCTCTGTGAAACTAGAGATAAGAGCTTGGGTGTTATTAGTTGATGAGTCCTGGAAGACCTGACGAACGTAATTCTTTAGAAAAGATACTCAGGCCTTTTAGAATGAATTATCTTAAAAACCAATATCAAGCAGCGATATAGAATATAGCATTCTAGAGAGCAGCCAAATACATTATCAGCGCAAGGAGAAACATGATCAAATCGTCGCAAACTATGTTCGTTATCAGTAGAGTTGAACGATACATTTAGTCGATTTCTGCATATAGGATCAGGTCTACAGAAAATTTCATGCCTATATATCAAAATTGTTAAGTTTTAAATTTTTACCAGCATTAGTTTGACGTCTACTTGTACGTACCAACGTGTGCTAAATAAGGTTCGAAGAATCTTGTAAACTTTTCCTATATTATAAAATATGATCGCTCTTCGTTAGGGTGCTGTTAAAGAAAACCCCAAGACTCTTAATTTTTACCCAAATCAAGCTTTGGCCTCCCGACATTCAGGTTACTTAACATTTTATTTGTTATTGTTATTATTGCTAGCGTCCTTCGCACAACCCTTTATCTACGAGTTTTCCATTTTCGCAGATTAAGGTAGTCAAGAAATAAACAGGCAGGCAGTATGCTGACATTATACATCGACCGGTATTTAAACTCCTGACCTTCGCATTATAGGTAGACCAACACGTTACCTAGTAGGCTACACCCTAGTCAGACAAATCAAGCTGCGTTTTGTATATTACGATACTATTGGTCTTAGATGAGTTCAGTTGTAGAGAGTTTGTGCCCAATTACTAATACAAGTCTAATCTTCGTTTATACGACTGATTGCATCTTCCACCAACCCGTGCGAATAACTAAGCTGTAGTTGCACATCGTCAGCGTACATGTTGATAGCACAGTCTTTTATAAAGAACGGAAGGTCATTAATATAAATAGCGAAAAACAAAGGACTAACAATACTTCCTTGTGGTACACCATATTTTGTTTGCTAAAAAGGTGAAAATTGCTCATTGACTGATACGACTTGGAGGCAATTAGTAAGGTATGATTTAATCAAAGCGGTTGATGAAGTAGAAAACTGATAATAGCTTAGAAGTTTGCAAGTAAGGATATTGTGATCAAATTTATCAAACGCTTTGTAGAAATCCAACAATGTACTGACAACTAGTATTAATAAAACTTTAAATCAATAGTAATTATATTATATAATAGCCTGAATTGCTTAAAGCGTACATTTTTACTTGAAAAATAAAATATTTCGGACAAGTACAAACAAAGAAGATCAGCTTTGATGCTCCTTATTCGTAATTTTCCTCAGTCACGAAGTTTTCGACAAATCAAAACATAACCAAAAAAAATTTCTCGATTTTATAAAATTGGATCCTTTTGATTTAAGGCTTTAAGATACGATTTCTTGTTGTTATATTTTTAACTTCTAAATCACCACCAGTTTCGTTTTTGCAGAAACCACTTCGCTATCTATTAGAATATTTATTTATTTGACACAATTACCATTAAGAAATTTTTCCTCTCTGACTAAATCTCTTCTCGATATATTTTACATGCCATTCGCTTCAAAATGCGATTTCCCAACCAACCCCTAAGAAAGAAAACTAAGCGATTCCCTAACTATCACTTTTGCCAATCATAAAAAACTTTGTTATCCATGATCACGGGTTCCATTTTGGACGTTCAACTGAAGGGGTCCGGAACCGTGAAAATTTGCTCATGATCCTTTGACAGTAAAGGAAGGAAATCCAAACTCCAGTTTTAACGATGAGTGAAGTATGTAAACGCATTTGGCACACCATCCGCGAATATGTAATTGAGTTTTCAGTTGATGCTTCCGAAATCGTGTTTTCCCTATTGGTTGGAAGATAGCATGTCAAGAGTAGCTCCCAGTCTTATTGGTGCAAATCTCTTCTTGCCGTCTTTGCAAGGTCCTGAAGAGGATTAAGGTCTGATGGAGAAAGTGGTCAAAAACAAGATATTTATAAAGTTTTGATTTTTTGAAGTAGATAATTTAAAAGAAAACCACTAGGTATTCTAGGTATGACTTCATGGAGCCCTTTTCAAAATAGAGGAATTAAGGATAATTTTTTGAACTACTTTGAAACGGAAAATTTTAAAAACGCAAGATTTTTTCAACCGATTTTTCAGACGAGATTATAATATTTAATATTCAATATCTAATTATCAAATTCCCATTCTAGCAACTCCGGGCGGTCCACCGACACGATCCCGTCCATCGTCGAAGATGACAAAATACGTTGAATGTTGGGGTGCTGATAAGCCATTTGCCAACATTGCCGAATCAAAACTCGCCAAAAATATCGGATTGGCTGTAAGTGAAACTTCAAATTTCTACTCTAAACAAATCGCAGCTATTTCAATCAGCTAATTGTAAATTAAATAAAAATTTATCTATTTTTAAATAAAAGAGTATTGCCATGATCGAATCAAATTTATTACCACCGGAAAGACGTTGTTCCAATTTTAGCTGTTTTGGCGCTCCGACTGAACTAAAGCCGATCACAATGTGGTATCGAAATAGTCCACGTGAAACGATGTACCGTGCTCAGCCCGATCCACATTTTCGATACGATTTAGTTTGTTCATTTATCATGTTTCTATCGATTGCCGCAATCCAAATGATTGTCATTCATACGTATGTTGATAAATTGATTTGAGAATTTTGGCGCCAATTTATTGCGATTTATGTTTTTCTTCAGGAATGTTGCTGTTTTAGGATCGCTAGGTGCTTCTCTAATAGCGCTTGGCCTATTTTTGTACTTAAGCCATTCGCAAATGTCGGAAAGTTCGTCGCATGGGAATAATGGTCCGGGACAGGTTATAGCCAGTAGTAGATCCCTGCGATTGGCAATCTTTCTGATAGCGAATATTTTAATTTCAGCCTGTGCTGTTTTTAGTGTGGTAAAATTGAGGTCCTATATGATTAAAATTTTTTTAGTTTAGATTTTCATTTTCAGATTAATTTTCAAGATGAATTCGTCGTTGATATGTATGCTCGCGAGTTTAATTCCACCGAAATCCCACCGCTGATAAATTTGAATGGCACTTGGGACACAGCGCCCGGCTATCTTTTATGCTGCGCGCTCAGTTTAGCTGCAGTTTCGGCCTTTTTACGAGCCGGTTTTATTCTTAAGTTGTTCGTAATGTTCACGGCTGGAACTATTGAAATTATTGTTCTGTGGTTTAGCGATCTTTTTAAGAGATATGGCGAGAATCATCAGACCGATAGGTGACAAAATAATATAAATCCTAACTAATTGCTAAGTAACTAATTTAAATTGTATTTAATAGCTGGCCTCTAGCTCTGCGTGGATTACTTCTATTGTGGTTGATTGCAGGCGTTCTTCATACGCTAGATCGGCAGGGTGAATTCGTAGCCCGAACTGATTTTCTTTGGAAGGCTAAATTAAAAGTCGAACAAGAAGAAGTGGAGACGATGAGGGGGATAAACAAGGTAAGAATTTTTAGCGAATTTTAATTTTCTTTTTTTTTGTCCATCGGTTGAAAAAAATGTTAATACTGAATCTTTTCAATAATTACGGCCGCAAACCCAAATCTTTAATTTGCTATCACTTCTATCCGACATTCCTCCCTAGACCTTTAACTAGGACCGAGACTTAGAAAGAAGTGATAACGTAGTTAATTCGCAATTACTAAACATTTTGTTCACACATCGCAAACTTCTTTAAAAAAAACATAACAGGATTACGATTGGGCATAAAGCCCAATCGTGCGATACTCTAGATGAAAGAGAAATTTTTGTATCTTAAGAAATTTTGTAGGGGAAGTGGTAGAAAGGTGACGACATTGAAATAATTTTTTCACATGACGGTAAGGTTGCTATCAAAATGTTTTATACAAAATTTAGGATTTAAAAATTTAATAGGTACTGAGAAAATTAGTGTATTGGATGTAGTGAAGTAGTGCCGTTTGTATGGGAGGTGATAGAAGGAGGAGCGAGTTTTTAATGACTTTTCAGGAATAACTATAAATATCATGCTTTTGACATGTCTTAAATTGCAGATCAGTAGTATTCATACATTCCATGAAAATCGACTTTTTATAAAGTTGTGAAATTGTGTCATTTTGTATGGGAGGGGGTAGAAGGGGTAAAGCTAATCGCCTAATTTTTTTTTGGTTTTACTAATAATTCTAAATAAATATTTAGCGCACAATTTCAGCTCGGTCAATTTTATACGCACTGAGTAAATTGGCTTAGAGCATTTCATGAAAAAGTACAGTTTGTATGGGAGGTGGTGGAAGGAAGGGGAGGACTCAAATAACTTTTGTACAGTAGATTTATATCATCATTTAAGTAATATATTCCAAATTTCAGATCAATAGCATTTATATTTTTCGAGCAAATCTGTTTATTATGAAATTACAAAATTGTGTCATTTTGTATGGGAGGGGGTAGAAGGGGTACAGCTAATCGTCTCATTTTTTTTGGTCTTAATAATAATTTTAAATAAATATTTCGTGCACAATTTCAGCTCAATAACTATTATACGCACTGAGTAAATTGGTTTAGAGCATTTCATGAAAAAGTGCAGTTTGTATGGGAGGTGGTGGAAGGAGGGGGAAGACACAAATTATTTTTATAGAGTAGATTGGAATCATCATAAAAGTATTATGTTCCAAATTTCAAATCAATGTCATTTGTACTTTTCGAGCAAATCCGTTTATTGTCAGATCGCGAAATTGTGTCATTTTGTATGGGAGGGGGTAGAAGGGGTGGAGCGATTTGGCTCGTTCACGAACTTGACCTTACTTTTTTATTAAAAACGACGTATACAAAATTTGAACTTTCTAGCTCAACGCGTTCTCAAGCTAGAGAGGACACGGACGGACAGACAGACGGACAGACAGACGGACAGACAGACGGACAGACGGACGGACGGACGGACGGACGGACATCCGGTTTTGAGATTTTTGAGTGATTATATGAACTTCTGTATCATTCATTTTTTTCTCCGGGCCTTATTTCTTGGCGTTACAAACTTTGTGGCAAACTTATAATACTCTCAGATTTCATCTAGAGTATAAAAACACGTTTAATTGACCATGAAATTACCTCATTATACATTTATATAGATTTTACTGGAAAATATCCTGCCGGCTCACGTAGCATCGCATTTCCTGCTACAGGACCGATCGGCTGACCTCTATCACGAAAGCTATTCATGTGTGGCTGTAATGTTTGCATCGATACCAAACTATAAAGAATTCTACGACGAAACGGACGTGAATAAGCAAGGATTGGAATGCCTGAGGCTTCTAAATGAAATAATTTGTGATTTCGATAAAGTAAGTTGCCATCGACATGTTTCTTTTGACTGAATCTGATTTAAAGCCTTTTGATCATATCCTATGTAACTAATTAGTAATTATACTTTACTAACAAGTAACCAGTCTTGTATTTTTTCAGGACTATTTCTTTTGTGCACACTAATTTTTATCCATCCCAATTCTTCACCAGTCCTAATTACACGCTATACTGTCATCAATCCCAACTACTTTTCCATCACACTATCACTCAACCATTGTCCACCATCCCCTTTATCGTTCGAAAACTAATCAACGTCTTGTTATTTTCTTATCTCTCTAAATGTTTGAATAGCTTCTATTGAAACCAAAATACAGCGGTATCGAGAAGATTAAGACAATCGGAAGTACCTACATGATTGCTTCTGGTCTTCGGCCTGGAAAAGAAGATGGAGCTCATGTAAGTCAAATTTATAAATAAATTTAATTAGTACACATATAAAGCTATGTAGTAGACTTTTTTATTCAGTATAATTTTCTTTAACAAATACTTTGTTTTTACTAAACTAAAAACTTTTTCCTTTCACGTAAAATTATTTTTGTTGTTTGTGCAGCATATTAAAAGTGAAGCGGTAAGTAAAGCTCATTAACATTCTTAATAAATAGTGTTTAGTTTTATTTTTAATATTCAAAAATTCTAGTGGAAAATTGAATTTCTATTATGTCCACTTGCTATCTATTTCAAAACTAAATTTGATTGAAACTTTAAAGTTCAAAACCCTAGTTTCGAAACTCTGATAACATTTTTTTATTTTTTTACTTTGTCTTCGAAAAGAGAAAGAAATCAATATTTATACTCTAGATGAAATCTGTGAGTATTATAAGTTTGCTCTAAAATTTGTAACGCTAAGAAATAAGGCTGGGAGAAAAAATTAATGAAGTATAAGTTAATATTATCGCTCAAAAATCTAAAAACCGGATGACCCTCTGTCCATCGGTCCGTCTGTCTGTCCGTTCTCTGGTTTGGGAACACGTTGAGCTAGAACATTCACATTTTGTACACGTTGTTTTTGAAAAAAAAAGTAAAGTCAAGTACGTGAACGGGCCAAATTGCTCCACCCCTTCTATCCCCTCCCATATACAATGACGCATTTTCAAGATTTGACATAGAACCGATTTTCTCGAAAAGCATAAAAGTTCTGGATCTGAAATTTGGAATATATTATTTTTATACCAATTTCAATCTACGGTACAACAATTATTTGAATCCCCTTACTCCTTCTACCTACTGCAATTTCTCATTAAATACTCTAAACCAATTTACTCAAAACGTATAAAATTTATCGAGCTGAAATTTTGAGCAAAATTTTTATTTAAAATTATTAGTAAGACCAAAATAATTAAATGATTGGCTTCACTCCTTCTACCCCTTCCCATACAATATGATACAATTTCACAACTTTTCAAAAAGTCGATTTTCCTGAAAAGTTTGAATACTACTGATCTGCGATTGAAAACATTTCAAAGGCACGATGTGTATAGCTATTTCTGAAACACTTACTAAGAACTCGACACTCCTTCTACCATCTCCCATACAAATTGCAAAATTACACTAAATCCAATACACTAATTTTCTCAGTACCTATTGAATTTTTCAAGTTTAAATTTTCAAAAAAACACTCTGATAGCAATTCTAGTTAGATGTGAAAAATTGGTTCAATGCCGTTACTCCTTCCACCACTCCCCATACAAAATTTCTTAAAAGCAAAAAATGTGCCTTCATCTAGAGTATCGCATGATTGGGCCTTAGGTCCTGTTATGTTTATAGTCTAGATGAAATCTGAGAGTATATTGTGTTTGCCTTACCGTTTGTAACGCTAAGAAATAATGCTCGCACAGAGCCGCTAAGGGTACAGAAATATTTGTTGTCGCTCAAAAACCTCGATTCCGAGTTGTTGCCTGTCCGTCTGTCTACAACATAACTCTCGAACGCTTTGAGCTATCGTGCTGAAATTGGTTGTGTGTCATTTTTAGCAAAAAAGTAACTTTAAGTTCGTGAACGGGCCACATCCTCGCACTCCTTCTACTCCTCCCATACAAATTTCACGAAATTCCGAAATTTTCAGAAATTGATTTTTCTTCGAAACTATTTAAGTTGTTGACTTTGAATTTGGGTTAAAGTATAATGATGTATATATCATTTGCGTCACAAAATATTGAGCCGATCTCTTCACTCCTTCTACCTCCTCCCATATAACCAATTTTCGCCAGAATTAATTTTATTATAATTAAAATCAGTATTGAAAAAATTATCAACTTCACCCACTCCTTTTGCCCACTGCCATACAAATTTCACGAAATTTTGAAATTTAAATTTAATTATTTTTCTTCGAAACTGTTAAAGCTATCAGCTTGATATTTTGTATAAAGTATAAAAATAAAAATATCAATAATGCGAAAAAAAATTGTTTTAATCCGTACACTCCTTCTGCCCCTCCCATACAAATGCATAATTTTTGTTAAATGCATTATATCAATTTCCATTAAAAATAGAAAGAGGACAAGCTTAAAATTTTGCCAGAATTTGTTTAGAAAAAATTATCAGCTCCGCTTTACTCCTTCTACCCCCTCCCATATAAATATCTGTATTATAAATTCAAGAAAAGCATTTCTCCTTTGAATATATGTTATTGACTTTGGCTTTACGCCCAATCATAATTCTGTTATGTTTATACTCTAGATGGAATCTGAGAGTATTATAAGTTTGCTCTAAAGTTTGTAACGCTAAGAACTAAGGCTCGGAGAAAAAAATTAATGATACAGAAGTTAATATTATCGTTCAAAAATCTCAAAACCGGATGTCCGTCCGTCCGTCCGTCCGTCTGTGCGCTCATTAGCTTGAGAACGCGTTGAGCTAGATAGTTCAAATTTTGTACACGTCGTTTTTGACAAAAAAGTAAGGTCAAGTTCGTGAACGGGCCAAATCGCTCCACCCCTTCTACCCCCTCCCATACAAAATGACACAATTGCGCAATTTGACGATAAACGGATTTGCTCGAAAAGTTTTGAATTGATTGGCCTGAAATTTGGAATATGATACTTTTATGATATTATCAATTCACCGTATAAAAATTATGCGTGTCCTCCCCCTCCTTCTACCACCTCCCATACAAACTGAACTTGTCATGAATTACTCTAAGCCAATTTACTCAATGCGTGCACAATTTAGCGGACTGAAATTGTGCATCAAATATTTATTTAAAATTTATAGTAAGGCCAAAGAATCAGACGATTAGCTTCACCCCTTCCACCCCCTCCCATACAAAATGACATAATTGCGCAATTTGATAATAAATGGATTTACTCGAAAAGTATAAAAGCTATTAGTTTGAATTTTGGGATATATTACTTTCATATTGATTTCAATCTACAGTAGAAAAATTATTTGGGTCCCCCTCTCCTTCCACCCCTCCCATACAAACTACACTTTTTCATGAAATGCTCTAAGCCGATTTTCTCAGAACATATAAAATTTATTGAACTCATATTTTGTAATAAATACTTAATTAGTATTATCACTAAGATCAAAAAAAAATATTTGATTAGCTTCACTGCTTCTCCCTCCTCCTATACAATATGACACAGTTTCATAACTTCACAAAAAATCGATTTTCTTGAAAAGTATGGATGGCACTAGTCTGAAATTTAAAGGATATGAATTTTATAATATTCCTAGTTATTTCTAAGAAAATCACTAGAATCCCCCCACTCTTTCTACCACCTCCCATACAAACTGCACATTTTCACTAAATCTAACTCACTAATTTTCTCAGTTCCCATTCAATTTTTGGAGTAAGCATTTTGTATAAAACATTTTTATAGCTACTTAAACATGATGGGGAAAAATTAGTTCAATGCTATCATCCCTTCTAACACCCCCCATACAAAATTTCTTGGGATCACAAAAAATTCTATTTCATCTAGAGTATCGTAAGATTGCGCTTTACGCGAAATCGTAGCCCTGTTATGTTTTTAGTTTAAACTTACTAAAATTTCTTTCACTAAATCATTTCAATTTAGTTACATAACCGAAAATCTATTATTTTCTGGTTCTGGTCCATATTTTGTAATAAGGATCAAAAATTCTGGTTTTAGCTTTTCGATCCATATTTAATTTTATTTAACTAAATATGAATAATTAGAGAATTCGTGTGGACTACTTTCAACAAATTTTCGGAGTCTCGACGTAGTGGCATCACTATGGTTGGTGCAAAGTGTTGTGGTGAGGTCCTGTCACCCTCACCCTCTGTAAAATGTTTCGAGGAAAATTCTGTATTGAGCGTTATGTTGACGCTTTCTTTGAATTTCTGAAATATTAGAAATTTGTTTTGGAGTACAAGGAATAGAGCGGGTTTTATATTTTTTCGAAAATTTCATGCAATTATTATTAAAGTTCTTTTGTAATAAGGAGTTTTCCTCGAAAATTTTATGTTTCTATGTTCTTTAAAATCGATATAATTTTACTTTATTATTTTAATAATAAAGTATTGTGATCGACTTGGAAAAAAAAAAAAATTTGCTACCCTGAAATTTTTTTTTTTCGCGTTTCATAACTAAATTAGCCTAAAAAAGCAAAAAAAAAAAATCCGTCTGTCTGTACGCCGTCCGCCGTACGCCGTCCGCCGTCCGCCGTCCGCCGTCCGCCGTCCGCCGTACGCCGTCCGCCGTCCGCCGTACGCCGTACGCCGGTGTGTACGCTCAGCGCACATTAACTCCCAAACCCTTCAAGATAGAAAGTTCATTTTTGGAGGGATTGTAGATAGTGGCGGATCTCAGGCAGATACCCATTTTCGGGGGTGTACGGGTTCAGGGGGAGGCGGGGGGAGCGCTAAGGCCGAAAAATACGAATTCAAATATCTCAACCAAGGTAACAGCTAGGAAGCTAAAACTCAACACACATATAGAGAAGTTTGTGGGACAACTTTTAAAAATAATTTAATTTTTTTATCCATTGGCGTCCGAAAAGGGGGGGCTAAAAACAAATTGTCGGCCGAATTTTTTTTTCAAATGATTATATCTTCGAAATTACTTATTGTAAAAAATTCATATTTTGGGACCGTCAAGGTAGCATATAGTTCCATTGGAATCAGCTTAGAGAGTGGTTAATTATCGTAAGGGGAAGGGTCAGGAGGGGTGCAAAGAAAAACACTTAAAACTGAATATCTCAACTATCTCTTAAGCTATGTAATTGAAACTTAAAACTTATATTAAGCTATACTGGAAAAATACAAAAAAAATATAAGATCTTGAAATAATAGTAGTGGGGGGAAATGGGGAGCATTTCAAAAATGGCGCACTTTTCAAAATTACGAATCCTTATATCTCAAAAAATAATACAGATATCAAATCAAAAATTTGTCAGATTGTAGAACTACATAATAGTTAATTTTGATAAAAATTTTAAGTTGGGAGGTGTAAGGGGAGGGAGGTGATAAGCAAAAATGTCAAAAATTTTGAGTGATTTTTTTGAGGCTCTGGTGAAAGATACAAAGTTTAAATTTTGCATGTGGATACGTCTATTTGATGTACATAAAAAAATAATAATAACTTGATCCATAATTGTTATAAACCGATCCCCCCGGTCTAACGTGCACAAGGTGTTTCATGTGCATTGAAAAAAACACATAAACTGAAAATTTTTGAGTGAAATTTTAAGGTAGAAACTTGAAAATTTGCAAAATGTATTTAAAAAAAATCCCTAAATATACGAAATATTAACTGGTCGAAAACCTTTAAAGCTTCTACCCCCTCCAATACAAAATTATTTTTTCGACCATTTCTAAGAAATTAATTATCACCTAACTATTAAAAGCTATCAATTTGCAATTCTACATACAAACTTACAAAAATAATTGAAATGAAATTACGTTAAAAGTTTTGAAATCGCGCTTGCCCTTCTACCCCCTCCCATAGAAAAGTATGATTTCGACCAATTTCATTAAATCAACTAATAATCAACAAATTAAAAGCTACGAACTTGAAATTTTGTACGAGCATCTTACAATAGAAAAGAAAGAAAATTGCATCACAAGTCTTACGATTCCCCTCCCTCCTCTACCCCCTCCCATACAAAATTATATTTTCGAGCATTTTTAAGAAATAAGTTGTCAGCTAACTCTTAAAAGCTATCAACTTCAAATTTTGCAGAAAAACTTATAAAAATAATTCAAATGAAGTTGTTTTAAAAGTTTTGAAATTGCGCTTGCCCTTCTACCCCTTGCCATACAAAACTATGATTTCGACCAATTTCATTAAATCAACTAATAACCAACAAACTAAAAGTTACGAATTTGAAATTTTATACAAGCCCCTTACAAGAGAAGCAAAATAAAACGACATATCAAATTTTACGATTCCCCTACCTTCTCTACCCCCTCCCATACAAATGTTCGGTTTCGTGAATGTAAAATACACTAAATTTTATGAAAATTCTATGCAACTTCGTCTATGAAACACATTCTATACAGAGAGTATTGGACGTGATGCAAGCAATTAATTAAAAAGCTATTAACATCCACCCACTCTTACTATTACCGCTCCTCCTCCCTTAATAAAAACCTAAACTTGCAGAAACGAATGAAATATTGTTAAATAGACAACAGCCCTGCCCAAGAACTCCCTTTCACTTAGTCTTCCCTAACCACTCTAACCTGCATATTGACTTTCCACTCCACCGCAACATGTCCCAAGAATAATAAAGTTTCGCCCGACTTGTTGGCAGTTTATTTATATTCTACATGTAAGCTGAGAGTATTGCAATTTTGCACACTCAGTTTGTAACGCTAAGAAATGAATTAATGTTACAGAAGCTCATATTATCACTCAAAAATCTCAAAACCGTATATCCGTCCATGTACTCTCTAGCTTCAGATTGCATTGAGCTAGAAAGTTCAAATTTTGTATATGTTGGTTTTGACAAAAAAATAAGGTCATGTCTGTGAACGGACCAAACCGCTTTACCCCTTCTACCACCTCCCATACAAAATGACACATTTTCGAAAATTTACGAAAATTGTTTTTTCTTGGAAACTAAGATCAAATCATTGAAATTTAGTAATTGCTCTTTACGGTACACAAATTATTTCAATACCCCTACTACTTTTACCACCTCCCATACAAACTGCAATATTTCATGAAATATTATAAACCAATTCACTTTATCAAGCTGAAATGAAAAATACTAAAAACTCCCCACTCCTCCTACCACCTGCCATACAAACTGTACGATTTCACTAAATCCAATACACAAATTTTCTCAGTCTTCTTCAATAGCGCTACAGCCCGAATCAGGCCTTGGCCTCCTGGCCTTCAGGTTCCTTAACATTTTCATTATTTATTGCGGAAGAGTTGTTAGTTCTTCGCACAGCCCTCTACCTTCGAATTTTTCACTTTCATAGATTGAGGTAACCAAGGTATATCCATGCAGGCAGTGTGCTGCTTTGAACTCACGACCTTCGCATTGTAGACCAATACGCTACCCACTAGGCGACACCCTAGCACCCTTTCTCAGTACCTATTCAATTTTTTAAGCTCAAATTTTGTACTAAATATTCTCGTAGCAACTCTAGCATGATGTGAAAAAAATTGGATCAATGCCGTTACCCCTTCTATCACTCCCTATACAACATTTTTTAAAATCAAAAAATATGTCTGTCATCAATCGTAGTCCTATAATGTTTCGATATGACGCCGAGCGTGGTATGCAAAATATTTCGTTCTGAGTTTGAAGGTTGTAGGTTTCGTAATTTTCAAAGAAATTGGACATAGTTTTCCTGAAATTGGGCATTTGTATGGGAGGTGTCAGAGGAAGTGGAGGGTTTTAGATGATTTTCAAACTGCTCATCAGTATCCTTTTCGACATTGCTTTGTTCGAATTTTAAGGTCGACAGTTCTCAAATGATCAAAGGAGAAATGCTTTTCTTGAATTTATAATATATGTAGATATTTGTGCGGGAAGGGGTAGAAGGAGCGAAGCAAAGCTGATTATTATTTTTTGTTTTTTTTTTTCGTTTTTTACTATTATTATGGTACAAATTCTGGCAAAATTTTAAGTTTTTACTTTTTCTAGTTTTAATGGAAATCGATATAAAGCATTTACCAAAATTATGCATGGAAGGGGGTAGAAGGAGTATACGGATCAAAACAAAATCTTTTGACGTTATTGATATTTCTATTATTATACTTTGCACGAAATTTCAAATCAATTGCTTTGACAGTTTCAAAGAAAAGTAATTTAACACGCATCCATCGGTTACTTTTCCAATCAAAACAGTCGCTGATGTAGATTCTACACATGATTTAAATTCCATAAAAAATATTGAAAAATTGGGGTAACATGTTTTTGAAATAATGCCAAAATACTTCTCGAGTTCATGCATAAATAACGTCTCTACAAGACTTTAAATTTTTTTTGTTTGTGTAGAAATTATACAAACGACGGATGAGTGTTAATTGAATTTTAAAAACTTCGTGAACTTGATAATTTGTTCAAAATTCTGCTAAAAATTCGTTTTTTTGGCTTTGCTAGTTTCAATGAAATTCGAAAAAAAGCATTTTTCAAAATTGTCCATTTGTGTGGGACGGTTAGAAGGAGGAGCAGATCAATATTTTATGACTTTAGTGGAATGTACATCATTATACTTTGACTCAATTTTCAAGTTGATATAATAAATGGTTTTGAAGAAAAATCAATTTCTTAAAATTACGAAATTTCGTGAAATTTGAATGGAAGTAGGTGGAAGGAGTGGAGATATGTAGCCCGTTCACGAGCTTAAAGTTACTTTTTTGCTGAAAATGACTTACAAAAATTTCAGCACGATAGCTCAAAGCATTCAAGAGGCTGTCCGTATGTCGAAAACAGACGTACAGATAGACAGACGGTCACTTGAAATCGAGGTTTTTGAACGACAACAAATATTTCTGTACTCTTGGCGGCTCTGTTATTTCTTAACGTTACAAACGGTGAGGCAAACACAATATACTCTCAGATTTAGTCTAGAGTATAAAAAGCCATCGAAATGTTAAAACGACACTGGAATGATTCTATCACCCAAGAATGAGACTATGCTGACGAATAAAGTCGAATTTTGCCTAAAAGTTGTTGAGATGTTTATTAGTCATCCTAAGAACTTGTTCAGTGATATGAGAAATAAACTGCCAACAAGTCGGGCGAAACTTTATTATTCTTGGGACATGTTGCGGTGGAGTGGAAAGTCAATATGCAGGTTAGAGTGGTTAGGGAAGACTAAGTGAAAGGGAGTTCTTGGGCAGGGCTGTTGTCTATTTAACAATATTTCATTCGTTTCTGCAAGTTTAGGTTTTTATTAAGGGAGGAGGAGCGGTAATAGTAAGAGTGGGTGGATGTTAATAGCTTTTTAATTAATTGCTTGCATCACGTCCAATACTCTCTGTATAGAATGTGTTTCATAGACGAAGTTGCATAGAATTTTCATAAAATTTAGTGTATTTTACATTCACGAAACCGAACATTTGTATGGGAGGGGGTAGAGAAGGTAGGGGAATCGTAAAATTTGATATGTCGTTTTATTTTGCTTCTCTTGTAAGGGGCTTGTATAAAATTTCAAATTCGTAACTTTTAGTTTGTTGGTTATTAGTTGATTTAATGAAATTGGTCGAAATCATAGTTTTGTATGGCAAGGGGTAGAAGGGCAAGCGCAATTTCAAAACTTTTAAAACAACTTCATTTGAATTATTTTTATAAGTTTTTCTGCAAAATTTGAAGTTGATAGCTTTTAAGAGTTAGCTGACAACTTATTTCTTAAAAATGCTCGAAAATATAATTTTGTATGGGAGGGGGTAGAGGAGGGAAGGGAATCGTAAGACTTGTGATGCAATTTTCTTTCTTTTCTATTGTAAGATGCTCGTACAAAATTTCAAGTTCGTAGCTTTTAATTTGTTGATTATTAGTTGATTTAATGAAATTGGTCGAAATCATACTTTTCTATGGGAGGGGGTAGAAGGGCAAGCGCGATTTCAAAACTTTTAACGTAATTTCATTTCAATTATTTTTGTAAGTTTGTATGTAGAATTGCAAATTGATAGCTTTTAATAGTTAGGTGATAATTAATTTCTTAGAAATGGTCGAAAAAATAATTTTGTATTGGAGGGGGTAGAAGCTTTAAAGGTTTTCGACCAGTTAATATTTCGTATATTTAGGGATTTTTTTTAAATACATTTTGCAAATTTTCAAGTTTCTACCTTAAAATTTCACTCAAAAATTTTCAGTTTATGTGTTTTTTTCAATGCACATGAAACACCTTGTGCACGTTAGACCGGGGGGATCGGTTTATAACAATTATGGATCAAGTTATTATTATTTTTTTATGTACATCAAATAGACGTATCCACATGCAAAATTTAAACTTTGTATCTTTCACCAGAGCCTCAAAAAAATCACTCAAAATTTTTGACATTTTTGCTTATCACCTCCCTCCCCTTACACCTCCCAACTTAAAATTTTTATCAAAATTAACTATTATGTAGTTCTACAATCTGACAAATTTTTGATTTGATATCTGTATTATTTTTTGAGATATAAGGATTCGTAATTTTGAAAAGTGCGCCATTTTTGAAATGCTCCCCATTTCCCCCCACTACTATTATTTCAAGATCTTATATTTTTTTTGTATTTTTCCAGTATAGCTTAATATAAGTTTTAAGTTTCAATTACATAGCTTAAGAGATAGTTGAGATATTCAGTTTTAAGTGTTTTTCTTTGCACCCCTCCTGACCCTTCCCCTTACGATAATTAACCACTCTCTAAGCTGATTCCAATGGAACTATATGCTACCTTGACGGTCCCAAAATATGAATTTTTTACAATAAGTAATTTCGAAGATATAATCATTTGAAAAAAAAATTCGGCCGACAATTTGTTTTTAGCCCCCCCTTTTCGGACGCCAATGGATAAAAAAATTAAATTATTTTTAAAAGTTGTCCCACAAACTTCTCTATATGTGTGTTGAGTTTTAGCTTCCTAGCTGTTACCTTGGTTGAGATATTTGAATTCGTATTTTTCGGCCTTAGCGCTCCCCCCGCCTCCCCCTGAACCCGTACACCCCCGAAAATGGGTATCTGCCTGAGATCCGCCACTATCTACAATCCCTCCAAAAATGAACTTTCTATCTTGAAGGGTTTGGGAGTTAATGTGCGCTGAGCGTACACACCGGCGTACGGCGTACGGCGGACGGCGGACGGCGGACGGCGTACGGCGGACGGCGGACGGCGTACGGCGGACGGCGTACGGCGGACGGCGTACAGACAGACGGATTTTTTTTTTTTGCTTTTTTAGGCTAATTTAGTTATGAAACGCGAAAAAAAAAAATTTCAGGGTAGCAAATTTTTTTTTTTTTCCAAGTCGATCACAATACTTTATTATTAAAATAATAAAGTAAAATTAGTTCAATGCTGTCATCCCTTCTACTACTCACCATAAAAACTTTCTTAAAATCAATAAATTTCTCTTTCATCTAGAGTTTCGCATGATTAGACCTTACGCCCAATCGTAGTGCTGTTATGTTTAAACTGAAGACTACTATTGTCACACTTAGTATTACTGTCCAACCCTTGGCCCCCTGCAAACTTCGCCTCCATCCTTCTCGGTTCTGTGACTGCGTACTCCAGTTTAAAAATCTTAGCAGTGGCTTACTATCTGCATCAATCGAATCCTCCCAGCGCGTCCTTGGTCTTCCCACTGATCTTTGTCCATTGACTTTCTCTTTTAGTGTGCGTTTGGAATTTTTCCGTCATTCATACGCTCCACATGACCAGCCCATTGTAGCTTCTTGAATTTTATTTGGGTTGAGAATTCTAAATTGTCGAAGATGGCATACAATTCTCTATTGTATCGTATTCTTCAGATCGAGCCTTCCCTCACAGGTCCGTAGATTCTTCTGATAACCTTTATTTTAAGGTCGTTAAGGTATTATTCTGACGCCTGAGTTAATGCACATAGCATATCCACAGGTCTTATATTTTATGTAGTTTAAGAGTTGTTTTTCTCTACATGCTTTTGTTTTTAATTATTGCATGTATCGATTAATATCTACGTCTTATTCGCAATTATTATTCCTCTTTTAATCTCGAAGGGTTCGCTTTCAGAAAAAAAATTACATAAAAATGTATACTCGTAGAAATTTTCCTTTCCTAAGGTTTGCAATAGCAGTATTTTTTTTTGCGAATTAATTATTGATCCCAATACACAGGATCCTTTCAGAATCGGTTTTAGGAATTAACTTTTTGTCCTTGATCTTATATATACTGTATTTTATTTTATATCATGTTATATACTTCGTATTCGTTTCGCTTTCCGTTGTTATTTGTTATTCTAACTATAAGTGAAGTCGTGAATATTTTAGCAATATTTCCCTGGGCAGTCGAGCCAAAATCAAATTCAAATTTATTCAGTTAAATGTCCAGGAGGATAGCTGGTAATGGACTACACAAAATGTACTTACATATAAAATAAAATTCAATTTAATTCAGAAAGATAGCAGAAGATATGAATGTATAATTATCAAAATTCAGAAAAACGAGTACCCAAAAACTAGAAACAATTACAAAATAAACCGAAATAATCAAAAATTATTTTGAGAATAAAATGGTTTTATGTTAATTTTGAGTTCTTATTCTTGATTTTGGAATTATAGTTCATTTTATTAATTATGGTAAAGCAAATGTAGTTCGGATGCTGTAGCTGTGGTGATCCTTGCGCTATTCGAGTTCGAATTGAAAACTAGTTATTTTTGTCGAAAAGTAAGGTCAAGTTTGTTAATGGGCTAAATCGTAAGGTTTATACGAAAACACAATCCAATTTCCTCAGTACGTAGATCAAATTAAGGACAGAATATAAATAAACTACCAACAAGTCGGGCGCAACTTTATTATTATTGGGACAAGTTGAGGATGCGTGGAAAGTCAATATGCAGGTTAGAGTGGTTAGAGAAGACTAAGTGAAAGGAGGTTATAGGGCAGGGCTATTGTCAATTTAACACTTAATTGCGAAAACGATCAATAGCTCCAGTACACATTATCAGTTTATTTATGCAACTTTGGGTTTTCATGAGGAGAGGGGGAAGGGTGATAGTAAGAGTGGGTGGATGTTAGTAATATTTTAATTGATTGCCTGAATCACGTCCAATATTCTCTGTATAGAATGTGTTTCATAGACGAAATTGCATAAAATTCGGTGTTTATATTTTTTTTTACTGCACCGAGTATAACCTAGGGAGTCACCCCTTAATGCAATGCACAGGTATGCCGGTATAGGAAGTGGAGAGAAAGTGGAGGTATTATGGTGAAGAGAGATGAAAATAACGGTGGACATTGTTCTTGAAGCATTGCAGGTTGTACTTGTTGGGAAACAAACTAGCTGGCAAATTGTTCCAAAGTCTTGACGTTCGGGAAATGAATGACTGCCAATATTTCACTGTACGAGACGGCAAAGGTTTGACCGTGTACTCGTGTGCGCGTTCAGCTTGGCTTGTATTCCGGGGAAAAGTATGCACTGAAGGAATGAGTGCGCTTAGTTCCGTACTGCATTTACCGTGGAAATATCGACAGTAAATACTGAGCACTCCGACATTTCTGTGATGCTCGAGATAATCTATAGAAGACGTGATGGTTTCGTCTCCAATCATTCGGAACGCATGTTTTTGAATACGATCGAAAAACGCAAGGTGTGTTTTGGGTGTCCCAGCCCAATTATGCGAGTTATACTCTAAACGTGGTCTAATGTAAGCCTTATATAAGAGATGGGTGTGAAATATTTTTTGCATTTTCGGAGAACACCTATACGTTTGGAGGCGTCAAGGGTATTAAAAAAGATATGCTGGGCCCAATTCAGGTGGTTATTAACTTTGATGCCTTCTACATCTACAATGGCGCTACAGCCAAAATGGGATCTTGGCCTCCTGATTCAGGTTCCTTAACATTTTTCATTACTTATTGTGGAAGGGTTGTTAGCCCTTCGCACAACCCTCTTTCTACGAATTTGTCATTTTTTTAGATTGAGGTGACCAAGGTATATCCAAGCAGGCAATGTGCCGGAATTATATATTGCGCCGACCGGGATTTGAACTCACGACCTTCGCATTACAAGACCAACACACTACCTACAAGTCTATACCCTAGCTTTGATGCCTAACAGTGTGAAATTCTCCGAAGTGGTAAGCTGTGCACCATCAAAGGCTACATTGTGAGGCAATACTGAAACATCTCGTTTGAGGTATAGATGACAGGCCTGTGTTTTGAATGCGTTGACTTCTACTGTATTTTTCCTGCCCCATTCCAGGATTAAGTTGAGATCCGAGTTCAGCGAACTGAATAACTTCCTGCGATTGGAAGCAATAGAATGATTGTTAGATTCCGCAGCAGAGTTTAATTCATAGGTGATATCTAAAGTACTGTCATCTGCAAAACTATCGATTGCATTGAGAGTGAACGACAGGAGGTCGTTTATTAAAACTAAGAAAAGAGGTGGATATAAAACAGAACCTATTTTACATTCACGATGCCAAACATTTGTACGGGAAGAGGTAGAAGGGCAAGCGCCATCTCAAAACTTTTAACGCAATTTCGTTTCAATTAATTTTCAAAGTTTTTTTTTGCAAAATTTCAAATTGATAGCTTTTAATTATTAATAATTGATAATCGATTTCTTAGAAATGGTCGAAAAAATAATTTTGTATGGGAGGGGCTAGAAGCTTTGAAGGTATACGATCAGTTAATATTTCATATTTTTAGGAATTTTTTTGAAATGCATTTCGCCAATTTTCAAGTTTCTCTTTCATTTAAAAATTTTCGGTGTTTGTGTTTTTTTTTTCATTGCACATGAAACACCTTGTGTTCGTTAAAGCAAGGGAGTCGGTGCATAACAATTGTGGAACAAATTAATTTTTTTCCCTCTATGTATATTAAATAGATGTATCCACATGGCAAATTTAAACTTTGTGTTACACAAAATTTTCGACATTTTTGATTACCACCTCACCATACATACCCCGAACAGAAAATTTTTACCAAAATTAAAGACTACAATCTGACAAAATCTCAATTTGATATCTGGACTCAGTTTTAACATATAATAGTTTGAAGTTTCGAAAAGTTCTCCATTTTTGAAATGCTCTCCATTTCCCCCACTACTATAATGACCAAATTTTATATTTTTCGTCTATTTCGCTAGTGTAGCTTAAATAGTTTCGATTACATAGCTTAAGAGATAGTTCAGATATTCATTTTTAAGTGTTTTTCTTGGCACCCCTCCTGACTCTCCCCCTTACAATAACTAGCCTTCTTCTAAGCTGATTCTGGTGGACCTGTATGCCACCTTAATGGTCCCAATATATGAATATTTTATGGTAAGTTATCTCGAAGATATGATAATTTAAATAAAAATTAGGCCGAATTTAGCCCCTTTCCGGACGCCAATGGATAAAAAAATAAAATTATTTTTAGAGTTCGTCCCACAACCTTTTCTATACCTGTGCTGATTTTTAGTTTCCTATCTGCATTCGTAGTGGAGATACCAGCAAGTGCAATTTTTTACTCTTTCGCTCCCCCTCTTCCCCCTTCCATCTGGCACTTCCCAAAATTTAGATAATGGAGATCACTTACCCAATTAACAATCAACACAAAAACGAACATTCCACCTCTAACGGTCTCCGAGATACGAGTCCATATGTACGGCGTATAGCGGATGGCGTGCTTTTATGGGAATCTCGAAGATTGGCGACCTTCGGGATTGTGGCAATTGGCATGGTATATGTCTATTTACTGCGGTATCGAAAATCATGACTATGGTGACTCTCAATAGGATTAGTTATATCGTAAAGAGAACTCTTGAAGCTTATCAGGCTGGATTCCGTAAAGGGCCATCTTAAACGAAAAGTACAAATACCCTACGGATGATATTGGGGTAATCCACCGAAATGAAAAAGACTTTCGACAGCAATAAGTGAGATTACATATGGAATTCTTTTCGTAGTAGAGGTATTCCAGATATGATTAAATAATCCTACGGAGATGCAAGGTGTTGTTGCTTCCATGGAGGAGAGCTATCCGAGAGCTTTTCTAAGCTAACGGGTGTCAAACAAGGCTGCATATTATCACCAGCCCTGTTTCTGGTAGTTATAAAGACATCTTGAAAGCTGCACCGGAAGATGGGTGAGATAAAGGTCTTCAGTGGGGGCTATTTAACATATTAAGTCACCTTGATTATGCTGACGACGTGTGTTTGCTTACACATAACCGTTCGAACTTAGAGTAAAATGTTCGCTCGTTGCATTCTAAATGCAGAGACACAGGGCTGCAAATAAATGTGCGTTAAACCAAGTATATTTACATGGGTCCGAATACAAGCACACTGATGGTTCTTAAGATGTGGAAAAAATGCAAGATTATTATTACCTCAGAAGCATTGTTAGCAAAGGCGGCGGACCCGAAAAGGATATTGAGACTTATATAAATAAAGCATCTCAAGCGTTCGGTTTCCTTTCCCCTTTCTGGAGGTTAACAGAAATCTCCCTGCGCTTGAAGATGGGAGTATTTGACTCATTTGTCAAATCTGTGTTGGTATATGGTTGTATTCCATGGAAAAAAAACTTTCGTGAACCAATGCCCGCGACGCATTTTAGAAATATTCTGATCAGACGTGATTTACGTAGATTGGTGTAAGGTAGAGGCAGGCAGAGTGCTGTATTGTAGACCACCACGCTAATTTCCTCATATTTTATTATTTAAGTCACTTTTCTTCGGCTATATTACAAATGAGACAGTCTTTAAATTTTGGCTAAATTTTTGCTAAATTTGAACTCGATGAATTTGATTTTTTTTTTTCATAATTAAACATTGAACTGCTCCCCCTTGTAAGAAAAATTCTTGTGATTGGGGTGAAGAGTAATGGCATGCAGATTAAAAAATGTTGACGCTATATAGAGATACAATTAATATGTTAAACAAAATATAGGTAGGTGAATAAAAAGACAAAGAAAGTATACCTAAGAGATTAAAAAACGAAAAAATATAAACAAAAGAAAAATAATAAATGTAAGGAAAAAATGAAATTATTAAAGAAAAAAGAATTAAAAAAAACACTCGAAAGTATCAGTAAAATCGCTTTGATTAACAATTTCTTAACATTTAATTTAAAAATGGCCAAATTCCTACTCTCTTTACTAGAACATGGCAGATCATTTAACGATTTTATCCCAATGTAAGGGCATTGCCCTATATTTGATTTTCTCTATGCCAACAGTAATTCAGCACGAACACCACCTCTAGAGTAGTTTAAATTAACTTCGATTACTCCAATCGTATATTCTTTGAAAATTTGGATATTTGTTATAAGCTTAAGAACAGTCTTAATGCAGAGAACAAACAACAAGGGAAATAAATTATTTGTTGAAAATCTTACCGGTTTGTGCAATAGGATTTTTATAAGTAATTTTTGCACAATCTCTTTATTGAAGGCTATAATACCGTATTGAATTACCGAATGGATGATAGCGAAGTAAAAAGATCTTATTGCAGATTTATTATGTGACAAAGAGGCTTTGTGATGTAAGTGCTTATATGTCTGATACATTCAATTGTTAGTCCGTCAAACTCAGGAGATGTTGCTCCACCCATTTTTGCAATAACCAAGGAAGGTTATTTCTTTTTTCGTCACTATATAGATTTTTGAACTGTTTGTAGTCATATATGCTTCAGTTTGCATAGTACCTGTATTATTTATTAAATTTTTTGCTAAATTACTTCCAACATTTGTATAATATTTACAATTTTTTTAGAGTTATTGTGAACATCTAAAACCTCCCCCATATGGATTATACTTTCCAGATTTTCATTTTGTCTCTTATTCCCCATAACTAAATTTATTGTTTTCAATACCAGTTTTCCATTATTTACAGCGCTTTGCAGCATATCCTCAAAGTATTGATTTAGTTTTCATAAACGACCTTCTGTTGTCTACTTTCAATCATATTCACTGTTCCGCAGATAACAGCACTCTAGATAACATCTACCCATTTGACTCTCCTGTGAAAGCTCGTCCGAAATCAGTGGCCTCATGCCGTAATGAGTCGATACAATCACTGAGCTCTAACCTCAATTTAATCCTGGAATAGGGCAGGAAAAATTGAGTAGAGTTTAATGGCTTAAAAACGCAGTCATCAACAACGACTGTTAACGTCTTGATTTTTAGCCAACACATTCACGAAGTCACTCTTGATGCTTCGAAACGGCCATGTATTCTTACTTTTCTGCCTTCGAACTAGCTACCATCTATAAAGCTTATATCCGCCCACGTCTTGAGTGTAACTCGCATGTTTGGGCTGGACCCTACAATCACACTCAGCTTTGCTCGACCGTATTCAAAAACACACATTCCGATCAATTGGAGATGAGGATATATCAGCCTCCATAGACTCTCTCGAGTATCGTTGAAATATCGGAGCACTCCGAATGGAAGGAACTGAAAGCCTTTATACCCTCTGAAATACTCGCCAAGCTGCACGCTCACACGAGAACACTGTGAAGCCCTTGCCATTGAGAACAGTGAAATTTTGGCAGTTCTTCATTCTTCGGATGACAATGATGTGGAATTTTCTTTCCAACGGGATACAATATCCAACAATTTAAGAGCAACGTTCACCGCCACTTCGAAATCTTCCCTCCTGTGTTTCCCTTTTATTTTTATACTCTAGATGAAATCTGAGAGTATATTGTGTTTGCCTTACCGTTTGTAACGCTAAGAAATAATACTAGCACAGAGCCGCCAAGGGTACAGAAATATTTGTTGTCGCTCAAAAACTTCTATTCCGAGTTGCTGTCTGTCCGTCTGTCTACAGCATAACTCTCGAACGCTTTGAGCTATCGTGCTGAAATTTGTTGTGTACCATTTTTAACAAAAAAAGAAACTTTAAGTTTGTGAACGGGCCACATCCCCCTACTCCTTCTAGCCCCTCCCATACAAATTTCACGAAATTCCGAAATTTTCAGAAATTGATTTTTCTTTGAAACTATTTAAGCTATCGATTTGAAATTTGGGTCAAAGTATAACGATATAGATGTCATTAATATGAATAAATATTGATTTGATCCCGTTACTCCTTCTACCCCCTCCCATACAAATGCATAATTTTGAAAAATGCAGTTTTTCGATTTTCATTGAAACTAGCAAAGTTATAAAAACGAATTTTCGGGAGAATTAATTTTATTATAATTACAATCAGAATTAAGAAAATTGTCAACTTCACCTCACTCCTTCTACCCCTCCTATACAAATTTCACGAAATTTTGAAATTTAAATTAAATTATTTTTCTTCGAAACTGTTAAAGCTACCAAATTCATATTTTGCATAAAGTATAAAAATAAAAATATCAATAACAAGAAAAAAAATTTGTTTTGATCCGTACACTCCTTCTACCCCCTCCCATACAAATGTATAATTTTTGTTAAGTGCATTATATCGATTTCCATTAAAACTAGAAAAGTATAAACTTTAAATTTTGCCAGAATTTGTTTTTTAATAATTGCAGTAAATTTAAAAAAAAAATTATCAGCTCCTCTTCACTCCTTCTACCCCCTCCCATACAAATATCTGTATTATAAATTCAAGAAAAGAATTTCTCCTTCGAATATATTAGAACTATCGAATTTGAAATTGAATCAAGCGTGGTGATTAGGATGATGATAAGCAGTTTCAAAATCATCTTAAACGCTCCACTTGCTCTGCCACCTCCCATACAAATGCCTCAATTTCAGGAAAACTATGTCCAATTGAAAATAATGAAAGCTACAAACCTTAAATTCAGCACGAAATATTTTGCATACCACATTAGGTGTCATATCCAAAAATTACAAACGTTCCTCCTCTCCTTCTACCACCTCCCATACAAAAGTCACTATTAATTATTTAAAAGAATTGAAGGTGACATATTTTCCGGTACATTGAACTCTCTCTCATTTCATCCAGAGTATCATATGATTGGGCTTTACGCCGAATCATAATCATAATTCTTTTATGTTTTTATATCCACTTGATTCCCCGTACCCATGTCGACTAAAATGTGCATCGCGCATCGTGTGCCCCTAAATTATTTTCAATGGACGTAAAAAAAATTATTGAAATTAAGTATGCTCCATTATAATCTAAATAATAGCGAAAATAGCATCAAAATCCGTTCACTAGTTTTTGAGTGACCTACAACACACTTACAACACCAAAATAGTTGTTTCAGTCATTTTTTCTAAAATAAATTCAACGTACATACGTTTTTCTACGAACGATTTTCTTATTAGTATAGATTACCATATTTTGTCCATTTATACCTAATGTTGGTTTTTTTTCGTTATGCTCTATATTTGAATAAATAAAAACAAAACCTATTAAAATTTCTATTCAAATTTAGAGCATAATCCAGTCGACAGTAAAAAATGTATGCTGATTATGTCAAAAATGTTGAAGAAATTTAAATAATTATTCAATTTTAACACTAATTTTGCAAGAGTTTGTTTATATTTGGTTACTTTGGATTCATATATGTTATTATGCCAGTTAACCACTGTAAACTGGTGTCAATAAATTCAAATTTATTTATGTATATTGCTCACCAGCATATTAAAATCGTATCAAATTTATATTTCAATTATATAAGAAAAACTAATAAGCTAATGATTATTAAGCTTAAGTTCGTTTCATGTAGCTTTTAGCATTGGGGAAGAAATACAATCCATACGAGTAGTTAGAATAAACTTAACCGAAAGTTTCTCTTGACTTTGGTGAAAAGTTTATTTGAATTAACTCAGCCCGCTAATTGTTGGTTATTTATATTATCTCTGCTATCATCGCTACCAACTCTGATATATGTATGTTAATCTTGACTAACTAATTTTCATTGTTTATGTAAAATTAATTCATTAGATCGTGCTTTATATTCGAAACTCGATAATCGGAATTTTACATGAGAGAAACTGATTTTAGTTAAAATAAGTTTGATTTTTGTCTTGCATTTCCATACCCAAGATAAAAAAGAAGACGCATGCGTTAAGGTGTATGCAACTTTGTGTTTACATTTAGGAGGCTTAGATTTAACAGTTCGCAAAATGTCATACAACCAAATGCTTTGTACAAATTTGTTTTTTTTTTTTTCAATATTTTTTGAGAAAAAGAATTATTGAAATTTATTATAAGCTGTGGACAAGGAGGATATATAAAATGGAGTGCCTGATATGTGGGAATACTTTTCGAAAATTGTGTCAAAGCTTAACTTGGCTTCAAACTTTTACAAAAAAACAATACCATAATTTGTATTCTCTCTTGGTTACTAATATTCAGTCAGAAATAAAGTAATTTTCAGTACAATGGAGTTTACTGTTTTATTTCAGAAATGTTTATTTTTTCACTTTTTATTAGTTTTTGGTTCGTGTCTAAGTTAAGAACTTTAGCAACAGAAAATTTAACGCGGGACGCGAGATAATTGAATTGGGTTTAAGTATTCCAAACAAGGATAGCAAAACAATTCTATCAAAATTTTGACAATTGTTTCGGACAATTTAACGCGGGACATAGTTAGTTACAATAGGTTTAAGTGTGCAAGACAAAGATAGCAAAACGAATTTAAATTTTCTTAGTTTAATTTAGAAATTTTTAAGACTTCTTAGTTTAATTTCGCTATACGGAATAATAATTATAATAATAAATAATCTCTACATCTATACTTAGTAATGTAATTGTAGTGTCTGTCTGTTATTTGCTTATAAATGGCTATAAGTTAGTTTTTTTAGTTATTTTAGCATTAACTAAGCATAAAAACACATTATTGAAGTTTTTGTTTGTCTGTCTGTCTGTCCGACCGCTTTTCACGCACAAACGGCTAAACCGATTGTAATGAAACTTGCACAGTTTATTAGGTGTCCACCGGAATGAAATCTGCTTTTGGTTTCATTTCACTCCCCTCACGCCTTCTGCCCCCTCCCACACAAAGTGACTCATTTTTCAAAATATATATTAATCAAATTTTCTTGGAAACCATAAAAGCTATTAATTTGAAATTTGTAATATATTATTTCTATCATAAATGCAGTCTTTTGGTCTACAATTTATTTGAGTTTCCCCACTCCTTTTACCACCTCCCATACAAACTACATTTTTTCATGAATTACTTTACACCAAATTTCTCAGTACGTGTAACTTGCATCGAGCTAAAATTTTGTATTAAATTCTTAATTAATATTTTTATTAATATCGGGAAAAAATTAACCGATTAGCTTTACTCCTTCTACCCCCTCCCATACAATGTAACACAGTTCCACGACTTCACAAGAATTTGATTTTCTTGAAAAGTCTGAATGTTACTGATCTAAAATTTCAAATATATCAATTGCATGATGATTATAGTTGTTTTTCAAAAAATCACCAGAAACCCTCTTCTCCTTCCACCACCTCCCATATAAACCGCACTTTTTCATGAAATACTCTAAGCGAATTTTCTCAGTACATTTAAATTTCATCGAGGTAAAAATTTTAACTTTATCCTTAATTCGCATTATTATTAATGTCGGGAAAAAATTTAGCCAAGTAGCTTCACTCCTTCTTCCTCCTCCCATACAATGAGGCACATTCCACGACTATACAATAATTCGATTTTCTTGAAAAGTATGAATGATACAGATCTGAAATTTAAAGTATATCAATAGTTATAGTTGTTTCTCGAAAAATCACCAAAAACCCCCCACTCCTTTTACCATCCCATACAAATTGCACAATTTCATTAAATTCAATGCACTAAGTTTCTCAGTACCTACTCAATTTTTGAAGCTTAAATTTGCTACAAAACATTTTTATAGCTACTCTAGCATGATGTGAAACAAATTAGTTCAGTGCTATCACCCCTTCTACCACTCCCCATACAAAATTTCTTAACACCGCAATAATTTCGATTTCATCCATACTAAGTATCGTATGATTGGGCTTTACGCACAATCGCAGTCCTGTTATGTTTTCAAGCTTAATATTATTTTATTTGTTTTTTTTTTTTTAAATAACACCAGCTACAATTATTCACATGTCCTCAACGTTTTTCAACACGTATATGATCTCGAATCACGGGTTTGATTTGATCACGAGCCTGTCCCATAAAAATGGGAGTATCATGCTTTCATTCTTAATAATTTATGGTTCTGATCCCAACAATATACAAACCATTTTCTTCAAAGAGCCATTAAAGTAAGCAGATTATATATCCCACATAATGTATTACTAACTACACTCTCAAAAATTGCTTATTATTGCTATTTTTACGCGGACGAAGTCGCGGGCGTTTGCTAGTTATAAATAAAAATGTTAAGGAACCTGGAGCTCAGGAGGCCAAGGCCCGATTTGAGCTGTAGTGCCATTGAAGAAGAAGAAAATTTGTTTCTGTACCCTTGGTAGCTCTGTACGAGCATTATTTCTTAGCGTTACAAATGTTAAGGCAAACACAATATACTGTCAGATTTTATCTAGAGTATAGGTTCGAGGCGAAATTAATAATTTGTTTAAACATTTCACGTTTACATAGTGTCTAGTTTTAATAAAAATCCATGTAATATTATTAATTTATTTAATGCGGTCAATACAAAAATCTATATTATAAGATCTGACGATCAAAGTGCACTCAATGCTCCACAGGAAATCTTTTAACCACCCTCACTGAACATTGGAACAAGAGCACTCATCAGTTTGGTGAATCTTATATTATCGCTCTCGATATTTCCAAGGCTTTCGACAGAGTATGGCACAGCGCCCTTTTAATCAAACTTAAAACTATTGGTTTGGGCAACTACCTTATTCCCTGGATCGAAAGTTTTTTAGCCAATCGTTCAATGCGTGTGGTATTGGATGGTGTAGTTTCCCCTTCTTATAAAATTAACGCTGGTGTCCATCAGGTTTTGGTTCTTTCTCCCACCTTTTTTTTAATATTTATTAATGACTTGCTATCTTTAACTTCCCATCCTATACATAGCTTCGCAGTTGACAGCACATTAAACTTCTCCTATAACTTCAACATTATGTCCTTAGCCCGATGTACTAGTTTAGTAGAACAACTTGGGTACATGGTTCAATCATTGAAAGACGTCATGGCTAGAATTTTGTTGGGGCAAGAAGAATCAAGTCGAATTTAATATTTCGAAAACCCAGTGCTGTCTTGTGTCGCACAAACGTGACTCTAATTTTAATCCAATCACCTTCGGAGGTCAGCCATTAACTAACTCTTCAAATGTTTAGATGTTAGGTATCCAAATCACAGATAACTTATTTTGAAACGATCATATATTTAACATCACATAGGACGTATCTAAATGTTTGGGTTACCTAAAACGTTGTAACAACTCCTTCCCCGCTTCTGGGTTACTGAAAATTTATAAGGCCTATATTAGACCACGTCTTGAATTTGATTCCCACCTATGGGCGGGAGCTGCAAAAACTTATCTCTCCTATCAGGATAGTATCCAGTCACAGACCAGAGATTGTTTGGACGAAATCTCTAATCTCTTACCCCCACATAAGCCTTTACCCCGTAATACTCGAGTTGTTTCACTCGCTCATAAGCATTCTCTCAACCCTATCTTCAGTCGCACTGTCAAATTTCGTGATTCGTTTTTAAACCGGACTGTTTAAATATGGAACTCGCTGCCCATCTCAGTATTCCCGCATGACTACAACATTCAACAATTCAAGAGAAATATTCATAGCCACTTCCGTCTCTTTCCCCCTTAATTCCCAAAAACCAACATCCTCCCCTTTCACCGGAACTGTGCTTCAGTACAAAAGGACAACCCCTCTAATGTCGGTGTCACAAAAAAAAAGACCATATAGCGCTTTGTTTGAGTTACAATTTACTTCATTATTCTAAAAATAAAGTATTGTTATGGACTTGATAAAAAAAAATTCGGTACACTTAAATTTTGTTTTTTTTTCGCGTTTCATGACTAAATTAGCCTAAATAAACTGCCAACAAGTCGAGCGCAACTTTATTATTCTTGGGATAAGGTGCATGGAAAATCAATATGTAGGTTAGAGTGGTTAGCAAAGACTAAATGAAGGGGATTCTTGGGCAGGTCTGTTGTCAATCTAACACTTAATTGCGGATAGGATCAATAGCTCCAATACATTGCATAAATATTCCATTCGTTTATTTATGCAAGTTTGGGTTTTTATGAGGGAAGGGAGAGAGGTGATAGTAAGGGTGGGAGGATGTTAATAATTTTTTAGTTGATTGCTTGAACCACGTCCAGTATTCTCTGTATAGACTGTCAATTTCATGGACGAAGCTACAAAGAATTTTCATAAAATTCGGGGTATTTTACATTCACGAAACCAAAGATTTGTATGGGAGGGGGGGTAAAGGAGGTAAGTGAATCGTAAAATTTGTGACACAGTTTTATTTTGTTTCTCTTTTAATGTGCTCGTATAAAATTTCAAGCTCGTAGCTTTTAATTTGTTAGTTATTAGTTGATTTATTTAAATTGATCGAAATCTTACTTTTATATGGAAGGACGTCAAAGGGTAGGCGCGATCTCAAAACTTTTGACGCGATTTCGTTTCAACTATTTTTAAAAGTCTTTATGCAAAATTTTAAATTGATAGCTTTAAATAGTTATGTGATAATTAATTTCTTAAAAATGGTCTAAAAAATAATTCTGTATGGGAGGGGATAGAAGATTTGGTTTTTTCATACATTTTGGGATTTTTTAAATTCATTTCGCAAATATCCAAGTTCCTAGCTTAAAATTTCATTCAAAAATTTTTAGTTTTCGTATTTTTACTTTATTATTTTAAAAATAAAATATTGTGATCGACACATTTTGTTTTTTCGCGTTTCATGACTAAATTAGCCCAAAAATGCAAAAAAAACAATCCGTCCCGTCGTATGCCGTACATATGGACTCATATCTCCGAGACCGTTAAGGGTACAATGTTCATTTTTAGGCAGATTATTGATTGGGTAAGTGAACTCCAATTTCGAAATTTTGGGGAGTGTTAGGTGGAAGGGGGAGGCGGGGGGAGGGAAAGAGTCCAAAATTACACTTGCTAATATTTCCACCAGGAATGCAGATAGGAAGCTGAAAATCAGCAGAGATATAGAAAGGGTTGTGAGACAATCTACAAAAATAATTTAATTTTCTTATTCATAGACGTCCGAAAAGGGAGGGCTAAAAACAAATTGTCGGCCGAATTGTTTTTTCAAATGATTATATCTTCGAAATTACTTATCGTCGAAAATTTATATTTTGAGACCATTAAGGTGGCATATAGCTCCATCAGAATCAGCTTAGTGAGTGGCAAACTATTGTAAGGGGAGGGTCAAGGAGAGTGCAAAGAAAAACACAAAATTAATATCTCACACACAAAATTAATATCTCAACTTTCTCTTAAGCTATGTAATTGAAACTTGAAACATATATTAAGCTATACTAGGAAAATACGAAAAAAACATAACCTGTGGAAATAATAGTAGTGGGGGGAAATGGAGAGCATTTTAAAAATGGCGCACTTTTCAAAATTACAAATTGTTATATCTCAAAATTGAGTACAGATATTAAATCGGAAATTTGTCAGATTGTAGAACTAAATAATTATTAATTTTGGTAAAAATTTTGAGTTGATAGGTGTAACGGGAGGGAGGTGGTAAGCAGAAATGTCCAAAATTTTGAAAGATACGAAGTTTAAATTTTGCGTTTGAATACATGTCTTTGATATACATAAAAAAAAATAAAAATTTGTTCCACAATTGTTATAAACCGACCCCCCGGTCTGACGTGCACAAGGTGTTTCATGTGCATTGAAAAAAACACATAAACTGAAAATTTTTGGATGAAATTTTAAGCTAGGAACTTGAAAATTTGCAAAATGTATTTAAAAATAATCCTTAAATATATAAAAATTAACTGGTCGAATACCTTCAAAACTTCTACCCCCTCCCATACAAAATTATTTTTTCGACCATTTTCAAGAAATCAATTATCACCTAACTATTAAAAGCTATCACTTTAAAATTTTGCATAAGAACTTCTACAAATAGTTGAAACAAAATTATCTCAAAAGCTTTAAAATCGCGCACGCCCTTCTACCATCTCCCATACAAAAGTATGATTTCGACCAATTTCATTAAATCAGCTAATAACAAACAAATTAAAAGCTACGAAATTGAAATTTTGTACAAGCACCTTACAAAAGAAATGAAATAAAATTGCATCACAAATTTTACGATTCCCTCACCCGCACTACCCTCTCCCATACAAATGTTCGGTTTCGTGAATGTAGAATACACCGAATTTTATGAAAATTCTATGCAGCTTCGTTTATGAAACACATTCTATAAAGAGAATATTGGTCATGATTCAAGCAATCAAATTAAAAGCTATTAGCATCCACCCACCCTTACTATTACCTCTCCTTCTCCCCTCATAGCCCCCCAAACTTGCATAAACAAATGACATATTGTTAAATTAATAACAGCGCAGCCCAAGAATTCTCTTTCACTTAGTCTCCCAAACCACTCGAACCTGCATATTGACTTTCCATGCATCCGCAAATTGTCCCAAGAATAATAAAGTTTCGCCCTACTTGTTGGCAGTTTATTTTCATTGCACTTGAAACACCTTGTACACGTTAGACCGTGCCTTCGGTGCATAAGAAATGTGGAACAAATTATTATTTATTCTCAAAAGAAAAACTCTAAATTTTCGACATTTTTGCTTACCACCTCCCTCCCCTTACAACCCGCATCATAAAATTAAAAGGTAATAATTGATTTCTTAAATATGGTCGAAAAAATAATTTTGTATGGATGGGGGTATAAGTCTTAAAGGTATTCGACCAGTTAATATTTTTATACATTTAGGGATTTTTTTAATTTAAGTTTCTACATTTAAATTTCATTCAAAAATTTTCAGTTTTTTAATTTTTTTTTTTTTTTTTCAAAACACTTTGCAACAGTCGCGACGAGTGGTTTCACCAGAAATCCTCTCGTCGGCATCCTGCTGACACGCCACCTTGGCAGTGTCCCATGAAGTGTCTACGAAGTGACGGGTGGTACATCTAGCACACGCACGTACTAGCTCGTCGGTGGGGAGGGATTTGTCACTTCTCCTCATGGACATACTCAAAGTTATGTACCGAAAAAGAAGGCTGACCACCAGGTTTGGGAAGTCCTGGTGAGGTAGTCAGCGGGCAACGACCAGAACATATTTTAAAGGGGGGAAAACGAATTTGCAGTCGGGGTGGACCTCTCGTCCACGGGGGTTAAGACACCATCTCTCTCTCTCTCACCCTCCTCCCGTCCCTTTTACCCCGAACGTTTAGCCTTCCATATGGATATCTTGCTTGGATATTGCTGTAATCACCCTTAGGTTAGACATTGGAAGTTCGACCCGAGTAAACAGAAAATCTGTGAACCACCAGAACTGTTGTAGGTGCCTGTACTTTAACGTGAAAAAAGAATGTTTTGGTTCCGTCGAAAGAGCTAAATTTTCCTTCTCCGAATCCTGTCTGCCGATTCATCACCCGCCACCGAATTGGAATTCCGTAATTTACCGCTACCAATATTTCGTGTTTTGTGCAAATTATTGCCATTCCCACGAATTCCCAGGGGTATTTATTGTGCGCTTGAATTCCGGGTTCGTTCGAGGGATCGCCAGACCTCAGGCAAAAGAATGTGAAGTCCGACGCATATCCAGGTGACAGTTTAAAAAGCGAAAGGACTTTTGACGAAAGAAAAAAAAGAAATGGCCCAGACAATTGTTTCGCCACTATTGGACTCGGAAAGAGAACTATCAAACATTGGTCGAAGATAAATCGCTTCGGGATGTTGATTGGTACGAAGAATGTGAATTAACAATACCGGATCGGGGTAATCGGGCAGAGCTAGTTTTAACCTGTCTTCATCGAAATAACTTGAGAATCGATGAGTTTTTGGGTCAAGTTACGCTTCCTTTGAATGAAATGGATGGATTTATTATATTATTATTATTATTATTACTAGGGGAACGCGCGAGAGCACTGCGACCTTTTTGGCCTATTGTGCGTTTATAGCCCCTTCACCCTATTTTAACTCAATAGCTTTTGCTAATTTGAGAATTTTTAAGGGAGCCGTATAGGCTAGTTCCTCCGTAGAAAGGAAACTCTTTCCAAGAAGACTGTGTCTTTTCCTAGCTACTGCTTCACAGTGGCATAGGATGTGTACTGTCGTTTCTGAGTCCTCCAGACAAAGGCGACAAATGTCGGTTTCAGCTAAGCCCATATTTTTGAGGTGGTGGTTTACTCCACTGTGCCCCGTCATTAGGCCGATTAGGATACTAATATCCTTCTTGCTGAATTTTAAAATATCCTCCACTTTGTTTTTTTGTGGTAGGATCAGTTTTTTTGAAATTGACAAGCCTGGAAGTCTATTCCAGTAGATTTTATGTTCGTTTTCTACCCACATTTTGAGTATGGGGTTAAAGTACCCTTTTGGTTTTCCGCAGAATGGCTCTGGACCAATAAAATTTGTTTCTGCGCCTTTTTTTGCAAGGCGATCAGCCTCTTCATTACACTCAATTCCCATGTGTCCTGGTACCCACATTAAGGTTACATCATTCCTTTTTCCCAGGATGATTAGGTTTTGAAGGCATTCCCATACTATCTTCGATCCATGTTTGTTGGATGCTAAAGCTTTGAGAACCGCCTGACTATCCGATAGGATATAAATGGATTTATTGCGATGAGCTCTCCTTATATTTTCTTGGATGCATAGCTCCATTGCAATTAGTTCGGCCTGGAAGATTGTGGCTTCTTTACCGAGTGGTTTTGAAACCGAGAAGTTAGGACCTTTGACTCCGGCTCCTGTCCCCTCAGATGTGCGGGAGCCATCTGTATACCAGATGGTTGATCCCTCTACAATATCAGTTAGCATGGATTGCCAGTCCTTGCGTTCCCTGATTATAACTTTGAAGGGGGTTTCAAAGTTGAATTTTGTCGGCATCGCGTCCGATAATGTGGAAGTTATAACTTCCATTTTCGTGTCTTTTAGGATTTTAAGGTGACCTCTAAAATTCCCTCACTTATAATTGTTTTTCTCCTGTATGCGTAACACTCCCCTGATAGCTTCCTTTTTTATTTGGATATGTATCGGAGGAATGTTAAGGAACATTTCCATTGCCGCTGTCGGACAGGTTTTCATTGCACCTGTGATACCAAGGCAAGCTAGCCTTTGGATTTTTTGTAGCGTAAGTTGCGCTTTCCTTTGTAATATTTTAGTCCACCATATCGTTGAACCGTATGTGACTATAGGGAGAATGATTGTTCTGTAACACCAGTAAATCATTTTGGGCTTTAATCCCCATTTTCTACCAAATAAGCTTTTACAGGCCCAAAATGCCTTTAGTGCTTTGGCATGAGTCCATTCTATATGTTTGTTCCAGTTGAGTTTGTTATCCAGTATAACACCTAGATATTTTACCTCATCTGAAAAGGGTATTGTTGTTCCATTTATTACAGGAGGTACAATGTGGTTTATCCTTCTATTTGAGAAAGGTACTATCTCAGTCTTACTTGGGTTAATGTTCAAGTTTTTAGACTGACACCAGTTCATTATCTCCTCTAAGGCTGATTGTATCTTTTCCGATATTATTAAATCATATTTGCCTCTAATGATAATGACAAGGTCATCAGCATATCCTATTGCCTCGTATCCCTGGTCTGTTAGACGGTCCAGGAGCTCATCTACCACAATTGACCAAAGTAGTGGGGATAGTACCCCACCTTGAGGACATCCTCTATAGGTCTGTGCAGTCACTGTGCTATCACCTAGTTCCGTGGTTGTCATTCGGCTTTTCAGCATGGCGTGTATCCATTTTATTGTGGCCGTTTCTAGACCCTTTTTCCTAGCTGCCGCTATTATGGCTTCATGGGGAGTATTGTCAAATGCTCCTTCTATATCCAGGAATGCACAAAGGGCAATTTCTTTATAGTCTTTTGCCTTTTCGATTTGTCTAACCAAACCATGAGAGGCTGACTCTGTTGATTTGCCTTTTTGGTAGGCATGTTGGTTTTTATTAAGACAGACTTTGTTAGGTCCCGTTCTTATGTGGGTATCCACTAATTTCTCCATCGTTTTGACAAAGAAGGAGGTAAGACTTATAGGGCGGTATGACTTTGGCTGTTCACTGGGACGGTTCCCTGCCTTCGGTATAAATACCACTCTCGCTTTCCTCCAGATTTTGGGGATGTATCCCCATATAAAGCTAGCTTTAAAGATCCTTATCAATATTGGCATCGGTGGATTTTTTTACCGCCTTAATGTTCCCAAAATAGTAATTTTGAAGATATAATCATTTGACAAAAAAATTCAACCAATAATTAGTTCTTAGCCCCTCCTTTTTGGACTCCAATGAATAAACAAATTAAATTATTTTTAAAGTTTGTCCCACAACCCTCTCTATATCTATGATGATTTTCAGCTTCCTATCTGCATTCGTTCGTCGCAGCGCTACAGCCCCTTTCGGGCCTCGGCTTCCCGTAGCCGAAGTCTCCAGCGATCTCGATCCAGTGACCGCGTCCTCCAATTTCGAAATCCGAGAAGCGATGAACAGTCTTCGTCAACAGAGTCGGACCAGCGTTTCCTGGGTTTTCCCACTGGCCTCCGGCCCTCCGTTTTTCCCTCGAATATCTTTTTAAGTATTCGAGTTTCGTCCATCCTTTGTACGTGGCCAGCCCATCGCAGCTTCCGCAGTCTGATGATAGTGGAAACCTCCGGTTGGTCAAATATATCATACAGCTCACTATTGTATCTAGTTCGCCATCGGTCACCATCACGTTTCGGCTCCAATTATTCGTCTCATGACCCGTCTTTCGAAAGCGTTCAACATATTTGCGGATGCTTGTGTAACCCCCGCAAGGGAAATAGTTGTAGTATGAGGTTTTACCAATTCCTGCAACTATCTTTGGAGTTAGCGACTCCACGGACCGGAGCTAACTATCCCCCTCTGGGATGGGGGCTGTAGAATTCACCCACAGCCAGTCCTGCTTGCCCTAAAAATGGCAAATGGACACTCACTGGATCATGGGCTTATCACCCGTGATCTTAAGACCTAAATGATACGAGAAACGGATACATCGCCTCGGATACGGACTGATTCTACGGTAACTTTTGGCATTCGAAAACGGACTATGATTGGCTTCTGGAACGTTCGAACATTGAATGACGGGGGAAGAGCTGGGGTTACTCGGTCCTTGCACCGCCAATCAGTGATCGACCGTGAAATGGAGCACTATAACATCCAAATCTTGGGCTTGAGCGAGGTCAGGTGGACAGGATCAGGAGGAGAACGAACCCCTAGCGGAAACACTATTCTGTACATTGGCCCTGAAAGTGAAGCCAGAAATGGCGTGGCGTTCGTCCTTACGCCGAGAGCGAGAAACAGTCTCATTAGCTGGGAACCAATCTCGGATAGGATTATCGTCCTCAGGCTCAGGACCAGTGTCAGAAACGTCACAATTCTGCAGTGCTACGCACCAACTAATACCGCAACATCTGGTGACAAAGAGGAGTTTTATAGCCAACTGAGTGCCACCTTCGAACGTGTTTCAAGAGGTGATATTATTATCATCTCGGGAGATATGAATGCCCAGGTTGGATCAGACAACACTGGACTAGAACACGTCATGGGCAGGCATGGTGACCTTGGGTCGAAGCGTCACGACCTTGGATTAAGAGACCCGAAAACGGCGAATTATTTGTGGAGTTCTGTAGTACTCGGCAAATGGTCATCGGAGGGACCCTTTTTTCCACACAAGAGTCATTATAAAACATCTTGGGTTTCCCCTGATGGTGTTACTCAGAACCAGATCGACCATTTGGCTATAAGTCGCCGATGGAGAAGATGTCTCCTCGATGTGCGAGCGAAACGTGGAGCTGACGTGGGGAGCGATCACCACTTGATGGTTGCCTGCTTGAGATTCGAATATACCACCATTCTACGCGAAAAGTCATCCACTTTGGGTGAACATGAAATGCGCACACTAGACGCCAATTGGGAGGCAACCAGAAACACTTTTCTAACTAGTGCTGAAGAATCTGTGGGATATGCGCAAAGCGGTGAGAAACCCTGGATGTCGCAAGACACATGGGACAAGGTTGGCAATCGGAAAAAAGCCAAATTGGCAATCATCTCTCAACCCGATGTCAACCAACGAACGCCCGACTTGAGGCAGAACTACCGCGATGCTCATATACAGCTTAAAAAGGCTGTTAGACGCGACAAGAGAAAGGCCATTGAAGATCTGGCAAACAAGGCAGAATCTGCGGCTTACCTTGGGGATATGGGTTCACTATTTAAAATCATGAAACAGTTGACGAACAGAAATTTCACCGCCAACCACCTGGTGAGAGATGTCAACGGAACTCTCCTTAATGTGAGTGAACACCAGTTGCGACGATGGAAGGAATACTTCTATGATATTTGAAACATCTTGTCAGATGAAGATATTCCGGAAACAGAACAACTTCCAAACATCCAACCGCAACAATCCTCTATTAGGGACGATCCCCCAGATAAGAAAGAGATAGTTTCCGCCATTTGGTCAATGGCGGGAAGGAAAGCTCCATGTATAGACGGACTACCAACCGAACTCCTCCAAGCGGACCCGGAAATAACAGCCGATATACTCCTCCCACTCTTCACTAAGGTGTGGAATGATGGAAGATATCCGACTGAATGGAAGGAGGGCGTCATTGTGAAAATTCCGAAGAAGGACGACCTTCGGGATTGTGGCAATTGGCGTGGTATATGTCTACTTACTACCGTATCAAAAATTATGGCTAAGGTAATTCTCAAAAGGATTAGTGATGTCGTCGAGAGCACTCTCGAAGTTTATCAGGCTGGATTCCGTAAAGGGTCGTCTTGTACCGACCACACAAATACCCTACGGATAATATTAGAGCAGTCAGCCGAAATGGGTTCACCACTACATCTCATGTTTGCGGACTTCGAGAAGGCTTTCGACAGCGTTAAGCGAGATTACATATGGAATGCTTTGCCTAGGAGAGGTATTCCAGATAAGGTCATAGCTATGATTAAAGAATCCTACGAAGATGCAAGGTGTCGCGTCTTGCATAGAGAAGAGCTGTCCGAGAGCTTTCCTGTGCGAACGGGTGTCAGACAAGGCTGCATATTATCACCAGCCCTGTTTCTGGTGGTAATAAATGACATCTTGAAAGCTGCACTGGAAGGTGGGGACGGTAAAGGTCTTCAATGGAGACTATTTAACATCTTAAGTCACCTTGATTATGCTGATGACGTGTGCTTGCTTGCACATACCCGTTCGGACTTAGAGTCAAATGTTCGCTCTTTCCATTCTAAATGCAAAGAGGCGGGGCTGAAAATAAATGTGCGTAAAACCAAGTACATGCACATGGGTTCGAACGCAAGCACACCGATTGTTCTTAATGGACAGGATGTGGAAGAGGTGCAAGATTTTTGCTATCTCGGAAGCATTGTCAGCATGGACGACGGAGCTGAAAAGGATGTTGAGGCTCGGCTAAATAAAGCTCGTCAGGCCTTCGGTATCCTTTCCCCTTTCTGGAGGTTAAGAAAGATCTCCCTTCGCACGAAGCTGCGAGCTTTTGACGCATGCGTCAAATCCGTGTTGTTATATGGTTGTACTACGTGGAAAGAGACCGTTCGACTTACCAAGAAACTACAGACTTTCGTAAACCAATGCCTCCGGCGCATTTTAGGAATATTCTGGCCAGAAGTAATCTCCAACGACGAACTTTGGAGTACAACTCGCCAGGCTAAAATAGGTATTGAGATTCAACGGCGAAAGTGGCAGTGGATCGGTCATACTTTGAGGAAGCCAGAGCGAAACATCGCAAAATAGGCTCTGGATTATAACCCTCAAGGAAGACGTCGGGTTGGTCGACCATGTAACACATGGAAGCGAGCAGTTGAGCAGGAAGCCAGAGGAATAAAAAGTCCTGGCAATAGCTTAAAGCCAATGCTCAGGATCGCGCCTTGTGAAAGAGAGTTGTTTCTGTTCTATGCCCCTATAGGGGGTCTTAACAGGAATTTGATTGTGTAAGGGTCCATGTGTCGCATCCGTAGCAAAGCACAGGTCTTACTATTGATTTGTAGACTTGAAGTTTGGTCTTCCTGTGTACGCAGCTGGCCTTAAGAATCGCTAAGACTGAATAATACGTTTTATTTGCGAGCTGGATTCGTCTTTTTATTTCTTTCGTTTCATTTCCACTCTTTGTCAATTTTGTGCCTAAATATATGAATTCGTCCACATTTTCCAAATTATATTCGTCAATTGTAATGTTTTGTCTATTGGGGGTCCTTTTCCTTGTTTGTGTCATTATTTTCGTTTTTGTTTCATTGATTTTCAGGCCAACTTCTTTTGCTGCTTGATCGAGGCTTAGTAGAATTTCTTTTGCGGATGTGAAAGAGCGTGATAATATGTTGATATCGTCCGCATAACCCACTAGCTGGCTGGATTTATGAAGCAGCGTACCTCTTGTGTCAACGGGTAACTTTCTGATGACTGCATTCGTAGTGGAGATATTATCAAGTGTAGTTTTTGACTCTTTCCCTCCCCCACCTCCCACTTCCACCTGACACTCTCCAAAATTTAGGTTATGGAGCTCACTTACCCAATTAACAATCCAAACCAAGAAACGATCAATCTATCTTTAACGGTCTCGGAGATATGAGTCCATATGTTGGACAGATTTATTTTTTTAGCATTTTTAGGCTAATTTAGTCATGAAACACCAAAAACATAATTTCAGGGCATCAATTTTTTTTTCTGTGTCGATCACAATACTTTATTATTTGAAAATAAAGTAAAAATAAAATCCAGCTCGATAGCTCAAAACGTTCTAGAGCTATTGCGTAGGCAGACGGTCACATGAATTCAAAGTTCTCGAGCACCACAATATATTATACTTTCCGATTTGTTTTCATGAAACTGTTTTGTTTTGCATTCCGTTAATTTTTCTTCTCGAGGACTTCGGAATTTTGAAATTTTTTCATAGGACCAGATTCGTCTTGCATCTTAAAATTGCAAAAAAATCTTAACCAAGTTTCCTTCTTAGGTCTTATAGAAACAAAATACTGGGCTAAGCCAGCATGGAACCTATCAGCTGTGACCTATGGAAATTTCAATTCAACAGACTCAAAGAATTTTCAGATCGAGCATCCAAATTAAATTAATAAGATTATTTAATTTTGAAATCAATTAAAGTCCGTGCTATAACTAAATATCTCTATCTTTTGCATAAACAACTAAATATATCCATGCATTTCATTACCCACTGAACTATATACTCATCCATGTCGGCTATCAGATATCAACTTGATCCTGTGGCAAGTAGACATACACAAATACTTCCCAGACTCGTAACTCTATAGTCAAGCATGATATCAAATGTTTCACTAAAGATATTTCTAACATTACCTTAACGTTGGTATGTACATAGAACGACGTTTTATGTATCATATACACAAGGACAAAATATTGAGTCCTTTTTCTTATCTCCGTAAGAGATTGTGTAAGAGGTCGAGATGATAAACTCAAATTAGGATTCCGCTTGACTTCGGTTATCTAGTCGTATGTCAATGCTCCATTTTCGCTATATTATGAGAATTAATTTTCTTGGTTCTTAAAGTTTTACAGAAATACCGTATATTTCTTAAGGTATGGACATTTGTTTTCAATTTTACGTTATTATATTTTGGATTGTCAATATTTTATTAAATTTTTTTTTTTAATCGGCATCTTTTTGAGATACTCACTCATTTTTGAAGAGAATCCTTAACATAGATTCAATTCTCTTTAATATTGTTAGGTTAAATTTACCAAAATTTTGTGTTCAAGAAAAGCTTTTCCCCTTCACATCGGTTTAAACACAAGCACACCGATTGTTCTTAACGGACAAGATGCGGAAGAGGTGCAAGACTTTTGTTTTACTCAGAAGCATTGTCAGTATGGTCGGCGGAGCCGAAAATGATATTGAGGCTCGTCTAAAGCAAACTCTTCAGGCCTTCGGCATCCTTTCCCCATTTTGGAGGTTAAGAGAGATCTCCCTTCGGACGAAACTGTGAGTATTTAACGCATGCGTCCAATTTTTATTTTTATGTGGTTCTATACTACGTTGAAAGTAACCGTTCGACTTACCAAAAAACTGCAAACATTCGTGAATAAAAACCTCCGACGAATTTTTGGGATATTCCAGCCCGAAGTGATCTCCAATGATGAACTTTAGAGTAAAACTGGACGACTAAAATAGGCGTTGAGATTAAAAGGTGGAAGTGGCAGTGTATTGGTCACACTTTGAGGAAACTAGACCAAAACATCGCCGAGCATTCTATAGATTCAAGGAAGACGTCGGGTTGATCGACCATGTAGCACATGGAAGCGAACAATTGAGCAGGAAGCGAGAGGAATAAACAAGTTCTGGCAACGACTAAAGACCGATGCTCAGGATCGTACCTTTTAGAAGAGAGGTATTTCTGTCCTATACACCTATAGGTGGGTCTTAACAGGAGTTTAATTCTCTCCTTTGAATATATGAGAGGTATCGACTTCGAAATTTGAACACTGCATGGTGATAAGGATATTGATAAGCAGTTTCAAATCAATTCACCCTCTCTATCACCTTTCGTACGTCTATTTATTTATTTCCATGAAAATTATTAAAGCTACAATTTTAAAATTCAGAGCGAAAAGTTTTCGTACCAAATGCAATGAAAAATTCAATTATAAACCCTCCTACCACCTCCCATACAAATGACATTATTCACTTTTCTGAAGAATTTTGATATAGTATATTTTCTAGTGCATTAAACTCTTTCCTTTATATATACATATATTGACCAGCTCATTTTTGGATATTCGGACCTTTTAAGAGCAATCTCTATACCACAGGATAATCGTAAATATAACCCTTTATCCTTTATCCGTTACAATAGTTCGAACATCTTAGTTCTCTGCGTAGCTACATATTGGCTTCGAGCATGAATTTAATATGTTACGTACCTTAACTTAAAGCTAGTTCCGTGTGTTAAAGCATATTCGAACATTATTGCATCGAGGCTCTAAAACATGAGAAATTTCACGCAAGGCTAGCGACGTGAATAGCAGGAAAATTAATGCAAAATCACAACTAAAGCATTTTCAATGTACTCGTATATTACCATATTTTCAACCAAAATAATGGTTTAAAGCTGATCTCTGACATATGTGGTCTTTAAAATTCGATTCTCTCCAAAATGACTTGAAGCATTATGAAATCCTTAGTGCTAGAGAATGACAGGTAAAAGCGGCTGGTGGTAGTATTATGGTTGATATTTACTTCAATCATTTTGGCATAAATTATCTTTGCTTTGAATATTTTATACTCGTCCTTGGTCCAAATTATGTTACATATACATATGACCGTCCATGTGAACAGGGACCTTATCATGACTGGAGTTAAAATTGAGCAAGATACATTTCTTAATCTATACCTATAAATATAATTGTAGTGTCTATCAGTTAATTGTTTATAAATGACAATAAGTTAGTGTTTTACTTTATTTGGACAATAACTAAGCAGAAACACAAGTTTTTAAAATTCTTCTCTGTCTGTCTGTCCGGCTTTCACGCAAAACGACTGAATCGATTGTAATGAAACTCTCACAGCTTATTAGGTATACTTTGAGATGTGTTCTGCGTTTCGTCTTATTTCAATAACCCAACACCTACCCCCTCCCATACAAATTGACTCATTTTCAAAAGTAGATAACAATCAAATTTTCTATAAAACTATAGAAACGAATAATGTGAAATTTAGAATATATTGTATTTATCATAAATTTGATCTATATTATACAAGTATTTGATTCCCCCCACCCCACTCCACCCACCACTTCACAAACTGCACTTTTTCATGAAATAATATAAGCCAATTTGCTCAGTATGTATAACATTTATCGAGCTAAAATTTTATACTGAATTTTTAGTTATTATTATAATTAGTATCGGGAAAAGTGTGCCGATTAGCCTTCCAGCCCCTCTCATACAATGTAACACAACATTACATTTTTTCAAAACTAGATTTTCTTGAAAAGTACGAAAGTTACTGATCTGAAATTTAAAATATATCAATTGTATGGTGTATGGTGATTATAGTTGTTTTAAAAAAAAATCACAAAAAACCCCTACTCCTTCTACCACCTCCCATACGAACAGCACAAATTCACTAAAATCAATGCACAAATTTTCTCAGTATCTATTCATTTTTTGATGCGTAAATTTAGTACAAAACATTTTCATATCTACTATAGCATGATATGAAACAAATTAGTTCAATGATGTCACCCCTTTTAACACCTCCCATACAAAATTCTTAAGATCACAAAAATTTCGATTTCATCTATAGTATCGTATGATTGGGCTTTATGCACAGTCCTGTTATGTTTTTAAGCTTAATTTTACTTCATTTGGACGTTTTATTTTTTTTAATTAACACAAGCTGCTACTATTTACATGTTCTCAACGCTCTTCAATACGTATATGATCTCAAATCACGGGATTGATTTGTTCAAGAGCCTGTTCCTTACATATGCAAATACCATGGTTTCATTATTAATAATGTATGGTTTAGATTCCAACAAAATACAAAGCACTTTGTTCAAAGAGCCATTAAACTACGCAGATTATTTATCCAACATAATGTATTACTAACTGCATTCTCAAAAATTGCTTATTATTGCGATTTCTACGCGGACAAAGTTGCGGGGCATCGCTCGAAAAAATCCTTTTTTTGTTATTAAAAAAATCTAAAAATTTGCCTAGTCCTGAAATTTTAAAATTTTATAATGAAAAACTTTGGTTTTTGATATTGCGGCTTAAAGTGTGGCAATTTTAAAGCCCGATTCTTGAAATTCACAGTTCACTATATTTTTCCGATTGTTATGAAATTCGGCTCTTTTAGAGTGTGCAGAATATATCTGAGCATTAATATCAACCAAAATCTCAGAATCGACCAAATATGCCCAAACACCTATCGTTGGCTCTACAGAAAAAAGTAGGGTGGGAAGATGAGGCCCATTTTCACGTGGTTGATCAGTGTATTTTAACCCACGTAAATTTTTCCCGCAATCTGTATCATTTCTAGGTAATTTCTTCTAATTACGTTCTCTTTTAATTGGAGTCCTATTTAATTTTTTTTTGTATCCACCGGACTGAACAATTTTGTATTAAAAGGCAGATAGATCCCATCTCATTTTATTCTAGCTTTGATATGTATTATAGATGTTTGTATAGACCGTAAAAAAACCTTTTCCTGACCACAATCTCCATTGATTCAAAACTAATCGAATAAAATTTATTTTACCTCTAACGTTTCCACGTGACAAAATACACGAAGAACAACCAACAACCTTTAAATCGTAATTTAATTATATTTATTTTATATTTTTTTTTTCTTCGGATTTCTTTTCTCAACAGGACGAAAAGCGTACCGAAGAACACAATGTTGTCATTCTAGTGGAATTTGCATTGGCTTTGATGTCCTTTCTCGATCAAATCAATCGGGAATCATTTCAGAGATTCCGTCTACGCATCGGATTAAATCATGGTCCGGTGATAGCCGGGGTTATTGGTGCCCAGAAGCCTCAATACGATATCTGGAGTAATACGGTGAATGTGGCCTCAAGGATGGATTCGTGCGGTGTAATGGGGCGATTACAGGTGAGCAATTTCGATTTTGTTGTTATTCTTTCGAGATCTTTGTATATTTTTGTATTGTTTGTTATATTTGGTTTTTTTTTTTCGACTGTAGATACCTTTTCCTTTTAAGCATAGGTCTTGTTTTATTTTTGTCGCTACCTTTTTTTGGGAAGAAATATATTTATTCTTAAGTTTATTCTTGGATGAGTTTGGCATATGTGAAGAAATACAGGAAAATTATGCTGGCGGTTTGTGAAAAGACAGAAGATGAAGGAAAAGAAAAAAAAGGACGTAATGATCGGATGTAATATGCTGGATGTTATCTTGTGTGATTTTCTTTTCGGAACGAATCGTATTTTATGGACCAGTGATTTGAAATAAGAAAATTTCTTGCCTGTCTTTCTATCTTTCTGTATTTTGGGTTTGTTTCGGAGTTTTTTTTATCGCTAAAATTTTCTCTTATGACAGCGGTTTTATGTTGTATGATTACTTTTCGCCCTTATAGTAATGAAGTACATTTACAATGAATTTAAGCAAAGTAGTGAACGAATAAATTTATATGTGAAGTATTTGAAAATTTTAAATCAATATAGACAATATAGTCAAAGATAGAGATTATTATTATTTTGAAAAATTTCAGGATCATGCTTTTTCTCAGAACTTGAATAAACTCAAATTTCTTGCAAATCACATAATAATTAAAGTTTCAAAGTGAAAGAGGTTCATTATTTTGAAAAATGAGAGTTTTGAATTATTAATATTTGTGTAGTTATGATCAATCAATTTTGTGTTAAAACCCAAGAAAGGGGAGAGAATATCGATATTCTCAATTTTATGAGCCATTCATGCTCTAAGCACTTCCAAAACAACAAAAATCATTTGTCTTTTCAACATCTTATTAGTTAAAGACGATGAGTGGGCTTATACTGGAACTCATGTCTTACTTTCTCGTACTTGATCTTACACCTAATTAGTTTTAGTTCGTCCTTTTTGCATTTGGAATACAGAAAGCGAACAATTGAATCCGAATAGTTATGTGCAAGGGAATGCCAGAGTTGAAAAATGACAGAGTTCACAGACTCGAAACAACTTCTCGAAATGAACACTCCACTATGCGTACAATCCACATTCGTACATGCGTACAATCTTCATCTAAAATGTGTCCCAGTCATCAGATGCTTACATTTTTAGAAGGTAGGAGCTTGTGCGACCCAATCGAAATTGTTTATTTGGGAGAAGGAGTTTTTTATGCGAAAAATTTCTGTGTCTATGGACGAAATTTTGAAATTTGGCAAGTGCAATCACCTTATATTAGGATATCAAGCACGCCGCAAAAATAATGATTGGTTCGACCAAGAATGTCGCGATGCAATAGATAGAACGAACGAGGCTTACGAAATTTTGACTAAACAACCAACACGAGCCGAAAAACATAGTTATGAGGGGCTTAGGCGATATGCAAAAAATACCTGCAGGCAAAAAAAAGGAAGAACCATAATGACAAGATACAAAAATGGACGATGATGTGAGACAAACTATAACGCGGGACGCATACGCAATAGTAAAAGAATTAAAAAAAGGATATAAACCAAAAACCAGTCTCTGCAAAGACGCGAGGGCAACAATATCAGCGACGAACAAGAAATCAAAAGGAGATGGGCTTCCTACTTTGAAAATCTTTTCAACCCCAACCCATTAGCACCGATCACGACAAACAACATCTCAATTGAGGCCTGGACTGAAGGAGAACCATCATCGACACTACCCACGTTTGTCGAAATCAAAGCAACCCTACGTGACCAAAAACTAAGTGCCAGGAATTGACGAAATACCAGTTGAACTTTTGGAATACGGTGGAAACTGCGTCACTGAAATATTAAACAACATGATATGCAGAATTTGCACAGAGGAAATCGTAACCGACGATTGGCGAAAAGCATTTAATGTCTAATTTACAAGATAGGAGACAAACTCTGCTGTAAGAATTACAGAGGAATATCTTTCTTGTATGCGTCCTATAAAATAATTACAAAAATAGTTGAACATCATGTTAAGCCCTATACTAAGTAAATAATTGGCGAATACCAAGTTGGATTTAGAACCGCACGATCTACATTAGACCAGATATGGATCAAATCTTTTGTAGATTTTAAACAAGCATACGCCAGTATCGGCAAGAGTGTAATGTACCAAATCATGCTTGATTTTCGGATTTCCCCAAAACTAGTCCGAATAACAAGCTCACAATAACGAACACTGAATCCCAAGTGAGAATACAAACCGATTCCACAACCAGCTTTCGAATGGAATGCGGTTTAAAGCAGGGAGATGGTCTAGTCCCCATGCTTTTCAACTTGGCACTAGAGTATGTCGTCCGAAAAATCCCAGTCGACACCAACGGGACACTACTATTCAAGTCCACCCAACTAGTAGCATATGCTGACGACATTAACATTCTAGCAAGATCCTTCCCTAGTACTAAGGAGGTATTTTTCAAACTTGACTCCGGCGTAAAAGAAGTCGAGTTATGCATTAACAAAAGCAAAATAAAAGTAATGATGCAAACAAGAAGGAGAACGCCTATCAGACAAAACATAACAATTGCGGTATATAATTTGGAGGGTGCGGACAATTTCATATATCTTGAAATCAATTGACGAATAATACTAGTAAATAAAACGTATTATTCGGTACGTCCAATAATGAAATTTTCATCAAAAATTAGGAATGTATTGTGCGAAAACGTTACATTACCTTTTATTCAAATTATTATCCATCACTAGCCACTACTTTTCTCCCATTTTTCTGGCAGCATTCGGATACCACGTCGGAAAAACTCTTCATCTTTTGTGGCTATCCAAGAATCGAGCCAATTTTTAGTATCTTCATATGATGTAAAGCCATGCTTAAACAGGCTGTGTGCCATCAACCGGAACAAGTGATAACCGGAAGGGGCAATGACTGGTGAATACGGCGGGTGGGGTAGGAGCTCCCAATTATCATGTACTTACTTACTTACGATGGCGTTACAGCCCAAATCGGGCTTTGGCCTCCTGAATGCTTTGCCTCCATCCATCTCGGTTCAGTGATCGCGTCCTCCAGTTTGAAAATCTTAGCAGTGATTTGTTGTCTGTGTCAATCGAATCGTCCCAGCGCTTTCGTGGTTTTCCGACCGGTCTTTGTCCGTTGACTTTCCCTTTTAGTGTGCGTTTGGGAATTCTTCCGTCATCCATCCGCTCCACATGACCAGTCCATTGTAACTTCTTAAATTTTATGACGGTTGACACTTCTGGATTGTCGAAGATGGCATACAATTCTCTATTGTATCGTATTCTCCAAATCGAGTCTTCCCTCACAGGTACGAGGATTCTTCTGAGGACCTTTCTTTCAAAGGCGTTAAGGAGTTTTTCGGACGCCTGAGTTAATGTCCACGTTTCGCTGCCATAGCATAGCACAGGTCGTATGATCGTTTTATATAACTTAAGTTTTGTTTTCCTGTGTACGTTCTTGTTTTTGATTATTGGAAGTACCGAATAATACGTCTTGTTTGCCATAATTATTCTTCTTTTAATTTCGATGGGTTCGCTTCCATCCTTCGATAGCTTCGCCCCTAGGTATATAAAGTTGTCTACGTTTTCTAGGTTATAGTCTCCTACTGTAATATTTTGTCTGATTGGCGTCTTTTTCCTAGATTACGTCATAATTTTTGTTTTATTTTCATTAATACGTAGTCCAACTTCCCTTACTACCGAGTCAAGGTTTACAAATACTTCCTTAGCACTCTCCAGAGATCTTGCAAGAATATCTATGTCGTCGGCATATGCTACGAGTTGTGTGGATTTGAAGCATTGTGTTCCCTTGGTGTCAACAGGAAGTTTCCGAACAACATATTCGAGTGTTAAGTTGAAAAGCATTGGTGCGAGGCCGTCACCTTGTTTAAGGCCGTTGTCTGTTTTAAAACTGGAGTTCAGATCATTTTCTACTCTGACTTGTGACAAAGACTCAGTCATTGTCATTCTTGTCAGTCGGACCAGTTTCGGTGGGACTCCAAACTCCAACATGATTTTATAAAGTACGCACCTGTCGATACTGTCGTATGCTTGCTTGAATTCAACAAATATCTGGTGCACATCAATATTATATTCCCAGCACTTTTCCAGCACCTGTTTAACTGAGAATATCTGGTCCGTGGTCGAGCGTCCAGCTCTAAATCCGCCTTGGTATTCACCAATTACTTTGTCAGCATAGGGCTTAATTCTCTTTTCTAGAATTTTCGTCAAGATCTTATAAGACGTACACAACAGAGATATTCCTCGGTAGTTTTCGCAGCAGAGTTTGTCACCTTTTTTATAAATTGGACATATGATGCTCTTGCGCCAATCTTCAGGAAGTATTTCCTGCGTCCATATGTCCGTGACTAATCTATGTAGGAGATGCGCTATGAAGTTCAGCTGGGATTTGATCAGTGCCCGGCGCTTTGTTGTTTGGTTGGTTCCTTAAAGATGTTTTTACTTCTTCGAGTGTGGGAGGACTCAAAGCGAATCCTTCATAAGCTGTTGCATCAGTTATACCTGCTATTGTATCTGATGCTGCTGTGCGTGTAGGCGATGGGCTCGGGTTAAGAAGGTGTTCAAAGTATTGTGCCCATCTTAGTTTTATATCTTCCGCGTTACTTATAATGTTCCCTTCTGCATCCTTGCAGAGGGTCGTTTTCGGTTTGTATCCTTCTTTCATCCTTTTAACAAGAGAATACGTGGCTCTTGTGTTGTGTAATTTAAATTGTTCGTCCATGTTTTTAATTTCATCATTATTGTACTTCCGTTTTATTTGTCTGCATATTTTGTTTGCAAATCGTCTAAGATCCTTGTATTTGGCCTGTTTGTCTCGTGTCGGCCGTTCCGTTAATATTTTGTAGGCTTGGGTTTTTCGTTCCAAGGCATCTCGGCATTCGTTGTCGAACCAATCATTTCTTTTGCGCCAGGCCTGTTGTCCTATCACCTTTTCTGCGACAGATGTAATGCTATCTTTGATATTTTGCCACATTTTTTCTATTGGCTTGCTGGCGGTGGTATTCAGCATTGTCGCGAAGTGCCTCTCCAAGGCTGATACATATTTCGCAACTATTTTCTCGTCTTTGAGTTTTCCTACGTCGAATTTAGGAACCGGTTGTGTTTTTGGGTGTCCTCGTTTTGCGATTTGATATCGGAACTTGGTCTTTACCAAATAGTGGTCTGTGTCGCAATTAGCCCCTCGACATGTACGCACGCCGAGAATGCAGGAGGCCGTCCTTTTCTCTATTAGAACATGATCTATTTGGTTGAATGTTCTTCCGTCGGGTGATGCCCACGTTCTCTTATGAATGTCACGATGCGGGAAGCATGTCGAGCTTACAATAAGGTTTTTGCTTCTGGCGAAATCAGTCAGCAATTATAATGTAGGTGAATAATTTTGTCGTGTCTGAAGTAGTAATTCGGGTGTTTTCAATGAGTGCTCGGCTCAGTCTCATTAATTGTGTTCGGTAGAGTGCTCCAGTAATGGTTTCGCCCGGTTTGAGCAACTCATAACACACCACATCAATCTTATCCCACCAAATCCACAGCACGAGATTCTTTCCATGAATATTCGGTTTGGCTGTCGATGATGAAGCATGACCAGATGGTCCCCATGATTTTCCCTTCTTTAGGTTATCGCAGTAGATCCATTTTTCATCACCAGTGGCAATACGATGCAAAAAAACTCTTTCTTTTACACCTGGCAAGCATCATTTCACACATGCGAGATCGGCGTTCAACGTCTCTCGGCTTCTGGTTCATATTGGAATCCAATTTCCTTGTTTTTGAATCATTTGCAACGATTTTAAACGATGTGAAATTGCTTGTTGAGTCACTTAATGCTTCCAATTCTGTGTCTTCCTAGACTTTCGGGCTTCAACTACGTTCTTTGTCTTCCACGTCAAACTTACCGTTTTTAAACTTTTAAATCCGCTCACGGCAACTTCTCTCACTTAAAGCAATCTCACCATATGCTTCTACCAACAATCGATGCGCCTTAACTGCAGATTTCTTCAAATTAAATAAGTAAATCAAAAGTTCCCGCAAATGACGCCGAATAAACAAAACTTGACATTTTCGCACGAAAAAAATGCTGATCCGGAGTCACTAATACTTCAAGGTTATGTTGTTCACAGATGTCCAAATTTACGGTATTACGTTGCCATCTTTTGTCAAACAGTAGAAACTTATTTGTACTCCTAATGTTATGCAACCTGCGCTCTGTTATGATAACGAGACGTGGACATTAACGCGAACTTCCGAAAAAGCAGTTAACGCATTTGAAAGAAAAGTCCTCCGAAGAATTTTGGGACCTGTGAAGGAAGGAACGGAATGGCGAATAAGATACAACCATGAGTTGTATCAACTCTACGACGATCCAGAAGCATCAACGTTCATCAAGGTACGTAAACTGCAGTAGGGTGGCCATGTAGAGCGAATAAAATGCGCTGGGAAGACTCGATTGATGAGACAGCAAAGCTTTTAAAAATTAATAGCTGGAGGACGCGGTCCTTGGATCGAGACGACTGGAGGCGACGACCTCACGAGGCCAGGGCCCAATTGTGGCTTTCGCGCTATTGATGATGATGAATTACCTTATAGTGGTGAAGTCAACTGACAGTGGGCGCCATATATAATTTCGGAACTGTCATCTTCTTTATACGATATAAAGTGCGCGTAAGGAACCGGAATCGACACGATCTAGATTTATTGATTGTAATGTAATCTGTAGATATTTGTTCCATTCGAAATGCTTTCATTTAGGTATGAATCAAGCTGAAATATGTCATTAAGTGATGTAATTAATTTAATGCATTCTCAAACAAACATCATTCTCAAACAAACATCATTCGAGATACTCAAAACGAACTTCTTCAAAGAAAGTGTGAGATGTGATGCTAGCAAATAACACTTCAACAAAAGCGTGCGCCCCTTCTACTATGTCTTTGGCGACCAATATTGATTAGAGAGAAGACCTTTCACATCCCATTGAACAAAGTACGTCCAATTAGCTAACGGCTAAGCAACAACAAACACCAGCACAACTTAGCCCGGGTCGGCATGCTTACTTGAAAAAGCAAACAACAAGCAGTACATCGTGTACCAAGCAAAATGGTCTTCGTACGTCTACACCGCAGACGGCTAAGTAGTATTCAACGGAGATCTAAGTTCCAGCTGTTTCGGATCGTTCTTGTAATAAATTTTATAACCAACTATATTTAGTGAGTTTTGTAACTAATCATTTACCGTGAAACGATGTGACAGTTCTTGTACCGTAAAATGCCACTCATCTGATGGCCGCCGCATCGTCGAGTTCGTTTATTATACAATAAAAATATCTATCAAAATATCCAACTATTTTACTTCAAGTTCTGTTCTTAAACCATCGGAACTAACTCACGATTTATCAGCTGCTCCTTTGGATCGTTGGGTTTATGTCTTGAGGTGCCATAAAGAGACCACAGTTGAATGTATTCTCAACTACTCTCGTAAACAGCTTAATTTACCGGCGATTAGTTTTCCGGCCTTTAAGCTAACCCGTTAAGATGTAAACGAGCGCCTCCACTTCATTTCGTTCCCAGCAAACAATTTAACGAACGCTCGCAAAAAACGATCTCAAAACGAGAATTAAATGCCACGAAACAAATAAATTGCGTGATGATTATCAGCAAACCAAACAAAAAGCATCGCAAAACGTCGATCTTGTTCTATACAAGCAGTTATCATTTCACCATACGCATTAACAGAGCCAAAAATTATTTCGTGTCGATATCTCAAAATATTGCAAACGGTGAAAAAATTGGACTTTTCAGAGATGTCCGCGTGTGATTCTGGGTGTATGTCCATGTAATGTTCAAAGCCCGGCAAACAAAATAATTCGTTCAAGAGTCGTTAATGATTTGTATTACCGAGCATGGTTAACGATACATTAATGATTCATTAAGCGGACTAAATGGACATTTGTTAATGAATTACTTTTAACGATTCATTAATGAATTGTAAAACGCTTAGAAGAAACGAGTATATAAGCAAGTATATAATCGTTATCAATGAATCATTAATGTATCGCTAATGACTTTTATTCTAATTCATTAACGAATATCGTTTAAGACTCATAAACGATATTATTTATGAAAAATTAACGATTTATTACCGAACTGGATTTTAAAGCCAAACAAGAGAAGATCGCAGATGCTTTTTCAATTTCTGTTCTCACTCGACTACGATCCTCTAAAAACTACATCTTTATACTTATGATTGGTTTGCCTAAGATCATCACGCAGTTTATTTGTCTTGTGTCATTTAACGCTCGCTTTAGGATCGTTATTCCCGAGTGCTCGTTAAATTTTTTGGTGAGAAGTCATAAACAACACAACCATAACCAGAATCAATTGCGATATTTTCTTGTTTAGCTTTAAAATCCAAGTTCTTTAATAAATCATTAATGTTTCATAAATAATAACGCTTATGAGTCATTAAAGACATTCATTACTGATGCTAGGGTATAGCCCAGTGGGTAGCGTGTTTGTCTACGATGCGAAGGTCGTGAGTTCAAATCCCGGTCGACGCACAATTCTAGCACACTGCCTGCTTGGGTATACCTTGGTCACCTCAATCTACGAAAACAAAAAATTCGTAGATAGAGGGTTGTGCGAAGGTCTAACAACCCTTCCACAATAAACAATGAAAAAAAAAATGTTAAGGAACCTGAAGGTCAGGAGGCCTAGGCCCAATTTGGGCAGTAGTGCCATTGTAGAAGTAGAAGGAGATTACTGAATTAAAATGAAAATCATGAATTTCACAGTAATGATTCATTGATAACGATTATTTACTTGCTTATATACTCGTTTCTTAAAAGGGTTTTTACAGTTCATTAATGAATCGTTAGAAGTAATTTATTAATGATTATCCATTTAGTCGGCTTGACGCTTATTGACTCGTTAATGATAAAATCGTTCGTTAATATAACTCATTAACGAATTATTTGTTTGCTGGGTTGAGGACTGTTATTATAAGCAAATATCTTCTAAGAATTTTTAGTCTGCCGGAATTATCGCCAGAGACTTTACTCCGAAAAATTACATTTTTCCGCCGGCTCCTATAGCATCGGCAAGAACTTAACTTCTCATAAATTAAATTTTAAAAAGAATTCTTTATATGCCAATATTTATACTCTAGATGAAATCTGAGAGTATTATAAGTTTGCTCTAAAGTTTGTAACGCTAAGAAATAAGGCTCGGAAAAAAATTAATGATACAGAAGTTCACATAATCAATTAAAAAATCTCAAAACCGGATGTCCGTCCGTCTGTGCGATCTCTAGCTTGAGAACGCGTTGAGGTAGATAGTTCAAATTTCGTACTCGTCATTTCTAATAAAAAAGTAAGGTCAAGTTCGTAAACGGGCCAAATCGCTCCACCCCTTCTACCCCCTCCCATAAAAAATGACATAATTACCCAATTTCACAATAAACGGATTTGCTCGAAAAGTATAAAAGATATTAGTCTGAAATTTTGAACATATTACTTTTATGATAATTTTAATCGACTGTATAAAAATTATGTGTGTCCTCCCCTCTTTCTCCCACCTCCCATACAAACTGTACTTTTTCATGAAATACTCTAAACCAATTTACTCAGTGCGTATAAAATTGAGCGAGCTGAAATTATGCATATAATATTATTTTAGAAAAAAAAATTAGATGATTATCTTCACCCCTTCTACCCCTACCATATAAAATGACACAATATCGGATTCGCTCGAAAAATGTAAAAGCTACAATCAACATGGCTTTCCTAAGGGTAGATCGAGGTTATCGAACCTGTTACCTTACATTGAGTCAATCAATGAGGCTATGAAACAATCCCGACAAATCCATGCTATTTACACTGATTTTTCGAAAGCTTCTAATAAAGGTAATCATTGCCTTCTTATCTCAAAGAATTACTGGTAATATATTGCACTTACGTGATTATCTGCATCAACGTACGTGTATCGCTAGCACCAAAATTTCTAAGTCATATCCGTTTTGGCTGACTTCAAGGGTTCCACAAGTTACTCATTTAGGACCGCTCCTTTTCTTGTTATTTGTTAATGATTTTTCCTCTGTATTTCGTGATATTAAATTTTTACCTATATACTCTAAATGAAATCTGAGAGTATATTGTGTTTGCCTTACCGTTTCTAACACCAAGAAATGATGCACAGAGTCGCCAAGGGTACAGAAATATTTGTTGTCGCTCAAAACTCCGATTCCGAGTGACCATCTGTCTGTCCGACTGTCTACAACAGAACTCTCGAAAGCTTTGATCTTTCGTGCTGAAATTCATCATGTTTAGGAAAAAATAACTTTAAGTTCGTAAACGGGCCACTCCTTTTACCCTCTCCCATTCAAATTTCATAAAATTTCCAAATTTAAGAAAATAGATTTTTCTCCGAAACCATTTCAGTTATTGACTTCAAAATTGCGTCATAGTATAATGATTTAAATATCGTTAACGTCAAAAAAATATCGATATGATCCCCGTACTCTTTCTACCCCCTTCCATACCAATTCACAATTTTCAAAAGCACATTTATTTGGTTTCCATTACAACTAGCAAAGCTAAAAGAACCAATTTTTGTCATAATTAATTTTATTACAATTGCAATCAATTTTGAAAAAATTATCAACTTCACTTCACTCTTGCTATGCCCTCTCATTTCGAAATTTTAATTAAACTATTTTTCTTCAAAACCGTCAAAGCTATCAACTGTAAATTTTGAGAAAAGTATACTATTATAAATATCATTGATGTCGAAAAATTTAGTTTTCATCCGAATACTTCTTCTACCCCCTCTCATATAAATGCTCAATTTGGGAAAATGCATTTAATCGATTTTCATTGAAACTAGAAAAAGTACAAACTTACAATTTTGCCACAATTTATCCCTTAATAATTGCAATAAATGCTACTTCTACCACCTAACATAGAAATTTTTGTATTGGAAATTCAAGAAAAGTATTTCCCCTTCGAACATATCGAACATGTGAGAGCTATCGAATTTAAGATTGTAGCAAAGCTATGTGATTAGAATGTTGATAAGAAGATTCAAAATAATCCAAAACCTCACAATTTCTCTGCCACCTCCCATACAAATGCCATAAATTCAGACAAAAATTGTTCAATTTACTTGAAAATTATGAAAGCTACAAACTTTAAATTCAGCATGAAATATTTTGTATTTTTACGTGTCCGTCCATCTTGAGGGCTTGTCCTGGAAATTAATAAATAAATAAATTTGATCAGTGCTCGATGCCTTGATGGTTGGGTGGTTCCTCAGAGCCGTTCTTACATCTTCGATTGTGGGAGATCAGAGCAGATCCTTCATCAGCTGTTACATCAGTTATACCTGCGATGGGCACGGAATCAAGAGGTGTTCAAAGTTTTGCGACTTTCATAGTTGTAAATATTCCACATCACTTATAATATTGCCTTCTGCAGTCTCGCAAAGCGTTGTCTTTGGTTGGTATCCCTCATTCATCCTTTTTACTAGGGAATACGCGGCTTTCGTGTTGTATAATTTAAAAATTTCGTCTTTGTTTTTTTTTCGTCATTATTGTACTTCCGTTTTTTTCTGTCTGCAGATTTCGTTCGTTGTTGATCGTCTATAAAGATTACATTTGTCCGATTTAGCAAACTTAATTGGGAAATAATTACTACGAGCAAATGACCTTATCCCAAGATTAATTCAAATTAAAAGGAATTAAATTTTTAAAATAATTTAAATATAAATTGCTGTAATTGTTTCTATATAAAACTTGACTGTCTAATTACCACATCAGACTGTCGCTGAAAAAAACTTCAAAATTTGTAGATCTAGATTGTGTTTCATGCACAATCATAATTCACTTTTGTTTTTTCTTCGTTATAATTATTTTGAGTCTAAATTTTTTCTTCTCTCTTTTATAAAAAAAAAGTGTTTTACTTTAAAACCTCGATAAAAAACAATGTTTATTTTTTTCAAAATTCCTCATCACTTTTATTTTTCAGACCACTGAGAATACTGCAAAAGTTCTAATGGCAGCTGGATATTCGTGTGAATGTCGTGGCCCAACATATGTTAAGGGTAAAGGTACACTAATCACCTATTTTGTAAAAACCCCATTCGATGACAAAATCTAATTTAATTGATAAGGAAAAAAAAACTCTAAATAAAATCAAAGAAATAAATACCAAAAAAAATCAACAACTAAAAATCAAAGAAAGTAAAAATCAAAAGAATTAGAAAATTAAATAAAATGAAAACTTATAAATTAATACAATTTAAAAATAAAAACAAAATAAGAAACAAACTCAATCTCTCCATACTTTAAATAAAAAAAAAATAACTATCATAATTCAGAAATGCATTTAACTATAATTAATAACCCTAGATATTAATAAATAAGAAATAAACAGTTTGAATTTTCATTTTTAATAATATTTTTCCTGTTTACTTTTTTCTAATAATTAAAAAAACAATTTGATATTAAAATTGTAATTAAAAAAAATGTGTTATTAGTTCAAATCAATAAAAACCAAATTGTTATAGTTGTTTTTTAATTTTAATTTTGATGTTGTTTTAATTTTACACATAACTTTTTTTTATATAAACGTTTTTTAAGATCCTATAATTATATAAGTATTTAATTATTAATTTTAAATGTGTAAATTTTATTTTAACAATTTTTCAATTCGAAATGAGTGTACCATATTTTATTTTATTTTTAATATTTATATCCTAATTCGCTTAAGATTGTTCGAATAAAAATAAAAAAAAATTATAGTAAAAATAAAATTTTATCTATTTTTTCACGATTGTTTTGTAATTTTCCTAATACCGATCCCCGAAATCCATGAAAAATAAGATTAGATGTAAATAATGGCGCTCATTTAAGGCGGTAATGTCGATTTAAGAAGGTTCTCTTTTATATCACCTCGTACAAACAAATTGAGCAGCATCCGTTGTCCTTTTCGTAACGTCGTCCCGTATTGAAATAGCTGCTGGCTTTCGAGAAGGTATTTACTTAAAACGAAAAGGTCAATCTCTGAAATGCTTGAGATATGGACCTTCTTACGTAAAGCCTAATCCGAATTTATGAAGGAATTTTATTGATTTCCGAGATTTAATAATATCAAACTCAGTAAGTATTCTTCGAACGGAGGAAGGATTAGGAGGCTTCCGGCTTGTGCAGCTTAGTATTGTTATATTATATTTCGAGAATTTTTTTTTTGGATAGGTATTTAGGATATCATTATCTCAATCAATCGATTGATTATGTGATCAGAGATTCGGATTAGGATGAAAATTAATATTGCAAGGAAATTTGAAAAGATATGTCGCTCTCTTCTATTAATTGCCGGTTTTACCTTTCAGAGCAATCTTTAAAAAGTTTTTGGAGTGAAGATTTGGATCTTGAATACATTGCCAATAAGCTCATAATCATTTAGTTTGTTGTAAATTTCCAACATCTTAAAACTACAGTAATGTATTAAGCTCCACAGCAACTCCACGAAGTGCAATTCTTTCAGGTCATATATATGTTGAGTTCACATTATTTAAATCACCTGAAGCTCTTACTGTTCTCCTAAATGATAAACAACCAATCTAAGAAACACCTATAAGTATAGCCTAATAAAATAATTAAAAAAGTAAATAGCAGCTAAAAGCCCCTGTGGGAGAAAATTCCATGAATTAAATATTTCTCAAAATGAATTCTCATAATAATTTCCATATTTTTATTGGAGAAGGAATTTCATTTGGCTTCTCCCAAAGCTTTCCAAGAATGAGCAGTATTATTATTAATTGAAATATTTAGAGGTACGTAGTGTACAGGATATGCGTGAGTATGTCTTGCATTAAGGTTTTGAGATTTTAATGTAATACGATTAACATAGACTTGAAAGAAGTATTCAAGATCTAGAGGATCCTGTTGCCAATATGGAAATGAACATATCGAAATTGAAATTGATGACTAATACCACTCCATTGCTGAATGATTTCAAAGATGTGGCAGTAAACCCGTAGTTTCGAAAATGGGAATAGAATGGAAAAATAAAAAGAATTAATAGCATTAAATCGACGAATATGATAATGAAGTGAATACTACTAAATGGCTCGAAGAAAGTTGGACGACTGACAAAAAGATGAAGTGACGACACAAAAAGCATTGGGAGAGAACTAGGTTGGATTAAGAGAAAGGTAAATTACTAGGCGAGGCATTTATTCGTTATAATAATAAATATTTACATAAGCATATTGAACAGGATATGTATAAATATGCATTGCTCTTCTATATTATTGAATATATTTTATCGATAAGTTATACATAGTGTTAATATTTATAAAATATGAGCGAAGCTTTATAATAACAATATATTCCAGAGCTGCCTCTGAAAGATTCAGCAGGTTATAGATAGGCTAGCTGTGCAGACTCAATTCACCTCAATAAATCAATCTCCTGTTGAGACCCAGTATTAGAGCTTCGAATATCTGCCTTTATTTTTTAACTGATGCTTATACTCTAGATAACATCTGAGAGTATACTGTGTGTGCCTTACCATATATAACGCTAAGAAATAATGTTCAAACAGAGCCACCAAGAGTAAAGAATTATTTTTTGTCGCTCAAAAACCTCGATTACAAGTAACCGTCTGTCCATCTGTCCGCCCGTCTACAACGTAACTCTCGAATGTATATATTATTAATATCACAAAATATTGATCCGATCTATTTATTTATTTATTTACGGGTACCAGACCCTCTAATGAAAGTTACAAACTTATAAATATTGTTGCGAGCTAGAGGTTCGCCGATTTCAAGAAAAACACAATTCGTTTAAAAACAATGAATAATTTATTTAATCGCACTTTTATTAATTTCTTGATCACTTTTTACTTAATTCGCACTATATTCGCCGATTTGGCAATGCCGTCGATCTTATTCTTTCGCTTACTTGTACCGGTTCGCGTCCTTCCACCGATAGGTGTCGCCGAAATGACTGTCGATGAGTGACTAATCCCTTGTCGTTGAGCTCTGGCTATTTATAATTGATTTATCCAATTCTCGAACCTTCTCTGGTGTTTTTCTGCTGGGTCTGGACTATTCTAGAAGTTACTAGATGGCGTCGGGTGTCATTGTTTGTGTCTTCGAGAAGTTACTAGAAGCTCTTACTATGGACCTCTACATGTTGGAAGAATATTCTATATAGTTCTGGCAGATTTGAGAGAGATCATTGCCAGATCTATAACGATACTAGAAGATTATTAGAGAACTTTCTTTTAAGTAGAGAAAGTTCATATTGCGTGGTGGCCAGATCCATAACATTACCCTCTCCTTAGTCCCTGTTTGTCCCGAACAGAGTCGTTCACTTCCGCAATGGCACCGTGGTACTTTGTTAGTCGGTCGAGATGTACCACTTTCATTTTTGTACGGGGTTTTTGATGTAATTGAATCCGAGAGACGACATCGTTTAACCTGTTGATGATCTGGTAAGGGCCTTCCCAGTTGCGCTGTAGTTTCGGCGATCTGCCCTTCTGTCGTTTGGGATTGTATAGCTAAACTAAATCACCCTCTTGGAATCCTGATGAATTCGCCCGTTGATCATACCTCGTCTTCATGCGGTCGGTCGCCAAATCAATTTTATCTCTGACCAGGGGCCCTATCATGAAATCGCATCCGCTAGCGCATAAATCCGCCTTTACCCAAGCGAAGCGCTTCGCTTTCTCGTATCACGAAACCAGGCGCTATCGCTTTCGCTTTTGCTATTGGAAGTGCCTGGAAACGTCAGTCATTCCAGTTTTCTGTGCGAGATTTCCAATGACTTTCCAGTGTCAGTTGTCGAGATTTCGTTTAAACGGTCGTCTCAAATTAATTATTGCGAGAAATGGATTCGGTTGGCGTATTTCTTTTAGGCGACTTAAGTGACGATGAACATGAGAATGGAGCTAGGGACGCGAAAGTGGTTCGAAGGACATTACGAGACAGTTCAGATCCTTTATCTTTGCCAGAGAAAAGGCAATTTTTTTTTATTTTTTCTCAAGATTTGTTTCAAAACTATGAAGTTTTAGATTCATCAAATTGTTTAGGATAACGAAGGAAGCTTTTCATTTTCTTTTGGATAGCTTAAAGGGAGAGCTAGAAAAAAAAACCAAATCGGCAATTCCGGCAACGTTAAAAATTGCAGCAACGATAAGATTTTTAGCAGAGGGCTCGTACCAACAATCTGTGGGACAAGATTTTTTGATAGCCTTTGCCCAATCCACTGTCTCAACAGTACTGACGGAAGTATTAAATAATATGGAAACAATCTTGTGTCCACAATTAATAAAATTCCCATCTGCTGACGAAAGAAATATAACAAAAAAATACTTCTACGATAAATTCGGATTCCCTGGTATAATTGGATGCGTGGACGGAACACACGTTAACATAAAACGACCAACTATCAATGAACATCATTGTTATAATAGAAAAGGTGAACATAGTGTTAACGCGATGATAGTGAGTACATAATATGAATCGTTAATGGATTTCATATCAAATCTATTTAATTCGTTGGATATTCATAGATGTGCAATCATAAACTACAAATCGTTGCTATTAACGCACGTTATGGTGGAGCATCACATGACTCTTTTGTATGGTCGATGAGTTCTGAGAGGAAAGTTCTTGAAGGCAATTGGAATCGCAATGACAAGTCTTCGTGGTGCCTGGGTAGTTCACTTTTTCGTTAACCTATTAAAAATTATTAATTTTGTATTAACAGGTGATTCTGGATATGCTCTTGAGCCATTTATGATGACTCCGTTCCGGATAGCAGCCACGAATAGTCAGGAAGCCAAATATAACCGAATACATTCTGAATGCCGAAGTAAAGTTGAGAGATGTATTGGTGTTTTGAAGGGACGTTTTCGGTGCCTCCTCAAAGCACGACAACTTCAATATGATCCCGTAAAGGCTTCCAAAATGATTAACGTCGCTTGTATGCTACACAATCTGTGTATCAAATTGAATGTACCTTTCGAAGAGGAACTGTTTGTAAACGATAGGGATGATAATTTTCCCGTAGTTTGTACTAGCAGCAGCAGTGCAGCCGCTAAAAGCATTAGGGAACAATTAAAAAATGCATTATGAAATCACATATAAATTTAATAAAATAAAGGCTTTTCTTATTCATTTAGCAAATATAGCCTAAACTAATATAAATAAAATAAAATACTCTTCTTATAATCTAAAAAAGTCTTCTCATTTCAGCCTTTGAGCTTTTATTTTCTTACAGCTAATTTTCTTTCCGCTATTTCGACTTTTCGAAGTTTGAGTTCTAGCTCAGTTTTTCTAATTTTCAGTTTTTCAAACTTATACTCCTTTTCGTGAGTAGCCCACTCCTTCACGGTATCTTTCAAACCGTTTATTGCTGCTACAATTTCTCCCTTATTTTGATCATTCTTTGCGCTAGCCATTTTTGTGGCTCTGCGGAAATCTTTCAGCGCGCGAATGGTATTGCGATGGAAGTTTTCCTGCATACCGATCTGCTTCTCGATTAACTGTTTTGAAGTTAGCTTAGTCTTCGTACATCTTGAGGGTTCACGCTGTTCTTTCTGAGGCTTTTCAGATGAAGATGCCAAGTTGGGACGAGTTGGTGGCACTAGTTCCAATTCTTCCTCGTTGAGAAGATCTTCCAAGTCTTTTTCTACGGATGCATTAAAATTCGGGTCCAAATTTTCATTACATTCAGCTCCGAATGCTTGGACTCCTGACGTCCCTTCAACCGAAGCGTTCAAATCACAAAGCGCAGCAACTCTATCCTCAATTGGTGTAATAAATTTTTTATTGTTGGGACCTCCTCCTGTACCGTTATGGCATTTTGTGTTGTGCCGCATTTTGTTCTTGATATGGTACCGAAAGTCCTTCCAAACCTATCATATAAAAATTGTTTGCAACATTTTCGACGTGTCTCTAAAACTTACCTTTTTCCATCCGACGACTGTTTTAAAAGGAGGTCCTACTTCATTTAACCGCGATGTAATTTCCACCCACTTTTTTTGGGCTGTGGCCTTGTATTGGGGTGCATTAAGACAGCCCTTGGCGATGCCTTCGTTTTCCTCCATGAATTCGACTAATATGTCGAATTGATTTCCTGTCGTTTTCGAAACCCTTTAAAGAATTCATTATGCTCAAAAACTCATTGTCAACACAAATATCAGACTTACATATTTATTATCGTCACTAGACAACGACCACAGCACTTTATGACAATCGACAATCACAAGCGTTCACTCGCCTCTGTTTACGACAGTTCGAGATGTGTCGGATGACAGGCGGATTTTGTCGCCTCTGTTCGCTTTTGATTTTCATGATGCCGCGCTTTGCTCGCCTCAAGGCGGAAAAGTGATTTCGTGATACCGAATTGCGAAAGCGAAAGCGATCCGCGGCGGAAAAAGTTTCATGATAGGCCCCCAGGTTATAAATTGTGTTTAGTCAACATCGAAGATCCGAGACGTAATCTTTGGCATTCGTTGGTGGGTCTGGTGGCACTCCAAACATTAATTCCGCAGGGACTCGAATATTCCTTCCGAAAATGACTCGGGACGGAGTTTCTCCTGTTGTTGAATGCACCGATGTTCTGTAGGCCATTAAAAATAGAGGGATGTGCTGATCCCAGTCCTGTTGCCTCTCGCTGACGAGTTTGGATAGGTTTGAGTTCAATGTCCTATTGAAACGTTCTACCATTCCATCGGACTGTGGGTGTAATGGAGTTGTTCTCGTTTTGTTTATTCCCAGCATTTGGCACACGTGTTTGAATATTGGAGTGTAGTTCACGTGGAGCTCCAAATCTGCTCACCCAGTTGGTAACAATTTGTTCGGCGACGGTTACTGCTTCTTGGTTTGGAATTGCGTAGGCTTCAGGCCACTTGCTGAAATAATCAATGACCACTAGAATGTAGCGATTACCATTTTCTGATTCCGGAAATGGTCCAGCAATATCCACAGCAATTCTCTCAAATGGGACTCCCACGTTGTATTGTTGCATTTCTCCCCTGGATCTGCGGTGTGGGCCCTGACTTGATGCACACGTAGTACATTTACGGCACCAATTTTCGACATCTTCTCGGAGATGGATCCAATAGAACCTTTCTCGTATCTTTGCCAAGGTTCTATTTACACCCAAATGCCCACCAGAGGTACCTCCATGATATTCATTCAAAACCTCCTCGATTTTACAATGCGGGGCGATGGTTTGCATGTGATATGATGTGCCGTCAGCGTTTTCCCATTTTCGTTTTAATAATCCGCCGTCTAGGTGAAGGGAGTTCCATTGTGCCCAATAACACTTTAAGGTTTCGCTGAATTGTGAGATGTCTTTCCACTCAGGCCGTTTCTTTTCGTCCTTCCAGAAATATCTGGATCTTTACGCTGGGTGTCTTCCAGTTCTTGCTGGTTCCATCCAGTCTTTGGTTCGGTCGTTATCCTCTGAATGGTTTCTCCGGCCTCTTTTCCTTCTACACGGTGACAATGCTTGCAGTTCGGTGGACAAGGACGACGTGAAAGCGCATCGGCATTACCGTGGATTCTTCCTCTTCGATGAACAATCTCGAAATCGTAGGATTCGAGCCTTTCGATCCATCTGGCTACTTGGCCTTCGGGGTTCTTAAACTGAAGTAGCCATTTAAGCGATGCGTGATCCGTTCGAAGAAGGAACTTTTGACCATAGAGATATTTGTGAAAATGTTTTGTTGCTTCTACTATGGCTAGTAGCTCTCGGCGAGTTACGCAATAGTTCCTTTCTGATTTTGAGAGTACTCGGCTGTAGTAAGATAGCACTCTCTCCTGCCCATCGATCTCTTGTGATAGTACTGCTCCGATACCGACATTGCTGGCGTCAGTGTCTATGATGAAACCATGACCTGGTTTTGGATACGCCAGAACTGGGGAGTCGCAGAGTTGGTCTTTTATCCTCTCGAATGCTTCCTGGCACTGTTGACTCCATGTAAATGGCTTCCTTTTTTCTGTTAACTGATGCAGACATTTCGCCGTCTTAGCAAAGTCTTTTAAAAATCGTCGGTAATATGTCGCTAAGCCTAGGAAGCTGCGCAACTGGTGTTTATCACTCGGAGTAGGCCAATTTTTCACCGCCAGTATCTTCTCCGGATCTGTCTTTACACCATCAGCTGAAACGATGTGACCCAAGTACTTGACTTCTGCACTAAACAAAGTGCACTTTTTCGGACTCAGCTTTAATTTTGCCGCTCGCAGTCGCTGGAAGACTTCCTGTAGATTTTTCAGATGTTCCTTGAATGTTCTGCCGATAACGATCACATCATCCAGGTAAACGAGACAAGTTTTCCAACTCAGGCCACGCAAAACGAATTCCATTAGTCTTTCAAACGTAGCTGGAGCATTGCTCAAGCCAAATGGCATTACGATGAATTGCCACAGTCCACTGCCGACAGAGAATGCTGTTTTCTCTCTATCTTTTTCATCTATCTCCACTTGCCAGTAACCACTTTTCAGATCCAACGTTGAGAACCATTTAGCATCAGTCAGGGTGTCCATCATATCGTCGATTCTTGGTAGTGGATAGCTATCCTTTTTCGTAACATCATTCAGTCGCCTGTAGTCCACACAAAAACGGGTACTGCCGCCCTTCTTCTTTACCAGCACTACTGGCGATATCCACGGGCTCTTTGATTCTTCGATGATTCCCTGATGCTCCATAGTTTTGACCATTGAATTGACTTCTCCTTGCTTCGCTAATGGTACTCTTCTTGGAGGTTGACGTATCGGTGTAGCACTTCCCGTATCTATGCGATGTTTCACTAAGTTTGTTCTGCCATAATCGTCATCACCAGTGGAAAAGACGACGCTGAATCCTTCGATTAGATCTACTGCTTGCTTGTGTTGTTCTCCTCTAAGGTTGCTTGACTCAAGAAGTGTTGATATTACATTGTCCCTCCTTCTTGGCTTATTTCTAGAGGGTACGTCATGTGGTTCTGCCTTGTCGATACTCGTCACCGCCGATATTGGTTCACAGCTGCCAATCACATCTCCTTTCTTTACGCTGGTAGTGCTGTCCGAAACGTTGAGGACTCTTATTGGTACCATCATCTTCTCATTCCTTTTTACGAGTGTTTTTCCTAGTATCAGACTTCGTAATGCAGGTGTCGTTTCCGGTTCTATGAGGTAGAATCGGTGGTTCCCGGGATCACCATCGAGCTCTGCCCAAATAACATTCTCGGATGACTTTGGTATATCCGCATCTTCGCACAATACAACTCGTAGCTTTGTTGTGTTGGGGGATGTTATTTCCATCGGGATTTCAATATTCCGCCACTTCATTATTCGTTGTCCTAAGTCCAGCTGGATACCATGTGGTTTCAGAAAATCCATTCCAAGGATACACTCATCGGTAATGTCAGCTACCACGAATACATGCGAGAAGGTCAAATCCCCAAGCTGTATGTCACGAGCTATTTCTCCATGGACCGTTGTAGTTTCTCCTGTAGCAGTGCGAAGTGCGTACTTCTTGGTGTTGTGAAGCCAAGTACGATCTACGAGGTCAGATCTTAGCACTGACCGTGTTGCGCCTGTGTCGACTGTTATGATGCAGTTTAATTTGCCGACTCGACCACTCATACATAAGTCGTTTTCACAACGATGTAGTCGAGAAACTGCGATGATGGTTCCGGGGGCGTCGATTCTACCAGCCAGCTTCTGCCCCATGAAGTTGGCCTTTACTCGTTTCCCGGACTGTCATTAGGCGAAGCGTGCTCTCGTGACGGTTCGCCCCTTCCTCCTCTTTGTTTAGCAGCGCAGCCGGATCAATAGTTGATCGCTTTTCTGGGTTTGCGGCAGTCGCGTCTTAAGTTTCCTGCCTGTCCACAATTCCAGCATCGGGGAGCACCAGATCCTTCGCTCCGCTTGGTGTACTCGGCTTTCTGACACACACATTCTTCTACTATTTCTCGAACTCGATAGTTACTCAGCGAGCTTTGCTTGGCAGCTTCGAACGTCAGCCCATATACTAAGGCTTCGCCAATCGATTTCTTACCTGCCAGTTTTAACGCCTGTTGCAGCTCTCTGTCCTGTACAGCATTGTTAAATGCGAAAACAGCTGTATCGTTGCGTTGCTCTGTTTGCGCATTAGGCAGCGATAATAGTGTGAGTCGTTCAATATCGCGTGCCAGCTCTTGAAGTGTTTCACCATTCTTTTGAGTTCGGTTGTACAGTTGAGTTTTGTAGATCTCTCGCATGTGGTCACTGCCGTAATGGAGATCCAATGTCCGGACTAACGTTGAAAAATCTTGTTGTTGATCCTGCGGAATCGTTTGAAGAACTTCTGCTGGTGGACCTCTTAACGCCAATATAAGAGCCGTTCCTCGTTCCAGATCATTCCAATGGTTGTTTCTTGCGGCAGCCTCAAATTGGGTCTTATAAATAGCCCACGGTGTTTGTCCATCGAAGATTGGAGCCTTGAGACCCTTGTGCGCAACATGCTCTGTCTTGAGGACTCCGGTCGCTTTTACATTATCGAAGTCCTTTTTTAGGCGTTCGACTTCTTCTTCGAAGACTCGAAGTTTCTTCTCTACGTTTTCTTCTATTGCTTTACCCATGGTGTCTATTTTATTATTTTGTAGTTCCAATTTATGGTTAAGGTCCCTTGAGGTCTCATCTAATTTCTGGTTAATGTCCGCAGATTGTTGCTCTAGTTTCTGATTAATGTCCGCAGATTGTTGCTCTAATTTCTGATTAATATCCGCTGATTGTTGATTAATGTCCGCAGATTGTTGTTTAATGTCCACTGATTGTTGCTCTAATTTCTGATTCATGTCCGTTGTCACAGCTGATTGTTGATCTAATTTGTTCATCATCTGTTGCATTAACTGTGTTAGAGCATCCGATGTACCAGAACACTCCTCCTCACGAGCTTCTTTGATTTGGAACTCAAAACTATCTGCATCTTCACCCTCAGCCTGCAGTGTCTCGATCATACGGCTGACAAGTTCAGACTTGCTCCCTGTCGTAGATAACTCGCGTCTTCTGAGCTCTTCCTTCAGCTCCGTTACTTTTAAGTCTTTTAAATAACGCGGCATTTTCACTACCAATTATTTCCAGTTTTTCCGCGATTCGAATTCACTTAAATTTACGTCACTGCTCACTAAATCACTCGAGATTATTCGATTTTACAAAATTCTCACTGTCCGTTCGAGAATTTTAGTTCCGCGATTTTACTTCGCTAATTAAAGTCACTGTTCGCTAGAGCACTCGAGATTATTCGATTTTACAAAATTCTCACTGTCCGTTCGAGAATTTTAGTTCCGCGATTTTACTTCGCTAATTAAAGTCACTGTTCACTAGAGCACTCGAGAATATTCGATTTCAGAAAATTCTCTCTGTCCGTTCGAGAATTTTAGTTTCACTTTTTCGCTCTCACAAAATTATCCGTTCGAGAATTTTAATTTCACTCGCGATTTTTAACCCGAATTTATCCTTGAAATCCCACTTCTGACACCAATTGTTGCGAGCTAGAGGTTCGCCGATTTCAAGAAAAACACAATTCGTTTAAAAACAATGAATAATTTATTTAATCTCACTTTTATTAATTTCTGGATCACTTTTTACTTAATTCGCACTATATTCGCCGATTTGGCAATGCCGTCGATCTTATTCTTTCGCTTACTTGTACCGGTTCGCGTTCTTCCACCGATAGGTGTCGCCGAAATGACTGTCGATGAGTGACTAATCCCTTGTCGTTGAGCTCTGGCTATTTATAATTGATTTATCCAATTCTCGAACCGTCTCTGGTGTTTTTCTGCTGGGTCTGGACTATTCTAGAAGTTACTAGATGGCGTCGGGTGTCATTGTTTGTGTCTTCGAGAAGTTACTAGAAGCTCTTACTATGGCCCTCTACATGTTGGAAGAATATTCTAAATAGTTCTGGCAGATTTGAGAGAGATCATTGCCAGATCTATAACGATACTAGAAGATTATTAGAGAACTTTCTTTTAAGTAGAGAAAGTTCATATTGCGTGGTGGCCAGATCCATAACAATATAAATGTAAAAGAGAACATAATAATAATATAAATGTAAATGTAAAAGAGAACATAATAATAATATAAAGGTAATAATATAAATATATGAAAAAAAGGGTAAAAAAAGAATTAAAAAATAAGACAAAAGTAAATAATATTTTTAAAAACAAAATAACAAAGAAAATCATAATAATTGTATTGCCTTAAGGCAATCGATATTTGTAGAAAATATGTCCAACATACCTGAATGCTTGTTAGCAGTTCTCATCAAGCGAGTGGCCAGACTATTGTTAGCGTAACTAGTAACATGACGTGTGACATAAAAACTATCGGTAGAGCGTGATGCATGACTTGGAACCCGAAAGTTTAAAGCTTCAAGAAATTCAGAGCAATCCAACTTATCATTAACAATTTTAAATAAGGCTATTAGCTCATATCGTTCACATTGGCTCTAGATTCAAGGTAGTGAGCAAACAGTCATAATCAATTGTTTCGACAGGTATGCAAAGCTTAAAGGCAATGTACCGCAGGAATTTATGTTGAACAGTTTCAACATGGGCAGAGTGAATATGGAAAAAGGGGTTCCAAATGACAGATAAATATTCCAGATGTGGACGCACCAATGAGCAGTAAAGAGTTTTCAGGGAATAAATATTTTTGAAATCTTGACTATTGCGTATAGCGAAACCCAGCATTCTCCGAGCTGAACTACAAATTTTGTTGTAGTGAGGCACGAATGTCAATTTAGAGTCAAGTAATAGACCCAAGTCCTTGATAACATCAACCACTGGTAACTCGCAAGTATTAAGGTAATAGTTAATATTGACCCGCTCACGACGTCTGCTGAACGCAATGTAATTACACTTTGAAGTATTCAATGGAAGACGATTTGTGATACACCAATCATACAGGTAATTAAGATTATTTTGAACAATTGTACAATCGTGTACAGTGTTTATAATTTTATAGATTTTAAGATCATCCGCAAATAACAAAAAATTTACGTTTACGAATATATTGGATATATCGTTAAAAAAAACAAGAAAGAGCAGAGGCCCTAAATGCGATCCTTGTGGTACTCCTGATTTTACGAGATAAGGTTCCGAGTGAGCAGATTTTATATTTACAATACTATAGCGATCATGGAGGTAATCACGTATCCAACTCAGAAGATCGCCAGAGATGCCTAAGGCGTGAAGCTTCGGAACGAGTAGGCAGTGATCAACTTTGTCGAAGGCTTTTGAGAAGTCGGTGCAGATTGCGTGGACCTGGGAATTAGACATGGATAATAGTCTCAACATAAAGCAAGAGATTAGTCATTGTAGACTTCCGTTTAGAAAACCATGTTGGTGAGGGGTAATACCACATTTTTACCAGTGTCAATTTCATTATAAGTGCAACCATTTTTTTAGAAATCATCAACTGCGTGAGTGACATGACTTCTTCTAACCTTCCCATACAATTTTTATTGAATTACGACAGCTAATAATTTTTATTAATAAAAATTATAAAAACAATATTCAATAAAAACAAAGGTAACTACATTACATTTCGCATGTACAGTGTTTATTTCAACACCCCAACTCATCGTTCCAAATAAAAGAGACATTGATGCCAGCAATTTACTCTACTTGTTTTGAATGATGCCCATTTGCTGAACATTCGAAATAATTGCTGGTCCTACCAGTGCCTTAGTGAGACAATCAGCGGCATTTTTCTTCGATGTTACATATTCCAATGTGATTGCGCCAGATTTAATCACATCGCGCACATGATGATATTTCGTGTCAATATGTTTGCTACGAGCCCAAAACATCTCAACACTTGCAATCGCTATTGCACTCTGGTTGTCACAGAATAGCGTAGTTGGTTCGTCAAACTCCTTCAATCGCTTGCCAAGCATCCTTAACCAAATTGCCTCGCATGTTGCTGCAGAGATTGCCATGTACTCCGCTTCTGTCGAAGACAAAGCCACTGTTGGTTGGCGCCTGCTTGCCCAAGCGACAGCACCATCGCTCATTTTGAAAATATAACCAGTGCATGAGCGCCGTTTGTCGATATCGGATGCCCAATCCGAATCCAAGTATCCAACCAATTCACCACCGCCATACCGATATAAAATTTTATAATCAAGCGTCCCGCTGAGATAGCGCATGATGCGCTTGACCACCGTCCAATGTGGCTGTGCATGATTGGAATTGAACCGACTTACATCATTCACAGCAAATGCAATGTCAGGACGCGTCCCCTGAACCAGGTACAACAAACATCCAACCGCCTGTTGGTACGGAATGTTCTCCAAAACGCCAGATCCTTCTTCGACCATCTTGATCGAGAGCTTCTGATTCGCGTCGCTTGGTGTCACTGCAGGTTTCGCGTTCTCCATGCCAAAACGTTTCAAAATCATCTCGATGTACCGCTTCTGGTGAATTGCAATTCCCTCTTGGGTATATTCGATGCTGATTCCAACGATGTTCACTGCCCGTCCAAGATCCTTCATCTTGAATTTCGTACTCAATGCTGACTTAAGAGCACGTAACTGATTTTCGTCCTTCCAGAGAATCAATACATCGTCGACGTAAACAGCCAGAATCGCTCCCATCTCGATCGAATAATACACACACGGGTCCTCCTTTGACCTGGTCAGCCCGATGTCTATCAGCGCTGCGTCCAGTTTCAGGTTCCACTGGCGACCCGCCTGTTTGAGCCCGTACATAGCACGATTAAGTCGACATACTCGTCCCGTGTTGTCATCGAAGCCCTTGGGTTGATCGACCGGCAGATTTACTAAAGTCCAAGTGCCATTTTCCTCATGCGACTGCAATTCTTCCTTCATAGCGGCGATCCAATGCTTTTTGTCGCCCGCCCCAGTTGCTTCACGAAACGTGGCTGGTTCCTCACAACCCGCCAATTTAGCCGACAATGTGAATAGTTGTGTGGCTTTTCGTGTGCGATTCGAACGTCGAATTTCCCCAACTGGCGATGATAACTGTTCATCCGGCACATAATCATCATCCGAATCATCAGCATCAAAGAAAATGGACTCAGTTAGTTCACTTTCACTAGGTTCTTCTAACACCACCTCTGGTTCCGCGACCGCTAGTGTGGTTTGTGTGATCACTTGTGTCTCAGATTCCTCTGCCTTTTCATCTACAGTAGTAACAGATAAATCTATTAACGAGATAACATTTACTTTGGCATCTGGCATGTCGAGAAATGTGACATCACGACTGATCGTCACCGTGCGTTTTTCCGGGTCAAAACAACGCAATCCCTTTTGCGTCTCTGAGTAGCCGATGAAGACCATTTGCTTGGACTTCGCATCCAACTTCTTCCGCTTCTCCTTCGGGATGTGAACCATGACTGGTGTTCCAAACATCCGAATCATTGACAAGTTGATTGGCAAATCTGTCCAAAAATGCTCTGGAACTTTGTCCTTCAAAGATCGGTTCGGCGACCGGTTAATCACGTAGGCCGCTCGATAGATTGCTTCGGCACAAAGTTGCTTGTCCATTCCAGCATCGAAAAGCATGCACCTTGCTCGTTCCACTAGCGTCCGGTTCATTCTCTCCGCAACGCCGTTCTGCTACGGAGTATATGCACAACTAGTTTGATGAATGATGCCACTACGCTTACATTCTTTTGCCAAATCACCCATGTACTCACGGCCGTTGTCCGATCGCAACACCTTCACTTTGAGTCCACTTTGATTTTCCACCATTGACTTGAATTCTGTGAAAACCCGCTGCACGTCACTCTTGACTTTGATGAAATACACAAAAACTTTCCGTGAATGATCATCGATGAACGTCACAAAGTATTTGGCGCCCCCAACTGAATCTGTCTCCATTGGTCCGCAGACATCCGAGTGAATCAGCTCCAGGATTTTTTTTGACTTGATTTCGACTTCTGCTCGTCGAAACGGTTGCCGACTCTGTTTCCCTAGCATGCAAGGTACACACTTCGCCAAAATACTGCGATCACCTTTGATTGCAACGCCATTCACCAATCCATTCAATTTCATCAAGCCATCATAGCCGAGATGACCCATGCGACGGTGCCACATCATCAAATCGCTTCCATCATCTGTGTGAGCCATCATACCGCAAGCATTTGTATTGTTGATTTTCCATGAGTTACTGCGCGCTGCCACATCAACGATAACATCACCTTTTTTATCACGCACCACGCAATGATTATTTGCAAACAATACACTGTTGCCGGTCTTCTGGATGTCATACACAGACAGCAAATTAGATGAAACACCGTCCACCAACAGTACGTTCTTCACCGGAATTATCTTTCCATTGGTATTCAAATTGATTGAACCACTTCCTGTGACCTTCAATCTTTGATCATCAGCTGTCACTATGTCTGGAAAATTTGAATTTTTTTTGAAACTCTCGAAAAGTTGACGGTTACCAGTTAAATGGGTCGTAGCACCAGAATCGATGACCCACGAGTTGGATAACAAATCACAATTCGTCGCCGCCATGGCACTCTGCGCATTTCCTTTAGGCTTCTTGTTATCGGACTTTCCTTTTGGGCACTGAAAACTTTTGTGTCCTTTTTCATGACAATTAAAACATTCTATGTCTGTACTTTTTGTTTTCATGTTTTTCTTTTTGTTGTTCGCATTCGGCTTTGATGTCACTTGCTGTTGTGATGCCATTTTGAAAGCGACACTCATGTTATTTTCACCATTCAACAACAACTTCGCCTGTGCCGAATCAATTAACCGACGTTTGAGAGTTTCTGACGTCATACACTGCTTCCCGTCATTAACAACCGTGCTACCATCGAGTCCTCCTACAAAGGATTCATACTCTGGTGTTAATCCATAGATTACTTTTTTTTTTTTTATGGCACCGAGTATAACTTAGGGGGTCACCCTTTAATGCAATGCACAGTTATGTCAGTATAGGAAAAGGAGGTATTAAGGTGGAGAGAGACGAAAATGACGGTGGACATTGTTCTTGAAGCACTGCAGGTTGTACTTGGTGAGAAACAAACTAGCTGGTAAATCGTTCCAAAGTCTTGACGTTCGGGAAATGAAAGACTGCCTATATTTCACTGTACGGGAAGGCAAGGATTTAACCGTGTACTCGTGTGCGCGTTCAGCTTGACGAGTATTTCGGGGAAAAGTATGCAGTGGAGGAATGAGTGCGCTTAGCTCAGTACTGCATCTACCATGGAAGTAACGATAGTAAATGCTGAGTACTACTAATCCACAAATCACTTCGTCACTTATTTCAAAACCGGTTTCTTGAACCCGACACATTGCTGCCGTATGTTCTCTAACAAATTCTTCCATTGAAGCACAATTCGCTAACTTTAGTGTGGCCAGATTTCCAATGATACGAGCCTTGTGCATCCAGCTGTCATTTTGGTACAGCGTCGCACATCTCGCCCAAAGCGACTCAGCCGTTGAATGGTCCCCGATCTCATCATACAATCTCGGCTCAATCGTCATCATTAAACGAGCTTTAGCCTGTTTAGACTTCTTGATGCGCTCTGCTGAATTCGATGCATCGGCTGTTGCTGCTGCGACCGCAGCCGCCTCGGCAGCTATTGCCAACGCCTTCAGACTTGAATCATCTGGTTTATTTGATGCCGCCGCAGTCGCTGCCGCTGCTTTATTCGCTGCTGAAACTGCCACATTTCCCGTAGGATTCGCTGCGGTCAAATATGCGTCCAGATCGTGCCATTCAAGCATCATTCGTGCACTTCTGCGCCATGAAATATAATTGGTTGAACCGATCAACTTCGTCACCTTCACGAAATCGCCACCTTTGTCGCCTAGATCCATCTCTTTGTAATAGATCAAAAAAAAATCAATACACTTAAATGAATTTGTTTTTCAATTTAATTTCCCACAGAAATAATTAAAGCAATGTAAAAATTTTTCAAAAACTTATTTTTATTGCGCAGTTGAAAAACCTGGGCCCATAACCTGTTGAATTACGACAGCTAATAATTTTTATTAATAAAAATTATAAAAACAATATTCAATAAAAACAAAGGTAACTACATTACATTTCGTATGTACAGTGTTTATTTCAACAATTTTCAAGAATTTTTGAAATTTTAATTAAATTATTTTTCTTCGAAACTGTCAAAGTTATCGACCTGAAATTTTGTTGACAGTATAATAATAGAAATACCATTGACGGCGAAAAATTTTGTTTTGATCCGTATACTCTTTCTACCACCTCCCAAGTGTTAAATTTTGGGAAATGCATTATATCGATTTCCATTAAAACTAGAAAAGTATAAACTTAAAATTTTGCCAGAAGTTTTCCCGTAATAATTATAAATAAATACTATAAAAAAATGATTATTATTACTTCACTCCGTACTCCTTACAAATATCTATATTATAAATTCAAGAAAAGCATTTCTCGTTCAATCATATGAGAGCTATCGACTTTGAAATTGAAACAAAGCACGGTAATAAGGATGTTGATGAACGGTTTCAAAAACGTATAAAACCCCCACTTTCTCTACCACCTCCCATAGAAATGCCCCAATTTCAGGAAAAGTATGTCCAATTTCTTTGAAAATAATAACAACTACAAAATTTTAAATTCAGCGCGAAACATTTGGCATGCCACGTTTGATGTCATATACAAAAATTATAAGCCTCCACCTCCTGATTTTACCGCCCCCCATACACTATTCGAAAGAGTTTGAGATGAAATATTTTTCGGTACATTAAACTCATTCCCATTTCATCTAGAGTATCATATGATTGGGCTTTTCTTTTTTTTTCTTTTTTTTTAAAGCACCGAGTATAACTTAGGGGTCACCTTTTAATGCAATGCACAATTAAGTCGGTAAAGGAAGTGGATTAACATTTGGTGTATTATGGAAATTTGGATGGAAAGTGAATATTATTTTTGAAGGACTGGAGGTTATACCCTTTTTGAAAAACGTTAGCCGACAATACGTTCCAGAGTCTGGATGTTCGGGAAATGAATGACCGCCTAAATTTCATTGTACGGGAAGATGAATGTTTGACAGTCTACTCGTGCCCATGTTTCACTTGACGAGTATATCGTGCAAATGTGCATAGTGGAGGAATAAGTGCGCATAGTTCCGAACTGAACTTACTATGGAAGTAGCGATAGTAAATGCTGAGTACACCGACATTTCTGCGATACTCGAGGAAGTTAATAGAAGCCCTAATGTTTTCATCTCCAATAAGTCGGAATGCACATTTTTGGATTCGATTGAGCAGCGCAAGGTGCAGCCCAAGGATGCAAGTTGTACTCTAAGCGAGGTCGAATGGAAGCCTTATAGATAGTACCTAAGTCGTGAGGCGAAAAGTATATTTTGCATTTACGAAGAATACCTAGGCATTTGTAGGCGTCAAACGTAACTTCAAAGATGTGTTGACTCCAATCGAGATGGTTATTGAACTTTACGCCTAAATGGATAAAATCTTGGGAAGAAAGTTGAACGCCCTTAAAGGTTACATTAGAAGACGACGCTGGAACATCACGTTTAAGGAAAAGATAATAGGCCTGTGTCTTAGCGGCATTGAACTCGTCTCTATTTTTCTTGCCCATTTCCAGGATTAAATCGAGATCTGAGCTCAGCGAACGGAATAACTCTCTGCGATTGGAAGTAATAGAATGCTTGTTTGATTCCGCAGCAGAGTCAAATTCATAGGTGTTACCTAAGGTAATGTCATCCGCAAAACTATGGATTGAATTGAGAAAAGAAGACAAGAGATCGTTAATAAATACTAAAAACAGAGTCGGCGATAAGACAAAACCCTGAGGGACACCGGAATTTATTGGGAAGGAGGAAGAAATAACGCCATCTAATACTTTTCATTTAGTACGTACGGACATAAAACTCTCAATCCATTGAATGAAGGTAGCATCAAGGCCAATGGCCGTGAGCTTAACAAGAAGACATTCATCCCAAACTCTGCCAAAAGCTTTTGCAATGTCAAGCGCAAGAACTTGACATTCGCCATGTTTATGCAAGCAAGAGTTCCAGCGTTCTGTCAGATAGACCAAGAGATCTCTCGTCGATCTTTCAGAATGGAAACCGTATCGGCGATCGTGGATCAGCTGTTTATCCTCGAGATATTTAACGATTTTGCGATTGACAACAGTTTCTACCACTTTCGAGTGCACTGAATTAATGGCTATTGGGCGATAGTTTGCAGGGATGGCTTTACTTCCTTTCTTCGGAATTGGCTGAATTTTCGCGAATTTCCGCAATTGTGGAAAGAATTCAGAAGAGTAGGATAGATGGAAAAGATTGCGAAGAGCTTTAGCTAGAGAAGGGGAGCATATCTTAGAGGTAATGGGGGAAATGCCATCAGGGCCCGCGGACTTGTAAATATTGATCTTTCGTAGAATCCTGGATATGAGACGAGTGCGAAAATATAATGGAGGCAGCGAAAAACTTGATGGTGTTGCGATAGGAGGGATTTGGTTTGAAGATGGTAGTGTGAGTTTCTCGTGAAACTAGCTACCATTAGGTTAGCTTTCTCAATAGGACCAATTACGGTACGGTCACAATCTACGAGTGGTGGAGTTGATGAAGAGATGAAATTATTGTTGACAGTTTTGACAAATGTCCAGAAAGATCTTGAGTGTTTTGAACGTTGAAAGATCTTCCGTTGAAGTTTTTGGTCGTGATCACATTCAACACGATTGAGGATATATTTCCAGGTATTTCTTGATTTCATAAAAAGTTCTCTATTATCTAAAGTTTAATGAATCTTAAATTTTTTTTGAACCGACTGTTTTTTCGCCTGAATCGCAACAAGACACTCGTTTATAAGCAAAGAGTCCTTCGACAGCCGAACTCTCTTTAAACTGGAAGATATGTAGAGCTTCATGCCATTCAGGATAGTTTTAGTGACAGTTCGCAGTTATTGGAATCAAATCACAATTTATAATTAAAGGCATTGAAGAACTTATTAAGTACCCTCAAATAAGCTCTTTTAAAATGCCAAACAATTCTTCGAGGTACCTTAACTGGCAGCGATTTTAGTGCTGCAACTGAAAAATGTGCACGAATCAGAAAGTGGTCCGTATTTCCAATTGGCGAAGGAGATATTATAGAGAGGAAGTATTTCTCTGGTTTGTTTGTAAGAAATATATGGAGAAGATTGGAGAACCGTCCTGCAATTTCTGGCAAGCGAGCTGGCTCATTTACAAGTTATGTTTAGCTGTTTATCGAAGCAAGGAGCTCAGTATCACGTCCCTCTTGGTCCGTGCAGAAGGAATATTTAAGCCAGGCAATGTTTTGAACGTTGAAATCGCCCGCGATAACGATTTCAGCGTCAGGGTGTGCAGTGTCTATGATCTGGATAGACTCGGGAAAACTATCCAGCTCACCAGTTATTTTGGCTGCACACATTATCGGGCTTCTATTAGGTTGTTGCAGATGAACTGGCGACTTTCACGATGAAGTGAAGTTAGTTGCGACTGTCACGTCTCAAACTGCCGCCAAGTGGCTCTGGTAGTAATGAATATTGAAGTATAAATACTCCTACGTTTGGTCATGGAATCATTTAAGTTTTGGACTTCATTGAGATCGAAGAAAAAAAAAATAAAAAAAAAACATGGAATCGAGTCAAAAGCGGTTAATTTTTCTTTACGAGTTCAAACTTGGCCGCAACGCAAGGGAGGCAACCAAAACCATCAACAGGGCATTTTGATCTGACACAGTAAGCGAACAAACCACATAGCGATGTTTCGAAAAATTCGGATCAAAGTGAGCCATGTGGTCACCCAGGACCATCGAGAGACAACGACGAGCTGCATTTACTAGCGGAGTCTGACTCACGCCAAACTGTAAGGGATATTGCAGAGAAACTTGACGTACACTATTCGATAGTTTCTCGGCGAAAAATTAAACGAGTAGCGGTATGAGACTCTTCCTCATCCACCATATTCACCAGACCTCTCACCAACCGATTACCACTTTTTTCAACACTTGGATCATTTTTTGGCGGAGGAACAATTGAACAATGAAGCAGCCATCAAAAAATGCCTTCGAGGAATTTCTTCAGTCTAGAAAGTCGGACTTCTACGAAACTGGTATAAATGCACTTGTATCTCGTTGGGAGAAGTGCTGGTACCTATTTTGATTGATAAAATTAAGTTTTATGAGAGTTAAAGTTGTTTGAAATTTCACTAGCAAAGTCGCCATTTCATCTGCAACAACCTAATATAAACGTAACAGAGATAAAAAATGTGCCCTTGAATCAATAATTTTATCCAGATAAAATTGAATTCCGGATTGGAGCAGGAACCTAAATGCGAAACCAATTGGAAGGCCACATCTTTGCGGATATAAGGAGTGTTATTACGCTAGCGAAAAAAATGCTGGGATAAGGTGATGCCCGGGTACAGATTAAAACTGTTCACTCCCCGGTAACAATGGAATGCTTTGCGTAGGAGAGGTATTCCAGATAAGGTCATAGCTATGATTAAAGAATCCTACGAAGATGCAAGGTGTCGCGTCTTGCATAGAGGAGAGCTGTCCGAGAGCTTTCCTGTGCGAACGGGTGTCAGACAAGGCTGCATATTATCACCAGCCCTGTTTCTGGTGGTAAAAAATGACATCTTGAAAGCTGCACTGGAAGGTGGGGAGGGTAAAGGTCTTCAATGGAGACTATTTAACATCTTAAGTCACCTTGATTATGCTGATGACGTGTGTTTGCTTGCACATACCCGTTCGGACTTCGAGTCAAATGTTCGCTCGTTGCATTCTAAATGCAAAGAGGCGGGACTGAAAATAAATGTACGTAAAACCAAGTACATGCACATGGGTTCGAACGCAAGCACACCGATTGTTCTTAATGGACAGGATGTGGAAGAGGTGCAAGATTTTTGCTATCTCGGAAGCATTGTCAGCATGGACGGCGGAGCCGAAAAGGATGTTGAGGCTCGGCTAAATAAAGCTCGTCAGGCCTTCGGTATCCTTTCCCCTTTCTTGAGGTTAAGAGAGATCTCCCTTCGCACGAAGCTGCGAGTTTTTGACGCATGCGTCAAATCCGTGTTGTTATATGGTTGTACTACGTGGAAAGTGACCGTTCGACTTACAAAGAAACTACAGACTTTCGTAAACCAATGCCTCCGGCGCATTTTAGGAATATTCTGGCCAGAAGTAATCTCCAACGACGAACTTTGGAGTACAACTCGCCAGACTAAAATAGGTATTGAGATTCAACGGCGAAAGTGGCAGTGGATCGGTCATACTTTGAGGAAACCAGAGCGAAACATCGCAAAACAGGCTCTGGATTATAACCCTCAAGGAAGACGTCGGGTTGGTCGACCATGTAACACATGGAAGCGAGCAGTTGAGCAGGAGGCCAGAGGAATAAACAAGTCCTGGCAACAGCTTAAAGCCGATGCTCAGGATCGCGCCTTGTGGAAGAGAGTTGTTTCTGTCCTATGCCCCTATAGGGGGTCTTAACAGGAATTTGATTGATTGATTGACTCCCCGGTAACACCTTGCACTCACCTAGTGCTAAAATATCCGATTTTTTTGTTTGTGTATATATATAAAGCGAAAGATAAGCGGAACTCAATCCCCGAATATTAACCTGGTCAATTGTGACGCCCAATCATATATCTTTTATGTTGGGACTGTCTTCAAGACCTAATCATCCTGGTGAAAAGGAGCGACGTAACCTTAATGTGGGTAGCAGGACATATGGGAATTGAGGAAAACGAAGAGGCTGATCGCCTTGCAAAAAACGGCACGAAAAAAAATTTTATTGGTCCAGAGCCATTCTGCGGAAAATCAAAAGAGCATCATAACTCGATACTTAAGAAGTGGGTTGAACAAGAGCACAAAATCTACTGGAATAGACTTCCAGGCTTATCAACCTCAAAAAAACTAATCCTACCACAAAAAAACAAAGTGGAGGATATCCTGAAATTCAGAAAGAGCGATATTAGTACTCTAATCGGCCTAATGACGGGGCATAGTGGAGTGAACCACCACCTCAATAATATAGGCTTAGCTGAAACAGACATCTGCCGCCTCTGTCTCGAAGACTCAGAAACGACAATACATATCCTATGCCATTGGGAAGCAGTGGCAAGGAAAAGGCATCAATCTTCTTGTGAAAGGTTTCCTTTCCACCGAGGAACTGGCCAACATAGCTCCCTTGCAGATACTCAGATTAGCCAAAGCTATTGAGTTATGGTAGGGTAAAGGGGCAATAATCGCACAATATGCCGGAAAGGCCGCAGTGTTCTCGAGTGTTCCCCTAATATAAATAAATAATCATACACCAAAAATGTACGGACGTCCAAAAATTCTCAAGGAGAATAACTCGCTTCGACCCATCGTCAGTTCAGTACAATCACTTACCCAAAAACTAGCTAAGGCTCTCGCAACTGAGTTACGCCCACTAGTAGGTAACACATCGCGCTATGTTAAAAATTCCGCTCATCTAGTAGAGATTCAGCAGAAAAGCAATTGAGAGCCAACGGATATTTTAGTCAACCTAGACGTGTAATCACTGTTCACCAGCATCCCGATTAAGGACACTTTAAGTATTATAAGGAAACTCCTTCCGAACAACAGGTATAACTTAATAGAATTTTGCTTAAATAATATTTTCTTTTCAGCACTAGGGAAACCCTACAAGCAAACGGAAGTATCGGCAATGGAATCTGCAATTTCACCTGTGCTAGCGGAAATTTTCATGGAGGAATTCGAAAAGAACGCACTTGACTCAGCTCGATTAACACCGAAATTGTATAAATGGTATTGGCAACATGGGAAAGAAGAGGTCGATAAATGTTTAGCACACCTGAACTCACGCCACAAGAAAATTAAGTTCACCATGAAAACTGAAAGCAACGGAAAACTGCCATTCATGGATATACTCGTAGAAAGGGGTGTATAGGAAACCAACTCACACCAACCGATATCTCCATGCTCATTCACATCACCACCCAAATCAGAAAACAGGCATATTAAAGACCCTAATACACAGAGCCAGATGTCTAACTGAAGGAAATCCGCGCGATCTGCGAAAGCAAAAAGAACAGTTGAATCGGGCATTTACAGCAAATGGAAACAAAGTGAGCGAAATAAACAAGGCGTGGAAACCGAAGCATCTAACGCCATCCGAACCGGAATACAGAAATACAGACAAACGATGGATAAAACTACCTTTCATTCAGGGCACGACCGATAAGATAGGAAATATCCTTCGAAAATCCAACATCAAGACAACATTCTACACCCCGACTACTATCGGAGAAAGAAGGACAAAAACTCATTGGAGACTGAAGGGGTGTTCAAAGTACCTTGCGGCTCATGCGATAAAGTGTACATAGGAGAAACGGGACGAACAGTCCAAACAAGGATCCACGACGCACACAGGAAAACCAAATATCATCCATCAGCGATCACGGAACATGCAAAGACAAGGGACCATTCAATCGATTTCGACAATGTGCAAAATTCTGACCAGGACAAACCAATATTTTCAACGAATAGTACGAGAAGCCATTTTCTAAACATCCACAGGATTTTAACCGAGACACCGGATACAAGTTATCAACATTTCGGATACCTGTCTTAAAATTTGGTAAGAACAATACCTTCCCGCACCCAATTAACCCCATTCTATATAAGATAATAGATCAGTTTGATAAAGGTCTCAGCATAGACCGAAACGCCACGAATAATAAATCGTAACAGTGTAGAATCCGGAAATCTTTTCTTTCAATCAGAAATAGTTTTTGTACATTTTTTATTAGTTAAGGAAAAAACTTTCGAACAACAAAAAACCTTGTCTCGTTCCTTTATTTTTTTTAACAACAAATTGCGCTTTTCATGCTCGATTTTCCTACAGATGGCACCACACGCGACCACTAACTTTCATACTATGATCTTAGTTTCGTCATCCCCTGTCCATGTGCATCAGTTATAGCCTTATCTCTCCTCGTTTTTGTTCAAGGGCTCTTACTCCAAATCCGACAATAGGTATATTTAATTTAGAAAAGCTTATGAAGTTAAATAAACTGCCAACAAGTCGGGCGCACCTTTATTATTCTTGGGGAAAAGTTGCGGATGCGTGGAAAATCAATATAGAGGTTACGTAAAAGGGCGTTCGTGGGCAGGGCTGCTGTCAATTTTACACTTAATTGCGGATACGATCAATAGCTTCAGTGCATATACATGCCAATATTTCATTCCTTTGTTTATGCAAGTTTGGGTTTTTATGTGATATTAAGGGTGGGGTTTTTTTTTTTTAACGCGGGGAAAAGCATCGAAAGCCTTAAAGTGCGGGACTTGAACCCGCTAAAACCCCCTCGCTAAACCCACTCACTACCCCCCGGGAGAAACGTCAAGTATTTCGTCAGGAGGAGGGAGGAGCATAAAGCTCAAACGTCAATTTACTGTCAAAGTGTCTTATGTCACCATGTAAATGTCACTGCCTATCTTATTCAACTACCAACTGTTCTAGCTGTTGGAGGCACTTCTATCTCAGATAATTCCCTACGTAGTCTTTCGAGTCTCCTCAGCTCGGTGAGAAATTTCACGCACATCTGAGTCACCGCATTCCAGGTTTCGCTGCTGCTCAGCATATGTGGAACTACGTTATCGGAGTTAATATATTTTCCAACGATGTCCTCGACTCTCCTGTCCATTTCGTAGACGGGGCAGTGAAAGAATACATGCTCTGCATTTTATATTGCATCCATATTTGTGCAAATAGCTTCTATAACAGCCATGCCCTGACAAAAATTGGGTCATGTAGTAATCTACTTCACCATACTTCCGTCAGACCCACTTATCTACGTCTCTCATGACTCTATACGTCCAGCGGCCTTTGTTTACGGTGTTCCATTACAGTTGCCAAGCATTGGTACTTATCCGTTGCTCTTCTTTTTTCTCTTCCACTGTTAAGCATCGATTTATCGTATTCTTTTTGTGATGTAATCGTTGTGCTTCAGCAGCTAGTATGTCTACCGGCAGTAAACCAGATATGACATTCGCGGCGTCATATGAAATTGTGCGAAACCCACTGCATACCCTTAACGCACTTACTCTATGGGTTTTTTTTTAAATATTCGCGTAAGATTTGTATCGTAGTGCTTCGCTCCACATCGGTGCAGCATACATTATGATACTTCGCGTCACCCTTGAAAGAAGTATCCTCCTGTTTTGGCCTGGTCCTCCAATGTTCGCCAGGGTTCTGCATAGGGCGGAGTTCAATCGTCCTGCTTTTGCCCAGACTGTCTCGATGTTCGTCTTGAAGGATAATCTTGCGTCAATCATACAACCCAAGTATTTAATGGAGGGTTGGGATACGATTTCAAGTCCATCTATATTTAACGTTATATGCTCTTTTTGTTTTCTGCTTGTAATAAGAACTACTTCTGTTTTTTTTACAGCTAGCTTTAGATTAGATGCTCTAAACCAGTTCTTAATGTCAGAAATCTCGTTGGTGCTTACGTTCGTGATGCTCTGTAAGTCGTTGGTTACAACAGTGATTGCTATATCATCCGCGTAGCCAATTATTTGTACACCTCTTGGTACTGGAAGTCGTAAGATGCCATCATATTGTATATTCCATAACACGGGTCCTAGTACTGAGCCCTGTGGGACTCCACATGTTATGCTATACTTCTTCACTCCTTCTTCGGTGTCATATAGTAATACTCTATCTGCGAGATAGCTCCTGACCATTCGTAGGAGGTATGGTGGAGTTTTCAATTTTAATAGAGCATTAATTATGTGAGGCCACGTCACCGAATTGAATGCATTTTTGACGTCTAGTGTTATTTTAGCGCAGTATTCTTTAGAACCATTCTTCTATCTACTGCCTTCAATGGCCTTTTCAGCAATGTCTATCACTTTTTTATTGCGTTGACTGTAGAGCGCCCTTTGCGGAATCCATATTGATTTTCTGAAATGTTTCCATTCTCTTGTAGATGTTGTTCTAATCTGTTAAGAATTAACCATTCCAGAATTTTCCCCAGTAAGTCAAGCATGCACAGCGGCCTGTACGAACTCGGCTCTCCGGGTGGTTTGTTTGGTTTCGGGAGTAGAACCAAACGATGGAGTTTCCATATTTTTGGAAAATACCATCCTTTAGGCATTTCCTGTACATTTCTGCGTAGACGTCTGCATTGAGCTTTAAAGCTAGTTTAAGTGCTCTATTTGGAATGCCATCTAATCCGGGTGATTTATTGTTCTCAAGCCGCTTAGCTGCTTGGAGTACCTCCTCCGCAGTCACCACCGCTGGTTCGTTATTCAATTCAGCGGGGCTTTCTATTATTGCCAGAGCATTACTATCGGAGCGTTTCGGGAATAGCGATTCTTCATAAGTATACGACACGTTGGTGCTTGTCCCCTTGGTCTCTTCAGTTTCGAAATCACTACCCTATATGCTCCATCCCATAAGTTACCGTTCATATTGTTACAAAGCTCTCTGAAACATTCTTGTTTACTTTGCCTAATTGCCTTTTTAAGGTCTGATCTGGCTTCTTTGTATATATCGTTTAGAGTACCACTATTCACGGTTGTTCTTTTCCGCTGCAGCTGTCGTCTAGATTTGTGGCATCTAGTGCGTAACAGAGCAATGTTATCGTTCCACCAGTAGTTTGGTTTCCGTACGTTATGAGCTTTTCTTCTCACCATTGCCGCGTCACAGGCTTGAAAATTTCTTCATCTAGTGTATTATCTTTCCATCCTTTTGTCTGCGCCTTCGCATGCTGGCGCTTTTGACGATTTCTTCTACCAGAATCAATTGTCACTATTATTGCCTGATGGTCGCTATGCGTGTATGCATCACTTAACCGCCATTCTGTGTGCTGAATTAATGTTCTGCTTACAAATGTAATATCTATTACGGAGCCTCTTCTGTTTCGAATGTGTTTTTGCGCCCACTATTTAAAACGATGACGTCAAGCGACGCAAAGGCCTTGAGTAGCATATTTCCTCTCCCATTCGTGCGTTTGCTTCCTCATTCCGTGACCCATGCGTTGAAGTCACCGGCAATGATATTTGGGCTTGTTGATTTAGCATCGATCGTGAGTCCATCGAGAATCCTTTCATATTCATCGTTGCCAACACTCGGTGGTATATAGCAGCTATATATATTTATTCCGCCAATCTTTGCTCTTACGTAGTACTGGTTATCAGTGTGTGGCTTATATTGGAAAGTCTTGTCTCCACAAGCCCAGATTGCTGCCTTTTGTGTTCTGTCTGAGATCCATCCTAAATCTCCCAAGTTTCGATATTGTTCACTAATGATCGCTACGTCAAATTTCTCTTCGTATATTCTCTGCTTTAATAGGTCCTGACCCGCTTCACAGTGATTAAGATTAATCTGAACTATCTTCATGTTTTTTTTTTTAATTTTGCGTGACTCTACGTATGCGGGACATGTTCGACTACTTGTAGGATGGTTAGAGTCGGCTCTTCCGTTGCTCTTGCATAGCATGCAGCATGGTAGGCTATTACAATCTCTCGCAAAATGGCCTGCTTCACCGCATTTCATGCATCTTGCACTGCGATCTTCGGTGCTTTTGCATGCTTTTGCTAAATGACCGAAGGAAAGGCACCTATAGCACCTCGTCACATTCACTGTTTCTCTAAGTCGGCAGACGACCCATCCTACTTTAATTTTCCCCTTATCGATAAGTTTATTCGCAGTTTCTGTCGGCGCCCTAATCACAGCTGTCTGTGTTCCAGCAAAAGCCTTCCTAACTGACTTAATCCAAGAAGGGTTGAAGGAACTTAGCCCCTCTATCTGCATGCGTATAGCATCTACGATATCTTCCTTTGTCGTAATTTCATCTAAATCTTTCGATTCTAGTTGAGTCTCTTGCTTAAGAACTTTAATTGCAGATTTAGTCGCCAGGACCTTTTCTATTTCCTTCTTGAACCCCTCTCAGCCTTCACTTCGTTACTTATTAAGTTCCAACAGCGTTTATCCTTTTGCCGTCTTCCTTATTTTTGACACATTTTCACTATTCAATGCTCCTTTCACCAATCGCAGGATGTCACTGTATGAAAACTCTCCTGTTTTGGTGATGACTATTGCATCAGGTCTAACGGCTTTAGGTTTGGATTTCATACTTTGACGTTTATCTCGCCTATTCATCTTTTTTTGCATGACTCTCGTCCATCCTATTTTTTTAGGCTCCTTCTCCTTAAGTTTCTCTGTTGATACTTCATGTGGTTGTATGTTACGAGTATCTGCGAGCGCGTTTTCTTTTCTCGATTTTTTTGGTGGGGTGGCTCGTTTCAGGTGCCCTTTATCTCCCTTTTTTGTTGTGGATCATTATAGATGCACTCTAATGATGGTGAGGTTTAAGCACTTTTATCGGTCTTCCCTGCCTCTGATTGTCGACGTATGTCCTTTTGGGCGCTTTTATCGAACTTCCCTGTCTCCGCTTGACAGCGTATGTCCTTTGTAGCGCGTTTGTGCATAGCCACGATTGCACTCAACCGCGTCTCTCATAGGTTGATGGATCGTTCGCCTTCCACCACCCATCATTTCGACTAGCTCCCAGCCTATCAAGAGCATCAAATTTACGGTCTTCCTCTTCACCAGTTTCTATTGCCGGGGAAATTCTTCCATCAGGGCATGAAGGCAATGACTGGATTGATGAGACCTCGTCTTTGCTCATCAATTTCTCCAGGGATCGAATTATTCGCGCACTTCTTGCAAATGGTGTCCTATCTTCTGGGTTGTTACTTCCGTTTGTTCCCTCGTTGTTATTATTATTGTTAGTATTATTGTAATTGGTTAAACTCATGTCTTAAGGGTCCCCACTGAAAGTCGTTATCTCTATTCATTTGTGTAGTCACTTTAAGATCCCATGGTTTCCTATGCAAGCAGTGAGGCCATGCAAGGATTGACACAAACCTTTATGAGGAATTGCGTTCAGGGCCGGATCAGCGTTAGTCAGGAATGTTACATCTGAGCCTACACTACCAACTTATTGATGATGAACTTCGAGCGTACTTTCTGGCCTGCCAGAGTTTTAACGGGACGGAGGCAGCTGTGGTATTAGCCTGAAAGCCATTTCTGCAGGATATCACTCCTGCTTACTGAGGTAACAGAACAACACAGTCACCAGCCCAATGCTATCTTGTATATATTCATTGTCCAGTATGCTATAATTAAGATTTTACTGGTCTCCATCTTAATATCCTTCTTCTGTGTATACGTCAATCTCCGATTCGGATCTTTTTTCCATCTTGGCCTGAATTATTGCTTCAGAGTATTCATGCGTGTCTGAGTTTTCACAACTAAACTGCAAGTCTGAGCACACAGGGTTTTTCATCATGTTTACCCCTCCTCTTACTTCCGGAGACGCTAGTCTGTTATAGCCATTCCGGTTACAATAATCCTCCCCTCCTCCTTTCTCAATCGGGCTTGGGACCGTCAATGGCGGAGTTATAGTAAGGGTGGGTGGATGTTAATAATTGTTTAATTGATTGCTTGAATCACGTCCAATATTCTCTGTATAGAATGACAGTTTCATAGATGAAATTGCATACAATTTTCATAAAATTCACTGTATTTTACATTCACAAAACCCAACATTTGTATGGGAGTGGTAGAGGAGGTGAGGGAATCGTAAAATTTGTGATGCAGTTTTATTTTGTTTCTCTTGTTAGGTGCTCGTACAAAATTTCAAGTTCATAGCTTTTAATTAGTTGATTCATTGAAATTGGTCGAAATCATACTTTTGTATGGGAGGGGATAGAAGGGCGGGCACGAACTCAAAACTGTTGACGCTATTTCGTTTCAACTATTTTTAAAAGTTTTTGTGCAACATTTTAAATAATTAGGTGATAATTGATTTCCTCACCTCCCGCCAAACTTAAAATTTTTATTAAAATTGAAAACTGAAAGAACTGCATATCTACAATCTGATGAGTTTTGGATTTGATATCTGTAGTCAGTTTTGAGATAAAACGGATTAAAATTTGGAAAAGTGCATCATTTTGAAAATACCCCATTTCACCCAATCCATGCATTTCATGAAACGCGAAAAAAAAATAAATTCAGGGTAACAATTTTTTTTCTGTTTCGATTACAATACTTTATTATTAGAATAATAAAGTAAAACTCTCGATTTATTTTTATTTTTTCGTTGATAAAGATATAGATACCTTTTTCTACGAAATAATTGATTTTGATAATCTTCCTCAAACTTCAGATATACCTATGTTACATAAGCTATGCACGTGTAATCTTATGCTTCTTTACAGAAAATTGTATTCTCTTCCGATTAAAAGAAGAAACAAAATATATAAAATAGAACCTTCTTGTAATTTGAATTTCTAAATGGAAATTTTATCGTAAAATTTCAAACTTTACAGAATACATCTAAACCCCTCAAGCTCAAAAATTCGTACAGAAATTTCCAAATTATGCAAAAAAAATGTACAATTCCCTGAAGCGAGCTTAAGAATTACTTCACGGCAGTGGTTTCAAGGGAACATTCCCGTTGTATTATCTGCCGTATCTCTTGTGTACAATTAGTTTATCTGATATATGTACACGCATTAAAAAATTAACCTATAAAATGAATTCAAAAATGTATAATTCCCAAATTCACGTAAGATAAATTTACAGATTGATAACTTCAAGAAAGTGTATTTTTCTGTTGTACGTGACATATCTTCATCTTTCCTCGTTTGAAATAAATAGAAACAGGCGTAAATAAAAGATATGTATTTATTTTATCCTAACTCAAGATTCGAGACAGTTTTCCTTTTCATTTCTTTTATCTTGCCTATGAAATACATTCACATATCCCTGTCATCTCGAATACTTCGTATATGTAGCTAAATCGTATTAATAAATTCAAAAAAAAAAAAAAAACAGAAGTCAAAAAAATAACACAGCTTATACTTCTTTAGTACGCTTACAATGATTCCCTGTAGTCAACATTTTCTTATTCGTATAGGGTTGTTGTACATACATATATGACCTAATTTGGATTCACAATAAAAAGGGAAAGGCCGTAGAGAAACGCCTCAAGGAAAACAAGATTAAGTTATGAAAAGGAACCGAAGGCGAACGAAGAAAAACAAAATATAAATGAAAAGAAGCCAGAATCCATGGTTGCTGCAACATGTGACAAGAGTATAAAATATCTTAAGGAAATTTCATAAGAGGATTATAGAATCATTTATTAAGGATTCACCTTTCACGGAGGAAGACCATTTTTCGCTCAAGATCGGAACAAATTTCCATTTCAGGAAGTAAAACCAAATCTTTCAACGTATTTTGTAGGATTTCTGGTATTTAAAGCTCTTTAAGCAATTTGAATTCTTAAGTTAAGACTTGATAATTATATTTTATTGTCGGAGGATTTGCAATTAATGTTTAATGAAAATAAAAATATGTTGCAAGAAATTGATGAAATTATGAATTTTACGTTTTAATGTTGGATTAAGTCTTAACGCTTTCGTTAAGGTTGCGTTAGCCCCGAAAAGACGTTTTCAATGGACATGAGGTAATATCGGATTCAACAATTATGCCCAACTTAATGTGTAAGGATGAAAGAAGGATATCTTCAGATTTGACTAGAGCCGCATGATGAACAGTCCTTGAGCCAGGTTTGAGGTGCTTTTTGGGGGACAGTTTTCACTGTGTAATGAATTTCCCTGTCCCTACTCTGTGCACTCACACAGAAAATAACAATACTTCGTGTATCTTGGTCGCTTGCCAAGTAATGGACCTATTACTTTCAGGTCGCCACATATTTTCCTTCTACATTTATTATACTCAATTTTTATCAATAGCAACTTCATGTGTCTTAAGTCTTCTTTAAATTTACAGCATGACCAATAGGTATGGATAGTTGAGAATGCCCATTATGAATCAAAACAGATCTTAAATTTACTTTCGAAGATTCGATGAAAACTCTCCACTTCGTACCGATCTATTGGAAGCCAAGAGATCTGAACAGACCTTCATTGTCTCGACAGTAATATACCGTGCCTTCCATTACAAAATAAGGAAATAATAGATGATGCCGGTTTCCGAAGTGAGTAATTTTGTTAAGCTTGTCCTAGACGCCTTCGTAAAGAATTCGGGATCCTCAAATTGAAAATTTGCTGAAAGTTTCAGTGTAGGTAGAGATTCGTCGCGACGGACATGCCATATGGCTGATTTATGGTTTGGGTAAGTGATGACTTCTCCTTTGAACACTCCGTTACGTTTGTCCAGAAGAATTAGCAATCACTGATGTGATCCTTCGACTCCCTTAAAATCATTGGAACTGGAGACATCATAGTTTTGTATGAAGCTCGTAGCTGACCCCTTGGAGTCCATGTATATCGTGCACAGCTCACGGAGCCCATGACTTGTCCTGGTCGCCAACTATGCATTTGAAATAGAGTTCGCACGCCTTTTCTCCAAAATAGTTATTACTTTTCTTTTTTAGAAGCTGGTGCAAATTCACCGCACGTACCACATAATAAAAAAGGTTTTGACACTTTCGAAGCATTTTTTATATATTTCTCCACTATTTACTTAAAAAACACATCAAAACAGGAGCTAACTTACAATTTACATTACAAGGATTACAATTAAATATCAATTTTACTTTATTATTTTAATAATAAAGTATTGTGATCGACTTGGGAAAAAAAAAAAATTTGCTACCCTGAAATTTCGTTTTTTCGCGTTTCGTGACTAAATTAGCCTAAAAATGCAAAAAAAAAAAAATCCGTCTGTCTGTACGCCGTCCGCCGTACGCCGTCCACCGTCCGCCGTACGCCGTACGCCGGTGTGTACGCTCAGAGCACATTAACTCCCAAACCATTCGAGATAGAAAGCTCATTTTTGGAGGGATTGTAGGTAGTTGCGGATCTCAGGAGGACACTCATTTTTGGGGGTGTAAGGGTTCAGGGGGAGGCGGGGGGAGCACTTAAACCGAAAACTAAGAATTCAAATATCTCAAACATGGTTACAGCTAGGAAGCTAAAAATCAATGTGCATATAAAAGTGTTTGTGGGACAATTTTTAAAATTAATCTAATTTTTTTATCCATTGGGGTGCAAAAAGGGGGGGCTAAAAACTAATTGTCGGCCGATTTTTTTTTTCAAATGATTATATCTTCGAAATTACTTAGCATAAAAAATTTATAATTTTAGACCATCAAGGTGGCATACAGATTCACTGGAATCAGCTTACATAGAGGCTAATTATTGTAAGGGGGAGAGTCAGGGGGGGTGCAAAGAAAAACACTTAAAAATCAATATCTCGGCTATTTGTTAAGCTATGCAATTGAAACTTGGTACTTATATTAAGCTATACTAAAGAAATATGAAAAAAATATAATATTTGGAGAAAATAGTAGTGGGGGAAAATGGGGAGCATTGAACTTTCCAAAATTTCAAACCATTATATCTCAAAACTGAGGGCAGATATCACATCAAAAATTTTTCAGATCGTAGAACTATATAGTTGTTAATTTTGGTAAAAAAATTAAGTGGGGGGGTGTAAGGGGAGGGAGGTGGAAAGCAAAAATGTTGAAAATTTTGAGTAATTTTTTTTGGGCTCTGGTAAAAGATACAGAGTTTAAATTTTGCAGATCAATATATCAATTTATTGTACATACATAAAAAATAATAGAAATTCTACAATTGTTATGCACCGACCCCCCTGGTCTAACGTGCACAAGGTGTTTCATGTGAAATGAAAAAACACATAAGCTGAAAATTTTTGAATGAAATTTTAAGGTAGAAACTTGAAAATTTGCGAAATGCATTTAAAAAAAATCCATAAAAGAATGAATTATTAACTGGTCGAAAATCTTTAAAACTTCTACCCCCTCCCATACAAAATTATTTTTTCGACCATTTTCAAGAAATCAATTACCACCTAACTATTAAAAGCTATCAATTTGAAATTTTGCATAAGAACTTACAAAAATAATTGAAATGAAATTACGTTAAAAGTTTTGAAATCGCGCTTACCCTTCTACCCCCTCCAATACAAAAGTATGATTTCGACCAATTTTATTAAATCAACTAATAACAAACAAATTGCAAGCTACGAACTTGAAATTTTGTACGAGCACCTAACAACTAAAAAGAAAGAAAATTGCATCACAAGTCTTACGATTCCCCTACCTCCTCTACCCCCTCCCATACAAAATTATTTTTTCGAGCATTTTTATAAAATAAGTTATCAGCTAACTCTTAAAAGCTATCAATTTCAAATTTTGCATTGAAACTTATAAAAATAATTCAAATGAAATTGCTTTCAAAATTTTCAAATCGCGCTTGCCCTTCTACCTCCTCCCATACAAAACTATGATTTCGACCAATTTCATAAATCAAATAATAACCAACAAACTAAAAGCTATGAACTTGAAATTTTATAAAAGCACCTTAAAAGAGAAGCGAAATAAAACTGCATATCAAAATTTACGATTCCCTTACCTACTCTACCCCCTCCCATACAAATGTTCGGTTTTGTGAATGAAAATTCTATGCAACTTCGTCTATGAAACACATTCTACACAGAGAATATTGGACGTGATTAAAAAGCTATTAACATCCACCCACCCTTACTATTACCCCTCCTCCTCCCCTCCATAAAAACCCAAACTTGTAGAAACGAATGAAATATTGTTAAATAGACAACAGCCCTGCTCAAGAACTCCCTTTCACTTAGTCTTCCCTAACCACTCTTACCTGCATATTGACTTTCCACACATCCGCAACATGTCCCAAGAATAATAAAGTTTCGCCCGACTTGTTGGCAGTTTATTTTTTTTAACAAAACTGACTTTATGTGAGTAATATTAAGATTAAATCAATGTTACTATAATTAACGTTAAGAGAAATTAAAGTCATCGGTTCGTGCTGACTGTAATTAAGTCGATCGAAGAATCGATAAGGCATTTTGAAGAAGAGAGCTCCTAGCAAAGGCGGAGAGTCGATTTCACCTGAAATTAATTTAACAGCGACGGCTGCATAAAGAATAAATCGCCTATTTTCAAGTGACTCTAATGAAAGTAGTTGAAGTCTTTCGCGATAAGGACGAAGGCATATTAGATCTGACCAGGAAAGACAGGGGTAATTGTAGGATGAGGTTTTACCAATTCACGGAACTATCTTTGGAGAATAGCACGGTCGTGAGTTAACCATCCACCTGTGGGATGGGGGCAGTAGAATTCTCCCACAGCCAGTCCTGCTTGCCCTAAAAATGACAAATGGACACTAACTGGATCGTGAGCTTACCACTCGTGATCTTAAGACTTAATTCATACGAAAAACGGATACACCGCTTCGGATATGGATGGATTCTACGGTCACGACTTTTGGCATTCGAAAACGGACTATGATTGCTTTCTGGAACGCTCGAACATTGAATGACCGGGGAAGGACTGGGGTCCCTCTGTCACCGACAATCAGTGATTGATCGTGAAATGAAGCATTATAACATCCAAATCTTGGGCTTGAGCGTGGTCGAGTGGACAGGATCAGGAGAAGAACGAACCCCCAGCGGAAAAACCATTCTGTACGTTGGTCCTGAGAGTGAAGCCAAACATGGCGTGATGATCATCGCTAAACCGAAAGCGAGAAACAGTTTCATCAGCTGGGAACCAATCTCGGATAGGATTATCTTCGTCAGGCTCAGAACCAAAGTCAGAAAGGTCACAATTCTGCAGTACAACGCTGGTTGGTGCGTTGTACCGCAACACCTGGTGACAAAGAGGAGTTTTATAGCCAACTGAGTGCCACCTTCGATCGTGTTCAGAGCGGTGTTATTATTATCATCTCAGGAGCTATGAACTCCCCGGTTGGCTCTGGGAACACTGACTAGAACACATTATGAAGAAGCATGGTGACCCTTGGGTCGACGCGTCATGACCTTGAATTAAGATATCCGAAAACGGCGAACTGATTGTGAAATTTTGTAGTACTCGGCGAATGGTCATCGGAGGAACACTTTTTCCACACCAGAGTCACCATAAAAGATCTTGAGTTTCCACTGATAGTGTTACTTAAAACTAGATCGACTATTTGGCCATAAGTCGCCTTTGGAGAAGATGTCTCCTCGATTTGCGAGCAAAACGTGGATCTGACGTGGGGAGCGATCACCAATTGATGGTTGCCCGCTTGAGATTGTGTAGAGCAGCTATCAGACGACCACAAATTCTTCAAATGAAGCGCAAGCTTAATGTGGATAAACTCAGAGATTCCAACAAAAAACGCGAATACACCACTATTCTACGCGAAAAGTCATCCACATTGGGTGAATATGAAATGCGCACACTGGACGCCAATTGGGACGCAGCCAAAGAAAAGTGTTTCACTTTTCTAACTAGTGCTGAAGAATCTGTGGGATATGTGCAATGCGGTGAGAAACCTTGCATGTCGCAAGACACATGGGACAAGGTTGGCAATCGGAAAAAAGCCAAATTGCAATTATCTTTCAACCCGATGTCAACCAACGAACGCCCGACCTGAGGCAGAACTACCGCGATGCTTATACATATACAGCCTAAAAAGACTGTTAGACGCGACAAAAGAAAAACCATTGAAGATCTGGCAAAAAAGGCAGAATCTACGGCTTACCTTGAGGATATGGGTTCACTATTCAAAATCATGAAACAGTTGACGAACAGGGATTTCACCGCCAACCACCTGGTGAGAGATGTCAACTCTCCTTAATATGAGTGAACACCAGTTGCGGCAATGGAAGGAATATTTTTCTGATATTTTAAACATCTTGTCAGAGGAAGATATTCCAGAAACAGAACAACTACCAAACATCCAACCGCAACAATCCTCTATTAGGGACGATCCCCCAGATAAAACAGAGATAGTTTCCGCCATTCGGTGAATGGCAGGAAGGAAAGCTCCAGGCATAGACGGACTACCAACCGAACTCCTCAAAGCGGACCGGGAAATAACAGCCGATATACTCCTCCCACTCTTTACTGAGGTGTGGAATGAAGGAAGATATCCGACTGAATGGAAGGAGGGCGTCATTGTGAAAATTATGGCTAAGGTAATTCTCAATAGGATTAGTGATATCGTCGAGCGCACTCTCGAAGTTTATCAGGCTGGATTCCGCAAAGGGTCGTCTTGTACCGACCACACAAATACCCTACAGATAATATTAGAGCATGAAAGAAAAGATTTCCGGATTCTACACTGTTACGCTTTATTATTCGTGACTGTTTGATAAAGGTCTCAGCAGAGACCGAAACGTCACGAATAATAAAGCGTAACAGTGTAGAATCCGGAAATCTTTTCTTTCATTTCGAAATGCACTGTGAAAATATTCACCAAACCAATATTAGAACAGTCAGCCGAAATGGGTTCGTCACTACATCTCATGATTGTGGACTTCGAGAAGGCTTTCGACAGCGTTATGCGAGATTACAAATGGAAAGCTTTGCGTAGGAGAGGTATTCCAGATAAGGTCATACCTATGATTAAAGAATCCTATGAAGATGCAAGGTGTAGCGTCTTGTATAGAAGGAGAGCAGTCCGAGAGCTTCCCTGTGCGAACGAATGTCAGACAAGGCTGCAAATTATCACCAGCCCTGTTTCTGGTGGTAATGAGTGACATCTTGAAAGCTGCACTGGAAGGTGGGAAGGTAAAGGTCTTCAATGGAGACTATTTAACATCTCAAGTCACCTTGATTATGCTGATGACGTATGTTTGCTTGCGCATAACCGTTCGGACTTAGAGTCAAATGTTCGCACGTTGCATTCTAAATGCAAAGAGGCGGGACTGAAAATAAATGTGTCTAAAACCAAGTATATGTACATGGGTTCGAACGCAAGCACACCGATTGTTCTTAACGGACGGGTTTTGGTTTTCTCGGAAGTATTGTCACCATGGACGGCGGAGCCGAAAAGGATGTTAAGGCTCGGCTAAACAGAGCTCGTCAGGCCTTCGGTATCCTTTCCCGTTCTGGAGATTAAGAGAGATCTCCCTTCGCACGAAGCTACAAGTTTTTGACGCATGCGTCAAAGCTTTGTTGTTATGTGATTGCACTACGTGGAAAGTGACCGTTGGACTTACCAAGAAAATGCAATCTTTCGTGAGCCAATGCCCCCGACACATTTTAGGAATATTCTGGCCAGAAGTGATCTCCAATGACGAACTTTGGAGTACAAATGGACAAACTAAAATATTGATTGAGATTCAAAGGTGGAAGTGCCAGTCGATCGGTCACACTTTCAGGAAACCTGGACAAAATATCGCCAAAAAGGCTTTGTATTATAATCCTCAAGGAAAAAGTCGGGTTGGACGACCAAGTAGCGCATGGAAGCGAGCAGTTGAGCAGGAGGACAGAGGAATAAAAACGTCCTGGCAACAGCTTAAGGTCGATGCTCAGGATTGCGGCTTGTGGAAGAGAGTTGCTTCTGTCCTGACCCCTATTAGGGGTCTTAACAAGAATTCGATTGATTTGAGTTTCGGACAGTGTTGAGGGTAGAACCTCAATTCTCAGATTTTTTTAACTTTTACTTGTTATACCTCTGTATACGTAACACCCATTTGAAAGCCTTCTTTTTTATTTGGAGATGTATTGGAGAGAGCTTAGGAATATTTCCATTGCCGCAGTAAGGCAGGTTTTCATTGCACCTGTGATACAACGACACGCTAGTCTTTGAATTTTTTTGTAGTATAAGCTGCGCTTTTTGTTGTAATAGTTTAGTCCACCAGACTGTTGATCTGCATATGATTATTGGGAGGATAATTGTTCTGTAGCACCAGAATCTTGGTTTGCAATCCCCATCTTTTGCCAAATAAGCTTTTGCATGCCCAAAATGCTTTGGCACTCTATATGTTTGTTCCAGTTGAGTTTGTTAATCAAGTATCACGTCATATTTATGGATGGAGGTATTATGTACATTTTCCTTCTATTCGTAAATGGTACTATCTTAGTCTTACTTGGGTTGATGTTCATAGACTGACACCTGTTCATAATCACTTCCAATGTAGATTGTAACTTTTCCGATAAAGTTGTTCTTTTAGACGGTCTAGGAGCTCATCTTCTACGATTGACCAAAGAAGTGGAAATTTTACTCCTCCCTGAGGACAGCCCCTGCAGGTCTGTGCAATCAATGTGCTAATATAGTATCGATTTGATCGTGACCGATTCAATTCCTTTTTTCCTAGCTGTTGCTATTATGGCATCATATGGAGTGTTGTCGAGAGCTATTTCAATATCTAGGAATCAGGCAATTTCTTTGCGGTCTTTAGCCTTTTTTATTTGTCTTACTAGACCGTGAAGGGCTAACTCTGTTGATTTGGCTTTCTGGTAGGCATGTTGATTCTTATTAAGACACTAGCAATCGCCCGCCACTTCGTTCGCATAAAAATCGCAATAATAAGCAATTTTTGAAAATTTAGTTAGTAACACATTATGTGGTATATATAATCTGCTTACTTTAATGGCTCTTTGAATACAATGTTTTGTATTTTGTTGGAATCAGAACTATAAATTATTAAGACTGATACCATGATACTCGCATTTGAATGGGAGAGGCTCGTGATCAGATCAATCCCGTGATTTGAGATCATATACGTATTGAAGAGCATTAAGGACATGTGAATAATTATAGCTTGTGTTAAATAAAAAAAAGCCCAAATAAAATATCATTAAGCTTTAAAACGTAACAAGACTACGATTGTGCGTAGTGCCCAATCATGCGATATTATAGATGAAATCGAAATTTTTGTGATATAATGAAATTTCGTATGGGGAGTGGCTGCATTGAACTAATTTGTCTCACATCATGCAAGAGTAGCTATAAAAATGTTTTGTACCAAATTTAAGCTTTAAAAATTGAGTAGGTACTGAGAAACTTAGTGCATTGAATTTAATCAAATTGTGCAATTTGTATGGAAGGTGGTAGAAGCAAGGGAGGGTTTTGGTGATATTTCGAGAAACAACTATAATCATCATGCAATTGATATATTTTAAATTTCAGGTCTGTATCATTCACGCTTTTCAAGAAACTCAAATTTTTGCAAAGTCGTGGAATTGTGTCACATTGTATGGGAGGGGTAGAAGAAGTGAAGCTACTCGGTTAATTTTTTTCCGATATTAATAATAATGCAAATTAAGGATAAAGCACATTATTTAAGCTAGATGAAAGTTACACGTACTGAGAAAATTGGCGAATAGTATTTCATGAAAAAGTGCAGTTTGTATGGGAGGTGGTGGAAGGAGTAGACGGATTCAAATAATTTTTATACCATAGATCACAATTCTGATAAAAATAGTATGTTCTAAATTTCAAATGATTTGCTTCTATGGTTTTGAAGAAAATTTGATTATTACATATTTTTGAAAATGAGTCATTTTGTATGGGAGGGGGTGGAAGGCACGGGGGTATTGAAATAAGACCACACGCAGATTACATCTCGGTGCACATCTAATAAACTGTGAAAGTTTCATTACAATCGGCTTAGCCGTTTTTGCGTGAAAACCGGAAAGACAGACAGACAGACAGAGAATTTTTTTAAAAACCTTTGTTTCTGCTTAGTTATTGTTAAAATAAAGCAAAAAACTTATTTATAGCCATTTATAAACAAATAACAGACAGACACTACAATTATATTTATATGATGATAAAGTATTGTAATCGACACAGAAAAAAAAATTTGTCACCCTGAAATTTTGTTTTTTCGCATTTCATGACTAAATTAGCCTCAAAATGCAAAAAAAAATCCGTCCCGTCGTATGCCGTACGCCGTACATATGGACTTATACATATCTCCGAGACCGTTAAAGGTAGAATGTTCGTTTTTGGGTGGATTGATGATATTTTTTTTTACGGCACCGAGTATAACTTAAGGGGTCACCCTTTAATGCAATGCACAGTTATGTCGGATTGGGTAAGTGAGTTTGGGACTTAGGTGGAAGCGGGAGGCGGGGGGAGGGAAAGAGTCAAAAGCTACACTTGCTAATATCTCCTCCACGAATGCAGATAGGAAGTTAAAAATCAGTAGAGATATTGAGAGGGTTGTGGGACAAACTTTAAAAATAATTGAATTTTTTTATCCATTGGCGTTCGAAAAGAGGGAGGGGACTAAAAATAAATTGTCGGCCGAATTTTGTTTTTCAAATGATTATATCTTCGAAATTGCATATTGTAAAAAATTTATATTTTGGGACCATTAAGGTGGCATATAGCTCCACCGGAATCAGCTTAGAGAGTGCCAATCATTGTAAGGGGGAGGGTCCAGGGGAGCAAAGAAAAACACTTAAGAATTAATATCTCAACTATCTCTTAAGCTATATAATTAGAACTTGAAACATATATTAAGCTATACTAGAAAAATACTATAAAAATATGACATGTTGAAATAATAGCAGTGGGAGGAAATGGGGAGCATCTCAAAAATGACGTACTTTTCAAAATTACAAATCGTTATATCTCAAAATTGAGTACAAATATCAGATCGAAAATTTGTCAGATTGTAGAAGTAAATAGTCATTAATTTTGTTAAAAATTTCAAGTTGAGAGGTGGAAGGGGAGGGAGGTGGTAAGTAAAAATGTCGAAAAATTTGAGTGATCTTTTTAGGGCTCTGATACAAAGTTTAAATTTTGCATGTGAATACATCTATTTGATATAGAAAACTAATAATAACTTGTTCCATAATTGTTATAAACCAACCCCCCGGTCTAACGTGCACAAGGTGTTTCATGTGCATTGAAAAAAACACATAAACTGAAAATTTTTGAGTCAAATTTTAAGGTAAAAGCTTGAAAATTTGGAAAATGCGTTTAAAAAAAATCACTGAATATACGAAATTTGAACTGGTCGAAAACCTTTAAAATTTCTACACCCCCACCATACAAAATTATTTTTTCGACCATTTTCAAGAAATTATTACCTAACTATTAAAAGCTATCTATTTGAAATTTTGCACAAAAACTTTTAAAAATAATTGAAATGAAATTGCGTTAAAAGTTTTGAAATCGCTTTTGCCCTTCTACCCCCTCCCATACAAAAGTATGATTTCGATCATTATTAAGAAATGAATTATCACCTAACTTTGTAAAGCTATCAATTTGAATTTTTGCTTAAAAAATTACAAAAGTAATTGAAATAAAATTACGTTAAAAGTTTTGAAATTGCTCTTGCCCTTCTACCCTCTCCCATACAAAAGTATGATTTCGACTAATTTCATTAAATCAACTAATAACCAACAAACTAAACGAATCGAAATAAAACTACATATCAAATTTTACGATTCCCCTACCTTCTCTACCCCCTCCCATACAAATGTTCGGTTTCGTGAATGTAAAATATACCGAATTTTATGAAAATTCTATGCAACTTCGTCTATGAAACACATTCTAACAGAGAATATTGGACGTGATTCAAGCAATTAATTAAAAAGTTATTAACATCCTCCTACCCTTACTATTACCCCTCCCCTCGCCTCATAAAAACCCAAACTTGCAGAAATGAATGAAATAATAAATTGACAACAGCCCTGCCCAAGAACACCCTTTCACTTAGCCTTCCCTAACCACTCTAACCTGCATATTTACTTTCCACTCATCTGCAACTTGTCCCAAGAATAATAAAGTTTCGCCCAATTTGTTGGCAGTTTATTTTTTATTGATGCCATTTTAAAATTTCGTCTCTTGCTTTTCTCCGACCAATAAGAACGTCTTGATTATTAAACTTCTAAGCGTATATAAGATTTTAAATTTAGCAATACTGAAGCATTTTTCCTCACTTCCAGCGTATTTTAATTTAATCACGGTGGATAGGATGTATTCACAATACAATGATCTGTCACAATATAAGAGGGCGCGCCTCACAAAGTAAATGCTTTTCGCAGACTTTTCGCTCTTTAACTATCCCAGCGGGAAACAGCGCTTGGGAAGTATTTTAAATGCGCTTAATTTATCGCGAGGAGGTACTACAAATTTATGCGTTAGCAGTACATGTCCGCTGAAGTACGCTCTCCGCTTGAGCTTAAAGAGAAGCAATTTCAAAGCGTTTTTTTTTTTTATTGAGCAAAAAGTGCGATTTAGAGCTCATAAGTGTGGAACGAATAAGCAAGACATTTGTTTTTTATGACGAGAAGAAGATTGGAACTTGGGATCCTAGATCGCGTCAACCACTGCGCAGTCTTAAGCCCACATTTAAGTCGGTCAAAAGCGTGCGACTATAAGCCGCTATTAAAGTGCTTTTACTTAACATCTTTAGGTGCGATCTTAAAGCATTTGTGTGCTGTTTGTAAAAGAGAGGATCAGATCAGCATTTAAGATCATTGGTGATAAATGAATAACACGGTATTGCAGAGATTCATTCATTCACTTAGAATCTGCTGGTTGCTCATTAAAATGTGACAATAAACTATAGAAATCGTCTAAAAATATCTGATCAAAATTATATTTTCACTAATTTAATTGTTTCTAAAGCGCTTTGTAATTAATTGATTGCAATTCCATCCTATGGCATAAAGTTAGTGATTTTCACTAAATTATGAATCAATATCACTAACGAAATATTGAGGACATACTTTGCATACTACACACAGCAGTAGGCCATAATATAAATAACGATAATCCTGCAAAATTCTGTAAACGTTTTGGAGCTGTGCAACCCTCTAATAATAAGATTTAATTAAACAGCTCGATTCGGATTTTATCATGCAATTAGGCTCACACTAATTAAAATTATACCTTGCCATGCAATTTTATCAGTGGAAATTCGCTGCATACGAGTATGACTATATTGGAGCGCACGTAACATGTTCACGTATTACTTCGGAAGCACTATAAATGCTCATTAAAATGCGAAAATTCAACATTATATTTTTGTGGGAGGGATTAAACCAGCTTTAAAAATAAAACAAATGAAAACCTCCCGGTTCGCAATGAAAGGTAGAAAATAAATCCTTTGAAACAAAAATCAGTGCCATGAATAATTGGAATTTTTTCACAATGGTGGTGGATTGCTTGAAGAATTTGAAAATGTAATCTATTGAATTTAAATTTGCCCCGAGTAAGACTCTTGTCATAAACACAAAGATAAGCTTCAAATTAACCAAATCCAACCCATCATTCTTTTCTGGATTATTAGAAACGAATGAAAATGAAGGCGAATTACGAACAAACAAGCGAAATTCTATCAAGAATTCTAAAAAAAAATATTATGGGTCAAGATAATACCACCACTAAATCCAGAAAGGACACTGACGGTTACTTGTGTTTTCCGTTCCTCTCAAACTCTTTCTACACTTTTGAAATCATCTAATTATCCCTGTTCTGTTATTTCCATCTGAACTGAAGTTTTCTTTGGAGGGACAGGCAACCTTTAAAATATCTTCCTAAGAGATTTTGGGGTGCCAGGGTTTTTGATATTCCTCTGGCGACTGTGTTTAAAATTACGGGAAAATTATAATGTTAATTTATTTTGAGAGAAAGATCCCTTTAACAATTACAGGTATATTATGCTAAGGCTGTGGTAATTACGGTTCAAATTCCGCTCCCCCTTTCCTGGTTTTTTAGCCACAATTTGAATTTTGCGATTTAACTAGATTAGAATTTAAATAAAGTAGTTGTGTTATATTTTCAGAGCGATTAATTCGAAATTACAAATTTCTTTGATGATAAATTGTACTCTTTGCGGCATATTACAAAAAAATAAAAAATAAAAAAATAAAACAATTTAAAGTGACTGCCGAATAGATCTGAACTTATCGAATGTGTTAACGCGTCTTGCTAAAATAATTTAAACAGGCTTCCGTGGCGTAGTGGGCAGCGTGCTTGCTTCTCAGTCAATCGGTCGTGGGTTCGATTCCCACTCCAGACGGGATTTTTTTAAGCGCAAATTTTTCGGTTGCTACTGGTGATAAAAAATTATTCGCAATAAAATGGGGAAACGTGTAAAAGTGAAAAAGTTCCACTTCAAGAAGGCCTAGATACTCAGTAGATGGTTTCTGTTCGCTTTCTATCATTCAGTCCCCCATAACATCTGCAAATATTTATCAGTAAGCAGCCAGTACAACTGAGCAATATTCCAGCTTCTCCACTCGCTACGGTCGTTCTCACTCCCCTTCCCCAACCTTCCAAATCCCATTCCTTCCCTCCATGACTGTGTTTGTGCATTGCACATAAAGGCCGAAATTGCCTATAACACAGGTCATTCTGTAAAAAAAAGAAAAAAAAAAAAAACCATTGAAAATGAATTGAAAATCTTTGAATGAATTTAGTTGATTGGGCAAAAATTTACGGGCACTATGCTTTGCATAGCAGTTACTCTCGTACAAATCCTGCTTTTCACTTATTCTCGTCAGATTGATTTTAGTAATAAGTATATTTATCAAAAAGAAAAATAATAATTTAAATTCAATAAATATTAAATTTAATTTTCGAAAATTATTAATGAAGAAGAAAAAAACACTGCTATTAAATTTCATATATCATAAATCAATTTCAAAATTATATAAACAAAAAGTATGATGAAAAATCTCATTAAAAACATTCAGAAAGCTCTTGGTTTCATATTTAATCGAATCCTACTTGAATCCCACTTGTATCAGATGAAATTCCAGCATTCAGGGATTCGTAAAATATTGTACAGAAATTTTATGAATTCATTTTTTATTTAGAAACATGTCTAACAATTTATATAACAATTCATAAAACTCAACAATCTTTTATTAAGTGACAAAATCGAATTTATCATACGATATTATGCGACCAACGTTATGTCTACTCATATTTATACTGTAAGAATTCCAATAAAAATGTAAAAAAACACCCTCGACTCGTTCACATATGTGCTTTCACGTATCATCGAAATAGATTCGCAATAAATATGGTAAAAGAACACTTGAGTGGTATCCTTACACCGAAGGATATCTCTCAGATTCCATAATCCGCATACGAAATGAAACCTTAATCATAATCCATACGGTATCTGATATAAGACACCTATCCTGTGGGTTCTGCATCCTCGTCCTTCTTCTTCCTTCGTACTCATCCATGCATTTCGAAACCATTTTCTATTTTAAAGCTTTGAATCTGTGCCTATCTCGAACTCTCAGAAATAAATCAAATCAATAAAAGGATACTAAAATTGAAGTAAAATTATTAAATTTTTTTTTCTTCACTTTCCACTTCTTTATGATACGATGAAGGTTGAATAAGGTCTAATCGTTTTAGATGGTAAAACATAAAAAATATAGAAAAATTCATAGCTCCTTCGTGGATTGCAGAAGAAGCTCATTCTACCCATGTGTATATTGTATGCTCCCAGTTAAGATCGCTTACCAAGTAGTATTCTATAGCCTATCCTTACTGGAAACGACGGATTCTTGTTAGAAAAAAATTGGATTCACACTTCGCTTAAAGCAATTTTCATTCAAGGATGTAAAATTATGTCAAATACATCGCCGCATGGAATCTATTTGATTGAAAGATTTCAAGAGAAAATATGATAGAAAGGGTTTTTTCCTTATTTTTTGATGTAGGATAAATACATTTTTGATGAGTGTTGGATTTATGTTTTTTTTTCTGGGATTGCTGATTAACCGAGAAGGAAAAGTTATGGAAAGGCCAAGTCAATGTGGATGGGAAATAGCGTAGTTAAATTTGATGTAGGTTTAATTTAATAGGGGTTTATGTGTGCAAGCTATATATTATAGATATCGTGGGTATCTCAGGCATTGTTAGATTAGGCTAGCTCCCCTCGGACGTTTGCAAGAACTGTATGCAACCATGTGGATCCAAGGGTCGCGGAAAGGCAAAGAATGCAAATAAATAGCCGCAGTCGAAAAGAATTTACACAGCCACCACAGGTGAGTGCTGGTCTAGAAAGCAACGATGATTGCAGTAACTGCCATTGGATGGTGGTTCCTCCACGGACCTGAACTGTTCGATCAGTATCAAAGTCTTGCAGGGACTTAGACTGAAGTAGGTCGTGGGTTCAAATCCCGGCCGACGTAATATAATTCCTGCACACTACCTGCCTGGATATACCTTGGTTACCTCAATCGACGAAAATGAATAGTTCGTAGATATAGGGTTGTGCGAAGGGCTAACAACCCATTCACAATAAATAATGAAAAAAAAAATTTAGGGAACCGGAAGCTCAGGCGGCCTAGGCCGGATTTGGGCTGTAGTGCTATTGTTGTAGTAGTAGGAAGAAAGTAGGAATCGGTGGTTGATTAAGTTCCCAATGTGATCGAAATCTGTATGGAAGATGCATGAGAAATGGGTCCTAATCGAAGATTAGTAGCAAAGGAGCAAAAGTCGAAGGCGGATGGTGTCGGATGCAGGACACGTAGACGGACGACGATAGATGCGTGTTGGTGTTTCTCGGAAGAAAGTGGTGAACTGAAGTGAGCGAATATTATGTAGTACTGAGCTGGAGGGAACGAAATTGGATATTAACGGGTCTTATGCTGGATAGTCGGAGATAAAAGAGTTGACAGAAGTTGTTTGCCCAGAAGAAAGTAGTGACCGGAGGCGAGGGAAACGTTAGCAAATTACCTAAGATCCAAAGAGATTGAAATCAGAAGAAAACATGTTGTTGGAGAAAGGCAGCAAGATAGTGGGCTTATCTATATAAATATAATTGTAGTGTCTGTCTGTGATTTGTTTATAAATGGCTATAAAAAAGTTTTTTGATTCATTTTAGCAATAACTAAGCAAAATCAAACGTTTTTAAAAAATTTATCTGTCTGTCTGTCTGTCTGTCTTTCCGGCTTTCACGCAAAAACGGCAGCACCGATTGCAATGAACCTTTCATAGATTATTAGGTCTGCCTCTAGGAGTAATCTATTTTAGGTGTTATTTTTCTCCCCTCACGCCTTCTACCCCCTCCCATACAACTGTGACTCATTTTCAAAAACTTATAATAATCAAATTTTCATGGAAACTATTAAAGCTATTAATTTGAAATTTAAAATATATTATTTCTATTATAAATGCAATCTTCAAGTATATAAATAGTTTGAATCCACCAACTTCTTCCACCACCTCCCATACAAACTAAACTTTTTCATGAAATACTATACTCAAATTTTCTCAGTACGTATAACTTTGATCGAGCTAAGATTTTGAATTAAATCCTTAATTAGCATTGTTAATTATGTCAGGAAAAAACTAACCAATTAGGTTTACTCCTTCTACCCCCTCCCATACAATCTGACACAAATCCACGACTTTGCGAAAATTCGATTTTCTTGAAAAGTGTGAATGTTACTGTTCTGAAAAGTAAAATATATCAATTCAATGATAATTGTAGTTGCTTCTCAAAAAATAACTAAAAACCCTCCACTCCTTGCACCACCTCCTGTACAAACTGCACTTTTTCATGAAATATTCTAAACCAATTTTCTCAGTACGTATAGCTTTAATCAAGCTAAAATTTTGTACTAAATCTTTAATTAGCATAATTATTATTATCGGGAAAAATTAACCGATTAGCTTTACTCCTTCTACCTCCTCCCATACAATGTGGCAGAATTCCACGACTTTGCAAAAACTCGATTTTCTTGAAAAGTGTCAATCTAACTGATCTAAAATTTAAAACACATCAATTGCATAGTGATTATAGTTGTTTCTAGAGAAATTACCAAAAACCCTCCACTCCTTCTACCACCTCCCATACAAACTGCACTTTTTCATGAAATACTCTAAACCAATTTTCTCAGTACGTATAACTTTCATCGAGCTAAAATTTTCTAATGAATCCCTAATTAGTATTATTATTATATCGGCAAAAATTAACCGATTAGCTCCACTCCTTCTACCCCCTCCCTTACAATATGACACAATTTCACGACTTTGCAAAAACTCGATTTTCTTGGAAAAAGTGAATCTAACTGATCTGAAATTTAAAAGATATCAATTGCATGGTGATGATATTTGTTTCTAGAGAAATTACCAAAAACCCTCCACTCCTTCTACCACCTCCCATACAAATTTCACAATTTCACTAAATCCAATGCACTAAGTTTCTCAAGTTACCTATTCAGTTTTTCAAGCTTAAATCTGGTGCAAAATATTTTTATAACTACTCTAGCATGGTGTGAAAAAAATTAATTTGGTACTGTCATCCCTTCTATCACTCCCTACACAAAAATTCTTAAGATTACAAAAATTTCGATTTCATCGGTAGTATCATATAATGGGGCTTTACGCACAATTGAAGTCCTGTTAAGTTTTTAAGCTTACTGTCATTATACTCTAGATGAAATCTGAGAGTATTATAAGTTTGCCACAAAGTTTGTAACGCCAAGAAATAAGGCTCGGAGAAAAAAATGAATGATACAGAAGTTCATATAATCACTCAAAAATCTCAAAACCGGATGTCCGTCCCTCCGTCCGTCCGTCTGTCTGTCTGTCTGTCTGTCTGTCTGTCTGTCCGTCCGTCCGTCCGTGTCCTCTCTAGCTTGAGAACGCGTTGAGCTAGAAAGTTCAAATTTTGTATACGTCGTTTTTAACTAAAAAAAGTAAGGTCAAGTTCGTGAACGGGCCAAATCGCTCCACCCCTTTTACCCCCTCCCATACAAAATGACACAATTGCGCAATTTCACAATAAACGGGTTTGCTCGAAAAGTATAAAAGCTATTGGAATGAAATTTGGAATATATTACTTTTATGATAATACCAATCTACCGTATAAAAATTATGCGTGTCCTCCCCCTCCTTCTACCACTTCCCATACAAACTGTACTTGTCTTGAATTACTCTAAGCCAATTTACTCAGTGCGTATAAAATTTAGCGGACTGAAATTGTGCATCAAATATTTGTTTCAAATTGTTAGTAAGACCAAAAAAATTAGACGATTAGCTTCACCCCTTCTACCCCCTCCCATACAAAATGACACAATTTCGCAAATTGATAATAAATGGATTTACTCGAAAACTGTAAAAGCTATTAGCTTGAATTTTGGGATATATTACACTCATAATGATTTCAATCTACCGTAAAAAAATTATTTGCGTCGTCCCTCCCCTTCTACCCCCTCCCATACAAACTACACTTTTTCATGAAATGCTCAAAGTCGATTTTCTCAGAACATATAACATTTATCAAGATCATATTTTGTAAGAAATACATAATTAGCATTTTCACTAAGATCAGAAAAAAATCTTTGATTAGCTTCACTGCTTCTACCCCCTCCCATACAATATGACACAGTTTCACAACTTTACAAAAAAACGATTTTCTTAAAAAGTATGAATGGCACTAGTCTGAAATTTAAGGGACATATATTTTATAATATTCCTAGTTATTTTTGAAAAAATCACTAGAATCCCCCCCACTCTTTCTACCACCTCCCATACAAACTGCACATTTTCACAAAATCTAACTCACTAATTTTCTCAGTTCCCATTCAGTTTTTGGAGTAAGCATTTTGTATAAAACATTTTTATAGCTACTTTAGCATAATGAGAAAAAAATTAGTTCAATGCTATCATCCCTTCTAACACTCCCCATACAAAATTTCTTGGGATCACTAAAAATTCTATCTCATCTAGAGTATCGTAAGATTGCGCTTTACGCGCAATCGTAGCCCTGTTATGTTTTTATTTGGGCTTTTTTCAATTAACGCAAGCTACAACTATTCACATGTCCTTAACACGTATACATATGATTTCGAATCACGGGTTTTATTTGATCACGAGCCTCTCCCATTCAAATGCGGGTATCACGCTATCATTCTTAATAATTTATGGTTCTGACTCCAACAAAATACAAAACATTGTGTTCAAAGAGCCATTAAAGTAAGCGGATTATATATCCCATATAATGTATTACTAACTACATTCTGCTTATTAATGCGATTTTTACGCGGACGAAGTCGCGGGCGTTTACTAGTCTAGAATAAAGTAGTGACCGAAGGTGAGGGAAACATTCGCAAAATACCGAAAACACAAAGGAATCAAAATCGGAAGTAAACGATGCATTATAGAATTGATGGAAGGTTATTCTTGAATCACCAGAATTTGGGATTGATCGATGGATCGGCTAATACGATGTGATGCGGACGATTCAACATAGCCATCGTTGTGGTCCCTTGCTGATGGGTGATGTCCATATCACGGACAAAGCATCTTCCGTAATGCTTTACTATGCTATCTGCAGTATATAGATTTCTCGGTATGCTACCTATGGCCAAACCTTGTACTCAACGTGAAGTTGCGTATCAAATGGGTGCCAAGATTTAGATAAGTTACTAGCGCCGGTTGAAGTTAATTTGTCATTCGGATCATTTTATTAATAACGCGCCCTTCCAAATAACTTTTCTCGTAGCTGAGAACCCATTTTGTATCTTCCAGTTGCGACTCATTCATTTTGCGTAGCAATAATGACTTGATGCATGATTTTCACTCAAAGATTCATCTTTTAGTCGCTAGAAAGAAGTTCCATCATAGTTCTCATTGAGCTCTTTGATTTCTTCTCTTAGTTAGATTCAGAGATTCTTCAGTCTATTTTTGTCTTGTGCGGTTCCTGCTATCCGTTTTTCAGAAAGCAGTTCTTCTTTCTCTGGTGACTTATTTCCATAAATTTTGACTTAGATTGATGAGTGTTTGCCACGATGCTTTCCGTTTCGGAGACTAAGACTCGTTTATACGAAAATGACTATTCATCGCTTAAAAGTTCTACAAATTTTTGTTTTTTTATTTTTCATTTGCTTCATATTTTAACTTCACAATATTCACAAGTCTGCTGGGCCTGATGGCATCCCCCCCATTACTCTTAAAAACTGCGCTTCCTCTCTAGCTAAACCTCTTCGTAATCTCTACCATCTTTCATACTCTTCAGGGTGCTTTCTTAAGATCTGGAAAGTCGCGAATGTTCAGCCAATTCCAAAGAAAGGAATCAAAGCGAACCCCGCCAATTACCGTCCCATAGCCATTACCTCAGTGCTTTCAAAGGTAATTGGAACTGCTGTCAATCGCAGGATAGTCAACTTTCTTGTGGATAAAAATCTCATTCATGATGGCCAATATGGATTTCGCTCGGGTCGCTCTACAGGCGATCTCCTCATCTATCTTACCGAGCGTTGGGATTCCTGCATCTACAAATTTGATAAAGGTCAAGTTCTTGCTCTTGACATCGCCAAAGCGTTTGACAGAGTTTGGCACAAATGCCTCCTAGCCAAGCTAAAGGCCTTTGGTTTTCACACTTTATTTCTTCAATGGGTTGAGAGTTTCCTCTCCGAGCGCTCTATTCGAGTCGTACTAGACGGAGTAACTTCTGCACCCTTTTCTATTGACTCCGGCGTCCCTCAGGGCTCAGTTTTATCTCTCACTCTCTTTTTAGTCTTTATAAATGACCTTCTGTCGTATACTCTCAATCCTATTCACTGTTTCGCAGATGACAGCACTTTAGATTACACCTATCAATTCGAATCTCCCGCGGACGCTCGTCCGATATCGGTAGCCTCTTGTAGTAATGAGTCGATACAGTCATTGAACTCTGACCTCAGCTTAATCCTGGAATGGGGCAGGAACAACAGAGTAGAGTTTAATGCCTTAAAAACGCAGTCCTGTCATCTATCTCTTAAACATAACGATCCGACGTCGGTCACTAATATGTCCTTGAATGGCGTACAGATTCCACCTTCTGCAGATTTTACATTACTAGGTGTAAAACTTAACAATCGACTAGATTGGAGCCAACACATTTACGAAGTCGCTCTTGATGCTTCGAAACGCCTAGGTATTCTGCGGAAGTGTAAGAAATACTTCTCTGCCACCGAACTAGCTACCATCTATAAGGCTTATATCGGACCACGTCTGTAGTACAACTCGCATGTTTGGGCTGGGGCCCCAAAATCACATCTGGCCCTTCTTGACCGTATCCAGAAATATGCATTCCGATTAATTGGAGATGAAGCAATATCGGCCTCAATTGACTCCCTCGAGCATCGTCGAAATATCGGTGCACTCTGCATTTACTATAGATACTTCCATGGTAAATGCAGCAAGGAACTAAAAGCCCTTATACCACCTACATTCAATGCCTCCCGAAATACTCGCCAAGCTGCACGCTCACACGAATACACCGTGAAGCCCTTGCCGTGGAGAACAGTGAAGTTTAGGCAGTCCTTCTTCCCTCGGACGACAGTGTTGTGGAACTCATTACCAGGCAATCTCTTTCCGACAGGATACAACCTCCAGCAATTTAAGAACAACGTTCACCGCCACTTCAAAATCTCCCCTCCTGTGTTTCCCTACTAATTTTCCTCTATGCACTTCTTTCCTCGTACCCGTGTCGACTTAACTGTGCATAGCGCATTAAAGGGTGACCCCCTAAGTTATTTTCGACGGCCGTAAAAAAAAAAAAACTTAGTATTTAATTCAAATCTCAAAATTTGAAAATTAAAATTTCTCACTAAAATTTTACTATCATAAAAATTTTATTTCATTTCTCTATTTTCAGGTAAGTTACATGAAATATTTTCAATCATTTCAATTACAATCGCCCACCACCTGGTCATCTTCTTTCACCTATTACTCCAGAGCATTTCATAGAATTCTATCACACATTGTTATAGTTTTTTCTTTGAATTGCTACAACAAAGGTCACAAAATTCCGACAAAAATACCACTAAAAAATTTTGTTCTTCTATAAAATTGTGTGAGAAAAGAGTTTAAATCTGTGACATTTCAGATTCAGTTTGTGAAATTTTTTCGAAAAATTGTTTGAAAATTCATTTATCAAGTTTGGAAAAAGGAATATGGCATTGTCGTAGCATGAAAATTTTAACTTTTGGCAATACGAAAAGAGCAATTTTTTTAAATATAATTTTGCGATAAATTTCTGAACAATAGATTTTAAAACACTATGGTGTGAACAATTGTCGCATTCGAAATTGATTACAAACTTTGAACACAAGGTGTGTAGCTCCATATGCCAAACAATTTCGACAGAAGGTTTACAATTTAATTTTTTTTTTTAAATTACGACAAAATCACAAACTTGCTGTGTAATGGTGAGCGCAAGGTTGACGTGAACATCTGGTATGTAATTGTACGGCAATTCAAAGCGTGTGAGAGGGTGGAAGATTTAGTTTCCGAAAAGACACCATCCTTGAAGAGCTGTGATAAATAGAATGAAGGTAGTGGTTAACATTGCCTACCGGTATATTCTTAAGCTTGCTTTCGGGAAATCATTGTGAGAACGTCCTCTAAAGAAGGCCCTCCCACCTGCAACGCATTCATCAAGCTATGAGCTCCTTAGCATAAGATTGGACCGGTAGACAACGAGAGCCCCTATCGTTTTCCTTTTTCTGTCTTCCTTCACTACGGCTTTTCAACGAGTGCGGATTCAGTCTGCAGAAGAAACATTTCTTCCTCGGACCGAATCCGCACTCCACGCTTTGCCGGGAATCATGCTTTCTAATCGAGAAGAAGCGCATTATCTGCTGGCGGAATGGAGTCCTCCATTTCATTACACTAATTCTAATATTGCGGTCTTTTGATAATGTTGCCCCCATCAAGAATGTCGCCCGATGCAACTACTCCAATTGCACCTTGCCCTGGCCCTGACCCTGGCACTTACAGATCTGAATACTGAACCTGCAAGTCATCATTGACCGACTACGGACTAGTACGTACAGCTCTTGCGTGTATACATGCGCAGGATTCTGTTCTATTCTTCTTCTTCTTCTACAATGGCGCTACAGCCCAAATTGGACCTTGGCCTCCTGATATTCAGGTTCCTTAACATTTTTCATTACTTATTGTGGAAGGGTTGTTAGCCCTTCGCACAACCCTCTTTCTACGAATTTTTTCATTTTCTTAGATTGAGGTGACCAAGGTATATCCAAGCAGGCAATGTGCCGGAATTATATATTGCGCCGACCGGGATTTGAACTCACGACCTTCGCATTACAAGACCAACACACTACCTACTAGGCTATACCCTAGCTATTCTGTTCTATTACCTGAGGCACTATGGATTATCGTCTAATACAATTCGTGCTTCGGAAGACAACTGTGACATGGAAGGCTGTCCACTTTATGCAGAACAAGATATGGTTCTGCCCACCAAACTGTGTTATCTTTCATCTTACTCAAAAGCCTCATATTCCCACCAACACAAGTATCACAGCCTTACTATGGTAAGACAAGGTACTGGCTCAGTGGGATACCCCCTACCTAGCTATTCCTGGGAATGGCCAATAGTCATCAGAGAGACTCTTTTATCGTAAAATATCTTGGGCTTCCGTGATGGTCTTACTTAAAACCAAATTGACCCGTAATAAACCGATCAAAGAGAAGATTTCTTCACTCTGTGCGAGTGAAGCATGAAGCTGACGTTTGGAGCGATCACCACTTGATGGTTGCAGCTGGCTACAAATGCTTCAGATAAGGTGCAAGCTTAATGTGAATGAACTTGGAAATCCCAACAACAACAACAACTACTATTTTACGCGACAAGTCATCCACATTAGACAAAAATGAAATGCGACCACTGGAAGGTAAATACATTTCTTTTAAGTTTCGAAGAAACTTACATGTGCAAAGCGATGATAAGCCTTGGATGACGCAAGTCACATGAGACAAACTTGGCAACCATAAGAAGCTAATTTGGCAATCATCACCAACCAGATGTGAACTAAATAACTTCCGACTTATCAACCTCAATGCACATCTACAACTTAAAAAGACTGTTCGATACCGTAGAAGAAGCTGGCCAACAAGGTGGAAACTGCGGATTACCTAGATTTAAGTTTAACATTTAAAATTATGAAACAGCATATGAACTGAAATTTCTCCGCCAACTCTCTCTTTAATATGAGTGAACAACGGTTACTACGATGAGAGTGATTTCGCAATTCTGCAATGGCACAACAGCCCAAATCGGGCCTTGGCCTCCTGACCTTCAGGTTATTTAACATTTTTTTTTTTCATTACTTATTGTGGAAGGGTTGTGAGACCTTCGCACAACCCTCTATCTATGAATTTTTCACTTTCGTAGATTGAGGTCACCAAGTTATATCTAAGCAGGCAGTTGCTGGTATTATATATTTCGTCGACCAGGATTTGAACTGCCGCCCTTCGCATTGAAACACCAACATGCTGCCCACTAGGCCACACCCTAGCTGAAAGTGATACTTCACTGATTTTGTAAACATTTTGCCAGATGAAGATAGTAGATAGATAACAACTATCAAACATCCAACCGCAACAGTCCTCCATTCGTGACCATCCTCCTCTACTCGGAAATAACAGCCGATTTACAGTGGCTCACAGCTTATTTCGTGCAGTGCTACTTTTAAACTATAGAGCACTGTATCTTAAAAACCAATTAGAAAGTCATGAAATTTTGAATGTAGATATAGAAAAACATGCTTATTGATTACAATAAATAAAAAAAAAGCTTACAAAAATAAATTATGACACCCTTAAGGCTGAAAAGACCGATGGTGCATCAGAAACGTAGGCCACAGCTTATTTCGTGCAGATACTTGTCTCTACTTCTGTCCCATCGTGTTGCGCTGTATAGCGGGACTTTCTTTTTCTTTACTTTTTTTTGAAGAATTGGGAACTAGCTGTAGTTAATATTTAGTGCGATATTTTACGTCTAAAGGACAAGAAGTGCTTTTTGAAAAAATAGGTCGTCGCACGACAATTGAGCAGAGAGAATTAGTGATAAGTCATTTCAAGAACGGGCTATCCCAGCGGAAAATTGCTCAATTTGTTAATTTGAGTTCCACCACAGTACAGATTATCATTGAACGCTTCGTTCATGAAAATCGTATTAAAGATAAGGGCGGAAGCGCGCCAAACAAAATTTTCAACTCGTCTGATGAACGATTTATCGTGCGTAAAATCAAGGCGAACCCAAAGTTAACGGCTCTAAAACTAGTCGCGGAGATACAGTAAGGACTAAGTAAGTCATACAGTACAGAAACTGTCCGCCGCGTGCTCGGAGACCACAACTTCAATGGTCGAGTAGGTAGAAAAAAGCCATTCATAAGCTGAAAAAACCAGCTGAGTTGCCTTGCCTTTGCTAGAGAGCACGCCAACAAAACTTCGGACTTCTGGAACAGCGTCATATTCTCAGACGAGTCTAAATTTAATATTTTTGGCTCTGATGGCATGGCATACGTTTGGCGGAAACCTAACACTGAGTTATAAAAAGAAAATTTAAAAGCTACAGTGAAGCATCGCGGCGGAAGCGTAATGGTTTGAGCCTATATGTCGGCAGCCGGGATTGGTAATTTGGAGTTCATTGAAGGTAACATAAAACATAACAGGGCTACGATTGCGCGTAAAGCGCAATCTTACGATACTCTAGATGAAATATAATTTTTTGTGATCCCAAGAAATTTTGCAAGGGAAGTGTTAGATGGGATGATAGCATTGAACTAATTTTTTCCCCGTCATGCTAAAGTAGCTATAAAAATATTTTATACGAAATGCTTACTCCAAAAATTGAATGGGAACTAAAAAAATTAGTGAGTTAGATTTAGTGAAAATGTGCAGTTTGTATGGGAGGTGGTAGAAAGATTAGGGGGATTTTAGTGATTTTTTCAGAAATAACTAGGAATATTACAAAATTGACATCCCTGAAATTTCAGACTAGTGCTATTCATACTTTCCAAGAAAATCGATTTTTTGTGAAGTTGTGAAACTGTGTCATATTGTATGGGAGGGGGTAGAAGCAGTGAAGCTAATCAAATATTTTTTTCTGATCTTAGTGATAATACTAATTAAGTATTTATTACAAAATATGAGCTCAATAAATGTTATATGTTCTGAGAAAATCGTCTTAGAGCATTTCATGAAAAAGTGTAGTTTGTATGGGAGGGGGTGGAAGGAGAGGGAGGACGCAAATAATTTTTCTACTGTAGATTAAAATTATTATGAAAGTAATATATCCCAAAATTCAGACCAATAGCTCTTATATTTTTCAAGTAAATTAATTTATTGTTAAATTGCGAATTTGCGTCATTTTGTATGGGAGGGGGTAGAAGGGATGAAGCCATTCGTCTAATTTTTTTTCGCCTTACTAAAAATTTTAAATAAATATTTGGTGTACAATTTCAGCCCGCTAAATTGTATACGCACTGAGTAATTTGGCTTAGAGTAATTCATGACAAGTACAGTTTATATGGGAGGTGGTAGAAGGAAGGGGAGGACACGCATAATTTTCATACGGTAGATTAATATTATCATAAAAGTAATATATTCCAAATTTCAGACCAATAGCTTTTATACTTTTTGAGCAAATCCTTTAATTGTCAAATTGCGCAATTGTGTCATTTTGTATGGGAGGGGGTAGAAGGGGTGGAGCGATTTGGCCCGTTCACGAACTTGACCTTACTTTTTTGTCAAAAACGATATGTACAAAATTTGAACAATCTTGCTCAACGCGTTCTCAAGCTAGAGAGCGAACAGACGGACGGACGGACGGACAGACGGACAGACGGACGGACGGACAGACGGACAGACGGACAGACGGACATCCGGTTTTGACATTTTTGAGTGATAACATTAACTTCTGTATCATTCATTTTTTTCTCCGAGCCTTATTTCTTAGCGTTACAAACCTTAGAGCAAACTTATAATACTCTCAGATTACATCTAGAGTATAACAAAACCATGTACCTCAACATTTTGAAAAAAAATTTGCTCCAGAGTGCTGCGAATCTTGAAATTCCAAACATATTCCGTTTCTACCAAGACAACGACCCTAAGCATAAGTCTGGTATTGTGCAATCTTGGCTGATTTGGAAGTGCCCGCATGTTATGTCCGCGCAGTCACAGAGTCCAGATATGCATGTAATAGAAAATTTATAGACAATTTTGTAAAATAATATTCGAAAACATAGTAGGAAAACTATTTTGGAGGAGTGGACGGAAATTACCCCAGAAACTACCCAAAAACATGTGGATTCTACGCCAAAGAGACTTAAAGATGTAACAATGCAAAGGGCTAGTCTCGGAAATTGTTACATTTTCTCGGACAGCAGGGCTGCGCTTCAGGCACTCCAATCCTACAGGACTACATCCAAACTAGTGTCCATCTGTAGACACAATTTAAATCGCCTAGCGGCCATAACGGAAGTTTTTCTAATTTGGATACCGGGTCATAGTGACCTGCTAGGTTACGAGGTGGCAGATACGCTTGCACGGCAAGGATCTGCTAACATCAATTCCACTAGGAAGTCAGTCAATGTAGCACCAACAGTGCGGAAGACTAGCTTCAAATAGAATATTTCGAATTTTTTCTTGGCGGGGTGGCGGCAGCTGGAAAGCTGTAAAACGGCCAAATCCTTTTGGGAAGAACCGAACAAAAATATTACAGCTCAGCTGTTACAACGTAGTCGCTATAGTATCCGAACTATTGTCGGCCTGACCACAGGCCATTGCTTGCTATGGCTGCACGCATTTAGGATGCGAATCGCGAGCGACAGCTTGTGCAGAGGTTGCAAGGAAGACGAAGAATCTATCGAACATTATCTTTGTCACTTTCCACAAATCTACAACAGTCGTCTCCTTTGTTTAGGCTCTAGATTCTTCTCAGAACTAGACGACCTCAGAGGCGTCCAACATTCGAGCCTATTAAGGTTCGCAAACCGAACCAAGTGGTTAGAACAAGAGGAGTGACTTCCAACTTATAACAATAGGGGGAGTACAATGGGCCCAACTAGATGGCCTCAGTGCTTGTGGTTCCGTGCAACCACCCTCCTACAACCTAAACCTTAAGACCCAGTCCAAACCACAAGTCAGTTGAAAATTTATCAGTCTTGTAATAAATTAGGGATCCATGGAAAGTCACTACTCGAAGTTAAGATGGTAATAAATAAGGGCAACGAAAGAGGTGGGCTTTCTAGTGGTGGTCTTTTGTCATTTATATAGCACTTAACTGTAATTGATTTTAATATTTTTGATAGAATTTTTTTTAAACATTTTTGAAAGTGGTTAATAATATACATTTTTAAGCTAGCAACTTGAAAATTTTAAGAGGCTGTAGCTGTGGCTACTGCACTTGGTTTAGTTTTATCTCAGTCTTGCTTACGACGGTCTCGTCAGTAAGGCTTGTGTAAACAGTCCCTGCCTTAGACACCAAGGGAATACTGTGCAGGTAGTTGGATTCGAGTCTGCAGATCTTGAATTACAAAGTGGCCGTGCTAACCACCGAGCTATCAAGAACCCCATGGCTTAATCGGTTGGTAACATTCTACTATAGGGTTTTCCAATAAGGACTTGACAACTTTTTTTCAAAATAAAATGCAAACCATTTGAGACTTTGTTCCTTCGTGTACTTTACCATGATAAAAATGTTAAGTTTACTGAATAAATTGACAGTGACAGTTTGATGATTAGTGAAAGGGTGCGTTCACAAATTGAATTCAAAGTTGTCAAGTCCCTATTGGAACCGTTTCAGTCAGTTTTATGCCCACAGAGACTCTTATCATCTAAGAGGATAGCTAATAAGGGTAGGGTTCTCCAATAAGGACTTGACAACTTTTTTTCAAAATAAAATGCAAACCATTTGAGACGTTGTTCCTTCGTGTACTTTACCATGATAAAAATGTTAAGTTTACTAAATAAATTGACAGTGACAGTTTGATGATTAGTGAAAGGGTGCGTTCACAAATTGAATTCAAAGTTGTCAAGTCCCTATTGGAAAACCCGATATAAACCGCCTCAGTTCTCCCCAACCAGCGACAGCAGTGAGTCGTGTCATTAACGGCGGTCACACGACGCTGGCTTACCAGCCGCTAGCCACTGTTGCAGAGATGATCAATACTGCTGTGAGGAAAATGGTTAACGAAAACAGACGAATGACCTACCAGCAGTCACATGACCGATTTTAGTGGCGGCTGGTGAAGTGGAAACCGTTCCACTTTGCCAGTCCTGTCAGTTATCAGCGGTTAGCAGCTAGTAAGCCAGTATCGTTTGACCGCCACTTTTAGACTGGTGGTGACTAGGAGGCAGCAGTTTACGTACAGCTCTACGTGTTGCTGTGCAGTGTTGTTGTCAGAGCGTAGAGCTACCCAGCAAACATTTTAACGAGCGCTCATAAAGTTATGATAGAGAAACGATCGTTTTCCATGCCCAAGCTTCAATATAATTGAAAAACAAATAACATGATGAGTAACCTAAATGTACGAAAACCGAGCAGGAGGGTAAAATAAAATTATGTAAGCCATATGTAAACCGAGTCCGAAAATGACGTCGACATAGCTATGTCTACAGACATATCGGACATTTCGTTTGTACCTGAAATGTTCAAAGCATAAACAACAGAAACAGAGAAGCAATTGCGATCTTCGATTATATAGGTATACTTGCTTATATACTCGTTTCTTGTAAGCGTTTTACAATTCATTAATGAATAGTTAAAAGTAATTCATTAATAAATGTCCATTTAGTCGGCTTGATGACTCGTCAATGTATCATTAACAACGCTCGTTAATGATCAAAATACTCGTTAATATAACTCAATAACGAGTCTTTAATGAATTATTTTGTTTGCTAAGTATAGCGTGTTGCTGCATAAGCGAATTATGGCTGCCATGTGAGTGAGAATTTTACTGCGTGCTAGAGAGACAAAGATTCCTAGCAAAGAATTTAACGAGCGCTCGCAAATAACGATTTTAAAACCAGTATGAAATTCCACGAAACAAATAAATTACGTAATGATCATAAGCAAACCAAACAAAAAGGGTGGCAAAACGATAATCTTGTTATATTCAAGCAGTTCTCATTTCACCATGCGCATTAACAGAACCAAAAATTATTTCGTTTCGATATCTCAAAATATTACAAAAACAAACTGTTGAAATATTGGATTTCGCAAAGTTGTCCGCGTGGTATTTTGAGTGCGATCTTCTCTTGTTTAGCTTTAAAAGTCAAGTTCTTTAATGAATCGTTAATGTTTCATAAATAATATCATTTATGAATCGATAACGATATTCATTAATGAATTAAAATGAATATCATTAACGATATATTGATGATTCCTTGATAACGATTATATACTCGTTTATTGTAAGTGTTTAACAATTCATTAATGAATCGTTAAAAGTAATTCATTAGCGAATGTGCATTTAGTACTATTGATAAATCTTTAATGACTCGTTAACAAAACTCGTTAATTTAATTCATTAACGATTATTCAACAAATTGTTTATCAAGACTCCCAAGGCTTAGTCGATTGCACCATAAGCCGCCACAAAGGCATTTGAAATAAATGTAAAAAGATTCTGTATAAAGCATTTCCCCTCCCAGTTCCGAAACATGCAGGATATTTCGGCCAATCACTGATGAGCTCAGAATTTTTAACATCTCTTAATAGTGCAACAGTACTGATTTGTTATATTGTAGAAAGTCAGTACTAACGTAAAATACTTCGTAGGGAATTGAGAATTCGTTCTGAATATTGTACTTATTTATTGAATACTATAGGAGTACAAATTGAAACTCGCCGTTTCCCAATAGATTGCGCCCGCAGTAAATGATGATCAACAGTAAGCAACAATATGCGAGTAAGTCCTGTTATCGACAGGCGGATTTCAGTAAGAGACACCAAGCGAGTAAGTTCATTGAGTGATAGTAAGCAAGTTAGTCGTATGATCGACAGACGGAGTTCAGTAAGCAACAATAAGAGAGTAAGTCCTGTGATCGACAGGCAGAGCTCAGTAAACTAGGAAGCGATTAAGTCCTGTGACCGACAGGTGGAGTTCAGTATGCGACTGTAAGCGAGTAAGGCTTGTGCCCGACAGGCGGAGCTCAGTAAGCGATAATAATCGAGTAAGTCCTGTGACCGACAGGCGGAGTTCAGAAAGCGAGTAAGTTCTGTGATCGGCAGGCGGATTTCAGTAAGCGATAGTAAGCAAGTAAATCTTGCGACCGACAGGTGGAGTTCGGTAAACGACAGTAAGCGAGTAAGTCCTGTGATTGACAGCCGAAGCTCAGTAAGCGAGGCTAACCAAGCAAATCTTGTAACCGACGATGAAGCGACAGGCCGAGTTCAGTAAGCGAGTAAATCCTGTGATCGACAGGCAGAAGTAGTCCAGTAATCGGCATGCAGAATTCAGTAAGCGAGTACGTCGAGTGATCGCCGATAGGGATTGGTAAGCCAATACGTCGTGTGATCGACTCGAAATTAGGAAAGCTACAATGTTTGTGAGAGTTTTTAAAAAGCAATGAATAAAGTTTTACTTCTCCTTCTACAATGGCACTACAGCCCAAATCGGACCTTGGCCTCTTGACATTCAGGCTCCTCAATATTTTTTCATTACTTATTGTTGACGGATTATTAGCCCTTCACACAACCCTCTTTCCACGAATTTTTCATTTTCGTATATTGAGGTCCAAGCAGCCAATGTCCTGGAATTATATATTGCGTCGACCGGGATTTGATCTGACGACCTTCGCATTACAAGACCAACACGCTACCCACTAGGCTACACCCTAGCTAAAGTTTTAGGTTAATTTAAATCAAAAACGACATAGTTTCACTTTTACTTGAAATCCACTGACTCCAAGCGAACTGCAGTATATTATACCTATGTTACTGTGTACTTGTTATATAATCTGAACAAGTACTGAATTGGTGGAGGACTTCTGTTTATAAGGAATACAATACTGATATCTTCAGCATCAAACCAATAACAAACTCTCCGCCTAATTTGCATAAGAACACTCTGAAAAAATTTAAAACTCACAAAACAAAATGTTCACCAGGGTTCAATTGCACAAGAGATTATCAGGATTCCGATATTGCATTCAGCACTTTTTTATTATGAGCTTTAAGTTCTCGTTAAATAATATATCAGTAGTGACACGAAACTACCCACAGAAGAAACAAAATAACAATATTTAGCACTAGAGCTTTATGGAATCACAAAAAGTTTCAACGTTAACCTGTACCGGTTTGCAGCATTCATTGAGTTCACCTGCTGTATTCAAATTACAAATGATAAATTTTCAGTTTCTGAAGAATACCAAACTTCAAAAATGAATGAATGTCAATCAAGAATATTGTCATTGTCACCGGCTAAAAAATAAATACGAATTCAATCTTGCATAAATAAAAAAAATATTGATTTAAGGTACTTGTCCCAAGAATAATGAAGTTCCACTCGACGTATTGCCAGATATTTTTTCCTCACACCAAACAAATTTGCGGTTACTTGAATACCTTTAAGCCTCCACTCCTTAAAGAACACCAATTTCTCGGCTAATTTCTCTTGTAAATAACAAACAAAGGACATCCTACAGTATAGCTAAATACTGGCACCATTGTCCAAGAATCTTTAAAATTTCCTTACAAATCAATTTCAATCAAAGGTTTCTATAAATTCAATCAAATTCAAATCGATTTTTTATTGAATTGAATGAAAGCAAAAATAAAAAACGGATTTCGTTTTCGAGTTCAATTAGCTTTTATATAAATTTGCCATGAAATAAAGTTTTAGAATTCTCAGAGAGAATGATTGATTCCCGGAATCACCGTAAAGGATTTTATTTCCTTATCGCATACTCGACAATAACTATTGTTCCTGAAATTTATTTCGATGCCGATGATGTTGCAGAAATATTTTAAAAGATTTTTGTTCTGGAATAATTTTTTTCGAAGTATGTAAAAAACTTTTTTAATTTTATCACTTTTATTCGTCGATTGATTTAAAAGAAAACATGTATTCGAAAAAAGAAATCACTTTGTTTCTGTAGCCTTGGCACTAGACAGCTTACTCTTTTATGCAGAATCTTAGCTGAAGGTCCTGCAACTAACCAGGATCACACTGTAATAAACAGCTGACAGAAAATAAAGATTAGCAGGATTAAGCCCAAAGCAGCGGTTCATATTCACCTTAAGCTACTTTTCATCAGATAGAAGATCGTCTCATAGTGGAAGGCCGAAACCGATAAGTGCTTCGGAAAAATCGAATATTGGTTGCATGAATAGACATTAAAATTTTACTATACAACTAAAAATAAGTTTGAGGTCGATCTTCAACTTTTCGATAAAACATTAGCTATCAAGTTAACAAAAGCAACTAGCAGCTCTGTATGAATTCGAATGGAGAATTTAATTGAATTTTAAGTGTTCTCTGTTAAATCGATTAAAAACTGTCTCTCAAATCCATCGACCCGGTCTATAATAGTTCCAGCAGCTTCCTTATGGTACGTAAATAAATGTTCATATCATTTAATTTCAATTCAAGAAATTCTTTATATGAATTCAAACAAATAAGTCGACATTGTTATGATTCACTTAAATACTTTTTAACAGAGTCGAAGCCGAAGCTACTGCTTCGTTTCGATTATACACTACACTTAAAAAATAATAATAATTTATTATTTTTGGATAAAACAAAATAACTTGTGCGAAAAGCTTGGAGGTTGCAAAAAAGAGTTTTTATTAAAATAAATAAAATTCATGTGAAAAAAACAGTAACAAACTCGCAAACACTAAACATTTATTGATAATGCGAAGTAGTAGGAGAAGTCATATTCTAGTGGAAATATGATTCTTAAGAAAAATTCTTTATATTAACAATGCAATATTCCATTCTTAATATAAATCACATAGATATCCTATTTATTTCCGCTGTGTTCCAAAAATGTATCTCGTATTCAGAGGCAATGAAATTTCCAAGGAATCTTTTATTATTTGACAAAATGAAAAATATATTTATGAGAAATTTTTGCAAAAAATAATTTGATGTATTTCTCTCGAGAATACTAAAAAAAGGGAAATAGAAAAATTATTTGTGATGCCTTCAATTAGTATTGAACTCAACTCCATTAAAAATATATTTTTTTTTTTGCAATTTTGAATGATATTAAATAAATTTTAACAAATTTTTTTGACAAATAGGAAAATACAGGTTTGATTGAAAAGTGATACACGCGTACGGTCACACACACACACACATAAATATTCTCTTCAACCTACTTTTGGTTCTTTGACTCATCCCTTGATTACGCCGTACTAGAATGGTACAGAGTTCCATTCAGTATCCGCCTTTCCAACTGTACTCAGCCCTTCAAAATAATTTTTCAATTTAACATTTGAAATTATCCTCACTGATCAGTATAGTGAGATAAACCAACAGCAGCAACAACAGCAACATCAGCAATTAATTCCAGTGAGACTAGCATGGATTCTAATTCACGAGTCTTTGTGCAAAATTTTCGGTGGTAAAAAAGTTTTCACTAATAATCGTTTCGGGAGTGAATAAATAAAAGAGTGTAATCTATTCACTCCCGATGGCGCTCCATCCCCAATCAGGCCTCCGGAAACTATGCCTCCGTCTCTGTCTTGGTTCAGTAACCACGACCTCCGGTTTGAAAATCTTACATTTTTTAAGTCCTCTTGGCGTAGCCCGCTACCGCCTAGAATAATACTACAACTGTCTTCTTTTCCTGATTCAATGGTTGCGGATCCTGAGAAGCGAGTTTATGCTAAAAGCTCTAACGTCTACTTCCAATTTTTGTGATCGAACCGTCAGATTTCTCTAACAAGTGTGTCCTTTCCAAAGTATCTAAAGCAATCACGCACTCCTGGTTAAATCATTAATACCCTTGTAGAACGATTTCCAAGACTTTTTTGGCCCTTCTATTGGGATTACGAATTGAAACCCGGCGTTTTTTTTTAAATTTGAATCTTCATTTTGCAAAAATATTTATTCTTCAAAAAATTTTCCATCGCCAGCCACAAGTTTTTTGCCATCTTCTGGCAGCATACGGATTCCGCGTCGAAAAAAATGTTCTTCGATTGAGCCGACCCACAAATAGACCCAATTTTTGGCTTCTTCGTAAGAATGGAAGTGCTCCTCAGCCAAGCCATGCGTCATCGATCGGAACAGATGGCATTGAAGAATACAAAAGCTCATGATATACCAGAAAAATTTTTCTCTTACACTGCCACGCCGGTCCTCGAGCTCAAAAGCTTCGCTCTTGAACCGTCGAAACCACTCACGACACATTCTTTCACTAATAGCACCCTCACCATAAGTTTCAACAATCATTCATTTTTGTCAACTCAATCTGGCAACGTCGCCCAATCAAGAGCGGAGCCGAAGGTGATCAACGACCAGATATCAAAAAAGAAAGTCAGTAACCGATTGTACGTGATACGACCGACATCCGTGCAGTGTTATAAAATAAACGTTATAGACTTTAGAGAGTTTTTTATTTATTTCATTCCCGTTTTTTTGGTGATCCTGACAGATCAGAAGTGGGATGAACCGGGAAAAAATGTCGGAGGATTCGAAATCCTTAGTAAACGTGATAGAAGATAATTGGAGCGGGCGCGACGCCGAAAACGACGCGAGATCGGAAATTCGGGAACTGCGCAAAAGAGTGGACGAGATAGTTGCGGCGATGGACAAACTCGCGAGTGTAGTGGTTGAAAAGTTCCGTGAATCCGACGTGCCTGGAAGTGTATACAGCGACGCAGGGAGACGATCGGAACCGGACGAAAGCCAACAGATACAGCAATAACAACGTAGTGAGACCGTAAACGGAACTATACGTGATATTCGGGTCATGGAAGAATTGATGCCCGAATTTGATCCATTTGCAGGGCATACACTGTCATCAAAACAATTCTTGGCTCGGGTTGATGCGCTAGCAGTCTATTATGCGTGGAACGAGAAAGCGCTATTGATAGCGATGCAGAGAAGGCTGAAGGGAGCGGCGAGAGAATGAATGGATGTTGCCCGTCGATCTTCGTGAGCTGGGACCAGTTTCGGCGAGAATTTTCGCGAATGTTTCCGACGTCACAAACGGAGGCTGACGCACACATAGATATGATGGAGACGAAGAGACGAGCTGACGAGAGTGCGGAAAAATTCTTTTATAGAATTTGGACGAAGGGGACGAGATATGGCTTGGATCAAAAATCGATCATGAAATACGTGCGCATTGGATTGAATTTGCCGACCGATCAGAATGCGATAACTGGGACAAGTTTTGCGTCTTTAGAGGACATGCTCCTCGCTATGCGTCAGTGTGTGGAAAATATTTCGGCGACAGATCCGAAACGAAACGAGGGTGGAAAGGAAAAGTTGCTGACGATCCGAGACCGACTTGTTGCGAGAAATGCGCCTATCGGGAATGATCGCGCTTGCTATAATTGCTACAAACCGGGACACATTTCAATAAATTGTCCGAATCCCCAACTGCTCAAAGTGTCAAAAAATCGGACACACTGCCGAGAACTGTTCTGCGCGCCGTGAAGGACATATTAATCAACTTGAACCAGTGCCGAGCCGTTGTCAAACCGATCGTGTAATAATGCAAGTGTTGTTAGACAATCGACCTATCAATGCGTTAATTGATCCCGGGAGTAATCGTTCACTAATCCGTGAAAATGAAGCTAGAAATGAAATTGAGTGTACTCCAATCACGCTGGAAGGTTTCGGAAGAGGAACGTACATCTGCACACGAAAGATGCATACGCGATTAATTGTGGATAACTGTGTTATACCTGCCGAACTTCTAGTCGTCGCAAATGATTTGATCACTTCTGAAGTATTATTGGGAACCGATAGTCTCCTACATGATTCGAGGCGAGTGATATTGGGACCCGGAACATGTCACATCGAAGATCTGCGGAAGTTGGACATAAGCATTAAAAACGGAACTTACGGAATCCAAGTCATCAGCGTTTAAAAAATTATTATTAAAATTTCGATCCTGTTTCGCCGACAAGACTTCGGAAATTGGGAGAAGTAGGTCATCGCAGATGTCCATTAGTATAACATCCAATAAGCCAATTCAGAGCCGTCCGTACAGGATTCCATTCGCTAAGCGAGCTGCCGTAGATTCAATGATCGAAGAGTTATTGACACACAACATCGTTCGACCCAGTGAATCCAAGTATTCTTCGCCGATTGTGCTTGTTAAGAAGCAAAACGGAGAAGACCGATTGTGTGTGGATTTTCGAGCAGTCAATGCTGTAACGGAGAAAACCCCCTTTCCAATGCCAACTATAGACGAAATCTTCTCACAAATCGCCGGAAACAAATACTACACGAAAATTGACATGTTTTCTGGATATTATCAAATTCCGCTTGACCAGAATTCGATGCAGTATACAGCTTTTGTAACGCACAGTGGTCACTATGAATACACCGTTATGCCCTTTGGCCTAGTCAACGCGCCAATGGTCTTCCAGCAAATGATCACGAAGATCATCCGAAAACTCCGTTCGAAGAAAATTATTAGCTATATGGACGAGGTGATAATAGCGAGTGATACCGTCGTCGAAGGAATCGACCTTTTGTCTGAATTCCTTACCGTACTTCATGAAGAAGGATTGACTTTGCGGACGTCGAAATGCATTTTCTTTTCAACTGAAGTTTTGTTTCTGAGACACAGAATCTCGAACTCAGGCATTAAACCCGGAAACATCAAGCTCAACGCCGTTGTCGATTTCCCGAAGCCGACCAACGCAAGAGAAGTCAAAGGATTCCTAGGATTAACCGGCTTCTTCCGAAAATTCATCCGCGACTACGCAATCATTGCTCGTCCGTTAACTGAGTTATTGAAGACGAAAAACCAGCCGAGATTCGAATGGTCATCGGATTGCGATAGGGCCTTTGAGAAACTGAAGTCTCTTCTTAGCGAAGAACCCATTTTGACGTTATACGACCCATTGCAATTTCACGAAGTTCATACCGATGCTAGCGCACTGCGGCTTGCTGCAGTTTTGCTGCAATCTCCGTACCAAATCACTTGGAAACCCGTATTTTACTATAGTTGCAAATGTAATGAAGCGGAACAACGTTATAGTAGTCATGAACTGGAAGTTCTGGCAATTGTCGAGGCACTAGAACGATTCAAATTCTACCTGCTAGGTAAGCATTTTCAAGTGATAACAGATTGCCAAGCCGTATCGACCACCAAATTAATGACTCCGTTGCACGCTGGTGGCTCAAACTTTAAGAGTTTGATTTCAAGGTAACGCATAGAGCGGGCAATCGTATGCCTCACGTGGACGCCTTAAGTCGAAATCCGACTAATAAACCGATAGAAACGAAATCCGTAGCAGAGGATATACTAGTGATCGGAACAAACGAAGACGATTGGCTGCTATCCATGCAGAAACAAGATAGCAAACTACAAAATATTATCAACATCTTACGGGACCAGATAACGAGTTCGCAAGCGAAATAAATTAAAAAGGAATACGTAATAAAGGAAGGACGACTCATGCGAAATTGCGAGGACGGGATGAAAACCGTTGTTCCCGAAGTTGTACGATGGAGGATTGTCAGAAGCTGTCACGACGAATCTGGACATCCAGGTTGCGAGGGGACAATCAAATGGATACAGAAACTTTTTTGGTTTCACCGAATGCGTCGCTATCTTAAGTCTTACATAGACGCTTGTATCGAGTGTTGCCTCAACAAAATTCCAACTGGTAAACGTGAGGGCCGAATGTTCACTGAAGAAGTTGTTCCTATACCATTTCGAGTACTACACGTGGATCATTTGGGTCCTTTCCCGAGAAGCAAACGAGGAAATGTTCACCTAATCGCGCTTGTTGACCCATTTACCAAGTTTACAATACTTCGAGCTGTTCGAGATACGAGTGCTAAGTAGAGGATCCGCTTTCACCTCGAATTTTGCCACCATCATGATATACAACATGTTCAAGTTCCTGTACGCACACCGCGCGCTAATGGTCAAGTGGAGCGTATCAACCACACCGCACTTACGAAACTACGCTGCACGACAGTTGACCAAAGGGATTGGGACCAACATCTATTGATGATTCAGTGGACTCTCAATTCTCAACCACATTCAACAACCGGATTTACACCAAATCAATTGGTATTCGACTTCAAACTACGTGACGTAACAACCAATCGAGTGGTGCTAGCGCTAAATACTGACGATGAAACTGGATCGACTTTAGAGATTAGGCAAATTGCAGCCGATCGCATCTTACGAGAAAAACAGCGTTGGAAAAAACGTTTCGACGAAAAACATAAAGAACCGCACCCGTATGAAGAAGGAGACCTCGTCGTAGTAGATAATGTACCAGCCGCTTGTGGCGAGTCGCTGAAACTTGAACCGAAATACAAGGGACCTTTTCAAATAACGAAGGTTCTTCGCCATGACAGGTACATAGTTGAAGATTTGCCCGATATTCGAAGCCGAGGACGAAAATATTGTTCTGTCTACACCACGGACAGACTAAAACCCTGGTGGCACCTCAGCCCAGAATTAGACTGTGTTGATAGCAACGACGACAACGAGCATCGGGACGATTCTCCGTCAGAAGTGGCCGAGCTGTCAACTCAATCTGGCAACGTCGCCCAATCAAGAGCGGAGCCGAAGGTGACCAACGACCAGATATAAAAAAAGAAAGTCAGTAAGCGATTGTACGTGATACGACCGACATCTGTGCAGTGTTATAAAATAAACGTTATAGACTTTAGAGAGTTTTTTATTTATTTCATTCCCGTTTTTTTTGGTGATCCTGACATTTTTGAAATGAAGGCAAAAAGCAAAACTTCCGGCATATGACACTTATTTGGCTCAAACTTCAACATATTCGCGCACAAAAAAGTACATGACGCCGATAAAAGTTGAAAAATCTAATGAGGAGAAGTTGTTGACAGTAGCCTCACCTTACCATGTAATTTTTCAGACCCGCGGTTTTCAACCAGCATTTAATGCTGGCGCCATCTGGGTGGGTATCAATTTATACTCTCGATAATATCTTAGTTGTACTCTGTTGAGCCTTTTGTATGGATCCCACCCTTCAGTTTGCTTATTTTTTATTGAAGAATTTCTTTATTGTTTCTGTGCACTTTTTTGGATTTCATTATTGGAAGTACCGAATAATACGCCTTAATTGCTGGCATTGTCCGTCGATTGATTTCGTCTGTTTTATTGCTGGCCTTTGTCAGATTATGATATATGAAGTTGTCCAAACTACTATGTTTTGTCTAATAGGCTGTTACGGTGGAATCTGCAGAGAAGAGAAAAGGATTGTTAATAACTTGTCTTGAACGTATTCTATTAACTCACTGAAATAACTCACCTAAATCGTTCATCGGGTATCCCCTTGCGGATACAGCTTCACTGGATCTCGCGTAGTTGAGGCTAGAAAGAAAACGTACACTCGAATTTATTGGTTCGTAGAAAACATTTGTTCACTGGAAGAGGAGCTGGAAGATGATTAGCGAAAGAAAAATGTTTTATTAGGAATTTTGAATTACTAGGTTTATTTAGTTAGGATAGGGAGCGTGAATGGTTAGAATTAAGAATTATTAGGAATCGGTTAGGGTAACGTAGAAATTAACACATAACACACAACATCGAATACAAACGCGAATCACATTACTTTGGGCAGAATACCACATTGAAGATAAAATGCAACACAGAGGGCAAGTCACAACCCTGGAAACGTAGTCAAAAACATCACAAACGTAAACACAATCGATTAAGCAGATCGGTTCGGACCCGTGCTGGACAGTCGTGTGTATAATATCAAGGTAGCAAATGACGAGGAGAGAGAGGTCGTTGCACGAGCACAACTAATTTAACGGAGTCGACAGCTGATCCGAGGCGAGACAGGAGGTACGGGACCGATAAACGAGGTCTTTTCTTCGAATGACGGCGAGAAGACAAGTCGCAAAATTTTAAGGGGAGCTTGAAAAGTAGAGTTTGAAAAAAGAACGAATTTATGAGTGTCATAAGTGGGGACATAGAGTCTCAAAAAATTAAGTTGGAGTTTGGAAAGCAGAGTCTGGGAGAAGATCGAATTTGCGATTGTCACAAGCTATCACGAGCAAGCGACAAAAGAGTCGACGAGGCATTAAACGAAAGACGGTGATCGAGGACAACGTCTGGGGTAAAGCGAGATTCAGCGGTCATCATGGGAGCAGTGCACCAGACGCGCCCTAACTTTAAGTATTAGTAGAAGAATTCAGGTTAGTGCTCAAGAAAATTCGTTAAAGTACTAAATATTTTTAATTTCAGTTAATTATATGCGTCAAGCTAATTCTAAGTTTTATTTACGAGTTTTCCTTATTGTGCGTCTCATATTTTGTGCCGTTTTTCAGCTCTTCTTCCGTCGAGCTCGGTTATTCTTGGGGGAGTTTTAGTTCCGCGTCGTTTTCGTCGAATTTGTGGTTCGATTGGCGAAAACATAGAACAGGTACTTTCAACCAAGGAACCACTGGCGCCCACGACCCGTCACTGGGTTGGCCGGATAAGGACTCGTTCGCCCCTTTGGTTAGGGGTTTACGGTTTTCCACCGGGAAAAACTGTAATAAGGCGTTCTCCTTTTTGTTTGCGTCATTACTTGTTTTGCTTTCATTAATGCGCAACCCGACTTATTTTGCGGCGGAGTCAATATTGACAAATGTATCCTTAGCACTAGGGAACGATCTTGCTAGGATGTTAATGTCGTCCGCGTATGCTATTACTGAGGTGGATTTGAATAGTAATGTCCCATTGGTGTCGACTGGGATTTTTCAAACGACATACTCTTTTTGTCAGTATTTTATATGACGTACACAACAAATGTTGGACTATTGCCAGTTTTCAAATTTTCTAGCGTATGAATTCAATAAATAACTCAGCTTTATCATTGATGTCGGTACTTGCTCACGCCGTACGTGGTGCGTCGCATCCAATTATAGTTTGCTTACTCGCTCTCTTGCATAGGTACATCAAGTCCCTTATGGTCCTTGACACGAGTTCTGAGCATACGCCAAAGGGGTATGCAAAACACATAGCGACCTCTGTTGTACCAACTCCGAAAGGCTACTCTACATAGGCCGCCACTAGATCCTTTGTAATGAAATTCGAAAATATTAGTAACTTTTTTTAACAAGTAAACTTGCTCATCATGTACCTTCATTGATAGAATCATGGAAGAGCTCACCTGCATTTAACCCACTTATTTTATCCAGAAGTAAATGTCTTGGATGAGAGTAACGTCTAGGTAAGGTTCAGTGAAACTGCGTGAGATGACAGGTAATACCGCATTGGCACGCAGCAGGTTTGCCTGAAGTCACCCGAAAACCATTTTTATTTTTGTGTGGGTATTGGATGTGTAGAGGCAGCTTTGGTTATTTTACAGTACTCTATTATCCACCAACATTTGCTCCAGGATAGATTTGGTTGGTGGATAGTACTTAGTCTGGTTAGATTTTACGCCGGATCCGGGTCGAGTGGAGGCTTTCTGTGCCTCGCGTTTAGAAGCTTTAGGCTGTACCTTGGTTGCCCCAGTCGGTTTCCTGTTAGTTTATGTACAGAAGGTCTTTGATTTCACACTATTTTCCGCCCCTTCTAACATCGAATTCCCCAGTTCCATTCCAATCCTATTTCACTTGATTCTCACTTGGATTTTTGAAAAGTTCAAGAAAGGATAGCACTCGATTTTGATTCAGTGTGTATATCTTAAATGTTTATTATGCACTGTTGTTTGTTTGCTATTTTTTACAAAAAAAAAAAAAAAACTTTTTGATATTTTTGAATGAAACTCATATGTCTAATCTCTTATCGCTGCAAGCGTAATGCACGATGCTTTGATGCAGATGATAGTGAAAGGGCGAAAGTACTGTAGCATCTAAGTACTGTAGCATGATTAATTTTAATTTTGTTAAATAGGTATTAAAGTAAAGGTAGCTACGATTCAATTATCGATGGCTTAATTTTAATTTGAGAAACATTATTAAACAACGGATGCTTCAACAATCGAAAAAAACAATCGTATATCCGCCACTTTTGACTTTAAGCACTAATTTTAACGTCTTGGTTTCGCCTGCCTAATCTCTGAAGAAATTTATCTGCATATATTTCCATCAACCTATGCATCTGATGCAGCTGTTCCATCCACAACCTGATGCTGTGCATTCGCCCATGATTTTAAGTGGAAGCAGAGATGAGTTAAGACATAAAAATGTCTCACTCAGTACAAGAAAATAGGGAAAGCTCTTCGTATTGTCTCACCTCCAGGCGAATTCAATACCGGTGCCAGCATAAAGGGGAAACAAAGTTCAAGGCGAGTGATGACGTAGTGTGGCAGAAATTGAAAATGAACTGGTTATGACCAGGTCGAATATATGGGATCGTGAAAAGGGATTCTTGAAATGTGTGTTTTTTTCGTTTCATTTAGAGGCTCTAGATTATTTTATATTAATCCTTTTAAAGAAATATTGTAAATGGGAGTCTGACAAAGCCCAAACAAATATGCGTGCCAACCGTCATATGGGCATGGATTAAAAACTTTGCAGTTCGAAGGGTATTGAATAATTTTATGCACAATCTCATGTTTCTAAGTTATCCTAAAATCCAAAATGTCCAAAAGACAATTTCATTCATTCATAAATCATAATCATATAAAACATTGATTCATGAAATCAAAAACATTACCACGGTACCGACTTTGCTAAAAGAAACAAAAACGTTCAGGAGATCAATTCAATTCGAAAAAAACACACATCTCAAGAATCCCTTTTCACGATCCCATATATTCGACCTGGTCATAACCAGTTCATTATACATTTCTGCCACATTACGTCATCATTCACCTTGAACTTTGTTTCCCCTTCGTGCTGGCACAGGTATTGAATTTGCCTGGATGCGAGACAATACGAAGAGCTTTCCCTTCATATGACTATTTTCTTGTTCTGAGTGAGACATCTTTATGTCTTCAGGAAAACTATGACTAATTTCTTTAAAAATAATGAAAACTAAAACTTTAAATTCAGCAAAAAACATTTTGCATGCCATGTTCGGTGTCATATACGAAAAATACAAACCTTTCCCTCTACTTCTACCACCTCCCATGCAAAAGTCCCTATTCACTATTCGAAAGAATTTGAGATGACATATTTTCCAGTACATTAAAGTCATTTCCATCTTATCTAGAGTATCATATGATTGGGCTTTAAGCCCAATTATAATTCTGTTATGTTTTTTTTTTAAATTATGATTCACTTCTTATTTTATCTTTCTTTTCTTTTGAATTTCTCTACACTCGGGTTTTGTAATTCTATAATTCACTTTGTTACATCGAAAAAAAAAAACTCCGCTCTTCTGCGACCAAAAAACTTTTTCAAAAAGTAAGATTTTTCTTCCGCGGCGATTAATATTACCACTCAAAGGTTTTTTTCCTAGTATTCTTTTCGCGCGAGATGATGACCGTCAAGACTAATTGTTATTTTTAGTTTTTTTGCCGAAGCACTAGATGTCGGTGTCTTTATTATTATTATTATTATAATTTTTTTTTATTATTATTATTGAAAAAAACAATATTTTACAAAATAAATGGAAGGTAAAAAAAACAATGACAATAGTCCAGATACTGATGGAGGAAAATAAAAAAAAAAAAAAATTATAAAAAAAAGGACGCTCATTTCGTATCAATAGGGCACAATTTCAGTTCGACAAATTTTATACGCACTGAGTAAATTTGTTTAGAGTATTTCATGAAAAGTGGAAGGAAGGGGAGGAGTTAAAAAATTTTTTTATTATCTTTCTTTCTACAATAGCACTACAGCCCAAATCGGACCTTGGCCTCCTGACCTTCAGGTTTATTAACATTTTCATTTCTTATTGTGGAAGGGTTGTCAGCCCTTCGCACGATCCTCTATCTACAAATATTAATTTTCATAGATTGAGATGAATAAGGTATACTGAAGTAGGTAGTGTGCTAGAATTATGCATCGACCGGGATTTGAGCTCACGACCTTCGCATTGTGGACCAACACGCTACCCTCTAGGCTACACCCCAGCTCATATAGTAGATTGATATCATCATAAAAGTAATATAATCTAAATTTCAGATCAATAGCTTTTATACTTTTCGAGCAAATCCGTTTATTGTCAAATTGCGAAATCGTGTTATTTTGTATGGGAGGGGGTAGAAGGAGTAAAGCGATTTCGCCCGTTCACGAACTTGTCCTTACTTTTTTGTCAAAAATTACAAATTAGTGCAAAATTTGAAGTATCTAGCTCAACGCGTTCTCAAGCTAGATAGTGCGCAGACGAACGGACGGACTACCGGTTTTTAGATTTTTGAATGATTCTGTATTATTAATTTTTTTCTCCGAGCCTAATTTCTTAGCGTTACAATCTTTAGATCAAACTTATAATACTCTCAGATTTCATCTAGACTATAAACATCACTTCAAGGAACAATTAAAAATAAACTGCCAACAAGTCGGGCGAAACTTTATTATTCTTGGGACGAGTTGCGGATGAGTGGAAAATCAATATACAGGTTAGAGTGGTTAGGGAAGAATATGTATCATACACGCATAGAATTTTCATAAAATTTGCTGTATTTTACATTCACGAAACAGAACATTTGCATGGGAGGTGGTAGAGCAGATAAGGGAATCATAAAACAGAGGCAGTTTTATTTTATTTTTCTTGTAAGGTACTTGTACGAAATTCCAAAGTCGTGGCTTTTAATTTGTTGGTTATTACTTTATTTAATGAAATTTGTCAAAATCATACTTTTGTAAGGGAGGGGGTAGAAAAGCAAGAGCGATTTCAAGACTTTTAATGTAATTTTGTTTCAATTAATTTAAAAAATTTTGTGCAAAATTTCAAATTGATAGCTTTTATTAGTTAGGTGATAATTTATTTCTTGAAAATGGTCAAAAAAATAGTTTTGTATGGGTGGGGGTAGAAGTTTTAAGGGTTTCGACCAGTTAATGTTTCGTATATTTAGGAATTTTTTTTCCATGCTTTTCGCAAATTTTCAAGTTTCTACCTTAAAATTTCACTCAACAATTTTCAGTTTATGTGTTTTTTTCAATGCATATGAGACACCTTGTGCACGTTAGTCCGGGGGGGTTGGTTTATAACAATTATGGAACAAGTTATTATTATTTTTCTACGTATATCAAATAGATGTATTCATATGCAAAATTTAAACTTTGTATCATTCACCAGAGCCCTAAAAAAATTACTCAAAATTGTCGGCATTTTTGCTTACCACCTCCCTCCCCTTACACCTTCCAACTTAAAATTTTTACCACAATTAACCATTATGTAGTTCTACAATCTGACAAATTTTCGATTGGATATCTGTACTATTTTTTGAGATATAAGGATTTGTAATTTTGAAAGGTGCGCCATTTTTTAAATGCTCCCCATTTCCCCTCACTACTATTATTTCAAGATTGTTACCAATTTTCCCCGACTGGGAAAATTGTACAACCCCCTCACACCAAAGGGGGCGGAACGGACCTGGCCGGCCAACCCGAGGAGACGGGTCGTGGGCGCCAGTGATTCGTTCTCGTAGATCCGTTCCTTCGCTCGTCCTCCGAGCCGAATCACTAGCCAGGAGGAAGATTTTTCAATAAGAAAGTGAATCGAAAATGATCCTATTTCGCGGCTGCTAAACAAGAAACGATCACATACACTTACATTTATCAGCAAAATAAAAAGAATAATGAATTTTGAGATACTTATGACAAATTTATTAATTAACTTTTCTTTTAAGTGACTTTACTGGTATCTCGAGTTCTAAGAATTACTTGGTTCGGTGATCGTTGCGCATTCGACTCGTTGGGGCCCTTGCTGCTGTCCTCGTCGATATCAAGAAAATCTCCGGTCGTCGCGTCTGCCTCTTACTCCTTTTGCTCCAGTTCCTCCGATAAAATTCTTCGTTCGTTGCACAACTCTCACTTATTTCAAAATTCAAAACCACCGACTTGTGGTACTTTGTACTTTAATTACACTCGATATCGTTTTCACATCCGTCCGCTTTAACTGACTCCTCTAGAAGACCCCGAGCCGGCTTCATTTTTCATTGCCAAGCTTTTTGCCCGAATCCTCAACGGCTTTTTCCTCCAACCTTTTAATGTGGCCGTTGAACTTTTCTTTGTTCAACGGCCCATATACATTCTGCATAATCGGTACGACTCAACGTAGTATTCGTTCACGATCAGTTCCTAGTTGTTGTTTTTATTCGTGTTAGTTTGCGCAGCGGCTTTTGCAAAATTTCCCGTCGGTACTAGATTATTTCCCCTTTTTCTCCATGGGTAAAAATAAGCGTGGCCGCCATCTCGATCGAGAATTCTGACAGTTCTCGGTTGTTTATATTCCAGCCGGTTTCGCGAGTCCGAGTTGTGTTTCAGTGCAATCTTCGAAAAGATTGCTAGTCGCAAAGTTTTATAGTTTCGACAGTTCTCGGTTGTTTCCAAAAAGTATCCTACGTTTTTTTTACCACAACGCAGGTGGCATTAGAGGGAAGATAAATAATCTCTTCATTGACGCGAAATCTTGTCACTTTAATGTCATAATTATTACGGAAACTGGGCTAAACGACTCCTTCAAAAATGAAGAAATTCTGGACAACGACTGGATCATATACAGAAATGACAGGAATTACAGCGCAACAGGTCTTTCAAAAGGAGGAGGCGTCCTGATTGCAGTTCATAAATCTCTATCTAGCGAGATTGTTAACACAATACCATCAACACTTTTTGAACATAAATTTATCAGAATCAAATATATTTACATAGGTGTTGTATATATCCAGCCTAACTCTGAAGACCAAAAATACCACGACATTCTTGACATTTTTCATACTGTCTACTGCTCTTTGGCAGAAAATGACAATATTTTCCTTCTCGGCGATTTTAATCGCCCAAGTATCTCTTTTCACACGAATCATTCGGATAACACTATTATACCGGGGAATCTCACGTCTGATGTTGACACAACTATTATCGACACTCTGTATAATAACGACTTACATCAGGTAGTAAATTTACCCAATAAAAATGGGAGATGGCTTGATATGATTTTTACCGACGCATATGATGAAGTGATTGTTGGCCATGCCTCTGACGCTGAGAATCTTTTCTCTAATACTAAACATCACTCTGCCATCATAGTAGATCTACCATGCAATCACACTAATTTTGTTCACTCTTACAATAATAATATTGTATTTGATTTCCGTAATGACTGGACAGCCTTGTTCTCATCTAATGATCTTGACAATGCCATAACAGCATTCTACGATGTGATCTTTGAAATTGCTATCAAGTACGTCCCTGTAATAAAGCAAAAAGATAAATTATCGCAACCCTGGTTAGATAAAAACCTAAGATCACTGCGGAATAGAAGAAATAAACTATTCAAGAAACTTAAGAAAGTGGGCGCAATCTCCCCAATCTCCAAAAAAAATATGACACGCTGGCTTCAGAGTTCTCTTCTGAGTCCCGGACTGCATATGAAAGTTATGTAAAAAAAATCGGTGAAGATATCATAACAGAACCAAAAAGATTTTTCGACTTCGTTAACACAAAACGTAAAAGTTCGGGTTATCCCGTAACCATGACCAATGGAATCACGCAATCTTCTTGCAAGCATGATATCTGCGACATGTTTGCTGACCGTTTTCGCGACGTTTTTGGAGTACAGTCGGATTCGACCGAAATCGAGCCCAACATTTCGGTTCCTCCACTCGTTGAAAATATTTCATTAACCATTGATTAGGTGCTTAATACTCTTACAACTATTGATGTCAAAAAAGGTCCAGGTCCTGATCTTATTCCTCCCTTATTTTTATCGAAGTGTGCCCTTCAGCTCTCAACACCTTTATACTGGCTCTTTAACAAGTCACTCTCATTGGGAGTTTTCCCATCGGCTTGGAAATCGTCGCATCTCACACCCATCCATAAGAATGGTGACAAACGAAATGTGAAGAACTATAGAGGTATAGCTATTCTATCAGCTATACCGAAATTATTCGAAAAAATTATCTGCGACAAATTAACCAAAATAATCAACCCTATTCTTAATGACCAGCAGCACGGTTTTAGAAAAGGGCGCTCAACCATGACTAACCTCATGATTCTAGTATCTGATACACTCTGCGCACTGGAAAATGGGCATCAAATTGACGCAGTATACACTGACTTTAGCAAAGCCTTCGACCGAGTTGATCACAACATCCTGATTTTAAAATTAAAAAAAAATTGGTGTTACAGGATCCCTTCTTGACTAGATTAAATCCTATCTTAGTAATAGAACTCAATTTGTCAAGTTCCAAGGCTCTATTTCCAAGGAAATCGTAGTATCCTCTGGGGTACCCCAAGGAAGTCACTTGGGACCTCTCTTATTTAATATTTTCATCTCAGATCTATCTGAAGTATTAAAAAATGTATCGCATCTGTTGTACGCTGATGATCTGAAAATTTATCATACTGTTACCTCACTATTTTTGCATTTTTGCAATCCAAGCTTATTGCACTAGATGAGTGGTGTAGTCAGAACAAGTTAGAGCTTAATGTCGGTAAATGCCACGTGATAAGCTTCTCACATAAAAGATCCACATACCTACATGACTATTTCCTGAGTGGATCTCAACTACATCGTGTGGATCAAATTGAGGACCTCGGCATTCTACTCGACAATAAACTGTGCTTTAAATCTCACTACAACCGATTAATCTCAAAAGCCAATAGACTTCTTGGATTTATTAAGAGAAGAGCCAAAGAGTTTAAGAATGTATGGGTCACTAAAACATTATTCTGTTCCCTTGTCCGTCCTCTTCTGGAATATGCATGTCCCATCTGGGACCCCTCTTTCCAGTTATATAGCAACAGAATAGAGTCAATACAGAAGCAATTCCTTCTCTTTGCTATTAGGGACTTGTATGATCCTAGAGACTTTGAGAACCTTCCACCGTACGCAACTAGGCTCCAAATATTAAATCTTTTACCTCTTAGTTCTAGAAGAGCTATGCTCACATCCTGTTTTACCTTAGATGTTTTGAATGGCGATATTATGGTAGATCACATATCAGATAAATTCAGACTCAATGACAATGTCAGGCTGACGAGACATTCAAGACTACTAAAGGAATATCCGCATAGTACAGTTTACGAACAAAATGAGCCTATTAACAGATGTTGTAGAGTATTTAACAAATTCAGTGTACACTACACACCTCCAATGAGTAAATTGACATACAAACTAAGACTGCGCTCTGTTTTATAAAGTATCCCAAACCCTGTATAACCATCCTTCTACCAGTGTCCATCTTACTAGTTAGATTAAGTTACGTAAGTTAAATTATCTTAAGTTACATTAAATTAAATTAAATAATATAAGTTAATTATTATGTAACTAAATATCTTGTTATGATAAATAAATAAATATAAATATTTAGATTCCAGCCGGTTTCGCGAGTCCGAGTTGTGTTTTAGTGCAATCATCGAAAAGATTGCTAGTCGCAAAGTTTTGTGGTTTCGACAGTTCTCGGTTGTTTATATTCCAGCCGGTTTCGCGAGCCCGAGTTGTGTTTTAGTGCAATCATCGAAAAGATTACTAGTCGCAAGGTTCTTGTAGTTTCGAGTCCTTCGCTCCCTTGTTACCCGACAACTGGGACGTCGTCGATATTCACGTAAGTTAAGTTATTTTTGTAATTCCACATTCGTTTCTTAGTCTTTGGTTGGGTGCTCTACTGGCTTCCTGTGTGCGGAATCTGGACGGGGAATTGGATGTGATATGTAGGTCCATTCCCTGGCTTGGTTCCGACGCCACCATACATCGGTGCTGTGTGTGATTCTATCCGAGGTCGACTCGCGATTCGACGATATTATATTTCAGGTAGTTCAAGATACAAGTTACTTTAATTCTTACTCTACTGTTTCGTTTCGTTTGGCTAGTTTCATTTATGCTGCGGAGTAGTTGTTAGGTGTAATATTGGCAGTGTGAAAGGGTTACGCGACTTATTGGTCGAATCGTGAGCAAGGTGAGTCATTAGAATCTCGATATTCTCCGACTTCTCTCATTCTTTCCCTTACTTACAGGTGATTCACGCCCTGTTACGGTGGAACCGTAATAAGATGTTATATTTTTTTTTTGTATTTTTTTAGTATAGCTTAATTCACGTTTGAAGTTTCAATTACATAGCTCAAGAGATAGTTGAGATATTCATTTTTAAGGTTTTTTACTTTGCACCCTCCTTGACCCTCCCTTTTACAATAATTAACCACTCTCTAAGCTGATTCCGATAGAACTATATGCCACCTTGATGGTCTAAAAGTAGAAATTTTTTACAATAAGTAATTTCGACGATATAATCATTTGAAAAAAACAATTTGTTTTTAGCCCCCCCTTTTGGGACGCCAATGGATAAAAAAATTAAATTATTTTTAAAGTTTGTCCCACAACCCTTTCTATATCTTTACTGATTTTCAACTTTCTATCTGCATTCGTGGTGGAGATATTAGCAAGTGTAGTTTTCGACTTTTTCCCTCCCCCGCCTCCCCCTTCCACCTAATACCCCCAAAATTTAGAAAATGGAGCTCACTGACCCAATCAACAATCTACCCAAAAACGAACAGTCTACCTTTAAGGGTCTCGGAGATATGAGTCCATATGTACGGCGTACGGCATACGGCGGGACGGATTTTTTTTTTCAGGCTGATTAAATTCATGAAACGCGAAAAAAAACTTTTCAGAGTAGCAAATTTTTTTTTTTTCTTGTGTCAATCACAATACTTTATTATTAGAATAATAAAGCAAAATAAAGAAAAAGAACACTTTGAATAAAAGTTACCATTTGCTTTCACCAGTTCTCATTGTTTTGCAGGAAGCAATTTAGATGCCTCGCTCTCCTATTTTCGTATTAAGTGTCCTTCGTTTTGTTTTTAACCAATTCAAAATTTTCTTGCTATATTACATTCCTCCAAATTCTTGAACCACGACTGCGATTTTGTACACATATTTGAAAAGTACCGATACTTATTTCTTAGCGCTACAAACGTTAAAAATATACACTCTCCGATTCCATCTAGAATGCATGCTCAAAAAAATGTCTTTCAATTTTAATGAAAATAAAATTTATTCGATAAAATAAAGTACACGGCACAACAACAAAAACTCTAAAATTAAAGTATATTTTTATGATTAAATTGTATGTAAATTTCTCAAAATTAATGTCCTGTATAGTCAAAATAACAAGATTATCCTTAAACAAGATAAATTTATTATTATCGTGTTTATTAGACCATTTCATAAAAACCTCTTGTCTACGTGAAACACACAAAATACTGTCGAGTAGATCTTAGTCTATAAATAAACCAACAAAAAAACAAGAAGAATAACGATAAAAAGAACCCTTTCAGCATGTGGATGTGACCACATAATTCTTCTCCATACCGAATTTTATATCCTTAATCCACAATCATTTATTATATTTACGTTTGATTTATAAATTCTCTAGACTCCGTACCGAGTCCTTATAATAACGTAGAGCATTACACAAACAAAAAAATCATGCAGAGGGAGCTGTGCTGGGTAAGAGACTCACCATAGGAAATTGTCGAAATGTTCCCAAAGCGCCCTTTTGGGACGTGCTAAAATCTGGGTATACGGCAATATAAGTTCATATGAGGACATATTTGTTTTGAACTGTGTTTTAGAGGTTATGACTTTGACATAAACGTAGCTTTATATACAAATTGCCAATTTTCTTTCATGTTTCATTTTTATCACAAAAATTTCACAAGTGATGGCAAATTATTCAGGATAGATAAAAGTGATTAGGTGTGAGGTGAAGTTATTTTACCGGTTAGTTTTCCTTAAAAAGCATTTTTACTTTTTTTTTCATTACAAGTGTTTTGAAAAGTAAACAATTTATTTGATTTTTTTCCACGCAAAACAATTCCAACTACATTAATGCTTCACATAAATCGAACCGACAATCTCATTTCAATAAATAAAATTGAAACGTCTCGGTTCGAACTCAATCGGCGTAAGAAATACGTATCGAGGTGATAATGTCGGATTACATTTCAGTTCTTTTCTTTATTTAACGGATGCTTTATGCCTAGAAGGCAAAAGCCTATAAAAGTGATGAGAAAACGTGACCTGATCAATAAATTGGCATCCAGAGGCTGGACACAAAATTACGAGTAAAGTTTACCAAGGACATCGCCTATATCCTCTGCATATTTTCCTTTCTTACTCCGAGCGTTTTTAATTGAAATAATCATGAGATGAAATCGCCGACAACAAGATTTCCAAACTTGATTTTGTCATCAATTTCCTTCCGAAAATCTAACAAGGTCATTACAAATAAATCTTGATGATTGGCTGAAATAGGATTTATTTCAGAAATGTAATGCTAGCAATACATAAATACAAGAGGAAAGTTCCAGTATAATTCGTCTTTAAAGTGGCGAATAAATGTAGCTTTTAGATATCGAGAGTATAAACAGTAAGATAAGGTTTCGTATATACAGGGTGTTTGGTACTCCGTACATAACCTTGTAAGGGGTTATTCCTGGATATATTTTGAGCAAAAAATTGTTCTACGGAGATGGTCAATTTTCAATATCCACGGAGATACAGGGTGATCAAGAAAAGTCCTTCGGACCTGTACCCTCACTCACTCAAAACGCTATATCTTGAAAACTAATAATCACAATTCAAAGTGTTATAGCTTGTTTTTTAGGGAATCAAATTACCTTTCATTTGGTGTAATAGTCCGCATTGTAACTGTATCCAATTCTGAGATATTTGCTTCAGAACACAAATTTTTGACAGTTTGACCGTCAAAATTCTAAGATCAATGTAGTTTTTCTTTAAAAAACCCATTATAAAAATGTCATTTTATTGTTGTTTTCTTTTGTGTCATATTATTGCCTACAAAAGACGCATACACTTGCATTGCATGAGTCTTATAGTTTAGAAGAAATTATCATTCCAATAATTTAGCACTTTTGTCAAAAAAGCAAGAATAGGTTGATCAACACTCTCCGCTTGAACTAAAAGAACTTAAGAATGGTTTTTACGGTTTATTTCAAATTTCCTTAATTACAATAAATGTTCTAAATGGCTACCTTCATTTTGAATGCACGCTAAAGCTCGTTTTGCCAGTGTTCTCTTTGTGTTCATACTCCTCAACTGCTGCCTTACTTCTGTTGCTGCCGCATCGATTCTGGTGTTTAGATCCTGCAACGTTACTACTTCCGTTGCGTAGACAAGGTCCTTCTTCCGTCCCCATACAAAGAAATCCATAATAGTTACATCAGGGGATCTTGCAGGCCAGTGTATCGGTCCATTTCTACCGATCCAGCGATTGCTATAATTGGAATTTAACCAATCTCTGATCTGTCGGCCGTAATGAGCTGGAGCACCATCGTGTTGGTAAAACATGGAAGCCAATCGTTGCAGTGGCATATCATCCAATAACTCCTGTAGATCATTTGTCAAAAAATGCAAGTAATTGGAACTATTTAAGGTAGGCGGAAGCCTAATAGGACCAATAAAATCGTTGTCAATCACACCTGCCCATAAATTGACACTGAATCTGTGCTGAAATGATGCCTCTCTTCTTGTATGTGGATTGCTCTCAGCCCATGTGTGTAAGTTGTGGAAGTTTGTGATACCGTCCCTGGTGAATTGGGTCTCATCCGTCCAAAGAATGTTGCTGATAAAATTCTCGTCAATTATTTGTCGTTCAAGGAGCCAATTGCAAAACTCCATCCTTTTGGGTAAATCAATGGGTAACAGCTCCTGCACTGGTGTGTGGTGGTAGGGATGCAAACGTTCTGCTTTCAGGACACTCCAAACTTTCCACGTAGAGACGTTAAACCGCAATGCCAAGCGTCGTATACTAGTTGATGGATCATTTTGAACTGCAGCTAGGATTCGTTGATCAATTGAAACAGCGATTACCGGCGCAGGATTTGCATTCACTCTGCTTGTCCTAACACTGCCTGTTTCCCTAATCCTTCTGTAAACGTCTTGGAATACTCTCGCGTAAGGTATTCGACGATTGGGAAATCTGTGATGATACAAAGATCGCGCCGCTTGCTCATTTCCCTGACACTCTCCATAGAGGAAAATTATGTCTGCATATTCTTCGTTCGTGAACTCAGGCATTTCGAAATTCTTTTCTAAATTTTAGTGACACCTTGTTCTTTTACAAATTTAACTAAAACTGATAAAAATATGAAGTATGGTTTGCTTTTATAGGCTTTTCATTTTGTTAGGTAACCCATTAAAAAGGGCAAAGTGCTGCACCTAGTTGTGTTGAAACTCATTTTAATTTAATTCATTTTCTCGATAATTTTAATACTACCTAAAGGACATTCATTGATAATTTAAATAGTAATTAAAGGACACAAAGAATATTTCAGTTTAACAACATTTCAGGTAGTTTTTTTAGAACGAGGGTTGGTTTATGGCATATTTTATTTTTAAGCCATATGTATTTTCGCTTATTACCTGGAAAACGGGAAAACCTAAGTCATAAGTATGTGTGCATCTTTTGTAGGCAATAATATGGCACATAAAAAAACAACATTAAAATGACATTTTTATAATGCGTTTTCTTGAGAAAAACTACATTGATCACAGAATTTTGAGGGTCAAAGTATCAAAAATTTGTGGTCTGAAGGAAATACCTCAGGATTGGGTACAGGTACAATACGGGCTATTACACTAATATGAAAGATAATTTGATTCCCTAAAAAACAAGCTATAACACTTTGAAATGCGATTATTGGTTTTCAAGATATAGCGTTTTGAGTGAGTGAGGGTACAGGTCCGAAGGACTTTTCTTGATCACCCTGTATCTCCGTGGATATTGAAAATTGGCCATCTCCGTAGAACAATTTTTTGCTCAAAATATATCCAGGAATAACCCCTTACAAGGTTATGTACGGAGTACCAAACACCCTGTAGAACACATTCGAATGGTGTAAAATCTAAAGGAAACCTTATTCTTAGTTATACATACCTCAAGATAGTCCTCGCTAGTATACCATCTGAATATTAAATTCTTCACTTCATAGCTTATTCCATACGGCCTTTTACATCTCTATATGATTTAGTACCATAGTTTGTATTCAATGCCGTTAAAAATATTCAACTCCATCTTAGTATTTGAACTATCTAGTAGATAAAATTTGTGAGTATTACAAGTTTGTTTCAAAGATTTTTCTAAACCTAAGAAATAAAAGAAAATATCTCCCAAGAATACGTGGAAAGTCAAAATGTAGGTTTGGGTGATTTCTATTCTGAAAAAAATGCGACCCGTTTTTGTCCTTAACATTTTCTCCAGCAATTTCTTCGTTCTATTGTAAAAAAAAAAAATTTGTCCTGCGTGAAAAATGGCTTGCGCATTAGATGAAACTTGACCTAAAAAGTCAAATTTCTTGCCCCGATTTTTTCAACAGTATAACTTAATTGACCTGTAATGTACGACAACATCAAATAAAATCTTCTGTCAAAAGCGGCTTCAGATTCTTTTTCCAGCTAATAGAAACGAATTTCACGAGCTTCAGCTAGCATGATAAAAAATAAACCGCCGTCAAGTCGGGCGAAACTTTATTTTCTTAGGAACAAGTTGCGGATGCGTGGAAAGTCAATATGCAGGTGGGAGGGGTTAACGAGGACTAAGTGAAAGCGGGTTCTTGGGCAGGGCTGTTGTCAATTTAACTTTTAATTGCATAAACGATCAATGGCTCCAGTACATATAAACAATATTTCATTCGTTTAAATCAAATTTCGCAATTGTGTCATTTTGTATGGGAGGGGGTAGAAGAGGTGGAGTAATTTGGCCAGTTCACGAACTTGACCTTACTTTTTTGTAAAAATGACGTGTACGAAATTTGAACTGTCTAGCTCAACGCGTTCTCAAGCTAGAGAGCGCACGGACATCCGTTTGGTTTAGAGCATTTTATGATAAAGTGCAGTTTGTACAGTAGGTGGTGGAAGGAGGGTGAAGACACGAATAATTGGTTTATGTTGGATTGAAATCATCCTAAAACTAATATATTCCAAATTTCAGATCAATAGATTTTAGCGAAAGTGTGCCATTTTTTATGGGATGGGGTGGAGCGATTTGACCCATTCACGAGCTTAACCTTACATTTTCGTCAAAAACGACGAGTACATAATTTGAACTTTCTAGCTCCACGCGTTTTCAAGCTAGAGAGCGCACAAACGGAAGGGCGGACGGACAGACATCCGGCTTTGAGATTTTTGAGCGACAACAAATATTTCTTTACCATTGATGCCTCTGTACAAGCTTTATTTCTTGGCGCTACAAACTTTAGAGCAAACTTATAATACTCTCGGATTTCATCTAGAGAATAAAATCCGAGCTCATCGCAAAAAAATTTCATTCGACTTATTATATAACCGAACATTTGGGAAAACCAATTAACAACATAATTGTCAAAAATGCTTTTCAAAATTTTCCCGAGACACACAAAATGCCTCAAAGTAGTCTCTTTAAGCCGTGTGAAATCGAAGGCATATTTAAAAGACTTAAGAACAGCAAAGCTCCAGGAGCCGACGGAATGCTAGACATCTTGCTTAAGCACTTGCCCAAAAAAACAGTTATCTTAATGAATTTCATAATCGATTGCCGCTTGAGTTACTTTCCAACTTCGTGAAAACATGCTAACGTTATTCCCATCCCCCAAGACCAGTAAAGACTTTCGCAGTCCCAAAACTGATCGACCCATTAGCTTGCTACCTGTATTAAGTAAGATCTTTGAGCGATTTATTCTTAATCGAATAAACGACTTTCTCAACTCCACCATAGACGGTACCAAGCCCAGTTTGAGAAAGGAGGAGGGAACATGGAATTAACCTGAATGGCCAGTAACACCAGGCAAAAATATGATATAGCTGGACTCGCAGCAAAGCTGTGAAAACTCCAGCATGTCGTATTTAGCTCAAAACTCCTACCCTTTTTCTGAAGGGTTTTCCGATAAGGACTTGACAACTTTTTTTCAAAATAAAATGCAAACCATTTGAGACGTTGTTCCTTCGTGTACTTTACCATGATAGAAATGTTAAGTTTACTGAATAAATTGACAGTGACAGTTCGATGATTAGTGAAAGGGTGCGTTCACAAATTGAATTCAAAGTTGTCAAGTCCCTATTGGAACCGTTTCAGTCAGTTTTATGCCCACAGAGACTCTGATCATCTAGAGGATAGCTAATAATAAGGGTTTTCCAATAAGGACTTGACAACTTTTTTTCAAAATAAAATGCAAACCATTTGAGACGTTGTTCCTTCGTGTACTTTACCATGATAAAAATGTTAAGTTTACTGAATAAATTGACAGTGACAGTTTGATGATTAATGAAAGGGTGCGTTCACAAATTGAATTCAAAGTTATCAAGTCCCTATTGGAAAACCCGATACTAGTGTATAATAAATAAGTCAGACCGGTCCTCCAGGTCAGGGGTTGGGTGAAGCGCAAACACATCACCGGAAAAAAAAACACTGTCCAGAAACCTGAAGAACAGCCTCGGAAAGGATGGACTCAACGGCAACGACCCCGCAAACGAAAAATGGACTACTCTATTAGATCTTGGAATGTTTGATCCTTATTTAGGACAGGAGCTCTGAAAGAGTTCCTCGAAGAAGTGGCAAAACACAACATCAACATAACTGCCATCCAAGAAACGAAATGGCTCGGTAACGAAATCACGAACATGAGATCACACACAATCTATCCAAGTGGAAAATTGTTGGGAAGCAGATACATAGTTTGGAGTCGCTTTAGTCGTTGACAAAAAATTTAGTCAGCAGGTCACGAGTTTCAAACCAGTAAGTGATAGATTGTGTGCAATCCGAATAAAGACTAAATTTTTCAACACTTGGTTGATCAACGTTCACGCATCAACTGAAGACAAGGACGACATAACTAAAGACGAATTTTATGCCACCCTAGAGACAACCTATGATTCACTGCCCTCGACTGACCTAAAAATTGTCTTAAGGGATTTTAATGCAAAAGTCGGAAAGGAGGAGGCTCATAAAGGAACAACAGGAGGGCATAGTCTCCATGACATAACCAATGACAATGACCAACGTCTAATTGATTTCGCAAGAAGCCCAAATAACATAGTAAGCTCTACGTGCTTCCCACATCGCGATATTCACAAACGAACGTGGGCATAACCAGATGGTCACACCTTCAACCAAAAAAACCACGTTCTAATTGAGAAAAGGGCTGCTGCTAGCATACTTGATGTACGAACTCTCCGCGGTGCGAATTGTGACTCTGATCACTATCTAGTCATAGCTAAGTATCGATGCAGAATAGCTTGTCAGGGATATTTGAAACGAGCTCGTAAATTCAATGTCGACAAGCTTAACGACGAAACGGTGGCGCAGGCTTACATGTTAGCATGTAATAAACACCTGGCACCAATATATGAAAATATCCAAAATATGCCAGTGGAGAATGCGTGGATGAAAATACGAGACGGCATCAAATCCTCCGCAGAAGAGGTATTAGGATATCAAGCACGGCGAAAAAATAATGATTGGTTCGACCAAGAATGTCGCGATGAAATAGATAGAAAGAACGAAGCTTACAAAATTTTTACTGAACGACCAACACGAGCCAAAAAAGAAAGATATGACGAGCTTAGGCGATATGCGAAAAAGACCTGCAGACGAAAACAAAGGAAGTACCATAATGACAAAATACAAAAAATGGACGACGACATGAGAAAAAATAAAACGCGGGACGCATACGCAATAGTAAAAGATCTAAAAAAAGGGATATAAGCCAAAAAGCAGTCTCTGCAAAGGCGCAGAGGGCAAGATCATCAGCGACGCACAAGAAATCAAAAGGAGATGGGCTTCCTACTTTGAACATCTTTTGAATCCCATCCCAGTAGCACCGATAACGACAGACAACATTTCAATTGAGGCCTCAACTGACAAAGATGAACCATCATCGATACCACCCACGCTTGCTGAAATCAAAGCAGCCCTATGTGACCAACAACGAAACAAAGCGCCGGGAATTGACGAAATACCGGTTGAACTTCTCAAAAACAGTGGAAACTGTGTCGCTGAAATACTGCACAACATGATATGTAAAATTTTGACAGAGGAAATCATACCCGACGACTGGCGAAAAAGCATTATATGTCCAATTTACAAGAAAGGAGACAAACTCTGCTGTGAGAACTACAGAGGTATATCATTGTTGTGTACGTCCTATAAAATACTGACAAAAACTATTGAACGTCGTCTTAAGCCCTATACTAATCAAATAATTGGCGAATACCAAGGCGGATTCAGAACCGAACGATGTACAATAGCCCAGATATTCTTGGTGAAACAGGTGCTTGAGAAATGCTGGGAATATAACATAGACGTACACCAAATCTTCGTAGATTTTAAACAAGCATACGACAGAAGCGTACTGTACCACATCATGCTTGACTTTGGAATTCCTCCAAAATTAGTCCGACTAACAAGACTCACAACGACGAACACTGAATCCCAAGTGAGAATACAAACCGATTCCACAACCAGCTTTCGAACGGAATGTGGTTTAAAGCATGGAGATGGTCTAGCCCCCATACTTTTCAACTTGGCACTAGAGTATGTCGTCCGAAAAATCCCAGTCGACGCCAACGGGACACTACTATTCAAGTCCACCCACCTAGTAGCATACGCTGACGACATTAACATCCTAGCAAGATCCTTCCCTAGTGCTAAGGAGGTATTTGTCAATCTTGACTGCGCCGCCAAACAAGTCGGGTTCCGCATTAACGAAAACAAAACAAAAGTAATGACGCAAACAATAAGGAGAGCGCCTATCAGACAAAACAAAACAATTGCGGAATATAATTTGGAGAATGTGGACAATTTCATATATCTTGGGGCTAATCTAACAGAGGACGGTAATGAAACAGACGAAATCAAACGACGGATAATAATAACAAATAAGATGTATTATTCGGTACTTCCAAAATGAAATCCAAGAAAGTGCACAGGAACAATAAGCTGCGGATATATAAAACTATTGTACGACCTGTGCTCTGTTATGGCAGCGAGACATGGACATTAACACGAACTTCCGAAAAATCAGTTAACGCATTTGAAAGAAAGATCCTCCGAAGAATTTTGGGACCTGTGAAGGAAGGAACGGAATGGCGAATAAGATTTAACCATGAGTTGTATCGACTCTACGACGAGTCAGAAGCTTCAACGTTCATCAAGCTACGTAAGCTGCAGTGGGCTGGCCATGTAGAGCGAATGGAAGACAGAAGAATCCCCAAACGTGTTTTGAAAGGCAAAGCGAGTGGTAACCGGCCAGTAGGCAAGCCACGGAAGCGATGGGAAGACTCGGTTGATGAAGATAGCAAAGCCATCTTAAAAAACATAATAGAAGAATGATTGGGCGTAAAGCCCAATCATATGATACTCTAGATGAAATGAGAAAGAGTTCAATATACCGAAAAATATGTCACCTCTAATTTCTTTGAATAATTAATAGTTACTTTTGTATGGGAGGTGGTAGAAGCAGAGGAGGAAGGTTTGTAATTTTTGAATATGACACCTAATGTGATTTGCAAAATTTTTCGTGCTGAATTTAAGGTTTGTAGCTTTCATTATTTTCAATTGGACATAGTTTTCCTTAAATTGGGGCATTTGTATGGGAGGTGGCAGAGGAAGTGGAGGGGCTTAGAAGATTTTGAAACTGCTTGTCGACATCGTTATCGCTAGGCTTTCTTTCAATTTCAAAGTCGATTGCTCTCATATGTTCGAAGAAGATATGCTTTCCTTGAATTTATAATACAGACATTTATATGGGAGGGGGTAGAAGGAGTGAAGAGGAGCTAATAATTTTCTTAGCATTCATTGCAATTATTAAAAAACGAATTCTGGAAAAATTTTAAGTTTATACTTTTCCTAGTTTTAATGGAAATCGAAATAATGCACTTAACAAAAATTATGCATTTGTATGGGAGGGGGTAGAAGGAGTGTACGGATCAAAACAAATTTTTTATCGTTATTGGTATTTCTATTTTGATACTTTATGCAAAATATCAAGCCGATAGCTTTAACAGTTTCGCAGAAAAATAATTTAATTTAAATTTCAAAATTTCGTGAAATTTTTATGGGAGGGGGTAGAAGGAGTGAGGTGAAGTTGATAATTCTTGCAATACTGATTGCAATTATAATAAAACTAATTCTGGCAAAAAATCGCTTTTATAACTATATATCATAATACTTTGGCCTAAACTTAAAGTCGATAGCTTAAATAGTTTCAAAGAAAAATCAATTTCTGAAAATTTCGGAAGTTCGTGAAATTTGTATGGGAGGGGGTAGAAGGAGTGGGGGGATGTGGCCCGTTCACGAACTTAAAGTTAGTTTTTTGCTAAAAGTGACACACCATTTTTAGCACTATAGCTCCAAGCTTTCGAGAGTAATGCTGTAGACAGACGGACAGACAGCAACTCGGAATCGAAGTTTTTGAGCGACAACAAATATTTCTGTACCCTTAGCGGCTCTGTGCGAGCATTATTTCTTAGCGTTACAAACGGTAAGGCAAACACAATATACTCTCAGATTTCATCTAGAGTATAATTAGCTGGTCTTTGGATCGAGACGATTGGAGGCGACGACTTCAGGAGGCCAAGGCCCGATTTGGGCTGTCGCGCCATTGATGATGATGACGACTTTCTCGACACTAATAACTTAATTTCAAAATTTCAGTTTAGCTTTAGACTAGGCCATTCGACAACGCATCAACTATTCTGAGTAACGAAAGACATCAAAAAATCACTCAGCTCTAAGGAATCTGTGGGAATGATTGTCCTCGATATTGAAAAGGCTTTCGATTCAGTCTGGCATAATGAAGAAGAAGATTTAAATTAATGAAATTATGTTTCCAGGCTTACATAATGAACATCATACGTTACTTCTTGAGTGACAGATGATTTTCAGTCAAACTTAAGTCAAATCAGTCTACCACACAATCAATTCCTGCGGGGTTCCCCAAGGGTCCTGCTTAAGTCCTCTTCTGTATAATAAATACACTGCAGAAGTTCCCACTACCCCTAATTGCGGAACAGCTATCTTCGCGGATGATACCTGCATATACATATACACGAGCAAATATCCCTACCAAAATAACAACAGAACTCAAGCTGTATCTCAACCGACTATACCAATATTACCACAGATAGAAGAGCAAAATCAATCCTTCAAAAATCCAGGCGATCTTTTTCACAAAAAAAGGAAGGATCTGTAACCTCCCAAGTCAATCCATAAACTCCCTAGGACAATGTATAGAATGGTCAAATTCAATCAAATATCTCGGTGTTATCCCGGACAGAAAACTAATTTTTAAAGAGTGTGTGGAAAAGGTCTGTTTGAAGGGCTTCAGAAGCATATGTGCATTATACCCACTGATTAAGAGAAAGTCACAACTATCCAGCGATAATAAGCTTCTTATTTTCAGATAAGTAATTCAACCTATTATTTCCTATGGTGCTCCTATTTGGGTTCAAACCGCTAATATCCATTAGAAAACGTTACAAATAGATCAAAATAAGTGCTTGAAAATCATTCTTAATCTATCATTCTATTGTTCAACTAAACACCTACAGGGTGAGCCAAATACAAGTTTTATTTAAAAATGCAATAAAATGAAATAAATTAAATTTTTTTCCATGTATTCTGGCTTTAGTAGTAAGGGCAAACATTCCCATTAATGATCGAACACAACTTCGTTCAAGTGGCTGCCTCGGCAGGCTTCGCAGCAGCGCATTCTCTCACTCCAATTTTCAAATACCATGTCGATGGTTTCGGGCTGTAGCTCACGGATTGCTTGGATGATATTGGCCTTAAGTGCTTGAATCGTTTCTGAATTGTTAGCACATCATCGGTCCTTTACGGTTCCCCAGAAAAAAAGTCCAAAGGGGTCAAATCGCAGCTCCGAGGCGGCCAATTAACATCGCCAATACGGCTGATATCACGATTTGGGAATTTGGTGCGTAAAAGATCGATTTTGACATGGGCTGTGTGGCATGGCGTGCCATCCTACATGAACCAGAGGTCGTCCAAATCCATGTCGGATAGCATGGCTCTGTAACATTCACCGTTGACCGAAACGTTGTTCCCAGCCTCATTGTCAAAGAAAAATGGTCCAATGATGCCACCACTCTACAATCCCCACCAAACTGTCACTCTCTGTGGATGCATTGGCTTCTCGACAATAACGTGCGGGTTTTTCGAGCCCCAGATTCAGCAATTTTGTTTGTTAACGTAGCCTCCGAGATGAAAATGCACCTCGTCAGAAAAGTTGATTTTTCGCCCAAAATCGTTGTCCAATTCAAGCTGCTCTAAAGCCCAAACTGCGAAGCGATAACGAAGAGGATGGTCATGCGCCTTCAATTGCTGAGTCAATTGAACCTTGTAAGCGAATAATCCGAGACCTTTGTGCAGAATTCTCCTCAGTCCAGTGCGTGAAATGTTGAGCTGTTGAGATCGACGGCGAGTTGATGTTCGTGGAGTGAGTCTCACACTCTCGGCTACAGCAGCCACATTCTCGTCTGTGCGCACCGTACGACGATGGACATCATGAGTGTTGTCCACTAGCATGCCAGTCTCACGAACTTTTTGCACAAACTTGCGTACAGCAGGCGCGGTGGATGCTTCATTTCGGCCAAAACTTCTTTTCAAAAAACGCACTGTTTGGGCTACATAGCACTCACTTTGGAAATAAGTTTTCAATATTTCCCAACGTTGTTCAAGTGTAAAGCGACTTATTTCATTCCACGGAGGTATGATACTAACTTTCTGTCAAGATTTCAAGCGGGAAACATCTTTCAGTGTCAAAATAACCTATGATTTAAAAAGAAACCACTGGATTGCGCACCCTGTACATAGATTACCCAATGTGCTCGATATTAAAACTTTAACCGATAATAGACTCTGCTCGTTCCTAAGGATAGCGCGAAATTTAAACAACCCTCTCATTATATCATTGCTCTAAACTGTGGCTCTAATAAAACATTGTTATTATATGTAGTATGTATGTATGTAGGAACTGAACGCGCCCTAAAATTTACTTGAAGAAGTTGACACCACGACAACATGCATTCTCTTCTACCGAACACCTCGACCAGAGTGGATTTGGATCACCAATTCGTAGTGTTTGATTTATATGAACTTTGATACTTTGAAATTACTTTTTGTAAACCTACTTACCTCTTAATATCTTTTCAAATAACATATCTTCTTGTTTTACATATTTCGTTGCTTTTGTTTCCGATCTTATAATAAAATACCACAAGTATGTACATGACATGAAATAATAGTGTTTTGTATTTATGTTACCAATCAATCAAATTCCTGTTAAGACCCCCTATAGGGGCATAGGACAGAAACAACTCTCTTTCACAAGGCGCGATCCTGAGCATCGGCTTTAAGCTGTTGCCAGGACTTGTTTATTCCTCTGGCCTCCTGCTCAACTGCTCGCTTCCATGTGATACATGGTCGGCCAACCCGACGTCTTCCTAGAGAGTTATAATCCAGAGCCTGTTTTGCGATGTTCCGCTCTGGTTTCCTCAAAGTATGACCGATCCACTGCCAGTTTCGCCGTTGAATCTCAATACCTATTTTAGTCTGGCCAGTTGTACTCCAAAGTTCGTCGTTGGAGATTACTTCTGGCCAGAATATTCCTAAAATGCGCCGGAGGCATTGGTTTACGAAAGTCTGTAGTTTCTTGGTAAGTCGAACGGTCACCTTCCACGTAGTACAACCATATAACAACACGGATTTGACGCATGCGTCAAAAACTCGCAGCTTCGTGCGAAGGGAGATCTCTCGTAACCTCCAAAAAGGGGAAAGGATACCGAAGGCCTGACGAGCTTTATTTAGCCGAGCCTCAACATCCTTTTCGGCTCCGCCGTCCATGCTAACAATGCTTCCGAGATAGCAAAAATCTTGCACCTCTTCCACATCCTGTCCATTAAGAACAATCGGTGTGCTTGCGTTCGAACCCATGTGCATGTACTTGGTTTTACGCACATTTATTTTCAGTCCCGCCTCTTTGCATTTAGAATGCAACGAGCGAACATTTGACTCTAAGTCCGAACGGTTATGTGCAAGCAAACACACGTCATCAGCATAATCAAGGTGACTTATGATATTAAATAGTCTCCATTGAAGACCATTACCTTCCCCACCTTCCAGTGCAGCTTTCAAGATGTCATTTATTACCACCAGAAACAGGGCTGGTGATAATATGCAGCCTTGTCTGACACCCGTTCGTACAGGAAAGCTCTCGGACAGCTCTCCTCTATGCAAGACGCGACACCTTGCATCTTCGTAGGATTCTTTAATCATATCTATGACCTTATCTGGAATACCTCTCCTACGCAAAGCATTCCATATGTAATCTTGATTAACGCTGTCGAAAGCCTTCTCGAAGTCCACAAACATGAGATGTAGTGGCGAACCCATTTCGGCTGACTGCTCTAATATTATCCGTAGGGTATTTGTGTGGTCGGTACAAGACGACCCTTTACGGAATCCAGCCTGATAAACTTCGAGAGTGTTCTCGACGACATCACTAATCCTATTGAGAATTACCTTAGCTATAATTTTTGATACGGCAGTAAGTAGACATATACCACGTCAATTGCCACAATCCCGAAGGTCGCCCATCTTCGGAATTTTCACAATAACGCCCTCCTTCCATTCAGTCGGATATCTTCCCCCATTCCACACCATAGTGAAGAATGGGAGGAGTATATCGGCTGTTATTTCCGGGTCCGCTTTGAGGAGTTCGGTTGGTAGTCCGTCTATACCTGGAGCTTTCCTTCCCGCCATTGACCGAATATCTTCATCTGACAAGATGTTCAAAATATCAGAGAAGTATTCCTTCCATCGTCGCAACTGGTGTTCACTCATATTAAGGAGAGTTCCGTTGACATCTCTCACCAGGTGGTTGGCGGTGAAATTCCTGTTCGTCAACTGTTTCATGATTTTAAATAGTATTTATGTTAGGTAGTTCCTAATTCCGTTTTTATACTCTAGATGAAATCTGAGAGTATATTGTGTTTGCCTTACCGTTTGTAACGCAAAGAAATAATGCGCGCACAGAGCCGCCAAGGGTACAGAAATATTTGTTGTCGCTCAAAAACTTCGATTCCGAGTTGCTGTCTGTCCGTCTGTCCGTCTGACCGTCTGTCTGTCTGTCTGTCTGTATGTATGTCTGTCCGTCTGTCTACAGCATAACTCTCGAACGCTTTGAGCTATTGTGCTGAAATTTGTTGTTTGTCCTTTTTATCAAAAAAGTAACTTTAAGCTCGTAAACGGGCTACATCCCCCACTCCTTCTACCCCCTCCCATACAAATTTCACGAAATTCCGAAATTTTCAGAAATTGATTTTTCTTTGAAACTATTTAAGCTATCGATTTGAAATTTGGGTTAAAGTATTACGATATAGATGTCATTAATATAACTGAATATTTATCCGATCCCGCCACTCCTTCCACCCCCTCCCATACAAATGCATAATTTTGAAAAATGCAGTTTTTCGATTTTCATTGAAACTAGCAAAGTTACAAAAACGAATTTTTGCCAGAATTAATTTTATTATAGTTTCAATCAGCAATGAAAAAATTATCAATTCACCGCACTCCTTCTACCCCCTCCCATACAAATTCCACGAAATTTTGAAATTTAAATTAAATTATTTTTTTTCGAAACTGTTTAAGCTATCAACTTGATATTTTGCTATAAGTATAAAAATAGAAATATCAATAACGAGAAAAAAATGTGTTTTGATCCGTACACTCCTTCTACCCCCTCCCATACAAATGTATAATTTTTGTTAAGTGCATTATATCGATTTCCATTAAAACTATAAAAAGTATAAACTTAAAATTTTGCCAGAATTTGTTTTTTAATAATTGCAATAAATGCTAAAAAAATTATCAGCTCCTCTTCACTCCTTCTACCCCCTCCCATACAAATATCTGTATTATAAATTCAAGAAAAGAATTTCTCCTTCGAATATATTAGAACTATCGAATTTGAAATTGAATCAAAGCGTGGTGATAAAGATGTTGATAAGCAGTTTAAAAATTATTTTAAACGCTACCCCTCCTCTGCCACCTCCCATGCCAATGCCTCAAGGAAAACTATGTCCAATTGAAAATAATGAAAGCTACAAATTTTAAGCAGCACGAAATATTTTGCATACCACATTAGGTGTAATATCCAAAAATTACAAACACTCCTCCTCTGCTTCTACCACCTCCCATACAAAAGTCACTATTTATTATTTAAAAGAATTGGATGTGACATATTTTCCGGTACATTGAACTCTTTCTCGTTTCATCTAGAGTATCATATGATTGGGCCTTACGCCCGATCATAATTCTTTTCTGTTTTATATTTTATTTATTATAAGATAAGTTTAAGTAGCTTAAGTTTATTTTTAAGCAAGGTTTTTTACTTTTTTAAATTTTCCTTGAATAGAAAAATTCCAACTATGAATTAAAATAAAGTTAACAGCCAAGTGCTAAATATACAAAAAAAATCAAAACAGAATTATGATTGGGCGTAAAGCCCAATCATATGATACTCTAGATGAAATGGGAATGACTTTAATATACCGGAAAATATGTTGTCTCAAATTCCTTCGAATAGTGAATAGAGACTTTTGCATGGGAGGTGGTTGAATTAGAGTGGGAGGTTTGTATTTTTCGTATATGACACCGAAAATGCCTTGCAAAATGTTTTTTGCTGAATTTAAAGTTTCAAGTTTTCATTATTTTGAAGGAAATTGGACATAGTTTTCCTGAAATTGGGGCATTTGTATGGAAGGTGGCACAGGAAGTGAAGTGTTTACGATGATTTTGAAATTGCTTATTATTATCCTTATCACCATGCTTTGATTCAATTTCAAAGTCGATAGC